>OY744528.1:96956109-97156109 GCA_963556195.1 Sepiola atlantica | reverse complement strand
AATGGCAACACTGAAAAAATATGCCCATGACCTGTAGATTTATATTTAAAAAAAAAATCTCAACAAATAATTACATATAGAAACATGATGATAACATTGTTTAAAAATAATATTCTTTACTAGCTGTACCTACCCGACGTTGCCCGGGATGCAGTGAAGTACTTTTTCGTATTTTTCAAACTTATACAGAAAAAGAAATAAAAGTTTTGTTGTAAGGGAAACCACTCTTTTTGATATTGTTCAATTAAAATATGAGTTACCTGCTGATTTAGATATTTCGGTCATAATAATAAATGTTCCTATATTACCAATTGCCCGAGCGAGACTACATACTTAAAAAAAACAGTAGCGAAATATATTATTATAATGCCAATAATCTGGCTAAACAATAACAAATGAAAATTTGCTAGTCAGAATCACATTTTGTTATGTCAGCTTAGGTTCAAGATAACTTTATATGTTAGATTTTAGATTGTGTGAATGTAATTTCAAATAGGATCATAAATATATTTGAAGATAATATCTGAAAACATTTTTGAAACATGTTGAATGTTTTGAGTGAGTGATGTATCAATAAGTCCGTGTTGTTGAAAAATAGATTTGAAATGTTTGTTTCGCACCTGTGAATATTCCTTTGTGTATGCACCGTTGTTCATGTGGCATTCTCCGTCGTTTGGCGGCACGATTCCTCCAATCTGAAATAACAATATTTTATATGGGAAATCAAGGGGAAAACCACATAACACTAAGAGGCTCGTACAAGATTCGAAACTGTTCGCTAGAAGATGGGCCGTCTAACATGGACAACTTGACAAACGACCCGTACGCCCAAAGAAAGTCGAAAATGTACATAAGGTAAGTTATTTCGAACGAAACCCTTTATTTAATCCGTCAGTAATTCACAATTCTTCGTATCGCCCGCACCGAAATTTACATAACGGCAAATCTGTCAACAACGTGGCGCAATGGATATAGTACTAATTTAAATTCAGTTCTAAGTGATAGTCATCTAAAGGTTGAAGGTTAAATCCTCAGTGCAGCGATACGAAGCATTGCGAATTACTGAAGACTTCTCCCAGTCAAATGCTTGGAGATTTTAGGAATACGCCCCAACATTCAAACAGCTTTAAAAAAAATAGCATGAAGAATTGGGAAACACATTTAAACTTCAGGAGGTGTTGCATTAGGTAAAGTGAAAATCAGGAGAGGGGTTTTCTAGGGCGATAGTCTTTCCCCTGTGCTTTTTGTAATTAGTTTGATCCCAATGACATTTCTCATACGTGATGTGAAGGCAGAATATGAACTTGGGAAAGACCTTCCTACAGTCAATCACTTACTATTCATGGATGGCCTTAAATCTTTTGGAAAGAATGAAAAACCAACTTGATATCCTAATGAATACGGTTAGATTATTTAGTGACGACATACGAATGGAATTTAGCATCACTAAATGTGCCATTAACTCAATCCCATAATTAAGCATATATTTCGTATTATTAAAGTATATAGAAAAAAGCCTTAGGGAAACAAACGTTGATAAACTTACATTTAGTATAGTAATAGATAATCTGTTTATCTTTAAATTATTTCTGAGGGAACATATTATTCTGAGATTTTCAGGGTGGAAAGGGAAATATAACATTGAATTAACGACAGTGCCCCTTAATAGAATGAATCAGAAAAATCTAAATATTTTTCTATGACTAATTATAAAGTCAGTAAACCAAACATGAAGTCACTTGATGTAAGGAGCTAAACAATACTACTTCAACGTAAATAAAAATAAGTGTTAGATGGATAGATTCCGACCAAGAAAACAGCAATTCTTCCCCCGTTGTCAGAAACATCGCTCATGGAATGTTAGGACTAAAGGAGAAGATAAGGGAAGCGAGAGTTAGGAGGCTACCGAAAGAAAATCCAAGGTCCATTTTATTGTCTATCTGCCTTATTTCTTTTCTGTGATGTAGGTCGGCCATTTTGACTGAGACTGTTCAAATTTTAAAGGCCCTTAAAGCTCAATTTCGCTTTAATTTTATAATTGAGCAGTAAATAAAGTTTTACTTTTTTAGAAAGTAACAATGAGTGTTGTGTGTGCGTTATCAAATATACATACACACACCCGTATCGTGTTTGTTTGTCTCGACCACCCTATAAAGTATGTTTGTGTGTGTATAAAAAGGCAACGGGAGGTTATAAAGCTATTGAGCTGTATGCTAGTACTAAAAAATGGATGGGTACATTTAATGTTACGAAGACAAGGCCCCTTTCCTTTAACAATTATAAGAAAAGCTTAACAACCACTGATTGCCATGGCTGATAGCACTTTTCCCGAGAGTCCAACATTCAAACTCCTCGGCCTAACATTCACAGGTAATATGAATTGGAATACATACATAGAAGATACTGCCAAGTCTGCGGCAAAGAAAGTGGGGCTACCGAGCTAGAAAACTTCTCACACTTGCAAGTATCCTATATCTCTAGAAAGCCACCATTCGTCAATGCATGTAGTATTGTTGTCATATCTGGGCTGGTGCACCAACCACTAGTCTCTCCCTCTTGGACAGAGTAAAAAGAGAGTCTCTAACTTAATAGATCCCACATTGTCTATTAATCTCCAGCCGCGATGTTGTATCCCTGTGCTTGTTTTACAAGTACTTCAACGAAATGTGCTCCGACGAACTTGCTACACTTGTGTCCCCTCAACGTAAATACCCTCGACAAGCAGCCACCCCATCCCTGTAGAGGTCCCCACATGCCGGAAGGCTTTCTACTCTAAGAGTTTCTTTCCTCGAACCGCTTGCATTTGGAATCCCCCCCCTGCTTCCGGTTTTCCCAACTGTACAGACATGCAAATTTTTTAATGTAATATCAATAGGCATCTCGCTGCACACCCTCGCATTTAGTGTGCTCCTATAAATCGGGTCCCTAATTTACAGTAGTTCCTAATGTCTCAGTGCCAGTATGCCTTGTTTGAGGCGAATTGAAGTAAGAAAAAGTACTAATACCAGTAAAGTTTTTTTTAGTGATCAAGAATGGCAATATATTCTTTTGCTCGTCTTACTGAATTAAAAGGTTAATTGCCCAGGGAAAGCTGATCATACAAAAAGAGAATGACTGAAAATTATTATACACGAAAGGAGAGAATCCAATTGTTACATTCACCAATGAACGAACCTTTTTCGCTGACTAATTAAGCTAAGATTTGTTCTATATTTATAAGTTCGAAAATAAGTTTGAAAATAGGTTAAAAAATAGCATCTCTATAATTATTAAAGTAGGGATTCACTTCTATTGTATTCAGCTGTGACCTGGTTTTTCATTTCCTTGTTTGTAATCTTATCTGCCTTCAGTATTCCCAAGTATTTGTAGCCCCTCTCACTGTCTACATTCTTTATCAGATCTGTTGTTGGGAGTTCAAGGCCATCTGAGTGGACAAGTTTACTTCTTTTTATTATAAGAATGACACATTTAGTGATGCTAAATTCCATTTGTATGTCGTCACTAAATAATCTAACCGTATTCATTAGGGTATCAAGTTGGTTTTCATTCTTTCCAAAAACTTTAAGGTCATCTATGAATAGTAAGTGATTGACTGTAGGAATGTCTTTCCCAAGTTCATATCCTGCCTTCACATTACGTAAGAGAAGTGTCATTGGGATCAAACTAATTACAAAAAGCAAAGGGGAAAGACTATTGCGCTGGAAAATCCCTCTCCTGATTTTCACTTTACCTAATGCAACACCCCCTGAAGTTTAAATGTGTTTCCCAATTCTTCATGCTATTTTTTAAAGCTGTTTGAATGTTGGGGCGTATTCCTAAAATCTCCAAGCATTTGTGTATCCATGAATGAGGCACCATGTAAAATGCTTTCTAATAATCCACCCATGTCAAATACTTTCTAATAATCCACCCACCCCATGGCAAGGTTAGTCGTTCTTCGTTTGCAGTTTCTCAGGATCATTTTATCGATCAGAAGCCGGTCTTTGGTGCCATGTGATCTTTTGTTCAAATTGTTTTGGTTCAAATGACCACAATTACTTTCAAACAATATGCCAGTGTGATTGGTCTAAAGTTGGTCACTTCACCCCCTTTTGTCTTATCTTTTATGATCAAGGCTGTAGTGCCCTTTGCCAGCCAGTCAGGGAAGCTACTTGTCTTCAAACAGCAATTGATCATTTCTGCGAGAAGTGAGTGAAGAGTCGGGAGGTTTTTAAACCAGTATCCCTGAACTCCGTCAGGTCCAGGTGCTTTCCAATTTGAACGCTTTTTAACCCTCTCCTTCAACATCTCAACGGTGACTGTTATATTCGTTTGTCGTTCTACTCTAGAGGGCACCTCCCTTTCAAGCATCATCATCATCATCATCATCATCATCATCATCATCATCATCATATAGAAGTAAAGAGACTTATTATTTTGACATCTAATTTAAATACGTGTCTTTGGTGTGTACATACACGCGTATGTAAATTAGATTTTTGTGGACATTAAGAAATATTAAAGAGTGGCTGAATCAACATAGAATGAGAGGGATACAAGAGAAATACATAGATAGCTAAATAAGAGATGAATGACTTGTTCAGTTAATTATAAATTACATTCAATTAAAACAATTAAACCAGTTTTTTTAAAGCATAACTTACTCCCATAATTAAGGTATATTTTAGCATATATTTCGTATTATTAAAGTATATAAAAAGCCTTAGGGAAAGAAACGCTGATAAACTTACATTTAGTATAGTAATAGATAATCTGTTTATCTTTAAATTATTTCTGAGGGAACAGATTATTCTGAGATTTTGAGGGTTGGAAAGGGAAATCTAAAATTGAATTAACGACAGAAAAATCTAAATATTTTTCTATGACTAATTATAAACATGTATATATATATATATATATATATATATATATATATATATATATATATATATATATATATATATATAGATTTAACATACAATTAAATGCATTGTTCCCAATCACAGAAGAATGCACACAGTTATTTCAAAGAAGGTAAAACGTAAATGTGCTAAGTACGAGGTGAAAATTTACATTTTCTCACATCGTCTTTATTGTTAGGTTACGTGCCAATGGCAATCCTGTCTGTTTTCCGCCCAACGAGCAAAAGAAAAGAAAATCTGTTTTTAATTCTCAGCAACGTATAGGTATGAGAGTATCTACAAAATCTCGTGATACCCATGAGATTTGAGGTCTACGCTCCTTTTTATTAAGAGGCATAACTCTAACTTAGAAACCAATTTCTTCCCAAAGGAGATGACTCAGATCTCGACAGTCATATTAATTCGTTCAATTAGGTTGAAGAATGCAATTACGAATTACTTAAGACTTCTACCCGGTCATGGCTGACAGAACGAGAGCCAGCTACATCGAAGGAGCAGCTGAAGATGGTCGGAGGTTACATCGACCGAAACGTCGTGAGAATAACATCCAAGATGAGAACAGTAGTCGCAATTATCTAAATAATACTCACAAGATCTCGTGACCACCATGAGATTTGGGGGTCTACGTTTTTTTAACACTTAACCTAGAAACCAATTTCTTCCCAAGGGAGATAACTCAGGTTCCGACAGTCCTATTAATTCCCTTTTTACGATTATTTCTGAAATTAATCTAATTCCATCTTAAATTATATGTTGAATTTGAAAATTTTCATTATGTATAAAATGTATGATTTATTGAATAATTGTTTCGGAATTATTTTAGATAAGTATTGATGAGATTTACTATTTAGGTTATTCGGACTACTGTCCTCATCTTGTGACAGTGACAGTCTTCTAGTCTTCTAGAAGTTGAAGGTTGAATCCTCAGTACGGACAATGCTAAGAATACAATTACGAATTAATTAAGACTTCTGCTCGGTCATGGCTGACGGAACGAGAGCAAGGGTTCCGTTCGAGATTCCATACAGATTCCAGAGTTCGACAAGACCCACCTGAAAAAGGCCGGAGGTTACATCGTCCGAAACGTTGTGAGAATAACATCCAAGATGAGAACAGTAGTCTGAATAATCCCAATAATACTTGTTGAATAAATGCGGAAAATTAAATGTTTCTGGGAGCCTGTTTTGCACAAAAATGATCACGTCGTGTCTTTTCTATAGTACATACATAAGAGTGAATGAATCTCTATTTTTTCTTCATAAATATTTATCTGTTTAGAATCGGAATTTCCCACAAGGGAGCCGAGTGCCCCCCCCTCCTCTCCCATTTGGGAATCTCAAAAGTAGAATATGTTATTCAAAGAAGGAGCGTTGAAATTCATGCATACAAAAGAAAGAAAAAAGTTGATTCTTACGTGACCGTCACCTGCGAAATGGAATGAGGCATCGCTGCAATAGATAATTAATTTCCGCGAATTCTTTCGCCAACCGATTTTGTCCTGAATAGAAAAAGAAAACTCATCTATAAATATTACTAAAGGAAATCCGTCTGTTTTTATGTATGTCCTACAAGAAATAAAATATCTATACAAAAAAAACATATTCCAGAATTATGTATGAAAATCATAATTTTTATACTTATGAAGAACACTACATTTTCTCCATCTCTTCTGAACACTAGCCCAGTTTAATAAAACTAAACCATCAGTGACAAAATATAGATTGAAATATGTTAGACTTAAGATAAACATACATTAACCTGTTAGATAGTAAAACAGAAAAAAGTAAACGTAGTGAAGCAGTTATAACCCGGACCCCACACTCTTACTCTTCTACCCGTGGGTATCGTAGTCGGCCACTCGCGCACAGGTGTTTGATATCCTGGTCGCGGCGCCACCTACAAACAGGTACCCCACACTCTTCTTCCTTGTGACGGCATCATCAAATGTAATGAGAACCGTCCCGGTGCAGGAATCCTTCCTGACTGTGAACACCTTTTCTTTGGCTCGTGATGTCGTCTGTGGTGGCGTTGAATCTCCTCCGGGTCTGCTGAATGACGACTTCGTGATTCTGTGAAGGCAAGATTACTTAGCAGGACAATTCGATAACAGAATAACTCGACAAACGGCTAGGTCTTTTCATAACAATAATTATTTAATAAAAATGAACGGTGGGTTTTTAACTTTAACCCAAAGTCTATTTTTCGATAATGGCTTCCTTACTAACTATTGTATCTCTCCGTGTGCGTGTGTGAATCTCTTTACGACTGCAAATCCTTAATCGAGATATAACTTGTCTACTCAAACGGTGGGTGTGGACTCTTACGACTGTTGGTATTAATTGAGACGTTAATCTCTGGTGGAAAACGATGATGGGGGAATGCCATGAGCCATGCCATGCCAAGCGAGAGCGATCGTTCGCGCGACGCTCTCGCCTGCCCTTCCGTTCCGAACGAATTCTTAGATCTGACTGACTTGCGATCGCCTTCTCATCTCAAATAACAAAGACGAAAAACGTATAACTCATACTCTCTCTCTCTCTCTCTCTCTTCTCGTCGTGTGGTACGCGCGATGCTGACTTACTCTCTTTCTTTCCCCCATCCCTTCTTCTGTGTCCCCACTCCTCCCCCGGAGTGGGGTGGTACGGGCAATTGTAATTCGTCGTTTTAGTTTCTCTTTAGATCTTATCTACACTAAAGAAAACCATTAGCCTCTCTTTCTCTATTGGACCACCCCTCGAGTTGACATCCATCGTATCTAAAAGACCCATGACCAAATTGTTCAGCTGGTCAAACTCATCCATTGTATCTGGATAAGTGCTACAGACAACCTACACGCTCTCTCCCGCCAGGCTGGCGCCGTCTCTCGGCCAAGGTTTGGACAGTCAAAAATATGTACTAGCTCCCAGACTTCCACTTGTTTCTACGTGGGGCCTGATCTCCCCGATGCATTCCAGTGCACCCCGGGGTGCAGACTCCGTCGCTGAAACCACTGTTTCACATCCGCCCAATCCTTATTTCGTGTCAATTGGTCGAAATTGACACCTCCCAGACCGTCACCTTTCTCTACGTGGGGGGCTGATCTCTCTGATGCATATCGGTGCGCCATAAAGGGGGCAGATACGTCGGATGAAATCACTGTTTCACATCCGTCCACCCTTATTTCGTGTCACTTGGTTGCAATTGACATCTCCCAGACCGTTACCTTTCCCCACACACAGAGAGAACAACGGATAATACAATCAAAACAATAATAATCAAAAATTAAGAAAAAACTGTAGCTAAACAATGGAACAAAAAGTTTTCTTTTTCTGTTCTGTTTTCTTTTGGTCTGTCCTTTTTCTCTTTCCAGTCTATTAAAACATCAGGACTACGTATGTATGTGTGTATGTGCGTATGCATTTTGTGGTTTCTGTGTTGGGAGATGGGTAGGTGACAAAATGAATTATTATGCATGCAATTAAAAGTTTGTTAATACAGATTGGAGCTCGCAACGCCCCTTACAAATTACGTCACCATCACCTTCTCCTCGGAATCGATCTCTACTTCTTCACTGGTCATCCACCTGGATTTCCGACAGGGGTAGCGATTCCTGCCCCCGCTCGCGATCTGGGTGAAGTGTACTCAGGGGTAACCCTCCCTCGCTCATGCACTCGGCCGTCGGTGTGCTCGCGCCCTTTGTCTTTTCTGCAAAAGCTAACCCTATTATTTATGTGCACAATTCTCACTAACATCGACCAAGCCCTATCGTGCCCGTGTCTAGTCCTACCTTTTAACGTGAATTTTCCCTTCCTGACGGGGTTAATCGAACCCTTCAATCTTTTTAAAGCTAATAGCTTATTACCTTCTGGTTATGCAACACATCTTAACACATTATAATACTTTCATAACTGTTCGATGGGGTCGACCGGTAATCTCAAACGATTTGGTAATTCGGCCTTAATCTGCCGAGATGATTATATTCGGCGACAAGTGTCTTAGCGATTGCATATCCAACTGTGCACCTGTGCACTCACTCGTCAGTATCAACATACGAAATTCTCTTGGTACGGACCTGTCTGGTTCGCATACCGTCACTATCATTGCGTCGGCCACCTCGGCCAGATTCTCTTCCGTTCCCTTTTCTGGGAAAACAATTCTCTCAGACTAACACCTTCTTGGCTCACTTCGGCCCGGTGACATTCGATATCGATGCGCCTTCTCTGGCTGCATGCGACAGTAACCCTTGTGGTTCTTCCCTATAACTTCCAATTTCTTCATAATCATTCTCTCATCGCTTCCCGACACTGTCCCTAATTACTCATCGAGTGCCTCTCCCAGCAACGGGGGCCACTGATTTCTTCTGCTTCGTCTGTATCAACACTATCTATCTTAGATAGGATCTCATATCCTTCTCTTCGCTTATCATTACTTCTGTGCCCTTTCGTAAGGCGCACCACAATCTGTCATATTCACGGTGGTTCGAACATCTGTCGATTACTTCAACCTTCTTTTGCTTTTACAACTCACTATATATCTGCCTGGTCGTTCGGCAACAGCCCATCCAGCTGCAGGTATATTACTACTTGTGATCGATCATTTGGATCTAACCACGACGACCCTCCATCAGTCCCAGTTATGCATCTCTTTCTATCCTTATATGTCCGTTTATCTCGGGGGGGGGGGCATCCAAGACAACTGTCCGCGCCACAACCACCAGCACCGCACACGCATGGGGGCCCTCCCTGCGCGCGGTGGAGCCAACGAATGCGACACAGCACAACCTCGGCCTCTCCCCCAGGTCCTTGACTATCTTTGGCTTGGCTTTCCTGCTATTCTGTGGTGGGGCGTTCTGCTCCCCTCTACCGTAACTTCATAGGTAATTCCTCTACCTTTTTGGCTAACCGATTTTCTCTCAGTCTCTTCTGGAGCTGGGTAGGGGGGTATTTTGCCGCTCTCCTCCCACTCGCTGGACTCGTCAACCGACCTAGCAGTCGCGTTTAATTCGATCTCTCTCTACGGGGGGGGTTCATTGCTTCTTGCGGTTTCTCATAAACCGGCGAACAAAACCCAAGCCCGTCTTCTTCCCATTCTACCGTAACTTCATAGGTAATTCCTCTACCTTTTTGGCTAACCGATTTTCTCTCAGTCTCTTCTGGAGCTGGGTAGGGGGGTATTTTGCCGCTCTCCTCCCACTCGCTGGACTGGTCAACCGACCTAGCAGTCGCGTTTAATTCGATCTCTCTCTCTACGGGGGGGGTTCATTGCTTCTTGCGGTTTCTCATAAACCGGCGAACAAAACCCAAGCCCGTCTTCTTCCCATTTAACCGTAACTTCATAGGTAATTCCTCTACCTTTTTGGCTAACCGATTTTCTCTCAGTCTCTTCTGGAGCTGGGTGGGGGGTTATTTTGCCGCTCTCCTCCCACTCGCTGGACTCGTCAACCGACCTAGCAGTCGCGTTTAATTCGATCTCTCTCTACGGGGGGGTTCATTGCTTCTTGCGGTTTCTCATAAACCGGCGAACAAAACCCAAGCCCGTCTTCTTCCCATTTAAATTCGCTATCTTTCACTAAACTTATCATTCTGGTGGCCACCCTACTTTTTATACTCTGTGGGGTGGCCTCTGGCCGCTTCCCTGGTTCTTTACCCTAGCGTCAGGTGGCACACTAAGGTTCGGAATCCTAATTCCTCACCTCCGATCTATGCTGCTGTGCACCACCGACTCTCATGTCCGAACCGACCACACCTAGTGCAGTTCGGTCTAACCGAGCCGCGTGGGCGCCCATAATTTGTGGGACACTCTGCTGCTCTATGCCCCTCACCCCTGCAGGTCCAGCGGACTGATACCCGCCTGGCCGGTGCGGGCCTATCGTGCTCATTTCGAAGGTCCCATGCCTTCCTTCTACGATCGGAGTCTGCCTCCCAATCTTCTCCGCCCCCTCTCTCCATTCGGGGCCCCGGACTCGCCCTGCCCCCACCGCTTTCCTTCTCCCAGGCCTTTCCTCGCCATTGCTTAACCTTAGCCGGGTCAACTCGCGTACGGCCTCAATCGCGGTTCGCTCGCTGGCGTATTGCCTCACTAGCTGCTCGCGGAGCTCCGTCCAAGTGATCCCCGGGTTCTCTACATACCTCCCCTCAATGAATCTCGACGCTGGGCCCCTCGCTCCCTCTAGAGCGAGCAGCACCATCTCGTGATTTTCTAGTCCATAAATCATCCTCTTCTTCTGAATTACTGCTAACCACTCCATTAAACCGACGGGATCCCCTTTGTGGGGGGGTATTCGTATCCCTCCTATCGGCCTTTCTATCTTTCTGGTCTCTTCTCTCCCTATACCTGTTACACTATTTACTAGGTCTTCCTCCGAACCCATTCCCTTTGCGTTCTAGCTTACCACCCCAACAACAGAACCACCCAAACCGCGTGCAAAGTCTGGACAACAATCAATACACCGACAACCGAGCAAGCGAACAAGAGAAATCAACGAGTCACTTACCCCTCTCCTCTGCTGCTCCTGTGGTCTTTCGTCTCTGGGTTGGTTGTTTGTTATTTTTCGAGTCCGTCTGGGCCTTTCAATCAATTGACTAAAAGTTCGCGGTCCCAGACCGATCTCAAAGTCTAAAAAACGTTTTTTCCTTCAGTCTATCTCTTTTTCTATCTTTCTCTTTTTTTTTCAAACACGGGTGTACCTGCCCGTTAAACTGTTTCTCTCTTTTCTTTTCTTTTTTCTATTCTCTTTTTCAACCACGGGTGTACATGCCCGTTAAACTGTTTCTCTCTTTTCTTTTCCTTTTTTCTATTCTCTTTTTCAACCACGGGTGTACATGCCCGTTAAACTGTTTCTCTCTTTTCTTTTCCTTTTTTCTATTCTCTTTTTCAACCACGGGCGTACATGCCCGCCAAACTGTTTCTCTCTTTTCTTTTCCTATTCTCTTTTTCTATCTTTTTTTTTTCAAACACGCGTGTCGATGTCCGTCAAACTGTTTCTCTCTTTTCTTTTCCTTCCTCCTTTTTTTATTCTCTTTTTCAACCACGGGTGTACATGCCCGTTAAACTGTTTCTCTCTTTTCTTTTTCTTTTTCTATCTTTCTTTTTTTTTTCAAACACGGGTGTCGATGTCCGTCAAACTTTTCTCTCTGCCGGTAAAAAAAAATCGTCCGTTGTGCCGTGGGTTTTTTTTTTGTCTATTTTTTTTTCAAAGTGTTCTGCCGGCAAAAAAAATCGTTTTTTTTTTTTTTCCTTTCTGCCGTGGGTTGGCTCTGCCCTTTCTTTTCCCGAGGTTGCCAGGCACTCCTCACAGTACCATGATCCTAGGTCGCAGCACCATTTATAACGCAAAAATGTAATGCAAATGTAATGAGAACCGTCTCGGCGCAGGAATCCTTCCTGACTGTGAACACCTTTTCTTTGGCTCGTGATGTCGTCTGTGGTGGCGTTGAATCTCCTCCGGGTCAGATGAATGACGATTTCGTGATTCTGTGAAGGCAAGATTACTTAGCAGGACAATTCGATAACAGAATAACTCGACAAACGGCTAGGTCTTTTCATAACAATAATTATTTAATAAAAATGAACGGTGGGTTTTTAACTTTAACCCAAAGTCTATTTTTCGATAATGGCTTCTTTACTAACTATTGTATCTCTCTGCGTGCGTGTGTGAATCTCTTTACGACTGCAAATCCTTAATCGAGATATAACTTGTCTACTCAAAACGGTGTGTGTGGACTCTTACGACTGTTGGTATTAATTGAGACGTTAATCTCTGTTGGAAAACGATGGTGGGGCCCCGGGGCAACGGCTCCCTCGGGATCCGAGGGAATCACGACCAGCTCGGCCGGGATCTCGGTTCTAACTCCTTGTGATCGCCTTTTCGCCTCAAAATCACAAAGACGAAAAGCGTATAACTCATACTCTCTCTCTCTCTCTCTCTTCTCGTCGTGTGGTACGCGCGATGCTGACTTACTCTCTTTCTTTCCCCCATCCCTTCTTCTGTGTCCCACCTCCTCTCCCGGAGTGGGGTGGTACGCTTCTCAACGGACAATTTGGAATTTATCTCTTAGTCTTTATCTCTCTAGAGACCAATTATTCCCTCTCCCTCTGTCCTCCAAGTGTTGACACCTCTGATAAGATTTTGCCAAAACTTTTGGCAGCGTGTGCTCAATGTATCCCATTGTTGTTCCCTAATTGCCAATGACACCCTAAGAGCCAATCTCAGACTTCACGGCGCCCCCAGCGATCAGGGCCCGGACGGTCGAAAATATGTACTAGCTCCCAGATCTCCACTTGTTTCTACGTAGGGCCTGATCTCCCCGATGCATTCCAGTGCACCCTAGGGTGCCGACTCCGTCGCTGAAACCACTGTTTCACACAGTATGCAGCAGTAGATAGAACGAAATGTAAAACAGCGTGAAAAAAAATGAGTGAAAAAGACTGATTTTCATAAATATATGCTTTTGGGATATATATATATATATATATATATATATATATATATATATATATATATATATATATATATATATATATGAAATTAAAAATGGAAAAGCGGAAGACCTTTTCGCTCAACGTTTCGCCCAAATTTCACGTGGGCTTTGTCAAGAGCGGACGAAGAATACAAAAATGACAAAAGACGAGAAAGTCTGTAAATTATGGGGAATATATATAGTGGTTGGGTTCATGTTGAGATGAAGGGTATGCAAAAAAAAAAAAAAAAAAAGAAATAAATATATATATATATATGCACATAAATGTGATCGAAACATATATATAACACATATACATACATATATATCAAATATACATAGAAGTAGCATTGGAAAAGAAGAGGAGAAAATAAAGAGCAGAAAGGGGTCCAAAAGGATATTTAATTTAAAGCTCAGGGAATCATCCGGTGTCTAGAATTATCTTGTTTTCACTAATGATTGCTTTTGATAGGTTGGGGGAGATATTGTAGAAGCCCATTCTTTGTTTAATTTTATTTGTGGAAAGGGCTATGAGGGCAGATTCAATTATTCGACGTGTTGACTTGTTGTGTATTATTTTGATTAAAGTGGATTTCTCAAGATCAAAGTAATGACCATATTCCATAGTATGAGCACATAAGGCGTTAAGTGTGTTGTTAGTTTTAATCGCTCTTTTATGCTCATAAATCCGCTTGTCCAGATTACGCTGCGTCTCTCCAATGTAGACCTTATTACAGTCTAGACAAGGAATGGAGTATATGCCAGCTTTGACATTGGGTGTCGTGTTCTCTTGACAAAGCCCACGTGAAATTTGGGCGAAACGTTGAGCGAAAAGGTCTTCCGCTTTTCCATTTTTAATTTCATACCGTCGGATTATTTTTATCCTTTCATATACTCATATATATATATATATATATATATATATATATATATATATATATATATATATATATATATATATATATATATATATATATCCACAGATACGTGTTTCGCCGTAACTACGGCTCATCACCGTGGCTGACTGCGGCGTGATTCGAAATCACAACAACAGTGTCTGTAGTCGGGAGTTTTACCGTTAGCTACGGAAGTCTCGCCTGAAATACGACTGAATCCTCTGGTTTCGAAACTCGCCGTAATTGGCCACGCTGATGAGCCGTAGTCATGGTGAAAGACGTGTCCGTGGTGACTATATTATATTAGTAAATAAATATATACGCCCCTAAAATATAGGGGTGACAAAGTGTAAGGGAAATAACTCTCTCTCTCAGACATTTAGGAAAATATATAACCAATAGCCGATATTTGACTGTCATTATCGCAAAAAAACAAGAAATATATATATATATATATATATATATATATATATATATATATATATATATATATATATATATATATATATATTGATAAGATATATATATATATACTAGCATTACGTGGAGGCGAGAACGAATATTTTGGATCGGGGTGTACATGGATGATAACGCATTAGGCGTCAGGCAATACCATCATTCAGAAATGAGGAGGTAAGGCCTTGGAGGATGGGCTAAGTTCACGCTAAATGATATTTACGTCCGAATACGAAATGTAATGTAAATAAAAGGGGGGAAAAGGCAGAAATAAAAGGTTTGAATCGGTAATGTAAAAATAGGACCAAAAAGAAACGAGACGTGTAAATCGGTTACACAAAGAAAAGAAAGAAAGAAAACGACTCAATCGGAAAAGTTGTACAAAAATTAAACAAGAAAGGAACCATCTCAGTCTAAGAAGTTTAAAAAAGAATAAAAGAAAGAAAACGTATCAATCGGTAAAGTAAAAAGAGGGAAAATAAAAACAAAAACATTTAATTGTGTAAATGAATGTTAGCATAGACAGCAGCTTGAGTTCGTTATTCCTTTATTGTGTAAACGAAAATATGTAAACAAATGAATTTGTGAAGTTAAATTGCAATGCGATAGTTGTAACCTGTCGTAAAAGAAACTTAGTCGTTCAATAATAACAAGTGTTGTGCGGGAAGTTAAAGTTTGTGATTATGCGGAAGATATGAAATATAATATTTAAAGAAAAATAAACGAAGAAATGATTATTGATGTCATAATAATCGAAGCGAATGGAATTGAATGGAGTAGCCTTTTGAAAAGCTAGTTAAAATTTGTGCTCGGTTTGAAAAATGCTATTCCGATGATCTGGTAATCCGAATTCTATGTTCTACTGTGCTATTTCGTAAGCACACGAAAATGACGAAATGAAGAGGCAAAATATAAACCTAAATAAATATTAATATACCAGCCGTGGGTCGGGGATGTTTTTTTTTGTTGTTATATGAATCATATGATTTGATAATTATGATAGGAAATTAAGGAAAATAAACAAATAGTAAAAAGTATGAATAATGTAAGTTATTATTGTTGTTCAAAGACCGCACTTTTTATGCTGAACTGCTATTCGTTTATTCTGTCAATGGGGAATGTGAAAGAAAGTATCAGAAATAACCATTCGAAGCGCTCGGAAAAGGAAAGTGTAGCTGAAAGGAATCGAAATAGAGAAACTATTAAGAAAAATTCCAGACAAATTGAGTGGCATTGGGAGGTTTTAACACGTGAATGAAAATCCCTCCTACCTCCTGTGTTAGGAGAAGCTGTTGGACCGGGAAAATACAAAATAATTTTTGCTAAAAAACATCAGACATTGTCCTAAGTAACTAACAGATTAGCATATTCTGGTTTTGGTTCAAAAGCCATGGTCAATGATATATATATATATATATATATATATATATATATATATATATATATATATATATATATATATATATATATATATATATATATATTATTAGCAAAACAGGTCGCTACAACTATTTATTATTCCACTTTGATTTCATTCGAAAATACTTAATCTGTGTTATATCCGGTGAAAAATTCTCTTTGCATGACTAAAACTGAAAAAAGTCTCTTTATTTCTATATTATCATATGGACACTATCGAAGTAAAGAACCCTATTATTTTGCTATCTAATTTACATACGTGTTTACGGTGTGTACAAACACCCTTTCTCTAAATGCTCAAAGAGATATTAAGAATTGAATCAACACACAGTGAGAGGTATGAGAGAAATGCATACATATCTGAGAGAGAGAGAGAGAGAGAGAGAGAGAGAGAGAGAGATGGGTGACTACTTCAGTAAATCATAAATTACAACTAATTAGAACAATTAAAACACATTTCTTAAAAAAAACAGAATCTTTGAACTAAGGTATATTTTAACATGTATTTTGTATTATTTGTGTATTAAGTATATAAGAAAATCTCATGAGGAAAACGACGTTGATCGACTCCCATTTTGTATAATATATATATATATATATATATATATATATATATATATATATATATATATATATATATATTGATATATATATATATATATATTTATATATATATATATATTCATATATATATATATATATATTGATATATATATATATATTCATATATATATATATATATTCATATATATATATATATATTCATATATATATATATATATATATATATATATATATTCATATATATATATATTCATATATATATATATATATTCATATATATATATATATATATATATATATATATATATATATATATATATATATATATATATATATATATATATATATATATATAATTAAACATATTCGTTACAAAAAATTATTTCCCAAGATGTCTCCACTTACCCATGACCTATTATCGTTGAGTGTTTAGCAAAGGTATCAAATACCATATTTTAAGTATTTGGTATGATTCGGCTGAGGATTGAAACCTGGTCCTCCGGCCCATTAGCGAACACTGACTATTATTCCAAAATGATAAAATTATGTAATATAACTCACACTTTTAACAAAATAATCGTACTCTGCCATTGTTCATGTAAAGAAATCTACTTAAATGCTTGATTTTGAATATTGGTTTGAAAAAATGTTATCAAGTGAAAAACGTTTCATAGGCTTAATACAAAGTAGTATAAAGAATTTTTGGAGAAAAAAAATTATTGAACAAAAATAAATGTTTGGCGATATTGAATTTTCTTGCTTAGACGCCGCTATTCCGAATTCACGGTCGTGGGCCGCCATAAGTGGACTGTTTCTCTTGAGTGATTCAGACGGTTTAAAACGGATATAAATGATTGCACACTAAAAATAATTAAATAAAAATAAGAACGATTTTTTATTCAAATTATTTTATGGTTTTCAGTTATCAAATAAAAATGGAATTTTTACTTGATATTTAATTTTCATTCAAAAAAATTATTCGAGCAAATTTTAATAAGTTTTAATTAAAACGTTTTACCTCAAAAAGATTTTATGTTACTGTTTCAATCATGACCGTTTGGTGCAGGGGAGGCGGTGATTTCAGTATACTGGCATTTTTCATGGAATGTCACTACTTTTGTAAAGGCTATGCCTCAATACAATGCCTTCTCATAAGGTCTTTTGGAATTTTCTGGAAAACTAAGGTATATGGTAAACTGAAATTAAACTACCATCAACTAGACCCTAGAACCTCTATCTCTGCCAAAAATCAGCTGAATCCATCAAATAGTTGATGAGATACAGGGTGGCACATACGTACGTACGTACGTACGTACACACATATAACATGATTTCATGATTGAACTTTCTGGATCTCTGGGTTGCCTTGACTAATGATGCTGACATTCTACACACTTATAGAACCTATCAAATAAAAATTTTGTGCAAAGTTTTAACTAATTTGGTTTATTGGTTTTTGAGTTATGAGTGATCAAAGAAATGAGATTTCCAGCATAGGCCGTTCGTGAGTCTATTAAGGGATAGAGCGCTCTCGCGCCTCCCTTGATTCTATCTTAGAGGCTATGATTTTACCTCTTGTTGAAGAAACTAACTAACAACTGATGCGATATTTGTATATTACTGCTGTGCTTAAACGAATGCCATCAAACACTTTTTTTTTATTTCGCTGGTCTGTCAGGTTTAAGTTTAAAATAGCATTTTTTGTATGTCTGTCACGCTTGAGTTTCAAATGTAATTTTCGGTGGTCCGCAATGCTTTAGACTAAACAGTATTTGCGTTAGAATGTCACGTTTAAGTTTGAAATATAATGTTCTTTGGTCTGTCATGCTTATATTTGAAATATAATTTTCGTTAGTCTGTCAGGATTAAGTTTGAAATTTCATTTTAATCGGCGAATGCGCAAATTAAATTGACACATTTCCAAAATACTTGTTTCACACCCCGAAACGACAAATATTTCTTCTGACTAGGAAAAAAGTGTAGTATCTGTTCTGATACTACAGTTCATCTTTTCTGTCCTCGGGCAAATGAACAAGAAATCCTTCTAGACTGACGCAATTTAAATTTTTGTCCCAATCCAACGTGCCCCTTTTTTGGGAGATGGATTTTTCACAGATTAAAAACCGACCTAATGTCTAATACTGCCCTAAATGGGAGGCATGTAAATAGAGACAAGAATTAAAATGATTCTGCGTTCAAATATTTTGAACGGGGGCTCAGTATATATGCATTTTACTTCACTCTAGTGTAAAGCCGAGTGTAAAAGAAGCGATTTTTACACTAAAATGACTCTGCGCCTTACTTGCCCTCCCGAGGAGGCTAATTATTAAAACTCTTGTCAATTTGTACTCTTTCCTCTGGACATTATCCTCTTATAAACCGGAGTTGGCCTTATCTACTTAGACCAGAAGACCGACTTCCGACTCGTTTCTGATTATTTGCCTACTTCATGAGTCAGTATGTATGCCGTGCTGTTCGTTCACACAAGGACCATATATATATATATATATATATATATATATATATATATATATATATATATATGACGGTATATATATACATAACAATCCCAACCACGTGACTTTCCAAATTTTAATTTTAAATTTCTTTTCTATTTTCTCCATTTTATTCTTCCCAAATATGATCTAAAGTTAAGATCGGATTTTAACTCTTCCTGATGAGATCTCAGTTTATAACAGCTGTTGATCGATAACATCGACATGCCAGTGTCGCAGATTTTGTACATGTCTTTGTAAATACGGTTGACATTCTTTGGATTACTATCCTGTGGATTTTTACCTTGCCTGGATTATATATATATATATATATATATATATATATATATATATATATATATATATATATACATATATATATATATATATATACATATATATATATATATATATATACATATATATATATATATATATACATATATATATATATATATATATATATATATACATATATATATATATATATATACACATATATATATATATATATATACATATATATATATATACACATATATATATATATATATATATATATATACACACATATATATATATATATATACACACATATATATATATATATACACACATATATATATATATATACACATATATATATATATATATATACACATATATATATATATACACATATATATATATATATATATATATATACACATATATATATATATACACATATATATATATATATATATATATATATACACACATATATATATATGTACACACATATATATATATATATATATATATATATATATATATATATACATGAAGAAAACTTTAAGTTACAGAACAAAACACTTTCTATATTCCCAGGAGATCATATAATACAAACTTTTTAAATCAGATCTTATGAATCCACAGGCTATATTAAATACTGCAGATAAAAGTAAGCTCAATGGTTAACATGTTATATCAAGCAGAGCTTTCATATTATAATTCAGTAGATGACAAAATATATGACATAATTAATATTTAAAATATTATAACATAATTACCGTACATATGAATGAACATTGTTAAGTGTTGATTTTAGGAGCATGAATATAATATTCAAAATATTAATTATGTCATCAATTTTATTATCTACTTATTTATATAATATATATATATATATATATATATATGTATATATATATATATATATATATAATTAAATATGATATACAACTTCTGTCTGCATACTTTTGTCCTGTATTTTCTTTGTTTCTAGCGGGAACTGGCTGATGTATCCACCATACTCGCTTTTAACCAGAGTACTTTCGGATCCTTTCGGATCCATCATAAGATGTGATTATCAGTAAAGGTCATAATGCTAAGATATTTATAAGTCATAGTTTTTAATTAAAAATTTTTTATTCGGGGAATCACGTATTAGTTACTATATTAAGTGGATATTATATTAGTGTTAGAGACATTTAAGGATATTTTCACTATTATTAATATTTATTTTGTTGAAACAAGGAAATACATTAGGGAATTGGAACAGAGCAAGACAATAGTATGGAGATAGAAGTTGTCTATCGTATTTAATGAAATATGTTTAAAGGACAAAAATGCTGCTTATATACACACACAAGAGGTCTTCCTCGAAATATATTATGGAACACGGTCACACACATCATATCACAGTGTTGAAGTCTTGCCTAATCAAGTAAGATTTGCTATAAAAATTCATATATGTATATATATATATATATATATATATATATATAATCACTTGTTTTTGCCTAACTTATCAGTGCCGACATATTTCGATTTATTGCGTTGTGATAGCCTTCTAATACTCCTCTGTCTATCTATCTGTCTGCCCCCCTCTCCCTCTCTCTCTCTCCCTCTCTCTCATATATATATATATATATATATATATATATATATATATATATATATATATATATATATATATATATATATATATATATATATACAGGGTAACTAAAAAAAACCGGGCCCCGTATACACTTTATGTGATATCTCCTTTATTTATTCACCAATTGCCCTTATTTTACAGGACATGGCAGAATCAACGACCGTGAGTACACCAAGACCTCAGTTGTAGCTGGGACAAAGAATACACTGTGTTAAATTTTACTACAAGACAGGCTCGTTTAAGAAAACCCAGGACAGTTTCATGCATCAGTTCGGATGTGAAAAAGCTCCACCCAAAAGCAGAATTCAGAACTGGGTGGACCACTTCGAGAAGTATGGGACCGTGGAGAACTTCAACGCTGCCAGTGAGAACCGCCCAAGCCATTCGGCACGTCCCAAGAAGCGGACAGCCGAGCTGGTCGAAAGTGTGAGAGAGTCTCTCCAGGAGAGTCCGAAACGCTCTGTGCGTAAGCGAAGTCAGTCCCTCGGTATCTCCCGTGAGACTTGCAGGAGAGTGCTGGTGAACGATATCAGAGCTTACCCATACAGATACTGCAGACCCTTACAGCCTCAGACAAGAAGCAGAGGAGCGCTATGGCAGTTTCCTTAACCTCCTTTGGACCTCAGATGAAGCCCACTTCCATCTTGACGGAAAGGCTAACTCCAAGACAAATGTCTTCTGGGGGTCCTCCAGACCCAATGAAGTAGCCACCAAGCCCTTGCACTCTCCTAAGTGCACGGTGTGGGCTGCAATCTCGGTCAGAGGCATCATCGGACCAATCTTCATCGAAGAATCTGGCGCTGCAGTGAGTCACCAAGGAGCGGTATGTGGAGGTCCTCAAAACCTTCAAGAGTGAGCTCCAGACCCTCTACCCGTCGCTCATGAGCAAGTTCTGGTTCCAGCAAGACGGAGCAAGTTCTCACACCTCAAACCTGTCCTGAGATTGGCTGAAAGAGAACTTCGGAGGCCGAGTGATCAGTCTCAAGACTAATTTTGAGTGGCCACCCCATAGCCCGGACCTAAGGCCCCCAGATTATTTCCTTTGGGGCTATCTTAAGCACAGAATGTACGCAAGGAAACCCAGAACCATCACGAGACTCAAGGAAGCCACTAGGGAGGAGATGAGAGCCATTCCCAATTCAGTCTGTAAGAACGTCATGGACAACTTCGTTCTGCGCCTCAAAAAATGCACGGAGCTAAAAGGAGTCCATCTAGAACACATGCTGTAGAACGGAGAAAAAAGGTCAAATACCCTAGTGTTTTGATATAATGTTGTGAATATAATAAACTAGTAATGCCCCAAAATTCATTTCATTCGGACGAAACACTAAGAAACGGGGCCTAATTAAATTTGGGGCCCGTTTTTTTTGGTCACCCTGTATATATATATATATATATATATATATATATATATATATATATATATATATATATATATATATATATATAGACGGTTGTCTGTTAGGTTTTATAGTATGTCAACAATTATACTATTTTATTCCGAAATAGCATGTATGCGAAGTATTTGGATATCGATTTGCTTTGTATGCGTTTTCCTTAAGGGTTGACTACCCCCCCCCCCCAAATTGGGGTCTCAACACATGATACAGTTTCATGTCATACCATTTTACTCACTCTGGTATGTATTGTTACTTTAGGTCAAAGCGGGTCTGGGAATAATGGCAACTAAGTGATGACTCAATAGTTGAACACTTTGACGACGGCGTCCGGATTATTGATAATGGCCGTATGGGCTAAGATTTTGGAATTTGAGTTTGAAATATTCAGGGGTTCGAGTCCGGCGACCGGTATGAATAATTCCTCTCTACACTGACGATAACATCATACTTGCCCTGCCTCTCGGTTAAGTGTACGTTAACTTCAATTACCCTCTGTGGTGTTTTCAAGTGGCCGCGTGGGCATAGACGTAAGCCTCGTGATTCTAGTTTGAATAATAATAATAATAATAAAATATATATATATATATATATATATATATATATATATATATATATATATATACATATGTAAATGAATAGATATATAACTAACAATAAAACTATAAATACGGCTCTTAGTAACAATAAGACACATTCTTTTGAAGACGGTCGCGAGACCGAAAGTGCTAGAGCAATGGCCCACGATACAACTTTAGGTGCCATACTACCCCAATTAACACCCGAAGATCGAAGAATCGCTCGCCGCGTCGAGAAATTGACAAGAAAGATCGTGAAGCGAGAAAACTCTGTGGTCTTTAATGACGCTTGCATAATAAATGACTTGCTGCCGAACTATATATATATATATATATATATATATATATATATATATATATATATATATATATATATTCTCTCGGCATTCCCGTTGAAGAACGTAGGACGTTTGAAATATTGAATTAAAATTATGATGATAAAAAATTATAAAAATAACAACGACATCGTTTTATTCTTCAACCACCACCCACTCATCATTATCTAAATATATCTCTAGAAGCATATATGGAATACCAATCAAATAAAACGAAAACAAAAAAGTATTGCGATTGTTGTTACAAAATGTCTTTTATGTAAATCTTTATGTAATTTCCTCTGATGTGTTATTATTTTTAATACTGGATAAAAAACGGCGGAGAAAAGCGTATAGTTCTATGCGCGTTAGTTCAGCGTTTTTTCAAAATTTTCTTTTATCTCCAGCTTTTTTGTTCATTTGCTTTTGACACCTTAAGATGATTCGACGAAGAATCGAAAACGTCCGTGAAACCTGTGTAACCTATGGAACTTTTATTAATTTTTTTGATTTTAATACAAAAAAGACAATCAGAAAAATTGAAACAAAAAATTAAAAAAGGTATAATTAAACAGGCGAATTCTGTTGTTTTTAACAATGTTTGCATAACTGAGAAAATGCTGCCTAAATTCACAATATATATATATATATATATACATACATAAATACATATATATATATATATACATACATAAATACATATATATATATATATATATATATATACATACATAAATACATATATATATATATACATACATAAATACATATGTATATATATATATATATACATACATAAATACATATATATATATATATATATATATACATATATATACAGATATATATACATATATATATACACATATATATGTGTATATATATATATGTATATATGTATATATATGTATATGTATATATATATGTATATATATGTGTATATATATGTATATGTGTATATATATATGTATATATATGTGTATATATTTGTATATATGTATATATATGTATATATATGTGTATATATTTGTATATGTGTATATATATGTATATGTGTATATGTATATATGTATATATATGTATGTATATATATATATATGTATATATATGTATATATGTATATATGTGTATATATATTTATATGTATATATATATGTATATATGTGTATATATAGTTATATGTCTATATATGTATATATATGTGTATATATATTTATATGTACATATATATGTATATATATGGGTATATATTTGTATATATGTATATATATGTGTATACATTTGTATATATGTATATATATATATATATATATATATATATGTATATATATATGTATATATATATGTATATATATATGTATATATAGAGAGAGCGAGTGAGGGAGGGAGAGAGAGAAATAGAGAAGGGGAGGAGGAAGGGGGATATTATAAAAAAGAAAATAAATGAGACGGAAGGACATTGAGAGATCTTTTCATACTTACCCCACAGACAATGGCCTGCATGAGTGCATCCATTCCCCCTTCCGGTGTGTCCTTGTTATAAGTCGTCATCATGTTTTTAAGCTTGGAGACGGTATTCTGAAAATAAAGAGGAAGAAAGGAAAAATGACTCGATTTCCCAATCGTTTATCGTCGTCATGATCGATTTAATAATATTGATCCTTTAAAACACAAATCCTATTCATATTTGGTTTACCTGGAAACGCTCGAAATCGTTCGTCAATTTAACTCGTTGCATAAAAGAATTGCCGCACTTACTGGAGTTTTCACAGTATCTGAAAAAACAACAAAAACCAAACTGATTTGTATTTCAAACCAAAAACGGACATTTTAAAGACGTACCCATTAAATCTGTGCGTTTATCGACGAACATATTTCAAACTTAAGCGTGACAGACCAACGAATATTCTATTTCAAACTAAAGGGTGGCAAAGTTAACGACCGACCCACTGAATGACCAACGGATAGACCTCTTTAAAAAAATGTCATCCCCACTTTTTACTTACATGAGAAACTAAAATTATTTCATTTAAAATTAACCTCAATCCAGAAAAATGTTATTGAGCTTAGTGTTTATTTAATATAGCTATTCTATTGAGTTTAGTGCCTTTAAGTGGATTGTAATTATCGTATCCTAACTCTTTCTCAACCTCTCAAATTGTTGTATAACTGAGTAATGTCTGCACTCTAGTCATGATACTATGTTTTAACTTCGAACTTGATATCAATAAAAATTCATACCGTCTCAGAAACGATCGTACACGAAATTGTTGTTTAGCTTAAATTCTTGGAACGTACGTAAATTAATATGGCTTAAATTTATTTACCTCGTATTATATATATATATATATATATATATATATATATATATATATATATATATATAATTAACTTGTTACAAATATCCAGGGGGTATAAATCCGAAGGAAGTTGAAACCGGGTTTATGAGAGTGCTCAATGAAAATTCAGAGCAAAATATATTTTTGTTGGTGATTTTATTATTCCATTATTGCTACAAAATATATATTGTTTCATTAGCGTTCATAATGAACGCCAATTCTTCAGGCGTCAACGGAATTTAAATGCCTAAAATTTTAAATTCAACCTCAACCGGAAATTGAAGATGCATAAGAGGGAGGGGGGACGAAGACGGGGCTCAGCCTTTAGCGAGAGCAGTAAAGGGGGAGGGGGGAGAGGGAAGAGGCCCCAACAGGTTATATTTCAGGAAGTTCCGTGGGGTGATATTTAGTGTGACCTCAATACCAACCGGGGCAGAGGGCAGGGTGGATTTAATTTAATAAGAAGAAAAAATTATAAAGTTATAACTGTCCTTTCTGTTGTAATAGGTGGTTATCGTGTAGATAAAAATGTTTGATAATTTTAATTTAGGGTATTAATTGCTATTTTTGCATTCTATTTCAATATAATTTTTTATGGCTTTTATAATGAGCTCAGTAACGGTAGTGAATTTTGTTGTGATAATATTTGTTAATTGTAATTATATTATACTAAAATTAATAGTAGTAAGATTACTCTATAAAAGAAGTTTAATGGTGTTACTATCTTTAGTATTAATAAAAACAACTATAATAACAATAATAATAATAAAGCCAATAGTTCCTACGATAGTTGCAGTGACAATAGTATCAATAATAATAATAATAATAATAATAATAATAATAATAATAATAATAATAATAATAATAATAATAATTATTATTATAATCCTGTTACTTGTGAAGTCAGTGGGCAAAATAAGTCTACAAGTCATGGTAAGCTTTTATAGTTCTACTACCAATAATAAAGACTAAGCACCAGTCAATAATTAAGTGTTCAAGATAGTAATCGAAGGATTAAGTAATTGATATTAGATTAATCTAAGTGATATCAGAGTTAATAGCTATCACAGTCATGGGTTTAGGTGGGAGATGATTATGGTAGAATTGGTAGTATGACTGAGAGGTTTTTGAGGCTGAGAATTATAGGTAATACTTAGAGATTTGATGTTATTGATGGTTTAGTGGGGTAGTTGTATATTGATTCATCGAGACTTGTTGGGGTTGGGTGGTAAATTTGGGTGGGTGGGTAAGGGGTTGTAATGTGTTTTGAAGTAGTGTATAATGGAGGGGGGTTAAATGTAATGATTCATTTTTAAATATGTGGGGGTTGGTGTGGGGTTAAGGTGGAGTATGTGGGTTGCTAAGGGGGTAGAGTCTACTATGTTTACAGTTGATAGACGTCTCTTGTTTTCTATTTAGGAGTTTATTTCTGTCTTTAAAACGGATAATTTCCAGTTTTTAATTTAAACATAATCTACATGATGAGTTCATTGATTTGCAGGTGCTAGATTTTTAAAAAGATTTTCCACTTTATTATGGGAGTTTCTTTTTGTTTTTATTTTGTGGTAGTGTAGTGATAGTCAAGTTTGGCCAGGATGGTCAGGGTTGTTGAAGGAGAGTTTATGGTTGTAGAATCTTTCCTTGAAGTTGTTACCTGTCAGACCAATATAATAGTTAGTCTGGGATGGATTTTCCGTTGAGGAGATAGATGCCCCATAGACCACGTGGGTTGATAGGCACTTTTGATTTAGGGGGCAGTTTGATTTGTTAGTACAGTTACATGTTCTTCTAGGATTTGAGGTTACTGAGGTGTTTAGTATTTTACTGTTGTGCTTTTTTATGATTTTTTCCAGGTTGTCACCACAGCAATAGCTGAGTTTCAGTGTGTTCTTATTAAAAATTTTATGGAGTATGTTGTTATTGAGGGTACGAGTATTTATTAAGTTCAGGAATTTTTTTCCCTAATTTGGTTTTAGTTGCATTGTTAAATAGAGGTGTATACCAGATAATTTTCCTATTTCTATTTTTGTTCCTACTAGGGTTATTTTGTGTAGTTGGAATATACTCTATTTTGGTATTTTTATATCCACTCTCCTTTAGTGCTTTATCATAAAAATTCTTATGTTTATTGAATATATCTATATTAGAGGAGTTGTTGCTAATCCTACGACTAATTGATTCGGGGATGTGTTAACTTACAGATCTATGGTGGTTAGATAGTGGATTGACATAAAGGGGGTAGGAATTATATTTAGCATAGGGCTCGTAAGTATCACTAGTGAGGTTGAAGGTTATATCGAGGAAGTTGACCTGTTTAACATTTGATGTTATTTCAACCTTTTGACCTATTCGTTTTATTTCATTGAGTATTATTTTTTTGCTTTGTTCACACTTTTGTCCATTTGTGTCCGGTTAGAATTGAGGTCACACGCAACTTCCTGAAATATAACCTGTTGGCCCCCTCCCCCTTTCCTGCTCTCGCTAAAGGCTGAGCTCCGTCTTCGTCCCCCTCCCTCTTATGCATCTTCAATTTCCGGTTGGGGTTGAATTTAAAATTTAGGCATTTAAATTCCGTTGACGCCTGAAGAATTGGCGTTCATTATGAACGCTAATGAAACAATATATATTTTGTAGCAATAATGAAATAATAAAATCACCAACATATATATATATATATATATATATATATATATATATATATATATATATATATGAATACATTTATATATATATATGTGCATTACTCTCTCTCTCTCTCTCTCTCTCTCTCTCTATATATATATATATGCATAAATATTTATATATATATATTGATAATTATGAGTGGATGATATTTTACCTCCACTCCCCCCCAAACATATGCCCGCCCAATTTCTAGCACATTAATACCCCGCACATGCGCAACCTCATTTCCTGTTCTTTCACTTTTCGTTGGAATTTCCGTTGAAGAAGCAGGGCGTTTGAAATATTGAATTAAATTTATAATAATAAAAATTTATAAGAAACAACAACATCGTTTTATGCTTCAACCACCACCTACTCATCCTTATCGAAATATACTTTTAATAGCATACCTGGAATACAAAACTAATATGTATATATATAATCAAATAAAATGAAAACAAAAAAGTATTGTGATTCTTGATACAAAATGCCTTTTATGTAAATCTTTATGTAACTTCCTCTGATGCGTTATCGCATTTGTGATTTTTGTTTTTGTTTTCTTTGTTATTATTTTTCATATTAGATATTTTTCCTATCCTATTATTGTTTTAGTTGCAATATCAGTATCATTATTATAATCATTATTATTTTTCATACTGGATATTTTTCATATCCTTTATTGTTTTAGTTGTAACACCAGTAGTGTTATAATCATTATTACTATGATATTTATGGAGGATCGTCGTCGTCGTCGTCGTCGTCGTCGTCGTCGTCGTCGTCGTCGTCGTCGTCGTCATCATCATCATCATCATCATCATCATCATCATCATCATCATCACTTAAAAAGAACAATGCTATTCAATTTAACTTATTTAAAACGATAAGACTATTAGGTTTAGTGCTTTTATAAAATGACAAGGTGATTGATTTTAATGTTTGTCTAAAGGACAATGCGATTCAAATGAACTTTTGTCTAAAATGACAAGATTATAGAGTTTAGTGTTTATCTAAAATACAATGCAATTAATGGCATTGCTATTTTAGATAATATTTAGATAGTGTTTATCTCAAATAACAATGCAATTGAACTGAGTGTTTATCTAAAGTAACAATGCGATCAATCGCATTGTACTTTAGATGATATATATATGTTTTTTATCTAAAATTTGAGATAATGCGATTGAGGATAGTTTTACTTTTTATCTAATATGACAATCTATTGTATTTAGTGTTTTTTTTAAAAATTAGATTGCGATACATTGCATTGTTATTTTAGATAATATTTAGATAGTATTGATTTTAAATTACAATGCTATTGAGCTTAGTGTTTATCTAAAATGACAACTCGAGTGTGTTTATCTAAATGTTATCGAACTTAGTGAAAGAATGTATAGTCAGCAACTTACCCGAATGGAGGGACAATTTTGTCAATGAATGATCCAATCCCAACCTGCAGCGATCCTGTTAGTTTCCGGATATTTCTAACTACAAAATGAAATTTCACATTTAAAACACAGGTTTTTAATCAACGAAACATTTTTGAGTCTTGATTCGATTTGTCTATTTTGCCGTTTTTTTATTTGCGGATTATTTAATACAGAAACACAATAGCTTTCTCAAACGATTCGTTGTAAACGATTCATTGAAGACGAATTGCAATTTTACCGATATCGGGGCGGATGAGTGGTAGTTCATACCTCCCCCAACGGTATTAGTCAGTAGCAATGTAATAGATATCAGATATCACATACCCATGTAATATAGGCTGTGGGTTTTTTTAACACCCATTTATCCTCCTCTCGACCCCTATCTCTCTTATGAGACAGATTGAATCTGTTGTCTGAATACTTCTCCCAGACAGATAACCGGAACATATTCATATGTAACCATTAAGACCTTTACGTGCCAGTTCTCGTTCGTTGTCCGTCAGTGCGTCAAATTGACTATTCATATGTCCCTCAGTCTCCTACTCCACGTTGTGTTCTTTGGTCACGAAAGGTTTGGTTTGAGTTGGCCGACGGGGCAAAAACAAGTAATAAAACACTCATTTGTATCATAAGATTTGATACATTTATGGAACGCCAAGAAAATTTGTGTGAGACTAAATAATTTCCCAGACACTGTGTATGCATTGCCATGCTACTATGGCTCTTGTCGGAGTTAGTACTGAAATGTCTACTGCGTTCTTCAGACATTGTTATTTAGTCAGGGTTTCGGTTCACAGCTTGATGAGTCGGGAAGAGACTGGAACTCAAGCGTGATTTCCAGTGACGTGAATTCCAGTAACATTGGAAGGAAATGCGTATCACACTGACTTATATGGAAAAAGGTGCGAACCCGGAGCAGAGATCGGTTTGAAATGGTATAAGTTACTTCTCCACTCTCAGACGATCATTAGCTACGAGATACACCTCGTAGGTGATCTAATTTGTCAATTGCTTTCCTTTTCTTAACCTCCTCCCATTGTGGGTTTTACACAGCTTCCATCGATAATGGGCATGCCTCCCACACGTTTGATTTTGTTTGGTTAACCCAAACTCCCTTAGCTACCCCTTCGACACCGGCAATCCACACTCTTAATATTTTCGTTATCATAATCTTCGTTTTTGTTCAAATTAGCTCAATGAATAACCATTAATTTCCTTCTTATCACCAGTCATCGAGTCAGAGACACGTCTTTAATTTTTTATTATTTTCTTCAGATACAAACGTCCACGGTTTCAGCACGCCGTTTTCCAAATCTTTAAGATCAATAATTCTAACTTCTGGAGACAATTTCTTATCTACTTTGTCATTCTTGTTATCGGGCCTAAATAGTCAAGATAAAACTATCCTTTTTGAAAATTGTAATCTTCGCTTTTCGAATTTGGACCGCTAGAAAACATCTGGTTTAATTATTATCTCGTATACATTGACCACCGAGTGAGGTCTACTTATCTTGTTAGACTGGACAAAGGAGTTTAAGAATAAAAAGTCAAAATCGGTTACCACGGTTTGCTTTGGTTTTAATAAAAATTTTGCTGGTCAAGTTTTGAGTTCGGTTCTCACCCAAGTACAGGGTGGGCAAAAATAAGGGTCCTATTTTTAAAAATTCATAACTTTTTTATTTATTGATTTTTTTTTTTTTAGAATAAGTAAAGGACCCCTTCCGAAGCAAGCATGAGCCGTATTAGCCCTAAGGAACGCACCCTCATTTAGAAAACATCATTTTTGCTTAAAAAACTCAAAACAGTGTAAAAAACAATACTTTAGTTTTTGTAAGTTTTAAGAAGTGTTTTTCGGCTAAAATTTGTTTTGTTTATTTCAAAAAATCTCGGAAGGGTCAGTCTACACACACATAAAGTTTGGTGAGTTTAACTTTTATTTTGTGGAAGTTATTCAAATTCAAGTTATTCAAATTTAAAGATAGGACCCTTATTTTGGCCCACCCTGTATAAACAATTTTTTACTTATTTTTTAAAGTATTATTAAATTTCATACATCACAGTGTGCCATACATACACTAATAGTGCGAGAATTTTAATTATATACATGGGAGTTTGAATTACCTATTAGACACCATCCACCAGACTAGATGAATTATTGTCTTTACACCATCCTCGAGTGTCTTTGGTCTCTATGTACAAGGGTTTGTCAGGGAAACGTGACCTGAGGATACTTTACCCTACAAGTAAACCCTGACCAAATAGTAAAAATAACAAAATATTCGAAGCACAAATGACATCCCCTTGACACTGGCTCATACGAGGAATGGTGAACTTTCTCCAAGTAATGTTAACTCAAGTAACAACACTTAGCTGGATACTCCACTAGACTAGATGAATTATTGTCTTGGGATCCAGTAAGACCAAGATCACAAAAAAGGTATACTATAACATAGATAAGTGGTCAAATGGGGAGAGGAAAATTAATGTTCTTAACTTTTTGACTAACTCAACGTTTGACAAGTAAAAGAGAACTTTAATGGAATATTCGAATATCTATGTATCTCATATAGAGATCAAGTGTTAGCCCCAGGTAGAGGCTCATTGATTTCTGAGAACTTTATCTGAAGTAAAATGAACCGAAGACGAATAAGGAGGCGACTGTCATTTCATCTTAAAACAGATTTTATTAACCATGAAAGGATTTTCCTTAATTATACGTTTCTCTTTGCTAGATCATTCCCACAGCGGTCTAAGTCCGCATATCTAGCAGGATCTTACATTAGTACATTTATTGCATTTTCAGTTATGTTTGTCTTTTAGCTGTTTGTCTTCGAGCAAATGCTGTTAGTCATTCTAAAAATTACTTCTTTTGCCACACTTTGAAAACTAAAACTGCCAGAACACGCTTTGCTACGTTAGAAAAGTTAATTTTTGAACAGACAGTTGCCAAAATTTTCAATGAAGTCTTGTTTCAAATTTTTCCAACCGAACATAAACTATAAAGAAGGCAATGTAATATTTAATTGTATTTTAGAAATTCCTGATTCGTTTGAGTGTTGTTTCAGCGAATTAAGGGTTCAATTATCAGCGACACTTCTACTTCGAGTCTAACAAAATAGAAGATGCGATTCAATTAGCTACGATAGTTTTGAATGCATTAATCGTTTTGGAGAATATATATATATATATATATATATATATATAAAGTTTTTGCATGCCCTAAAATCTAGTCAGGAATCTCTGGGTTTGTGTGTACGAAATTCAGTGCAAATTGATCGATTTATTTTCGCAACCATCAAGTATGCACGTACAATTGTAAGAACGTAGAAAGGCCGCGGGATAAGCGGCTACGCTTGACGTGTGTTCGTTGGCTGCATGCAGAGGTGAGCCTTGAACTCTCAGATTTCAAAAGAGATGGTCGAAGGTACATGACAATGCAGATTCGTTACTGTTTTCGGTAGTCAACAAAGTGCGACAAAAGGCGCGAGACTTTGATTTGAAGAGAAGGGGAAGGTTGACAGTCAGCTGGCGTCGTTTTTGTCTGGTTATTGCGTTGACGAGATTGGTGTGTTTTAGTGAATTGTGGATATAACTAAACAGTCGAATTTTTTTCTGTGCGTTTTCAACTTTCACTACGACAGTCGTCTTTATAGAATAAGAGAATATAAATTTTAAGACTACTTACCAAGATCCATTGAAACCTGCGAAAGTTCTTCAATATGCGATTCCATTGTGTATGACAAATCCATCAAGAAGTACATATCCACCGAAAAATCTTTAGTTGTATAAAACTTTATCGGAATCGTTGCAGTCTCATCTTAATTATAGAAAGAAAACGCTCAAATAAATCGAATGATTTAAATTTGTTGACAGAATTAGACAGCATATGTTACATAACGAAAGCGGTAGTTTTTGGGGGGGAGGGGGAAGAGAATGATTGACTGATTAAGGTTCAAAATGTTGACCTCAGCGAGTAATTCCCGGAGAAAGGGAATTCTGCCTCTTCGCAGTAAGACTCTTGAATGAGGCAGTTACGCCAAAACGTTGTCGTCTCCAGAAACTTCAGTGGCGGTGGGGCGAGTGCATGATGTTAACTAAATAAAGCGCGGCCCAAGCCGCCTGTCTGTCTGTCTGTCTCTCTCTCTGATGCAATAACCCACATCTAAACGTAAATATATATATATATATATATATATATATATATATATATATATATATATATATATATATATATATATATTGCTCACAACTTTTTATATTTTCAAATGCATGCAAACCAGTAATGCTATTTTGCTGATTTTTCCTCTGATGAAAAGAGCTTATTTTTGAAAATACATGGATGAAGGAAAAGAAAAAGTTTCTTTTAATATTTCTTTGTTTAAATATTTGATGAATTAAAAAATATTGTATTTTACCCAATTTTTATTTTCATCATTCATTTTCTTATTTTATTGCTCTATCTAGTATATTGAGCATTTTCTGATAACGATAGGTTCCAATATTAATATATAATCTTTATTGTTAGAAAAGATACATTGTGAATCATATATATATATATATATATATATATATATATATATATATATATATATATATATATATATTATAAGAAAATTAAATATGATTCCTAATCGTTTCTGAAACGATCGTACGCCAGACTATTGTTGACTTTCAATTCCTGGTACTGTAATAAATAATTTTAAACATCTTTGATTTATTTATTCATCATTGTTCGTCGAACACTTTTTACAGCTTTTCTACTTGTGCCTCTTTCTCATGAAAAGAAAATATCCCTTTCTTTACGTGGTAATGTCTCGTGGCCGTTTGGTTATGACGCTTGCTTGCGAAGTCTAAGGTGATTCTGTAATCGGGTTCGAATCATGCGACCATCTGAGATTATCATTCCCTACACTGATGAGAGCGGTAGGTAAACATAAATTAATATTATATATATATATATATATATATATATATATATATATATATATATATATATATATATATATATATATAATGAAGGAGAGTGGAAAGGAATTAGAGAAAGCAAAAGCCAAATCAAAATTCAATTCAAAAGTTCAAAGCAAGGTATATTCCGCAAAAAGGCAATTTATTCAAGTTAAATTTTCCTTAAGCCAGGCTTTTCAAAGATCAAAATCTTATCATCAGAGGAAGTCGCTGGGATAGATAAGTTGGCAATGGCCAAGATTTAAAATTTGAAAAAATGAAATAAAATAAAAGTTGTCGGGAGGAATTCCTTGTTGAACATATCACAAATAGGAGGAAAAAGCTCAACTAAGTAGGAGCTTAAAATAAAGAGGTGTACTAAAAGCGAACTTTTAGGAAAGGTAAAACCCTATTGTGAAGAGTATACAGCTCAATATCCAGGATGCCTTTTTGCGGAATATACCTTGCTTTGAACTTTTGAATTGAATTTTGATTTGGCTTTTGCTTTCTCTAATTCCTTTCCACTCTCCTTCATTTCTACCTGCTCTATCCTGGATATTGAGCTGTATACTCTTCACAATAGGGTTTTACCTTTCCTAAAAGTTCGCTTTTAGTACACCTCTTTATATATATATATATATATATATATATATATATATATATATATATATACAAAATAGGAGAAAGAAGCTCAACTTCCATATATATATATATATATATATATATATATATATATATATATATATATAGTTCTCTACTTTGTCTAACTAATAAATCTACCAGTTGAAATAAACTTCTGCGTCTGTGTGAAGTTGATTAGACGGCGATGACGACGAGGGGTGTCGACCGGTGTGTATAACAAAAGTTATACACGTCTCAGACAATCGATATGTAGCACACATTTACTTGACAATCCATTTTGCTCTAATTTCTCTTCTAATATTATTGCCATATAAATATCCGCATTTTTGTTTTGGAATCATAAAAATGGCTTCTGTACTCGAGAAACCTCTTCAGGTGTTCACCAAAATCGATACAGACTACAATAACAGAAGCGCTGTCACAAAATACCGAAAAATATGAGCAATAGATCGACTAATAAATAATGCGCATTCATCTTCTTCTTCTCTTATCCATCAGCATGTTTTCTATTTATCCTTATTGATTATGTTGTTCGCATTATTTTCATAGATCTTTTTTATTTTTAGCATCAAGTACTCACAGTAGGGACCACGTGTAGGTTGTAAACATCTATAGGGAAAGTGGTGCTATGAAACTGACAGTATTCGAATGTGCAGAGTCGTCAGTCCGGGCCAGTATCCACTTTACCACGGCCACCTCCCATAATGCAAATAGAAATTCCGGGTATCTTTCAGAATGATCAGTACAGTCGCGGACGGGGTCCAAAAAACTAACGAGAACGGGGTTATAAAAATAAATATGCAACAAGTGAGTTTAACCTACGTCGAGAAGAGATATTTGTCTACTTATCTATGATATTTGTTTGTATTTTTACGTACTATAAATGGGGTTTTATTAGATGTAAAAAAAATTTCTTGTTCATTTTTTACTCGTTTTTTTAGACGATATGGCGTCTTACGAGCAAGCGCCATTTTTTTTTTTTTTTGCAAGTTCGCGTGATAAAACTATTGATTTCTACTAAATAGCAGTTGGAACGGTTTAAAAATACAAACAAATATCACATGTCAGTTTTAAATTAACTTTTATCGACGACAGTTACTTTTATTTGTTGTATTTTTTTTTTGAGCGTTTTCAGCGTACTGATCATTCTGAAAGATACCCGAAATTCCTCATCCAGAAATGTCGACAAACACACACATGATTGTGCTATGAAATGTTGTACCGCTTAGGTATTTGTTTGTCTGAACTTATGTTCATTAAGACAAAGAAAATAAGATTTTGAGAATGACACCATTACTCAATAAATAGGCACTACTTAGAATGGAATAATATTCGAAACGTGTATATCTATATGATGATTGCCACTTCTTTACAGAAGAAGGGCACTCCTACACAGATTGCAATAACCGATTGTGGTCGCGCATATTGTTCAGCAGGCCCGGTTTATTATTACAGGTCTTTATCGCCGTTGGTATTGTAGGGTGGTATGGTTTGGTAGTTTTGTTTTACGGCATATCAACCCTTTTTGGGTTATTTAATGCCGAATCTGGTCATTATAGTAAAAGTTTTTATGCTTCAAGTTCTTTATATCTTCAAATGTTTAATCATCGTTTTTGGTTTGGTAGTTTTGTTTTACGGCATATCAACCCTTTTTGGGTTATTTAATGCCGAATCTGGTCATTATAGTAAAAGTTTTTATGCTTCAAGTTCTTTATATCTTCAAATGTTTAATCATCGTTTTTGGTTTGGTAGTTTTGTTTTACGGCATATCAACCCTTTTTGGGTTATTTAATGCCGAATCTGGTCATTATAGTAAAAGATTTATGCTTCAAGTTCTAAAAATAAAATAAAAAAGGGGAGGGAGAAAGGGAGAGGGGCTGTTGTTTTTGTTTTTGGTTTTGTAGAACATAATTAAGTTTTACAAAAAAAAAAAAAAAAAAAAAAAAAACGTCAATGTAGGTGAATTTCGTCTCAGGGAGCCACAGGGCAGCCTGATCTGGTATCACCAGTGGTCTTGTATGGATATCTGTACATGTAGATGGCCGTGCTCTGCATTTGTACGACACGCAGAGCACACACTCCTTCTACAAAGTCTGGTTTCAGTGACAAGCCGAAGAAAGATAACTGAGATACGATGTAGAGCGCAGGTTTTATATCAGAGTTTCTGATCCTAGATAGATGATGTAACAAAAATCTATGGACCCATCTCGCCGAGTAGGGTAGCATCGCGCCTGTGTACAGTACCAGGTATTTGTACACCTGCTAATAATATATATATCTATATCTATATCTATATATAGAATACATTTTTTGTGATAAGTAAGATGAAATATGAGAAAGGTTTTTGACACATCACTAAGTACTAACCTCAAATAGTATGTGTCAGAGTTTGAGACCAAACGGATGACTAGTTTTAAATTATTTATGTGACGCTACTGGTACATTAAAAAGTCGAACGAAAAAAAAGTTTTCTTAAAAGTGCATATACCGTTAAAAGTACGCGTTTCAAATACAAATTTCGCGTGCGTTGTCTGTTTTCTTTTTTTGTTGTTTTTGAAATAAAAACAGTGCTCCGTACACATCGAAAAGTCAAACGAAAATAAACATTTCCTTAATATTGCACATACAATAAAACCGTTGAAAGCACGCGTTTCCAATACAAATTTCGTGTGCTTTGGCTGTTTTCTTTTTTGTTGTTTTTGAAATAAAAACAGTGCTCCGTACACATCGAAAGGTCAAACGAAAATAAACATTTCTTTAATATTGCACGTACAATAAAACCGTTGAAAGCACGCGTTTCCAATACGAATTTCGTGTGCTTTGGCTTTTTTTTTGATTTTGTAATTAAAACAGTGCTCCGTACACATCGAAAGGTCAAACGAAAATAAACATTCTTATTTTCTATGATTACATTCAGTGCCTTTTTATGTGAATCATATTCTGACGATATTCTCCTGATTAATTTTAGTTGAAAAATGATCCAACGCTTTCTCTCAGCTGCCCAAAATTTCATTCGCCGTCTACTTTTAATTCGTCCTTTTCAAGTCGGATTGCTCTCTAGATATGCAAATTAGTTGCTCACGGATACAAATTAGTTTCAACTATAACAACCTGAAATTATGAACACGAGTTCTTTTCTCTGTGTATAACGGCTGTCTGACACTCAAAACATCTATTACGCTTTGAAGCTGATACGCTTTTGTCTCTATTGTTACAGTGCGTGTGTGCTGTAATATAAGGCGTTGAGGATAGTCAGTGAAATGCTTTTGTACCAGACTTGCAGGCTCAAGTGATTGCGGATTTCACATGTTAAAGCCACCACGCTACAGTTGTCTTAAAATATCCATTTGTGCTTAGTCAACAGCTTCATCCGGGGAAAACCCTATAGATCGGTATTGTCTGGGCCTTCGGATCTTGATTTACACCGGTCTATCGGTCTGATCTGTCCTGTGCAGTTCTAGGAGGTGCACTCTTCCAGGCTTTGCTTTCTCACCCTTTGAGAGGGGGGTAGTTTATTGCTAATCGTCCGAGGCGCCCCTACCGGGGAATGCCGACGGGGCTGCCCAGACAATTTTTAATGGCCAGAGTTCTCAAATTCTCGGGCGCTGGTTTTTCAATTCCCACTTTCCCGACTTTGTGTCACATCTTACCTTGTGGGAGGAATATAAATAAAAACAGCTTAATTTCTGGTCCATAGCTATGTTGGTTTCAAATGTAATATAATGCGTTGAAAACATCCGCTGAAATGGCCTTATGTCAGTCTTGATTGCAGAGACACACGTGTATTACAAATGTCAAGTAGTGAAAACCAAGTAACGTTTAAAATGCATTTATCGAACAAGGGCCGACTGGTTGATAAAGTAAATTAAGAAAAACGACCGCAGGTGTTGAAAACGTCTAGATCAGGTGATAAAAACAAGCGAGGTATGAACGATTTGAAAATCAAGTGAACTCTGATTGACTGCCAAAGAACAACGCGAACATCCTCCCCTACACAGAATGCTCTGTTCTTGTATCAGGTACCCAACTGTAATAAAAGAAACTCGTCGTAATATATATATATATATATATATATATATATATATATATATATATATATATATATATATATATATATATATATATATTAACAATAAGAAATAGTACAATTTCTTTATATATTTAATAAATATTAATACGTTGTACACTCGTTCTTATAATATATATATATATATATATATATATATATATTATAAGAACGAGTGTGATTTGTTTTAAAACTCTCAAACTGAGAACTAGACAACAGTGTGTGCGTTTATATGTGTGTGGTTATGTGAGTGTGTTTGCGCGTGTTTGTATGCATCTGTGTATATTTGTGTGCATATTTGTTATAAGAGAAAAACAAGAACAAACTGTTTTACTTACGCGGTCGAATCTTTAGCAATATTTTCTGCGGTTTAATCAGAACTTTTTCCGTTTCTTTATCCGTCAAAGGTTCGTTCTAAAAAGTAAAATGAAATGGAAAAGGTTTTCTGTGATTATCCTAGAATTCTACTTTGAAATTTGAAAGAGGATTAGAAAGGAAATCGACGCCATTCTCCTTGAGCTAACCTGGCCAACTGATTCTGGACCAGACGACGCACTCCAAGAACTAGGACGTTGTGGTCGATTCCTCCTTAACTACTAGTACCAAATACATTCAGGTGGTAAATAAGGCCTTGCAGTGTGCGCTTTCTCATCTATCACTCCTTTGCCACCGTTACACCCGACATTTTCTCCCACTGTACGTGTTTCTGCTACAACCCATTTTGGAATATGGCATTCTGGCTTCATCCTTCTATCTCATTTGAGATATCAAGTACCTGGAGCGAGTTCAGACAGTGACGACGCGGATGTTCCACAAGTACCACACAAAGTCCCACGAACAACAACTAGAGGCCTTCAGCCTGTACTCGCTGGGAGCATAGACGGATGCATGGCGACCACATCCTCACTTTTAACACTATGTGCGCCAACTATTATGTGTCGCGTGAGCTCTTGTCCATACTGTCTCTGCAGGCAGGGCTTCGTGGAAACTCGCAGAATCTATACCTGCGACGATTTCGATTGAATCTTCGGAAGGATTCTTTTTCGATTCGTGTCGTTGGGCCGTGGAACAAACTGCAGGAAGTCGTGGTCAGCCCGTAGGCACCCAAACAGTTCAAAGCGGCGCTGGACGCATCGTGACTATTAATCTTCGGATGATTACCCATGTACACAACCCCTTCTCTTTCGAAACTAGCTTTTACATGACTATAACCCTGTGCTAATCTTTTGCCAATATATGAATGAAATTAAATTGAATTGAAAATAGAACTTTCGGGAACGACCTCATCCATGTATTGCTAACAATAGTCGCCAGTGGACAAGTAAAACCTTTTAAACTTGTTCTCTCTCTATTTTTTTTATGGAAATCGCTCTAGACAAGGCATGAAGCCACTTGACGTAACGAGCTAAAATACTTCAAGGTCAAAAACAAGCCATGGATGAGTGTTATAGATAGATTCAAAACAGCAATTATTCCCCCTTTTTCAGAAACATCGCTCATGGAAAGTGAGGACTAAAGGGCAAAATAAGGGAAACGAGAGTTGCGAGGCTGCCGAAAGTAAACCCAAGGTCCACTTTCTATTCTCCTTGATGTACTCCTTAGTATTAAACCAATCTTTTTCAAGATAGTTATGTTTTTCGATATCCATTTTCTTTTGATATCTTAATAAATACACACCCTGTAAATACACAATCTCATTTCAACTTTAATTTAAAAAAATGTTAAATAAAAATAAAATACTAAATAACAAAAATCAGAAATATTAAAAAACATTATTTACTGGTATTGTTTGGATTATTCCGACTACTATTTTTATCTTGATTGCTAACCTCCGACTTTCCAGAATTCAAACAGATGAACCTCAAGAAGATCGGAGGTTACACCGGGCGAAACGTTGTGAGAATAACATCCAAGATGAGAATAGTAGTCTGAATAATCCAAATATCAATCCTCATCTAAAAAATTCCGAAACGTATTATTTATTGTTTGATTTTTTTCAACCTTTTCCTTCTACATCACATCGATATCGCTTCTAATAGGTTCACACTAAAAAAAACTCACCTGAAAGCTTCTAATATATTGTCCATGCACTGCATTTTTTTACCATAAACACAAAATAGATCAATATTATTTCAAAAATTATTTGTGCCAGACACATTCTTTATATGTTTCTATAATTCATTCCGATAATTAATTACGTTCTCGGTAAATAAACCCTAATGTTTATTGGGGTGAACGATCAAATGTAAAAAAAAGAACTGTTCACAGTTGGTATGTCGATATAACATTTGAAAGAATTCTGTTAGACCAGCTTGAATTCTTCAAATGATACACAATGTTCTAATTTGCGTCTATAAATAAAATTTAGTGACCAATAAGCGACCTGTGGGTCATCGTAGGTTCATTGTAAATTAGTGTATACATTTGCCGACTTAACCAACCGATTGTTGAGATAAGTCGATAGATATTTCAAAAGTACATTTATTTATTGGTAGTTTATAAAACACACACACACATTGCTGTGTGTGTATGATTCGTAATTTAAAACTATGGTGACATTGATTGACATTGTGGTTCGAATTTACGAGAACCGCCCGATTCCGACTAATTGTTTCTCTGTCAATCATTTTACTCTCATGCCGTGTTTAAAAGATCCTCAGAACGTTCGTGTGAACGCAACTTAGTCGGGGGCTTGGATTAAGTGGTCGTTTCTGTTGGAAATCCCAAACACGAAAAACTCGCTGTGAACAGTAACAGATACTTATTGGAACGCAGGCGTGTAACAATAAAAAAAAAAAAAACGAAAACTTATGTGCTTTTGTTGGAGAGAAAATACAAGTTGGGAAATTGGACGGGTGTTAATGCTTGGTTAGCAAACTTTGAAATTTTCTACGTGTTTTTCTTCCTTAGAAGTGGTCGCATCGGACAGAAATCTTTTTAGTCTTTTTTCATTTCTGTTTCTGATCGGTCGTCGACTTCGGCCTCACTCGCAGTTTATCTGTTTGTCTCTCGTACTGACTGACCGTCTTCTGCCGACCTCTCTCTGTGGGTCACCATTTAGTTGCAATTAGTGATGGGACGATTCCAATATTTTTCCACATTCCGATACAATTATCGATTCTGTTCTAAATACTCGATTCCGATACAATTACCGATTTAGATTCAAATTCTTTTAAAATCTTTAAATATTTAGATATAGAGTTTTTTTGTTTTTTTTCCATTTTCAGATTACTGTAAAAACCCATGTAATACGTGCATATATTTTCGCAAACGTAAAAATACACTTGTGTGTGTGTGTGTGTGGGGGGGGGTAATCTACAGATTTTAGATTTACTGGTAGTTTAAAATCAATAAATATTTAACATTTTATCATTAGGACCAGCAATAGAAAAATAAGGTTTAAACAAAGAAAAAAAACAATGAAAAGAATCGTTTTGGCATCATAAAATAGGCATAAATTATTCCGATTCCGATACCGATTCTGATACTCGAAAAAGTTCCAATATTTACGATTCCCGATTCAGATTCTGATTAATTGTTCTAATACTAATGTCAAGTACCCCCAGGTTCATTCTGACGCTAAATGTTAGTATCACTCAAGGTACTATTTATTGGTCAATTTTCATCTGTCGTCGACTATTTAATTACAAAACATACGCATACAGAACAAATTAATCTTCAAACGATTTGTATACGAAACATACCTGTTGTTTCGGCATAACATGGCATAATATGAATTGACATGCCGTAAAAAATAACAAGAAATCAACCAAACGAACAAGAGAAACCCAAATATTGATGCAAACCTACCTGAGCCAAATTGATTTTGTGAACTGGATTCAGAATCCAGTTGTCATTGCAGCCATGTTTTATGTGCCTTTCACGTTGATCGCATCTCGGCTTTGAATACAACTAAGAAACAAAAGAAAGAAAATAAAAATAAAACGGAAAATGTTAACTTAAAGAAAATAAGTAATCAAAACAAAACACAAAAAACAACAAGAAAAGCATGTGTGCCCCCCCCTCTCCTGCGATCACCACGAATTAAATAATACATTTTGGTAGATATTTAAAAACTGATGAGTGCATTTGTATATATTTTCGGAACAAATTTGTGGGGTATGTTTTATCCAGCATACCCATGGAAAAGTAAACAGATTCCGGAGTGTCACCCGTATATGACAGATGTAAACATTCATTGGCACGCGAAGAGTCCTGAAATATTACGTCAAAATAATTTACGAAGAAAATAATTCGTATCAATTCTGAACAAAAAAATGTTGAGATAATAAGTGAAAAAGTGAATAACCATAGAATACAACCAAATCAAAACAAACTCAAATACAGAACCAATATTTCATCTGTATTTATTGAAAGAATTCATCAGAGTAAAAAATGGGAATGGATTTGATTACAAATTATAAACAAATATAAACAGTAGATGTGAAGAAGTCTTTTAATAAAATATTTATGAATTTTTGAGATGAGGATTGATAATTTGTATAATCTTGTTTATTCGGACTACATTTCTCATTTTGAATGTTACCATCACAACGTTTCGGCCGCTGTAACCTCACATTTTTCCACTTTTTTAAGAATCGATACGAATTATTTTCTTCAGGTGTATCTCTTCGAACTCGGGAATATTGCTGCCGAACTCGGGAATCTGGACTGAGAGAAGTCGTCAGTAATTCGCAGTTCTTCGTATCGCCTGCATTGAGGATTGAACCGTCAACCTTCAGATGACTATCAATCAGTACTATATCCACTGCGCCACGGGTATATAAAGACAAAATATTAGCTTCGTACATATGTTTGCTTTGATTAAATTCTATTGTGGACTGATTCACTTTTCCCACTTATTTTCTTAAAAAAAAAATTAAAGATTAGAACAAAATTATTTTCTTCTTAAAAAAAAAAGAAAGTAAAGTGGTTGACAATAGTCAAGGGCGATCTGAAGGCTCCCTTTTCATTGGCTACTACACCGGGATATAAGGGAAGGCGTCACTCCTTTCCCTGCATTAATCTACTTACCGTTGATCCACCCCTTATAACGATGAGTGTTTAGTAAAAGTGTAATCAAGTATCATTTTTGAAGTCATTGGAATGACTCGGCCGAGGATTGAACCCCGGTCAATCTGCGAAAACTCTAACCATTGTGCCAACTTCTTTAATTATTGAAAAAACGTACATAAAATTGTTATAAGTAATTTAGTTTTTTTGTCATTCTAATAAAAGTTTACTTAATAAAAATAATTTTAAAAAAAATTGTCTTTATTAAGAATAATTTTTTTTTCGGTTGAGTTGAACATTTTTATAAACACGATATAGCTAGATATTTCATCTAGTTAAAAAGTATACTAATGAGTCATGATTTATAAAAGTCAAAAGCCACTGGAGGATAAGTGTTAATGAGATGGATACATTGTCAGTTGAATGATGAAAAATAAGAGAATTGAAAATTATGGATAGAATAGTTTAATTACTCATAACTTATGACAATTATTTGTTTTTTTAATTTTTTTAATTTTAAGATGACTATGTTGTGGTCTGCAGGGAAGCAGTTCTGTGCTAATGTGTTCAATAGATGGAAATTTCATGAAAATTCCTCCTGGCGCTAGGCACACGGAGTAAGAAATGGAAGTTATTTTCTATTGTTCTTCCGTGCATATCTTACAAGAAAGAACCAGAGATTGGAGCTCAGTCGAACGCTCTCCATGAAATAACGATAGAAAGGAAAAATACTAGCAACGTCTCACGTGGTTTATTTTGTACTCTGTCAAGCATGAAAAAGTGCTCTGAGCGGCACCTCCCCAGATGTGATAGCAGTGCTCTATCTTAGGACGTATCTGACTTATATATATATATATATATATATATATATATATATATATGTAAATAAATGTAGATAAATTGTAAACGCGTCCCATTCCAAATATAAATAAAGTCAATATTTTTTATTTCCGTCCACGCATTCATATGAGAGGCTTTGTTGGTCGGTCGGTTGGTCGTCCCGCTTCAGTTTGGAATCGCATTTTGATCGCTAAATGACTAAGGGATGAATAAAAGGAATGAATCAACACACATGGGTCCTTATTTACTTACCTCCCTACGAGGGAAGAGTTAGGCATAAGGTCGGTTTCGAATGTGGACAACATTTTTATACCCCAAAAAGGAGCACTCTGGATTGTAACAAAAATAAAAATGGCATCAGTCTAGGTATTTCGTCTTGACCGACTGAAGACAGAAAAGATGAAGTGTAGTGTGGTACAATGATGAGCGCCGATTTTATTGTAGCTGTAATTCTCTAAATTAAAAAGCCTTGTACCTGACTTGTGTTGCCCTCGTGGGGAGGCAAGTACAGTCGAGACAATTTTGTTGCATTATAACAGTGTGACGTCAATCAAATCTGAATCTGGACTGAGTTGACAAGTTGTTGATAATACGAGTACGTTTTGAAGGTCAAAAAGTTGAACCCAATAGACCTATCGCCAGATGCCTGTTGACTACAATACAATCAGTCAGTGACTGTAGTCTTTCTATCTCTCTTTTTTCAGCATATGTATACTTGTTTCTCTCCTTTTTTTGTGGGACTATACGCCTTCTGTCCACTATTAGAAGTGAGAAAGAGAGGCAGAACGCAGTTGGGATTTCTGCTTCATACAGGACTAATAAAAAATTATACATATTTTTATATAAAATATGTTCGCTCCTTTTATACAAGCGTTCAAATTTCAGTAGGACCGAACCCCCATTCAGGTAATTAATTCTCTGGAGAGAATTAAAGACGCCAGAATTAATGACGCCCAAACCCCGTCTAACCTACTGACGGGAACGGGGAATGTGACTATCGTTTCTCCGGTAGCTGGTTTAGTGTCGTGCCAGGACAATAAGAGTCTTTCCAGAGACGTCCCCACGAAGCGAACACATCAAGACAAACCTCGGCGCACGATACTATACTTTGAATTATTCATTTGCAAAGAATATACAAAATTACAATTTAAATTTTGAACAAATTAGGCGCAAGACTATCAACAGTGTAGAGAAAATGAGGGTCGCTGGTCATCTTTTGTCTATTTTATGTGTCTATCCTTCTTGAAGCTAGAATCACTGCGGTCACCACAATGTCACATTTACTCTAGGGGCCATCTTACTTAAAATACTCTTAATATGTTGAAAAAATTTAAAGGTATTTGTTGTATTTGTTTTGTTTGAGCCGCACAAGTGTGTTTAACATGTGCGTTTCAAAATAAGTAAATCGAGAAATAGAAAGACACTCACATTGTCGTAGCACCAAGTGCAGTTCACATCCGCCCCGATGCATGTTGCACAGGTAATCTGCATGTTACATATGTGTCGAGTTTCCTCTGCAAACAGACAAGAAAGAAAACAAATAAAGTAAACGTAGGGAAATATTTCCAAAATTACAACTTTCAGCCGTGTTATCTATTCGTCAAGAAAATGCAATGCGTATGATTCAGCAAGTTATGATATTTTGACCCTTTTTTACTTTAGGGTGATAAAGTGTCATATCAAGGGAGATAACATATATCAACTTTTTGATTTTAACAAAGATTGTTTTCATGTGAAGAAACAATGAAGCAACAAAAAATAAAATGATCATATGGGAGAAAATAGGATAAATATTTCATTTAGGGTCCTCAATCCATACAATTGGTGCCCTTCATGAATTCACCCATTTAGAGCAGGGGATTAGTTTTGTAGAAATAAGACACAAGATAAATTAAGTGACAAAGTCCCATTCTAATATTTAATATTAACTTTATTGATTATATTTATTTAACAAGTAAAAGGCAGACGTTAGTAATTAAGAGCTTATATGTTCATGTGTCTTAACGTAGAAAGTTGATATTGAAAATTTTCGAGTCAAGACAAAGAAAATGTTATATTGAGTCCATAAGTCTGACCAAAACAAAGGTTATTATAAGTCCATAATAGAAGACTGTTATAACCATATGTACGTAGGTAATATTGAATTAGTATGCAAGACTGGCAGAGTTTGTATTATTATTATTATTATGAAGTAAGTCCACGTGGCGAAGTGTCGTAAAGAGGCTAAAGGCAGGTTTATTTTGTGCGCCAATAAGTAGTTTGGTAGCTGTTTCTGCTAATTGATTGAAAAGCTCGGATGCACTTCCTTAAATAATATTCCAGAACAAGTGCTGAGCTTGCAGGAGAGATTGTTTCAGATTGGTTAAATACCGATATATAGAACCAATCGAAATTGAGTATTTGTTCCAATCAGTATCGAGCATTCAAGTTAGCATATATCGATATATTTTAGACATCGTTATTCTTCAGTTGTTGTTGTTGTTGTTATTGTTTTTATTACTGTTGCTACAGTTTCGCATATATATATATATTACGTAAAATGATCCCCTCTTTCCAGGCCGTTCTAGCGTTTTAAGGCAGTAACCAAAATTCATTTACCACTAACACTAAGTCTGAGTGGAACAAAGCTTTTCTTTATTTCCATTTCAAAACATTAAAAAACTCTTTGTCCCTTCTACAGGAAAAGTGTCGCTTTTCTCAACTAGTCAATAAAAATGTTTTTAAAAAAGCTGAGATAAGTTATTCCCATTGATATGACAATTTTCTACCTTAAAGTAAAAAAGGGCCGAATCAACTACTCACGGGTGGGACAACGTAAAGGTTGACAATCTAATAATATCATTAACATTTATCATCGAGTGGATGTTGGCCTTGGTAAGTGGTGATACATTAGTGTATTTATATACAGAAACTCCCCAATGAATGTTGCGCTATGGAAACGATGAGAATTGAACACGGAACGTCGAGTCGTAGATCCGTGCCGGTATCCAATTCTCAACCACCACCTCCTAATCGCGCGCATTCTTGCTTTTTAAATGTGTCTTCTCATATTTATAAGAGTTTTCTTTGGTGACTGATCATTGCTGGTACTAATGATCAAATGATAAATATTTTTTTAAATTTTACATCTAGCAATAAAACTAAAATATATAGATCATAATAACGAATGTAGGTAAAAATGGCACCAGTGAATAAATAGAAAATAATCGCACAAGTGAAAAATATAGATGAAAATCTCACAATTAGTTCATCAAAATCTTGGATGCAAAAGATAAAGAGAAAACATTAAGAAGTTTGTCAAATAAAAAAAATATATTATATCTACATTTAAAACTAGATGAGGGCTCTCTGCTAACTCAATCACCCCAAAACAATGAATTTCTATTTTTTTTTTTGGGGGGGGGGGGGATTTTAGAATCGGTAATTGTATCGGAATCGGGAACTAAGAACGGAATCGTTAATTGTATCGGTATCTGGAAAAATATTGCATCGTCCCATCACTAATACTTATGGCATGTAATCTACGAAGAAATGTTAAATGCATAGATTTATATTCATGGTTACTTCTTGTAGTCAAACCGTGTCCACTCAAACCTCCAGAGAATTAGAATCTTTGATGTTTTAGCAGCGTTTCTACTCCACTCCCTTAGATCAAAGTGTAGTATCTGTTCCGATGGATACTGCACCCCATAGACTGGTATTGTCTTGGCCTTCGGGTCTTGATTTACGCCGGTCTATGGGTCGGTCCTGTGCAGTTCTAGGAGGTCCACCTTCCCAGGCTTCGCCTCCCCTCTTTGGGGAGGAGTAAGTTTATTGCTTACTGCCTGAGGCGCCCCTACCGGGGAATGCTGACGGGGTTGCCCAGGCAATTTTTAACCCCCACTTTCCCGACCCGACCTTGGGTCGCATCTTACTTGTGGGAGTAAGATAAAAACTGGCCTTGTGCCTAACTCCTGGAGAGGAGTAAATCAATACTCCACTCCCTTGTATTTCATCAACCAATGACATTTCTCTTCCTTTGTTTAAAATGTTTTAGGCGTCTTTCACTTCTATAAACCTTGCTACAGTAGGTCAACTGTACTCACTCATCAACGCGACATCGTTAACGATAGCCATGTCTTATTTTTGTTTCTACTTTTTTTTATTTTCTTATTTCTGCGTTCGTTAGCATAGAGACGAGGCATTCTTCCAAATGCCAGACCATCACATGCTATTTAGAGGCTCCAACCGAGTGCTCTTTTAAGGATTTTGGCCGTTCCCTTAAGTGCAATTATTTGGATTTCTTTTGCACTTGGTTTTCCGGGAATACTTTCCAGATACTTTTTGAAATTTTTCTTCATGAGGCCTTTAGCGCCTATTATAACTGGGATAATGTTGATGTTTTGTACTGTATACCCTAATATATGAAAATGTAAATCTATATTACAACCCCTTAAAAAGCTTTTAGCTTCATTCTAATTTTGTTTTTATTTAATTTACTCTGTTTACAGTATAGTTAGCGGTCCATTTGGCCTAATGGTAAGCGTGCTCACTAATTGGCTGAGAGACCAGAGTTCAATCATCGGTCTAGTTTTAACAAAGACTTTTAAACATCGTACTTAATGCCCCTTGAAAAACACCAAACATCATAAGGGGACAATCAAGTGTAAGTGGAGTAATCCTGCAAAAGGAGTAGTGCCCCCCATACACTTTGGTGTAATAACTAATGAAAAGGGAGCCTTCGGGTCGCCTTCGACTATCCTTGACAACTTTACTTTACTTACTATAAAATATTAAAAATTTACATTTCACTGTGCTTTTATTGTTATTTTTTTAAAGTGCGTTAGTCGTTATTTTATATTATTATTAGTTATCTTAAAGTAGAATTATTCTTGTAGATTTCTGGTTTCTCACTCAAACATAATCTACACGGATCGTCTAAAAATCTACAGGTTTTTGCTGACCTTAAGATTTTCCACTCGACTACCGTATATTGTCTGCTATCCTTAAGTTCCCTAAAATAGTTAGAAAGTGATCTATTTTATCTGTGATTTTTGTAAATACACCTGCTTTATATTGCAATAAGTATAATATATATTTTTTAATCTTATGCGGTTTCGCCATATAGTTATTATTATTATTATTATTATTATTATTATTATTATTATTATTATTATTATTATTAATAATAATAATAATAATAATAATAATAATAATAATAATAATAATAATAAAAACATTTTTTTTAATGGAAATCGCTTGATGTAAGGTGCTAACAAAAACGAAATATGATTATCGTAAAGACAGGAGATGCCTATTGGCCTGAGTCTTGAAAAGACCAATATTATAGGTAGGAAGAAAACAGTCAACAGGAAGAGAGTTCCAAAAGCCTGCTGTTCTTGGAAAGAAGCTACTGGAATAGGAAGCTGCATTACAATGAGGTATCAAAACAGCGAATTGATGGAGAAAACTAGACCAACGAGTCAAACGAGCTGGAACAAAACAAACGGGGAATATATCACATAATTCTGAAGAACACATGCCATAATAGTATTTATAGAAAAGACTGAGACTAGCAACATTCCATCTGTGAGAGAGAGGGTGCAGAGAAGAAGAAAGGGTGAGGCCAATCAAATTACAGATACGTTTCTGCACCTCATCAAGAGCCCTCAAATGGGACAGAGATTCACCAGCCCAAATATGACAACAGCACTCCATACATGGTCTTATTGTAAATTTGCAGAGATAGAGAATATCCCCTAGTTTGAGTAAGTGGTTGGAGCGACAGAGAGAACTGATTTTACGAGAAGCAGAAAGAGCAATGGATCTAATGTATGAACTTCAAGAACGATTTGATGGGAGAGAAAAAGCAAGAAGTTTCAGTTGGGCTTTTCAGTGATGAATATGTGTGGCTTGGTCAATTATATTGCATGCTAAACAGTTGTAAGAAAGAAGAATTGATGCAATGTCCGTTTTGTAGACTCGTTTTGTAAGTAGAAGGGGGGTACCGAAAGCTTGATTATTAGGACAAACTTTTTTCTACATTTTAAATTAGTTTTATTTATACATTGCTCCACCAACAAACAGCCAGGGACCAGGAAAGAGTTACGTAGTCAGAAATACAAACTCACCCTGTGTCGGCGGGCATGCGTGATTCTGTATCATTGGTTGCATTTACTTGTCTCGCGCGCGTCAAGTTTTTGTTTGAGCTGAGACAGTATATATATATATGTATATATATATATATATATATATGTATATATATATATATATATATATATATATATATACATATATATATATATATAGACACACATACATACACACATATACACACATATTTGCAAAAGATAAGTTAAGGCAAACGGTCCAAATAGATTTGAACTTGGTTTGGCCGATTTCTACCATACAATAAAAAGTAGTGATACCGCATCCACATATAAAACATTTCTGGAGATGGAGGAACAATTCACCCCCAAAAAATTCCGAGAAAAAATAAACCCACAGGACACGGAAGAACAAAAAAGAATAAAAAAAGCCCTAAATATATCCAAACTACAAGCCCAAATCGACATACAAGAAGACAACAAAATACACTTCACGAAAAAATACACGGAAATCGACAACAAAATTTCCACTCAAATCAAAGAAACATGCCCCACGGAAACTCATCAATTCCTATCAGAACTCTGGGAATCCGTATGCAAAGTGGAGGAAGAAAAATCCAGGAATATTGTCCAAAGAAAAATATCCTGGCTAAGAAGCCTACCCGATAAAGAAAAGACAGAACAAACATCATACATGAACCAAAACAACAACCCAGAACAAGACCCAATGGAAAACACCCACACACGACATACACAAAACCAGTGGATAACACAAAACAGAGGTAAGAAGAAAAACACATACCACACACAAACATACTTACACAACAGATCCAGTTACTCACAAGGAAACAACATAAATATACCCACATCATTTACCCACCCATCTCAACAGTTTCAATCTAAATCTTCATTAAACTCACCCCGCAACCACACCCACACACATACACACAACAAATACAACATACACACATACACCTCAACCATACACTAACCCTTACGAATACGGGCCAACACAATACAAACCTAAATACTTTCACCCACACCAACCAATACAATAAAAAAACCATACACCCTACACCACACAAACAAACCACCACAAAATACCCTTACTCAACAACCCCTACCAAAATCACCCAAGTAAACCTTACAACAATTACCCACACCCACCACACCAACAGATGAAACCTTCATACAACAACCTCCCACCCTACCAAACACAACAAAACAGACCCTACAACCACCCAACACACCAATGGATACAATCGAAATACTCCAAACACTATTCACATCATCAAACAAAACAACCATATAACAATTCCTACCGACATAAACTTACACAACAATACAGACCCCACAACTACGTCCACCATCAAGAACCTCTACCAAGATACCCCAACCAGAAACAACTAACTCACAATAATAACACATTCAAATATACCAAAATAAACCCTTATAACAACACACACAACGCCAATTATAACAACACGCACGACACCAATTTTGCCAGAAAACAACACAATCCTCTAAAACACACACAATATATAGAAAGCAATCACTCTTCAACAACTCCTCAAATCAACGAAACAAACAACACCCATCCTCATTTTTTAGAAACCCCTCCCCGGACAACAATCCCACATCAGACAATTTAAAACCCAAAATTATCAATTTATCCACATACACATTTACAAAGGAGGAAATAGAAATACTAAAATTAGGCCTCAAATTCTGCCCAACTCCCAAAAGTAATATCACGGAACTGAGGAAGGACCTTAAAGAATTTGAACGCAAATTTAGACTAATAGAAACACTAAACAATAAAGATAACAAAACAGATCAGTCATTAGTGAGAAACAAATCAACATATTTCCCTAACAAACACAACAATACGAAAGAACTAAACACCTAATTTGAAAACCTATGGAACATCAACCCTCAGAGTAAAACTAAACCTACTAGTAACCTAATATCTAAACAAAACCAAGCACTAGATAACATCCTAAATAATAATAACATAATTATAAAAGAAGCTGACAAAGGCAGTGCGGTAGTCATCATGGACAAACATTACTATAAATCGAAAATTACAGAGGTACTAGAAAACAATGATTACTACAAATCAATTAGCACCAACATTGATAACAACACCATTTCAAAAATCACAAAACTTTGCACAACATACAATAATATACTAACAAAAAAAGAAAAAAGATTTCCTAACAAACTTCATGATTAAAACAAACAACTTCTACGGACTACCTAAGATACATAAATCAAATGAGATAAGGAATGCCATCAACACACAGGCATCAGAATATATTAGTGTCCCGAGTCCCAGTGACCTTACATTTAGACCCATAGTAGCAGGACCATCATGTCCAACAAGCAGACTGAGTAACTTAATTGACATATTACTACAACCATTCACCGATCAAGTCAAGAGCTACATAAGAGACGACATACACTTCCTAGGCTCCTTACCACAAATAGTAAATCCCGGGACTAAATTAGTTACATTTGACGTCAACAGCTTATATAGCAACATTCCCCATGACTTAGGTAAACACGCAATATCACACTGGATGGACAAACACCCACAAATACTACACCACAGATTCACCAAACAATTTATCCTCGACAGCATAGACATTATTCTCAACAACAACTCCTTTGCGTTTAATAACAAAAACTACATCCAGATTCTAGGTACAGCAATGGGAACCAAAATGGCACCAACATATGCCACCCTAACACTAGCCTACCTAGCGAAGATCTTATATGAAAAGATAGAAGAAATATATGGACAGAATATTCAAACTCTCTTCATAAAATCTTGGAAAAGATACCTGGATGATTGTTTTATCCTCTGGGAACCCACATGGGGGGGACATCAATAAATTACACAGCATACTACAGAACCTACACCCCAAGATTAAATTCACCATTGAACACAGTCAAACAGAACTACCCTTCTTAGATGTATTGATTAAAATTAAAAACACTCACATAATCACAGACATCTACCACAAACCCACAGACACCCAACAATATCTCCATTTTAGAAGCCATCACCCCAAAAGCTGCCTAAAATCTATACCCTACTCCCTAGCACGCAGGATCTGTACTATAGTCAGTGACAAAGACCTCCGGATTGTCCGACTGGAGGAACTACGGAACACTTTAAAAAGAAGAGGATACCCGCTACAAATAATACATAAAAGTATAGAACTAGCAGAAAACATTCCATTAGAACAATTACGAATCCCCAAAAAACGAAACAAAGAACAAATATTAGCATACATCTCTACACACAACAAAAACAATCCAGAATTATTCACAGAAATAACAAGAAATCTAACCCTACTCAACCATAACAACAAACTAAACGACATATTAAAAACAACGAAAATAATAAAAAGCAAACGCCAACCGAAAAATCTCAAACAAATTTTAACCTCATCTAAATTCAACCAACACACAATACAAGGGGTCACAAAATGCAACAAGGAAAGATGTGGGGTCTGTGACATAATAATGGAGGGAAACTCATACACATTTAAAAACCCAACACAAACATTCAAAATAAAAAAGACCTTAACTGCACCTCCAAGAACGTTGTCTATGTGCTAGAATGTACAACATGTAATGAAGCTTATATAGGTGCGACGAAAACATTTAATAATAGAGTATCTTTACATAAAAGCAACATTAAAATCAAAGAAAACCGTAAATTATTCGTCTCCCAACATGTGCACTCATGCAGCGGAGGAAAATTCAAAATAATGCCAATTTTCCAAAGCCAAGACTACACTTACTAACACAAGAAAAAAACTTCATACTTAAATTTAATCCAATATTAAACAGATCATAACTCTAACAACACCCACTTTGATCACACTTTATCCACCTCTAGTTAAGTACAAACATAAATAACTATTTATAGTTATCTATAGACTGGAAAATTCTTATTCAAGGAAGATAATATTAGTACATAACTTCTTATTGCGCACTTCTACACAGCTATGAGTCAAATAGCAACTTGTGTTAAATGAATCATTTACAATAGACATTAAATTTGCACATTAAATACCGGACTATGAAATCGGCCAAACCAAGTTCAAATCTATTTGGACCATTTGCCGTAACTTATCTTTTGCAAATATGTGTGTATATGTGTGTATGTATGTGTGTATGTATATATATATATATATATATATATATATATATATATATATATATATATATATATATATATATATATATATATATATATGTGTGCGTGCGTGTATATATATATATATATATATATATATATATATATATATATATATATATGTGTGTGTGTGTATATATATGCGTGTGTGTATGTATGTATGTATATGTATATAATTCAACCTTTATCCCCCTCTCTGTCACTATAACCACACGCCTGTGTGTGTGCGCGCATGGGTGTGTGTGTGCGTATTTATGTGTGTGTGTGTATATATCGCTCACCTATTCACAAGACTCAAGATTAGACCACACGCATACGGGCGCACACACGCACGCAGACACGAATTCCTTCTTGGAGACGACAAAAAGCAATAAAAAGTATTACATTTCAAAAGAAATTCTCCGCACCCTAGGAGGCTGGGATGACCGATGGGTCATGGATAGGTAACACGCACTTGACCAAGAGAAACAGGAAAAATGGCAAATAAAAAATAAAAAATAAAAAATAAAAGATACCCACACACCCGCAAACCCACGCATGCGCAAAAACAATAAAAAAATCCTCAAATGAAACAACATTTACTCAAATCGAATCACATTTCTTCAAATGGATTTTCATATCTGATGAAAGCGGACCATCGCTTGAAACGCGTTATATAAAATTATAAAATGGTAAAACAACAAAATAATAAATAAATGTTGAAAAAAACAACAAAATAATAAATAAATGTTGAAAAAACATTCTACAAATGTTGGTAGCCTTACTCCTTTACATATATATATATATATATATATATATATATATATATATATATATTGAAATTGAAAGAGGAAAAACCAAGAGATATTTTTTTATATATTCATAAGACTCCGACTATTAAATCTTTATTTACCACTAAAGAGCAAATATTAATATTTTGCGACTGTTTCATCAGCCGTAGATATGTTTTGTATATGATTGGTTTGTAGAATAATTTATTTTTAAGCGTATATTTTGTAAATAAATAGTGTTTTTTTTATTTAACCCGTAGATAACACCTCAAAAGGGTACTACCACCTAGGGTCAGAGTAAACGTAAGAGTACTGAACAGCTCCCAATTTAGGATGACCCCCAAAACTTTCACTCTAATTCTCAATAGCCCCTTACGTCTACAGTGGCAACTTGCTTTGTTTGGGGTGAACTATGTTAAAAAAAAAACTTGGGGATCATGCATAGTTTTATGACATTAGACAGTGTATGTTTAGTAATAATTGCATTTCTTTACTGGTAAATAAGGATATAATCGCTGGAATCTCTTTTTTTCTATTGTCTGTTTATATATGCTCTGAAATTATAAATTAATATCTATTGAGCTTAAACTTTGAAAGTTTGACTACAAATAATAATAATAATAATAATAATAATATATATATATATATATATATAATTTCTTTTTCATTTTACTTCAGTGGAAGTTCTCAGAAATCAAGAAGCCCTTTTCTGGAGCTAACACTTGATTTCTATATGAGATACATAGATATCCGAGTGTTCAATTAAGTTTCTCTTTTACCTCTTAGATGTTGAGTTAGTAATGAATTGAAGAACATTAATTTTCCTCTCTCCTATTGACAAGTTAACTATGCTATACTATATCTTTCTTGTGGTCCTTTGATCTAGCCAGATTATAAGGACAAGAATCTATCTAGAGTGGTGGAGTATACAGCTTAGTGTTGTTACTTGAGGTAACATCACTTGGAGTAGTGAACCATTCCTCGTATGAGCCAGTATGTGACCATACCGAAGAGATCTTATTTTGGGCTTCGAATACAATGTTATTTTAAATATTTGGTCAGGTTTTACTTGTAGGGGAAAGTATCCTCATGCTAGGTTGTCCTGACAAACCCCTGTACTGAGAGAATTCAGACATTCGAGGATAGTACCTAGTTTGGTGATTTTGACACAGACACACACACACACACACATATATATATATATATATATATATATATATATATATATATATATATATATATATATATATATATATATATATAGTTAGTGAATATAGAGTAACTTTATATATATATATATATATATATATATATATATATATATATATATATCTTAATATAAAGTTACTCTATATTCACTAACTAATTGACGATGGTCCTTTGGTTAAGATCACCGACTACGAATCAGTGGCGATTTGTGTTCGTGGTTCGCGCCCACCGACCGTCGGGAATTAGTTCCTAGACTGAAGATTGCGTTAGCATGAAACATCGATGTCTCTAGGTATTTAAATGTTTAATATTTATTTAAAAAATATTATTGTTTATATATATATATATATATATATATATATATATATATATATATAGAATGAATGTCAACTACATATTTTTTAGAACAGTATAAATGACTGCAGCAAGTCGAACTGGATTTGAACGGATTGCATACCCGATTCCATAGACGGTGACTATATCTATCTATCTATCTATCTATCTATTATGTAGAACCTAAGTGAGTGGGTATACGAGTGCATCTGTATGTAAGCCCTTTTGTTCTAAAACAACGGCTAAAATACAAACGGAAGTTGACTCAATCCTCTTTTTTTAATACGGCCAATTTAGGAAGTTGCCTCTCGAAATATTTTCTCTTCATCAAAGGAAACAATCATTTCTTTAATCATAGTTTTGCATACGAACACTTAAATACACGCAAAACAAGGCACGCATGCGCAATCATCGAGCGCTTGTATTTTCCCCACTTGTAAATCAGCTTTTTACTTAAAAAAGTTGAACTTCAAATTAAAATAGATCAACTCCAAATGAGAAAAGAATCTAAAATATTCACATACAGATGAAAAGTGTACACGATTACAAACAAGACATATTTAAACATGACACAGGGCCAGCAAGATTCACGCGGTTAACCTTTGTGGCAATCGCTAGTATGGGGACTATAACTTAACAGAGATGTCGCGAGACAAATGGATGAGAGAGCGCGAAAGAGTCAGTCTGCATGGAACAAGTTCTGCAAGCTGACATGAATGAATCGTCTTAAAATCATTTTGAACGAAGCTTTGCGCTTTTAACAAGGGCCTTCTTGCGCACCCCTCTCTCTTGTCACTCTAAGATGTTATACAACAAACACGAACTCAGCTGAATAAACTATATCTGCTTCCATTAAGAATATGTTCTTGTGTTGACTTCGTTTGCGGTTAGTTTGATTCCAGATCGATATTCTCAAGCGCCAGGCAAGAGCAATATTATAAGACGTTGGACCGCCTGAAGATGCCGAAAAGAAAGCAGGTATGATTTTTTTTAAATTATAATAAATTAACTGTAGGTCACCCGGTCGGCGACATGGGTGTCGGAGTCCCTCCAAACGTATAACAATATGTAACAGTACGCTCAAGACATAATGCCAGGGTTAATGTTCTGATGCACAGTTATCTTACTGGAAATATAAAACCCCGAGCTGTCGAGTTTTTGTAGGATTTGTGTTTATGTAAATTAATAATCAGAACACGCAGCGAAGAAATATGTAAAATAATTTAACTTTTTGGATGCCAGGCGGAAGAAGATAAGCGATATATTTTTTAAATACAGGATTTCCCTGAGTACTTGACATTTTAAAAATGTCTTTATAAATCTTTGTTTAACATTACAATGGTGAGCATTGAAGTGTACGCAGAAAACTTAAAATTAGTACACACACAAATATACAGGGTGGGCCAAAATAAGGGTCCTATCTTTAAATTTGAATAACTTGAATTTGAATAACTTCCACAAAATAAAAGTTAAACTCACCAAACTTTATGTGTGTGTAGACTTTGAAATAAACAAAACAAATTTTAGCCGAAAAACACTTCTTAAAACTTACAAAAACTAAAGTATTATTTTTTACACTGTTTTGAGTTTTTTAAGCAAAAATAATGTTTTCTAAATGAGGGTACGTTCCTTAGGGCTAATACGGCTCATGCTTGCTTCGGAAGGGGTCCTTTACTTATTCTAAAAAAAAAAAAAAAATCAATAAATAAAAAAGTTATGAATTTTTAAAAATAGGACCCTTATTTTTGCCCACCCTGTATATATATATATATATATATATATATATGTGTGTGTGTGTGTGTGTGTGTGTGTGTGTGTGTATTTAGGCAGCATTTTCTCCTTTATGCAAACATTGTTAAAAATAACAGAATTCGCCTGTTTAATTATACCTTTTTTTATTTTTTCAATTTTTCTGATGTTTCTTTTTGTATTAAAATCTAATAGATTAATAAATTTTCCATAGGGTTCACAGGTTTCACGAACGTTTTCGATTCTTCGTCGAATCATCCTCAGGTGTCAAAAGCAAATGAACAAAAAAACTTCATTTGCTTTTGACATCTGAGGATGATTCGACGAAGAATCGAAAACGTTCGTGAAACCTATGGAACATTCATTTATTTTTTATTTTAATACAATAAAGACCATCAGAAAAATTGAAAAAATAAAATGGTATAATTAAACAGACGAATTCTGTTATTTTTAACAATGTTTGCATAAATTATATATATGAGAGAGAGAGAGAGAGAGAGTGAAAGAGAGAGAGAGAGAGAGAAAATACAAACACACATTCACATATACATAGGTATATTAAAATAAATAAATGCGAAAGTTTTTTTTTTCATTTATCCGTACCATATCTATATCAAAACACCCTAAGTTTACTTAATTCACTCATATGGTATTACTGGACGAATATTTAATATAATTAAATCCTTCCTAACCAAAAGAAAGATCCGTTCATCTAAGCAACATGGCATAAATGCAGATGTACCCCAGGGATCGATCCTCGAACCTTTGTTGTTCCTGATTTTCATAAACGACCTCCTTGATGACATCGAGTCTGAGATAAGTATATTTGCTGACGACACCACGTTGTAATCTCGCCATGTGGGCAAAACGGACGCGTACATTTCCTAGGCAATGGCTGAATCCTTAGAAAGTGACCCAAGCTGTAGTTGATTGGGGTCATAAATGGTTGGTAACTTTTAATTCCGCAAAGACAATACTCATTTCCTTCAATAACTACAAGAAACCTCTTCAACCACTGATTGCCATGGTAAATAACTCCCTACCTGAGAGTTCAACATTCAAACTACTCGGCCTAACATTCACAGGTAACATGAATTGGAACAAACACATTGAAGACATTGCCAAAGAAGGTGGACTCCCTCTACCGTGCTAGTAAACTCCTCACATCTGACATTATCCTGTATCTCTACAAAGCCACCATCCGCCCATGTATGGAGTATTGTCAGATCTGGGCTGGTGCATCATCCACTAGTCTCTCCCTCTTAGACGCCAACTTAATAGGTCCCTCACTATCCACCAAGCTCCAGCCCCTTTCCCATCGCCGTAATGTTGCATCCTTGTGCTTGTTTTACAAATACTTCAATGGATTGTGCTCCGATGAACTAGCTGCTCTAGTGCGCCCTCGACGCAAATACACTAGAACAACCCGACAATCAGCTAGGTCCCATCTATTCACTGTTGATGTCCCCAGATGCCGGAGAGTCTTTTACTCCAGCAGATTCTTTCCTCGTGCTGCCGGCCTCTAGAACTCCCTCCCTGCTCCCTGTTTCCCCGACGTTACTGACATGCAGATGTTTAAAACTAATGTAAACATACATCTCGCTGCACAGCTCTCAACTTAGGATGACACCATAAACCTACTCTCTAATTTTCAGTAGCCCCTTACGTCTACAATAGCGTCCTGCTTGTTTGGGGTGAAATATCTAAAAAAAAAAAAAAAAAATTCCATCATACAACAACATATTTTCAAATGCGCAATATAAAACACAGTCAGGCTTTAATTCGTTTGCATATTCATTTTTTAAACGGTGTTTAATAAATTCATATTCTTTATAAACCTCTGCATGAAGTGAAATCGACAACAAAAGTTTTCTGTTAATAATTAAATACATATGTTTATTATTTTTTAAACTAAATTTGTTGCTGTTGTTGTTGCCGTTGTTGTTGGTGGTGTTGTTGGTAGTGATGATGATGATAATGATGATGATGATGATGATGATGATTATAAATTTAATATTTGCCACGAAAAAGAAAAATACCCCTCCTCTCATCTTTCTAAATTATATACAAAAATAGATTCTTTTTAAAAATCTTCAATAAGTTTTTTTTCTGTTTTTAATAATAAAGGCGAAAACACAAAGTAACCATTTCAAATTATTCAGTAATATAAAATTGTTTTGACTCGACCAATCGACATTCTAAGTTTTCGTTTATTCATTTCTTTATATGACCAGTTTTTAATGGGAAATTCCTTTTCATTTTTAGGCTTATACAAAATCAAATTCCTCAATTTTGAATATCGAAACGACCACATAAAATAACCTTTTTGTTTTTTTTCCTAATTAATAAGATTTGACTGTTGTTCATACACAATAAATTTTCTCAAAAATTCTCAAATAACAACATGAAAATCTTCCTTTCGTTGTTTCTTTCCAAATTAACAAAATGTCAAATAAAAATTATTTCTTTTGATTTTCTGTAAAAGAGACTACAACTTAATTGCTGCCAGGATGGCGGATAGTTTATCGTGAGGGAGAGTATGAGACTGTTAAAAGTGGTAGAGTATGTTAAGAATTTCTTCGTGCATCTTATTATCCTTATCAATAATATAGTAGTAAAGAGACTTATTATTTTGCCATCTAGTTTACATATGTGTTTTTGGTGTGTACAGACACACAAATGTAAATTAGATGACACCGCTGAAAAAAAGTTATTATTTCTCTAAAAATGCTCACAGAAACATTAGGAAATATTAGACAGTGGTTGAATCAACATCGAGTGTGAGGAGGGCGAGAGAAATACGTAAATAGTTAAGAGAGAGATAGGGAGATAGAGCGAGAGAGATAGAGAGAGAGAGATAGAGAAAGATATAGATAGAGATATAGATAGATAGATAGATAGATAGATAGCGAGAGAGAGAGAGAGAGAGAGAGAGAGAGAGTGAGTGACTAGTATAAATTATTATTATTATTATTATTATTATTATTATTAGAAAAATTAAAACATTTTTCAAATAGAACAAAATCCGAGAACTAAAGTATATTTTAGCATTTATTTTGTGTTATTAAAGTATATACGAAAAAGCACTAGGGAAACAAACGTTGATTAACTTTACTTTAATATGATAATATATATATATATATATATATATATATATATATATATATATATATATATATATATATAGATAGATAGATAAATATACATTTCAACCTGAAACACTCACATGTCTAGCAACACTGAAGAGATGTGATACAGCGATACAGCGCGTCTGTGGATATATATATATATATATATATATATATATATATATATATATATATATATATATATATATATATATATATGATGATTTTGTAGTGTTGCAGAGACGATATTGACATAAAAATGTTGTTTGGCACAAGACAAATGAAACGGACCGTAAAAATATATCTCACAGAAATTTAATATTTTTTGGAAATGTGAAAACATAAAAATAATAAAATAAAACCATAGTTATTGGAATATAATATGAACTGACTTAAGAGAGTTCTTAAGCCTTAGTTAATTACTATCCCACACCGGATTTTTTCGGGGACCCCCTCAGAGATACACCGTTTTCTGTCATTGTTGACGCCATTCCCTATCGGGCCGTGACTACAATCGTTTCAGCTTGCCGATGATTCCACTGGGCACAGAGATTTACTAAAGATGTCTAAATCTGCCCTTTTGGATGAAACCGCGGTACATTGCTGAAATATGTAATATACAGTATCTAAATAAATTATATTAGCTCTCTTATATGATCGAGCACTTTATTTGATTTCTTTTCATATACAACCTACACACACACTATATATATATATATATATATATATATAATTTAATATTTTAAATATCTCTCTCTATATATCTATATATACACACACACACCATTAAGTTATTCAACGAATAACATTCAATCAGCTTCTTGATCCAAAAGAAATAGAACAATAGCAACAATTTTTTTAAATACGTATAATCAATAAACCGTTTAGCAATGAAACTACTATGTAAAACTAATATTTCAAATTTAAGCATGACAGACCGACGAAAATGCTATTTCAAACACTTGTAAAAATATAGTCCCTCTGGTCGCATATTTTTGCTAGGCTTGGAGTATTATATAATTGTTACAGAACTACATACTATAGGTAATTAAAGCTAAAAAAATGTTATTATGGAAATCGCTCCAGACAAAGCATGAAGCCACTTGGTGTAAGGAGCTAACAAGAAGGAAATATGATTATCGCAAAGACAGATGGAAAAAAACAAGGCTATTAGTAGGTGGAAAACAGTCAGCAAGAAGAGAGTTCCACAAGCCTGTAGTTCTTGGAAAGAAGCTACTGGAATAGGAAGCTCTATTACAATGAGGTATCAAAACAGCGAATTGATGCAGATCACTAGACTAACGAGTCAAACGAGCTGGAACAAAAGAAACAGGGAATAGATCACACAATTCCGAAGAACACATGTCATAATAGTACTTATAGAAAAGACTGAGACTAGCAACATCATGTATGAGAGAGAGAGAGAGAGAGAGAGAGAGAGAGAGAGAGAGAGGGAGAGAGAGAGATGAAGAAAGGGTGGGGACCAATCAAATTACAGAAACGTTTCTGCACCTTATCAAGAGCCCTCAAATGGGACAGAGATTCACCAGCTCCAATATGACAACAGTATTCCATACATACTTGTTTCGGACTATTAAAATAATAAGCATATTATTTTTATGAATAAAATAAAAGTAAGGTACCTTATTTATGGATTTCAAGCGCGAACGCAGACCCCACAATTATTTTATAAATAAAATAAAGTAAAACCTATTTCCTTTTTATAAATGTGAAAATAAACAAAGACACCACAATATTTTTATAAATAAAATTAAGTCAAACCTATTTCTTTTTTTATAGATGTCAAGCGCAAAAGAAAATAATAGGAAATTACAACATGGCCGTCAGCAATTAAGACATTGCATTAAAGTTTTAAAAAAATAAATTAGTATTTTATTTCGAGATAAATTTTTTTTATCTCAAATGTGTGCGGAAATCCAACGAAATAAGCGAGATATTCAAATAATCTTTATAGTACAATTGAACGCCAAACGAAAATGTCTTTGGTCCCTTAAGTTTTTAATTTTAACTATTTAGTAATTTGAAAAGTTTTTTTTAAGCTTTAAATATAAAGGAGGGTTTAATACGGAGGAGGTAATTCCGGGGAAGACGGTCTTACGACAACAGAACCGATACTACACTGATAAATTCTGATTAAATCGAGCTTTTTTTCATTCATTTAAAAATGTCTAGTCACAAAAGAATAATTTTTATTGTTCCTTAGCGTTTTGGCTAAGATCAAAATGTAGTATCTGTTCTCTTAACATCAGCGCCGGACGTTTTCATGTAGTTATCTCCCTTGAACGTTTTAAATATTTTTTTAAACCATCGTTATTTAAAAAAATAAAATCTCTTTAATAAACTGTATTAATAATTATAATAATATTACTAGCGACAAAAATATTATAAATATATAATAAAAGTTGACAATACCAATTATAAATGTATGTTACAGAATATTAATTTATTAGAAACTTAAAAAAAAAAGTGCAAAAGGGGGTTTTGTTTGACGGAGTTTAGAGAATACTATATATACTATATCATTATATTCCAGTGTCAGGTTCGAATCCAGTTCGTTCCACAGAAACACTTTCATAAAAAAACCCACACCTGACCTTGTGTCTAACCTCCTGGAAAGGAGGTAAATAAGCTACTTAAGTAAGACTGAAAGGTTTTAATGTTAATATACTTAGAAAAGGTTTACATTTATTCATATTTAGATTAAATTAAATTAGATTTTATTGAAACGTTATATTAGATTAGTTAAATTCAGAATTCTCCATTATTTCGCAATTTATTTATTACGTTTAAAAAATTATGACTGACGAACAAACGGACGACAAAATCTCTATAAGATAAGACATCCGTGACTGACGAAATAAAATTCTATTTAAAATTTAAGCTTGACAGATCGACCGAAATGATATTTCAAACATATCCGTGAGTGACTAATGAAAATGTTATTCCAAATTTAAACGTGACAGACGGACAAAAATGATATTTCAAGCATATCCGTGAGTGACTAATGAAAATGTTATTCCAAATTTAAACGTGACAGACGGACAAAAATGATATTTCAAGCATATCCGTGAGTGACTAATGAAAATGTTATTCCAAATTTAAACGTGACAGACGGACAAAAATGATATTTCAAGCATATCCGTGAGTGACTAACGAAAATGTTATTCCAAATTTAAACGTGACAGACGGACAAAAATGATATTTCAAGCATATCCGTGAGTGACTAACGAAAATGTTATTCCAAATTTAAACGTGACAGACGGACAAAAATGATATTTCAAGCTTAAGACTGGCTGACCCCAAACAACGCTATAACTAAAAAATATATGCTACAACTGTATTGTGAGCGACCGACTATCGAAGAGATGCGTGGACGTATCTTAAAATGGCTTTGTTTTACTCATTTGATGCGAAACGAGGACATTTGTAAAACCAATAACTAATCATCAGACTCACCGGAATCAATAGTTTCCACTGACGAAAATCCAACAACTACCATCAAGGTAGCGATAAAAACGCAGCGATAAACCCACTGGACAGTAGACATCATTCCAGGATGATTTTGCACTTATTTACGCTTACATACAGTCAACGCCCCGTAAAGCCGTTGGAATCATACTGCCCGCTCCTTTTTTGTTGTTGTTGTTGTTTTCAAAAGAGAAACAAACAAACAAACAAAGAGAAAGAATAAAGAGACCGGAACCTACATAACACATTTATCGAAGTCTACTTTTCACGAAACAAAAGTTTAACACTTTAATCTGTAATGTGGCGGTATTTTTACCGGAAGCCGTCGTCGTTGGTCAGTCGACACAGTTTCGTTTATTCTTTATAAGTAGTTTTATTTATTATTTATTTTTTTCGTTGTGTGACACTTGGGTCTAAATTGACGCCCATTGTCGATGAGTCACGTCAAACAGCCTAAGAAACAAAAAGATAAGCTGAAGAGGATATCACGAACCGGGCAAACGATGGTCAGTTCGTACACTTTTTAAAAAATATTTCCCCTCGATCTGGCGGATCTCAAAAACTAAATCAATTAACAAATTGATTTTTTGGTTAATAAAGGAATCTATTTTTGAAAGAAGTTGCCAGATCAGATTAAGAGCACCAATAGCGTAGAACATTGTAAGATAGAATTAGATGAATTCAGCTGTGATCAAAACAAAGGAATTAAGAGGTATTTTGGGGAGCTATCGGATGAAATATTTAATTTAATTTGAACGGCATATTTAACACATCACTCAATAGGTTCCTAGCCTGACATATAGATGACGTCACAAATAGAAAATCCATATGACCTTTTAAAAAGTACTAACCTTCAAATTACAGGTGTCAAAATTTAAGCCCAATCGGATTATTAGTTTACAAATTACAGTTAGTTAAGTGAAGCTACTGTGTCCAATTAAAAAAAAAACAATGAAAAAATCTGACTTTCGTGTGTTGATAAAGCATTGCTTTCTGATGAGGAAAAATATGCTGTTCAAGCAAATCAATGGTTTGATAAGTTATATTCGGATTCTACTCCATAAGAAACAATGATTAAGCGGTTGTATGTTGACTGTAAACGTGGTCATACAGACACAAATGATGCTTCTTCTTCTTTCGTGTGAATCAGATAATTCTGGTGTTGGCATTGGTTTCCCCAATCTTTTTCTAGTTAAAATCTTTCTGGAAAGACATCGGGTACTTAAGGGAAGGACGACGAGAAGGTTGCCAACACCCCTAAGTGAAAGTGGTACTGTGGAACCGACTGGATTCGAACTTGGAACACCCAGGTCTTCAGTCCGTGTCGATATCCACTTAACCACCGTTACCTCCGTTACAAATGATGCTGAACGCTCAGGTCGACCAAATTCAGCAGTTGTTATGGAAAGCATTAAAAAAATCCACAAACTCGTTTAAGCCGATCGTGAATTGAAGTTGCATGAGATAGCTGAGGAGTTAAAGAAGGGAAGGCGAAGGTGTATTCACCATTTTGCAATGAGAAAGTTGTATTCAAAGTGGGTTCAGCTTTTGCTCACAGTCGATCAAAAACAACAACGAGTCAACGAGTCGACGATTCAGAGCGTTGTTTGCAACTGTTTCAACGCAACAAGAAAGAGTTTTTTTGCATCAACGAGACAATGGATCAAACATGATGCACCGCTTCACCCCGGAGTCAAGTCGGCAGTCAGCTAAGTAAACAGTAGCGTGTGAAAGCCGCTGAAAGCGTCCCAAAACAAAAACATTATCAGCCAAGGAGTTGGCCTCCGTATTTTGGGGATGCGCAAGGTATTCATCGATTAGCTCGAAAAAGGAAGAACCAGCAATAGCGAATATAATGTATATGAAGGTAGAAATAGCCCCAAAATGTTACAAATGAATAAAAAAAATGCCCGTTCACCAAGACAATGCACCGTATCACAAGTCAATGCCAAAGATGACAAAACTATATAGATTTAACTTTGAACTGCTTCTGTACCAGATCTGTCTCTCAGCGACTATTGACTGTTTGCAGACCTCAATAGAATGCTCCAGGGGGAAAGATTTGGTTCCAATGAAGAAGCGATATCAGAAACTGAGACGTATTTTGAGGCCAAAGACAAATCTTTCTACAAAAAGACATTGCATTTTTAGAGAAGCATTAGAATAAGTGTATCACCCTAGAAGGATACTATATTGAATAAATTTTGCCTAAATGTTTTTGTTTTATTAGTAAGGTCCGGGATTTATTGAGTGATGTGTTATATTTTATTAATACATAACATTTCTATGCAATGTTTTAAATTTTCAAAAATTCTTCGGGCGACATGTGTTCCAGTTGCACTGGAAGGTTTTCTCTGAGATGAGAAATTCTTCTGCATAATTATTATTGGTCACCGGGCTCATCCTATTAAATTATTCTCACTATTGGGAATAATCACCCCCCACTTTCTCCATTATATACTCGGCTTTCTTAACTCATTCCTCATTGGTCAAAATTTTTCCCATTCTTTTACTTGGCGCCACCACATACATTGTCCATTCGACAAAAATAATAATTCTTAAAATTATGTTGTATCTATATATATAGCGTGTACCTACCTACCTGTGTCACGCTCTGACACCCCTTTTTACGAAAATGGGACCGCCCGATCACCGGAGATTTAGTTATTTATTTTTTATAACAGTGAGCTAAATATAAAACCGAAGGAGGGGGATAAGATAATTACTACTTACTTTTGCCCCGGGAAGGGGAGGGAGGAGAGAGAGATGGAGAGAGAGAGAGAGAGAGAGAGATAGAGAGAGAGAGAGAGAGAGAGAGAACACCATGGAATTTCCTTCCACTGGGTTCCGCTAGTATGTCATTATTCAACCCCTTTCTCCTTCCAAATTTAGGTCACTTCATAATTCGGCAATTCTCCTTTATCCCCGACCACGAAACGAAATATTTTTATCCTATCTTCTCAGATCAAATCCTGTTTATGGTTTCGGTCAGAGTATCCCAGAGCAATAATCCTAAATTTTGGAGACATTTTCTTATATAATGTTGTTGTTTTTATTGTTAGTCGAGTTTAACAAAAAGAACAATAAATGACTTTATAGAGTATGCTATATTTTTGTCCTCAAAATTTAGATGGTCAGGACACATCTAGTTCTACTTATTATTTAAATACAAAGACCGCCGAGTGAGGTCAGCTTCCTTTCGACGAGCCTGGGATTATTGGGAAAGCGAGGAAACCAAAATCGGTTATTATTCTTTATCTGTTTTTTTATAAAGTATTGCTGGTCAAGTTTTGAGTTCAATTCTCACAGAAGAACTCACAATTCTTGAATTATTTTTTTTTTATATTAATGAACGAAATTTCATTAATATTTTAATTATAATTTTCTCTTATTATTTTAGTGCGTGATTCATCACACAATGTCATACAGCCGCCAATAACAACAGATCATAGGGGAAAGAATCCATAAGTGATTGGTAGTACGAAGGTGCTTTCAGAGATTTTGTAGTGCTAAAGAGAGCATTGAATATGATTGATGTAGAGGACAGCCGTGGACTCCTGTTAATGAACCTTTGAAAAGCAATTGTTGCACAAAACTCATATCAAAGTGTCAGAGAAATGTCAAAGTCACCTTTTCAACGGTGTTCGACTATTTCAAGTAAATCTGTGAGGGGAATACGTTTGATAAATGGATTACACATGACTCCAAAAAATAAACGTTCGTTACTGAAATCAATAATTATTTTTCAAACAACCTAATATTGTTTTATTTTATCTCTTACACTTAGCAAAACTTCCATGTGTTTCTTATCTGCTTGTGTTACATTACGGCACCAAAAATAGACATTACATTCTCAATGAAATTATCGCCACGGAACCAATAGTCTCTTAAACGCTTCTCGAAACATGAAAACAATACCGAAAAGTCTAGAAGCGTTTTCAAACCTTTTTTTAACACTTTTCTTTAAGGCATATGCCTTAAAGAAAAGTGTTAAAAAAATTTTCAGATTCGTGCGAGTAGTATTTTTTGTGTTCATTTATACATAAATAACACTAAACAATCAAACATTTTAGAAAATTTTGCAAAATTCAGAAGGTGCAAGCCAAAAATAGCCGTTAGGGCTCCACGGGACTCAAAATCCATCATTTTTCGGTGAAAAAGTGGTTTCATGCGACATTACAGGCCCTAAAACATCCTCAAAAGCTATGAATGGATATAGATGGTTAAATCTGATATAGTATTTTAATTTAGGACCATTTTCGGGCTGTGAAAGGGTTTTCATGAATGTAAAATAGGCAAAAGCTAGTGGCCTGCACCTTCTGAATTTTGCAAAATTTTAAAAATGTTTGATTGTTTAGTGTTATTTATGTATAAATCAACACAAAAAAATACTACTCGCATGAATCTGAAATTTTCACCCATTACGTCCCACCCCTATTTTTAAAACAAGTTTCTTTTTAAAACATTTTCTTATTAAAACATTGTCACAGTTTATCTCTTCAGATTTTCAAATTAGATTCAAATTAAACATTGTTCACTTTAAACGTCTTTTCTTTAAAACATGGTGCACCTTTTCTTTCCGTTTCAATTCTTTGAGTTTATCAGATTAGGACCCAAAAATGTTCAATACAAAAAGTTACCTTACAGTTTCTTTCGTCGTCTGGTTGTAGTCGCCATCTTTGCCGGCGGTTCGTTGTGTCTCTGGCCGTGATCGATGCTGGTGGTCTTTGTTCCGTGGACACATTTTATAGACAGGCAGGAGACAACACCCGGAGGCAGTTTTTCTTCAGAGAGATTCGATTCTTTTATTCTGGACTTGGTTGTGGTGGGGTTTTCCATACATTCGCTCGATTCTGTACATCACTCATTCATACTTTTCGCTGTGGGATGCGACGATGCACGGGGATCTCCTTCGAGATCCAGCCATTACGACGAGCGACTACATCTTCGACTTAACACTCCGAGCTCCCCAAAACGTTGTCTTTTTTCATTTGAAGATACATAGAGAAGTCGACCGTTCGGCTCGTTTCCAAAACCCAGAATCTGTAAAAAACACATGTTTTCATGGGTTTGCTTGCTTTCAGGACGAGCGACTACATCGTGATGTTAACGCTATCACTTTCAAAAGCGTTTTGTTTCAAAAACTCTCGTTTTTGATAAAAACAAATTACGTAATCGACACGTCCTCGCTCGGTCAATCAAACACGACATTCACAATCGCCCCATATCTGACCTTCTCTGACCCGAGATTCTCTGTGCCTCCGCCGAATTTGTAACTTTGTTATGGTTTACCAAAAACATGATTGACTCATAACGGTCCCCTTCGGTGCATGTCAGCTCGACCCGCACTCATTGTCTTCATTTGACCCCAGCCATAATTCACACTAGCTAACTTAATTGTATCTAAAGATGTGGGGCCCATCCATAATATAACACTTGGAACAAGAATTCGAACTAATATAAATACATACAATAATAGAATTACACCCTATTTGTTTTTAAATCGCCGTGTAATTTTCAGGCATCCAGCTGGTATCTAAAATCTACTAGCTGGATCTACCCTGCGTTGCCCGGGAGTTTTTTTTTTACTCTGAATTTTGTTTCGCTTATTGTATTTCCACATTTTTGTATTTTATTTTATCTTTTATTTATTAGAAAAAGGATAATTAATAATTTGGTATATATTCATAAAAGTTAAATATAGGTGAGAAACATACACGTGCATAAAAATATGCGAAATCAATCTATAAATAATTGATGTGACCAAAATAAGAAATATCCGAGAAAGATTTCCGATTGTCCGACTAAGGACAAAATAGAAATTAAAAGCAGCTCTCGGTAGAAACTTGAACATCGGTAGGAAATAGGATATAAAAAATGTTAAATCGAAAATAATTTTAAATTTCTGAATTTTGAGGCTGGAACTGAGTTTCTAGTATGTATTTCTTTTTGCAATCCGGTGTATTTCATTCAGAGGTGAAAAGACAAATTCTTCTTACTTTCATAGTTCATCCCTAGATATTTCTTATAGGGTTTCAATATCGCCTGTCAAAATCTATTCGGGGAAGAGGTGCACTATAATTAGATAAATTAACAGATATGTTTATTACAATAAGTATAGACGAAAAATAAAACGCACACAACTGTTATTGTCGATGTCATCTGTTTCAAGCCATACACTTTCTGCAAATCAATGGCGTCCGATGCAAGACAAAATGTTCGCCGCCCTTCTCTGTTTTCATCCGTCGTGTTCTTGGTTCTATCGCTAATATAAGCACTTTTGACGGTCTGCCCTTGTCACGACAGACATTAGGATGGATATGCTCCAGTAGAGTTGAAGGTATGAAAATAACGTCAAATGCCGGAAAATCTTGGATGAGAGAAGGCGTCTGTAATTAAATTTGTTTACAGTCGCGAAAGAAATCGAGGAAAAGAAGCCGTCAACGATTTCCGACGAATACTTTTGTTTTGAACCATTTATTTGTAAGTACAACTGTATGAAAAGTAAAACTGATATGAAACTATTGACATTATGATTTAGTGCGATTAATCTTTAAAGAATAATGAACAGTTACATACGTAGAGGCGATGATCTCAGCTACTATGACAACGGATCTGTTCGGGTTGCCATATACTCGCGCCACAACTACATCTGATGCAGTTACTTAGTAAAAGGACATTTTGGAACTCTCTGTTCTCCACCATGTTCACGATTATGTTATAATTTCTAATTTCTGTTGTAATTACAAATAGTATATATTTTTGTACGGATTGTTTTTATAATATTTTTTATTATCATAGTGCACCACTGTACAAGTGTTTCTGCATATGCAAACTAAAAACGTAGCAGTAATTATAATGGAAACCGAATCGCACATGTGAGAGGAACTAAAGTGAAAAATAGTGCATACTCTTTAGGAAGTTTTCATTTAAAATAAAGATATGTAGAGTCCGTTTTTGCTATGTACATTACAATAATCTTTTACGGGAAGAAGTTTTATTTTAATTTCTTTATAATTTTAATTAAAACCAAATTTTTAAAAAGTTATTTTATCAGCTGCTCAACTGCTATTCGGCGCAGTAATTAATACAAAGTTATCTGACGCACAGTGTACTATAAAAAGTTGCGTTAATTAGATGTATACCGCATTTTTGTTAGTGTTCTGGGTCGAAGGATGAAAACCTATTACTGTAAGGGTTAGTCACTCCTACCCTCGCGCTGAAATTAGTAAGCAAAGAGACAATGACTGATAGGTAAAATATAAAAACTGATTAAATGAAAGAAACAAACTTATAATTTCTGAAAACATGCATCACATATTGGACTAAAGCGCATACGAAGTAGAATTCTATACACACCTTTAAGGAGCTATACAGTTCAAAGAAATACGGGAAATTCTAGCTTTACTTTATATATAAGTGTAAGTGGCGATGTAGAAAATTTTTTTAAATAAAGGATAAGAATATTTAGATGTATGCTGCATTTCTGTTACGATGTTCTGGGTCGAAAGATGAAACCCTATTACTGTAGGGGTTAGTCACTCCTATCCTCGCACTGAAATTAGTAAGCAAAGAGACAATGACTGATAGGTTAAATATAAAAACTGATTATAGTGAAAGAAACAAACTTATAATTTCTGACAACATGCATCACATATTGGACTAAAGCACATACGAAGTAGAATTCTATACACACCTTTAAGGGGCTATACCGTTCTAAGAAATACGGGAAATTCTAGCTTAACTTTATATATAAGTGTAAGTGGCGATGTAGAACATATTTTTAAATAAAGGATAAGAATATTTAGATGTATGCTGCATTTCTGTTACGATGTTCTGGGTCAAAGGATGAAACCCTATTACTGTAGGGGTTAGTCACTCCTATCCTCGCGCTGAAATTAGTAAGCAAATAGACAATGACTGATAGGTTAAATATAAAAACTGATTATAGTGAAAGAAACAAACTTATAATTTCTGACAACATGCATCACATATTGGACTAAAGCACATACGAAGTAGAATTCTATACACACCTTTAAGGAGCTATACCGTTCCAAGAAATACGGGAAATTCTAGCTTAACTTTATATATAAGTGTAAGTGGCGATGTAGAACATATTTTTAAATAAAGGATAAGAATATTTAGATGTATGCTGAATTTCTGTTACGATGTTCTGGGTCGAAGGATGAAACCCTATTACTGTAGGGGTTAGTCACTCCTACCCTCGCGCTGAAATTAGTTGCAAATAGACAATGACTGATAGGTTAAATATAAAAAACTGATTAAAGTGAAAGAAACAAACTTATAATTTCGGACAACATGCATCACATATTAGACTAAAGCGCATACGAAGTAGAATTCTATACACACCTTTAAGGAGCTATACCGTTCAAATAAATACGGGAAATTCTAGCTTAACTTTATATATAAGTGTAAGTGGCGATGTAGAAACATTTTTTAAATAAAGGATAAGAATATTTAGATGTATGCTGCATTTCTGTTACGATGTTCTGGGTCGAAGGATGAAACCCTATTACTGTAGGGGTTAGTCACTCCTACCCTCGCGCTGAAATTAGTAAGCAAATAGACAATGACTGATAGGTTAAATATAAAAACTGATTAAAGTGGAAGAAACAAACTTATAATTTCTGACAACATGCATCACATATTGGACTAAAGCACATACGAAGTAGAATTTTATACACACATTTAAGGAGCTATACAGTTCAAAGAAATAGGGGAAATTCTAACTTTACTTTATATATAAGTGTAAGTGGCGATGTAGAAAATTTTTTTAAATAAAGGATAAGAATATTTTCTAAAAAAATGAATAAATTTTATTAATTATATGTGTTATAGTTGAGCAGCAAAATACAGTTTATAATGTTCTTCTTTTGCTGCAAAGTAAAAAATCAGTAAATGTCCGTACATTATTAAAATAAAACGCTCACGTTCGGTTTGTTTGTTTAGTCGTACAAGTGAAGTATTTTGTGCATGTATAAAAGTACACGGCTGATTATGCGCGTGCTAAAAGAGTGTCTGAATGAGATTAGTTATTTGTCAATATGTAGCAACTCTGTGAAAATAAAATAAAAAGGCCAATTACTCTGGGTGAAATAAGTTATAGGAAGAAGAAAATCATTCAATGAGAATAATAAATTATTATACCCTATCGAACCTTTTTTGGAAACTGATTAAGCTAAAATTAGTTGTCCATTTATAGACGTCAAATGCTGATAAACTAATTCCTATAATTATTCTGCCACGTCGACTTCCTGTTCGTGACGTCACTTCCTCCGAACACGTTAACTTAATTCTATTGGAAATTTGTTATCTAACGTAATTCACTTTCTAGTATAAATTTCCTATTTTTACTTAATCTAACACATCCTACATTACATTGCTACATAATACGAAAATCTATTTGACGAACTTTTGTAACATTACTTCTCTTTTGCGCATCAAATCTATAGATTCAATTACCAAAAGTAGCTGCCATTACCCCCAGCTTCCCTTTGACCCGTAGTGGTACGACCAGCCAGAGTTCCATCTACAGGTTAAATAGAATCTATCCAGGGTAAAACACAAAACTGCATCCGGTCATATACACATAAATTTACATCAAGCATGACTAGTTGAAGCAATAATCATGCATTACTATTTGAAGTTTTATAAAAATGACTGGCTGTATCATTAATAACTCGAAAAGGGGTGATAAACCGTAAAATAAACAAATAAATAAACACATCCATAAATACTTATTACTTTTCTTTTTTCTTTTAACTACAATTTTGATTTTGTGCATTTGTAACGTCAAACTCACAATATTATTAAAAATTAGCTGTACTTGCGGTGTTGCCTGGGCGTAAAAAGAAAACAAAAACAATGATTGACTTGTCTGCGAAAAAACAAAAAATAATTTTGATTAATTTAATTCCGTAATCAAATAATTTTGTGAATTGTGAATTTTTAAATAGTTTGTTTTAGTACTTAATACTAATTGATTAATATTATTAAGCAGATCATAATTAGTAATTAATATTAGACAAGAAACACACACACATACACACACATGAACAGCCATTATTATTACATATATTAATTTATGATTAAACTCAAGAGATAGAGAACACAGTATAATTGCACACGATCAAACGAGATCATTCAATATAATTGCACACAATAACTTTCTTTTGATCTCTTTTAGTGAGTAAGGAACAATGTCTCCACTCTAACAGTTTTCTTAGCCGTAATAACTATTTTAAGAAAATCTAAAGCGAAATAAAATATATTCGTGCCAATAACAGTGTAAGGCAAAGCGAAAAAAATAGGCTAGTTTTAATCAAATATCTCAAAACATTATATATATAAGATGAACATGGTGTAATATATATATATATATATATATATATATATATATATATATATATATATATATATATATATATATCATAATATTAAATGAAATAATAAAATAAGGTGCCAATCAAATTTTATTAGAATTCAAAGTTCAAGCAAAATAAGGACGTTAAGATACTTTGCTTGAACTTTGAATTCTAATAAAATTTGATTGGCACCTTATTTAATTATTTCATTTTATATTATGATATTAATGCTCTATCCAGTATATTGAGCTTCAGTTTTTATCCGGATGTTTCACTAATTATAAGATATTAGTTGACTCTTATATCTTTTGTTGGATTACTTTATATATATATATATATATATATATATATATATAATCTCCACAATTAATATATATATATATATATATATATATATATATATATATATATATATATATATATATATATGAATATATATAAATATATATAACTTAAGTATGTATACACACACACTATATATATATATATATATATATATATATATATATATATATATATATATATATATATATATATATATATATATATATATATATATATTTAGGCAAACATTATTAAATAACACGGAGTGGTTTTGTTTGATGCGACTTTTTTTTTATCTTTTCAATTTTCCGAATTGTCCATCTAATGTTTCGGTCAAATTAGTATAAATATGATCCATGGCTTTCTTGTTCCATTCTTTTTTCTTTTTTGCAAGTACTTTCGATTTTAATCGTCAAATCATCTTCAGGCGGTATTAGTTTTAGTGTTTTTACTGTTGTGCTCATTTTTGAATTATAACGGCAAGTAGTTTATATTTGAAAACGCGTCTGTAAAGTTGAAATGTACATGAGAGCGTGATGGCGTTCTACACATACGAGAGATTGAAAATTTGACTGTTTAAACCGTTAAGAAATTGATGACGTTAAATAAAGTGCATACAATTCAAACGCATAACTACCTAATGGCTAAGAATTTGGTAATGTCAATTATTATGCTAGACACTTTAAAATGTTGCGACTAGTTTCATAATTGACATTATTAATTGTGGGATGTTGAATTGACTTGATCTTCTGTAACATAATTAATATATATATATATATATATATATATTAATTATGTTACAGAAGATCAATTCAATTCAACATGATACCGTCTGTTTCAAGTCGGTGAATTTCACTGGCCATCATCAGTCACTTTGAAGTGTACTTTTTGAAAAATTGAGGGGTTCATTTGGTACTCGCCCTCCCTTCTCGCTCAACACGAGAACACGTGTAGGTTAAATTTTCCTAAGGTTGCTGGATAAAAACGTTTGTCCGCAACATAAACTAAATAAATTATTGAATAGGAATACAATCAAGATTCGCACGTCTATAAGGGATATTATATGTTCCACACCAAAGATAACTGAAAACGCAGATTGCTCTTGCATGGTCACAGAAAACTATCTTCTTTTACGGGAACTGGAAAGTGAAATATCTTGTATACGAGACAACTATCACAAGTCAACCCAACGACAAGACCGAAACGTAAATAGGTATGACGTAAAGAACCTTCAAACAGAGACTATATGCGCATGGATACACCTTTAACTATAAAAAACCAAGCAAACACGATGATTGCAACCCGAGTATAGGGATGAAAAAATATTGGTAGAAAAACAACCGGCATACTCTCCAAGTTCAAACTTCTGCATTCTTTGTGAATCATATGAAATACCACATTCTGCAAGTTATTAATGCCCCCAATAGGAACTGCATCAGCAAAAGAGGAGAGGTTTTCAAAGGATGTATCCATAGAAAACAGGCATTTTTAATAAACTTGTCACAAACAAGATTATGACTCTCATCCCTACCTATCCATACTCAGCTTTCTCCTTTGTTAATTTTTATTTTTCTTAATTTCTTTTTCACTCCCCCCATCCACCACGTAATTAAAGTGTTCAAAATAGTTAAGTGCATTCAATCGCGAAGCTTTGTTAAATTTTAATTCTGCTATAGGCTATTCATCGGACCTTAGGGGTGGGTTGGTTAACATATTTTAAAACAAATTTCTAGATTTTACGCATATAAACCTTCATATTTGATGTATTTATAATTGAGGTATTTAGGATTGTTGTGTGTACACTTTCTAATATATTCCTGAAATGATTTTGATGACCTACTTAGTAATCTTTATTCAACATACCTCACATCAAACCGCCTCCGATAATTTTAAAGGATCTCTTTAAAAGAAATATAATTTTCAAAGACTTAATAATAGACTTGGAGAAATTGAAATAAAAATTATGAAAATATAAAATTCTAGAAATCTTTTGTAGTTTTCGGAGGCATTCTTAGAAATATTTTAAGTAATTTGGAGGCCTTTAAAATGTTAAGAGGTTTTAAATTTTGAATTTATATTTAATATTATAGCAGATGAAAATTTATGGATTTAAAAGGGAGCTTCGGGATTAAGTTCTTTAAGGTGTTGTCGCTTCTTACTGCTAGTTTCTACGTTTTTAATTTTAAATTTAATTTCAAGATTCAGTATAGAATATCTCAGGTATATTTAACTTTGAGAGATATTTAAAAAAATTGATTTGATTAACTTTTCTTTTTAAAACTTTAAAAATTAAATTTTATTTCTATTTTTTTAAATTCTTTAATTTAATCTAAAAAATTTAATAAAATTTTTTTCTAATTTAAAAAAAAATTTCTAATTTAAAATTTTTTTCTTATTTTTTAAATTAAAATTTTTTTAATGTAAATTATTTTTAAATTTACAATTTAAAATTTATTTATTTATTTTAAATGAAATAAAATTTATAATGATTTATACTTTATATTCATTTAAATTTCTTTTAATATTGATTTATGTTTAGGAATAAATTCCTTTAGAATTTAGTTCTAAGATTTGGCAATGAGTTAATTTAATTAGATTACTTATCCAGACCCGAAGAGTCATGAGTAGCCTCTCTTCATCCATGACTTATACAAAGCTAATCACGTTTCTATTCGATTTGTAAACTAAGGCCCGTTAACTAGAAAATGACGTCATGCTGTGAAGTAACAAAGGAGATTTGTCGAACAGTCAGACTATGGGAATTTTTCACCCCCGCCCCCTCACTTAAAAATTCATCAACATTTAGGAAATCAACCAATTATAATGAAAATTTTAGTATTTATTAATTAACGATCACGGAATATGATTAACCCATTACTTTATTAGAAATCCCAGTGCAAATGTATTATTTCTTGTAAACAAAAACACCTTTACTAAAGTTATATCACAGGGTACTAAGAAAACGCATGAATGTATTTTTTTTATTAAAATAAAGCATCGTAAATATTAACAATAAAATATATTTTAAAAATAGTTCTGATATTTTACGAAAAAAGCCCCTAATATCAGTATTAATAAAATCAATATAACTCGAAGAAAAATTAAATTCTCGAATTAAATAATAACATTGCAGAAATAATGCGACACGGTTTTCTAATATTTGCACATATCTAATGAACGAGAGCTTTTTTAATGAAAGCATTAGAAAACATTAAAAATTGCATTAAAAAAAGAAGAAAAGAAAGGAATACAATTCAGTTTATACTGAAACTGATCTTTATTTGATATAAATAAAAAAGAAGAGTTCAAAATGAATAGTTAATTGTTTATGAATTTAGAGAACAAATAATTAAATAAACAAACGAATTATGAATAATTTTAAAAATTTAAGCAAACAATAAATAAATTTAAATAAAATCAAACGATAAGTTAGTTTACAACCATACGATAATTTAAACTCTTGTTAAAAACTAAGAAAATATAGTAAACAAACATCTACAATATTAAATAAGTTCAAAAATCGAAATTTAAACACAATACTGGTAGAAACACATCCAATAAATGTCACCAATCATGCGAAAATGTACTGTTCTACCAGTATTTGGCTAATTTAATCCATGTTATCAATTAAATTCATGAAATTACAAAATCATAAATTCAAAATAATTAATTAATAGAACATTTATTTAAATAAGTAAAATGTGTGTTTTTCTTTTTGCAAAACGAACAGTTTATTTACAATATAGTAAAGTTTGAATAAAGTTTGTATGAAATTTATTAATTAGTCTTACATTTTATTTTTTATCCCGAAATAAAATTCTAATTTATTTTTTAAAGGCTTGAAAATCGAACTTTTATGCAATGCCTTAATAGCTGGCGGCCATGTTGTAATTTCCATTTTTTCGCGCTTGACATCTATAAAAAGGAAATACTGTTTACATAATTTTATTTATACGCAAAATTGTGGTGACTGCGTTTATTTCTACACCTATCAAATGGAAATGGTTTTTACTTTATTTTATTTATAAAACTATTGTTTGGTCTTCGTTCGCGCTTGACATCCATAAATAAGGTACTTCTCTTTCATTTTATTTATAAAAACTTTTTGAAATTTTTTTTATATAAATACAGTTTTTGTCCGTCTGTCAGTCACATTTTTTTAAACGTAATAAATATGCGACCAGAGCGAGCATATATTTACTAGTTAAGTTTTTAAAACATCATTTCACAAACCTTGCTATATTTCGGAGGACTGAAGCTATCTCGCTTAATAAAATGTATCCAAGTTCGAAATAGTTCCTTATCTTTCGAAAAAGCAGAAACATTAACTTTGGGGCCATTTTTACAATTCCGCTTGCAATATAGAAACGATACAAGAAGAAGGCATCTTTACTTTTCAGAAATGACAGAAAAAACCGGAAGTGCCTTCGGGCACTTCCTGTCCTGATTGATAGCGGTTCTTACTCCCACTATCAATGACATCACTAGAAAAACTCGACTCAGTTAGCAGGCCATAGTTAGTTTACGTAGGCCGTTGCCAGGTCATGTCTCAAATTAATTCACCGACTTGAAACTGACGGTGTCATATTGAAATGACTTGATCTTCTGTAACACAATTAATAAATAAATATTATCTTCTTATTTTCAATGTTTGAAAGCCTTTTACAAAATTTTATATAATCGAGCACTCTGTCAAGTTATTTCTCCCAATCAAATCAATGAGTCTCTCTCTCTATGTCTGTCTGTCTGTCTGTCTGTCTGTCTGTCTGTCTGTCTGTCTCTCTCTCTCTCTCTCTCTCTCTCTCTCTCTCTCTCTCTCTCTCTCTCTCTATATATATATATATATATATATATATATATATATTGTGTGTGTGTATTTAGGCAACACTTTTTAATTTAAGCAAATCTTGTTAAAAAATAACAGAATTCCTTTGCTTAATTATACCTTTTAATTTCTTTCACCTTTTCTAATGCCCTGTTTTGTGTTCAAATCTGATGGTCCTTTTAGAATTAAAACCCAAAAAATTAATGAATAGGTTTCACAGGTTTCACGAACGTTTTCGATTCTTCGTCGAATCATCTTCAGGTGACAAAAGCAAATGAACAAAAAAGCTGGAGGAAACTCTCCATAGGCTCGTGAAGAAAGCAGCTAAATAGATTGGAGACAACGCACCGGAAGAATCTCTCACCAGTGATGAACTAGAAGGAATCCCCTAAGAAAAAAAGGGCCAACAAAGAGAGATAAATACTAGGGGATGTATTATAGTACATGTTAGCATCCTAACTATGTGTTACATAGGATACTATTTGTTTACAAAATAGATGCCTAAAAAACAAATTAATTTACAAACGAATCGCATGTAAAAGATCTACCGGATTGTTGTGAGACACGTTGCTTTGTACAGCTCCAAGTGCTTACCGACAACGAGGAAGGCAGAGTGAAGATTCGCCGGCATGGAAACCAAAATACTTCGCTGGATGTCCAGAATTACACTGCTGGACCATGTCTGCAATGAGAATATGTGATGGTGCTATGGCACTGTACCGATTGAGAGCAAGATGAGGAAATAACGGCTCAGATTGTTTGGACATGTGCTGAGGGCCAACAATGACACCGTCGTGAAACTTGCTTTTGTATCAGAAGAATTGTATGAAAAACATATATTTACAGCATGAATGAATATATTAAGATATTAAGAATTTGAAATATAAAATCTGTAGCAGTTGCATGAGCGAACTATTTTTTATAGGTGTACGTGACCGGCAGTAAGATTGTAATTCGGCTTAGCGATTATGTAATCATTGCCTTTTCACCACATGTGTGAATAACACTCCTACGTGTAACGAGATTCATACACGATGAATCGCTTTGGCGCGAACACGAGCCGACATGAATCTTCAGTTCTACTTTGTCTCTCAAACAGACAAGACGTATATCCTGCGCTCGATACCTAGGCCAACGGTAGACGAATCGAGGAACTCCAGGATATTATTTCGTTTAATCAACATGAATCAGCCCATTGTACTATCTTCATTTTGTTCCTGTTCTCGTGAATAAAACTTCATATCCATTTAGTTGTGGAGCCATTATTTATTTCGTGTAAGAATGGTGATCCATGTTTTCTTATGTAACATTTCTATTTCAGTCAGATTCGGCCAGACGTATTACTCTTCCAAGTAAGTTCGTCATTCTGATTTTCTTCCCGATTTAAACCACAAATCTCAAAAGTGGTTCCTGAAATAATAAAAAACACTTTTACTTAAATAAACATTTAATAACCCGATAAATGGTTGACATGCCGTAAAACAAAACAAAGAAACAACCAACTATAAAAGAAAATATTTCTCGATTTTGCAACGTTTATCTCCTTGAATCAAACCATTTTTTATTTTTACTAAGTAATTACTTCGTATCAAAGCTAAAAGCCACTTGAGGATAAGGGTTAATGAGATGGATGGGTTGTCAGTAGAATGATGAAGAATAAAGCGAATCTCTTTGTACTTATAGCTTTAAAGAATTAATTGATAGAAACAGCTGCACTAACCCTAACCTTAACCCATGGCTACACATAAACAGCATCACCTGGCCATCGCTGCAGACGTGCCCGAGGTTATTTATAATAAAGATTTAAACTGTCATCTTCAATATTATAAGTCAGTACTTCATCTTGTATGGTTTGGCTACACTTTTTCCTGTCAGTCCGGAATCGATAACAACATCTATTATTAGACTAAAACTCAGTTAATCAACGTTTGTTTCCTCAAGTCTTTTTCCTATATATTTTAATCATACAAAATACATACTAAAATATTACTTAATTTTTGTATTGAGTTATGTTTGAGAAACAAAACCCAAAAGACATTTTAATTATTCTAACTAGCCGTGATTTGCAAGTAACTCATCACTGAGTTTAGATCGATCACGCTCACCCTCTCACACTGTATGTTGTTTGACCCCCCCGCTATTATTTTATATCATATCTATCATCCTCGCTTCCGTCACTCTCTTTGTTTATTAGCAGTCGAACCTAATAAAGAAAGAAAATAACAAAATATTGGAATAGTTCATTATAAACGAAAAGGAAATATCACCACAAGTAGTAATCCTATTTAACTCGTAGCCAGAGAGCGAAAGAGAGAGAAGAAAGAGAGAGAGAGAGAGAGAGAGAGAGAGAAAGAGAGAGAGAGATCAGAAAGATTAATTTTGTATTTTTAGTTTTTTATATTTAACTGGCTTTGCAAACTCACTTTTTTCTGATTCAAGCAAAGTAACCTGATCTCAATGGGTAACCCAACGGGTCATATTTTTCTACTAATTAGATGCGTTCACGCTCTATCCATTTTATTTTACAAACGAGTCACAGGTCACTCGATGAGGTTAGGGTTATTGAGTTTGACGGGTAGACGGTGAAACACGAGGGGATTAGTAATGATGGTTGCGACTGATCAGAAAATAACCACTTAAGAGGACGGCTCAACAAGAACTTGTTTACATTGGAGTTGAAAACGGCTGTGTTATAGTCAGACGGGAAGCAGCCCCGTGGTACTGTGTTCCACAGACGGGCAGTTCTAGAAAAGAAACTTTGCTCACGGAAGTTCCGCTTTGTTCTAGGTACACAGAAGGAGAAAAGGGAATTTATTGACAGTGGTTGTAGTTAGACGAGTTTTTGTTATGAAAGTTTTTCTGTCAGTCTTTTATGCTTAAGTTTGAAATATCATTTATAACTATATATCTCATTGTCTCGAGTTGTTCTTTCTTCATCTAGAATAATGCATATTTTTTCTATCCGAATTCCATTCCTATTTCCTGACTAAATATTCTAGTTGTGTCTATTCGTATTTCTAGTTCCTTTCTGTGTTTTTATACTAATTTTATACAAAAAGTGATTTTTGTTCTGTTTCTGTAAATTTGTACTCTGCATTGCAGCCCTTGAGTATGTTGGTGAGGAGCAGCATATCTATGTGAAACAGTACTGGAGATAGGGAGTCTCCTTGAAAAATGTTAACTGAAAATGGCGAAAAGAATGTAAAAATTGGCAAATAGTGTGACACTAGTTACCCAGAGCTGTGAAAAATTGACAAAATGTGGACTCAAGGCTGAATGCCATGGCAACTACAAATGGTACAGCCGTTATCTTCTGTGCACACAACTGTTAGCCTGATAATCTAACGATTGTAATATTTTCTGCTCAATAAATTCGGCAATAGAATCCACTCTAAACATAGTCGTTCAGTCATATGGAGAGAACTAAGTTCCATCCTGCTATTGCTAACGTAACATTTGTAAATATGATAAACTTTGCCTACAATTGTGTTCTAATAACAATAATAACTGTTTTTCCTGATATAAAACTTATAATTTAATGCTAAGATTATAAAACAGATTATTCAATCAAAATCCCGGTAAAAACAGTCCACATATTCGATATATTTCGACTGTGGCCATGTTGATAATTTTTAGCCTGGCTAATGTTTTTTTTTTGGAAAAAGGTAAGACGAGAAAAAACTTTCCTTTCATATCACAAGGTGAACAACAATTTCACCTATCTGTTGCACGAATGGTTTTGACCAGGGGTGGGCAAACTTTTTATTGCAAAGGCCCCATTAAAAAAATTACCAATTTTATAGGGCTGCAGAGTATATTAACTCAAAATAATTCATATTTAAAATAGATGAAATAAAAGGTTTTTAAAGAAAGAAAAATGCAATTATTTTTTTTTATTAATCGACTTCATGAAGTACTGTAGCGTAAACGCATTTATGTGAATAACTCAGTTTAAACGCAAAAGAAAAACAGTTTTATTAAAAAGTAATTTTAAATATCGACTTCACGTGAAGCACATTTGAAAGACAAAATATACTTGTTTTAAGAAAAAAACAATTATGTTTTATTAATCAACGTTATAAATCATCATCATCATCATCATCATGATGATGATCATCATCATCGCTGGCATGCGTTGGACGGCTTTTAGAAATTGACTTCCAAAGTGATCTATCTCAGCCCGGGTCTTTATTTATCCCTCTTTCTAACAACTCCATTCTTATTATATCCTCTCATGTTTTTCTTCGTCTTCCCATGTGAACTAGACTTGCTACCTTAACTGACCAAGGAACTCTTATCCATTCTTTCAACGTGGCCATAGCATTGAAGTATCCTGTTCTGCACACATCTCCCTATACTGTCCAGATTTAATCCTCCTCTGAGGTCATCAGAACTAAGACTGTTTTTAAAACTCACATTACACATCCATTGTATCATTGTCATATCTTTCCTCTCCATGCGACGCATGTCCTCAACCCTCATTCTACCAAATGACATTTGCAAAGGCCGCATTCAAAAATTCACAATTTTATAAAGCTGTAGATTATCAAAATAATTGATATTTAAAATAGATAAAATAAAACGCTTTTAAAGAATAACATGCAATTATTTTTTTTATTAATAAACCTTATCAAATACTTTGAAAGACAGAATAACTCAGTTTAAACGCAAAAGAAAAACAGTTTTATTAATAAGTATTTTAAATAGGAGCTTCACTTTTGAAAGACAAAATATACTTGTTTTAAGAAACTTTTTATTAATTGATATCATAAAGTAGAAACACATATTTATTTGACCTATGTAGAAGCACGAACCATAGCTTAGTAAGATATTGTGCCTTAGAAAATTTGCTAAGATCCACGCTTACATTTAAGTTGTGTTGACTCCGTTTTGTAGAGACGCGCGGGCCACGTGGGCCACGCGGTGAGAATGAAATTGTGTTATATATTTGTGAAATGCTTAAACAGTGTAAAACAGAGAAAGACATAAAATGCTTGAATAAAAGATAAGGCATGCATATAGTTAAAAGAAGAAATAAAACGTAGATTAAAAGTAACACAAAATATTTATGTATGTACGTAATCTTACATGGTGGTAAAATGTTAGTTTGAAATGTTCGTTGAAAGTCAGTTCCGAGAATAGTAGTAAGCACGTGCATGCGACCATATTTGTATGTGTGTGTGTGTGTAGCTGTACGAATGTGTGTGCGTGCACGTGAGTTGATAATTCGTGTAGGCATATGTGTGTGTGCTTTTGTCAGCAGTGTGTAGTTGTACGCATGTGTGCGTGACAGTGTGTGGTTGCATGTGATGAAGAATGATAGGAGTGTAGGCCTTTGTGTATGTGTGTGTGTAAGCATGTGCGTGCGTGCGTGCGTGAGTTGGAATGTCCAGCAGCCTCCCCGCACCCGAAGGCGGGGTGGGGAGTAGTTAGAACGAGAAGTCGCTGTTGCCTGCTTGCTGGAAATGAGGAGAAAGAGGAAACAGAAAGTTTGGCGCTGCGGACGTGCGGACGTTTTTGTGAGCAACCCACGTGATCAACATTTTTGGCTTTTTTTGCGCCTTATTGTTAGACAAAGCAGCTAGGTTTAATGAAATAATAAACAATTCTTATTTATTTATAATTTAAGGTAGAAACTTCAAATGAAACACGTATATAAAGTAACTCCATTTAAAGAAAACATTCATTTATATTTTAAAGTAGAAAATTCACATGAAACAAATTTGTTTGAAAACAAAGTAACTTAATTTAAAGAAGACAATGTTTCTATTGATATCTAAAGTGATACTTCACATGAACCACATGTATTTAATATACGACGTAATTTAGTAACAGAATGATCTAAATTATTCAATGAGAATGGTGAATGTGACTGCAGTTATTTACCAGTTTGTTAAACTTTAGAATAAAATAACTCTATTTCATCGGATGAATCAAAGGGAGACAAGTCAGATATCAGTCGAAGGGAAATAACTCTATTTTATTTTAAGTTACACACGATTAAGATCTACTTTCTTCTGTATTTACATTTAATCACTCGCGTAGTGATTAGTATGTAGTTTGATTGGCTAACACAGGCATGCCAAAACTCGTGTATAAATACACAGACGCTGTTATGCTCAGACTTTGGCGTTTGAAACACAGTGCGCATGCTCACTTTTTTTGCGTTTCTACCAAAAGCTTATTTTGCGTCTAATATAAAGAGTTCCTTTCGAGACGCCAATGTAGACAGACGTTGAATTTCCTGGCTCATTTCTTGTCATGGCTTAGACGGGAGGCGAGATCAAAGTCGAGACCCGAGACCAAAGATCTGAGACAAACAGACCTGGACTCAATTACATTTCTATAATACATGCTGTCCCCCCCCCCCAAAATATACATATATAGGCTTAGTCTTCGCATGGACAGTAAGATCAACCGCTATACTATTTTGTAACAAAAGGGCCGTCAAATGAAAGGGAAACAAAGCCTTTCTAAAAACAACAATATATGTATTTATTTAAGTGACTTACACCGTTGGGTGAAGTTGCTGAAAGTTTAAACTGTCTGACAATGAAGGAAATGCTAATAGAGTAAGAAAGGTCTGCCGCCAAAAGTCTTCGAGCAGAATATCTTCCAGTGGAGGATAGCCTTGTTCAGTGTCAATTTGACCGGAGTGAGAGAGAAGACGTTTTTCTTGTTGGCGCATGGAAGCTCTCTATTTGACCTGCCAATCAAAAGGGCCTGCATGTAGTCCTTCAAAGGTTCAGTTGAAATTAATACGCCATGGATTCTCATTAGTCCTTGAGTGACCAAACCACCTCGAAGGGGCTGCTCTCCACAAGAAATAAATTTCAATATTTATGACTGCTGCATATATTAATGTCTTTTTATTTACTAATAAGTCACCACCTATCAAGGTCAAACGCTACTCGAGGATAAAGAATAATGAGATGAAATAGATTGTCAGTTGAATGATGAAGACTATTATGAGAGGATTGAAAATGGTAAATTGAATGCACAAAATTTGATGACTTATGAGGACGGTTTATGAAAAGTATTTATTGACATTAGATTTGAAGATGATCATGTTGTAGCCCACATGGAAGTAAGAAACTTGAAAAAAAACTCTGTCCATGGAAATCACGTTTGATGCTAGACACACGGAGGGAGAAATGGACGTTTCTGCAGTTGTGATAGAAAACGTGTTCTGGCTGTGAATGTTTTACAGGGAGGAACCAGAGACTGGAGCTCAGTCGAACATCTTCCATGAAAATAGCGAGAGAGTAGAGAGAGACTAGCGACGTCTCTTCTACAAAGTAATGTGCTGAAGAGAACAAAAGAGAGTATCCCCCACTAGATTGCAAACTCGATTTTGAACTGTGCCAAGGCAAGAAAAAGTGCGCTCAGCGGCACCTTCCGAGATGTGACAATAGTACGTCATTTTAGCACGTATCTCCCTGTTATATAGGTAAAGGATTGTATCAGGGATAAGGTACATATTACTTAATCTATTAACCAAAAAATAAAATAACATAAAAATAAAAATAAATAAATCGGCAAATATATATAGTATTTGATATCTGCCTTGACAATGACTATTCAAATCGAGCCGAATATATATATATATATATATATATATATATATATATATATATATATATATATATATATATATATTAATTATTTTGATATATGCAAGATAAAACACTTGAAATCTTGTAGCAGTTATGAACACTGGCATTGCTTTCTTCTGGCAGAGAGCAGCCCTTGTGAGGTGATTTGGTCACACGAGGATCAATCAGACTTTGAAGGACTACTTTCGACCCCTTGGGATTCAAACAGCAGCCTGCAAAATCTTCCGAACAACTACGAAGAAAGACTTCTCTCCTGCTTCTGTTGTCTAGATGCCAAGCAAAGCTATCTTCACTCGAAGAAGACTTTCAGCAGCCAATTAACTTTGTCACTTTTCTATTCATTTCTTTTCTATTTAAACTTTCGACAACCTACACCCAACGGTGTAGGTCACTTCAATAAATATATCGTTGTTGTTCATAAAAGGTCTTTGTTTTCCTTTCGTTTGACGACCGTTTTATTACAAAATATTGCAGGAGTTGGTCTTACAGTCCATCTTCTTATGTGAGATAATCAGAGACAATTTTAAGAGAATGACCTTTCTAAGAAATAACCTATAGACAAGCCTGTATGTAAGTTGATGACAATGTATGAGAAAATTTGATATCTCAGAAAAAAATTAGAAAATGTGTTCCGCAAATAGCGTATTATTACTATTATTTACCTCCTCTTCAGGAGGTTAGGCACAAGGCCAGTTTTATCTTACTCCCACAAGGTAAGATGTGACCCAAGGTCGGGTCGGGAAAGTTGGACTTGAAAAGCCAGCGCTCGAGAAGGTGAGCACTCTGGCCATTAAAAATTGCCTGGGCAGCCCCGTCGGCATTCCCCGGTAGGAGCGCCTCAGACAGTAAGCAATAAACTTACCCCTTCCCAAAGAGGGGAGGCAAAGCCTGGGAGGGTGGACCTCCTAGAACTGCACAGGACAGACCCATAGACCGGCGTAAATCAAGCCCCGAAGGCCCAGACAATACCAGTCCACGTGGTGCAGTATCCATCAGAACAGATACTACACTTTGATTCCGACCAAAAGGCTGATCCGCAAATAGCATATTGCTCTAGGCTATTTAAATACACTTGTGATTACCATGTGGGCCACTAATTCGTTGCGGCTTATTTTAAAAATATTTTTTACATGTACGAACGAGTCACCTCTTATCAAGATTAAAAGGCCACTAAAGGATAAAGGTTAATTTTATTATTATACTTTAACATAAATTTATTTCTCATGTTTAAAAAATAAAAAAAATAAAATATTTTACAACGTTTCAACCGATGTAACCTCCGAACTTCTTCTTTATGTTTAACTCAGGAATCTATACGAATTTTTACAAACTAAATCCTTTATTTATTCCAGGTGTATAAATTGTTCTCGTTCCGTCAGCCATGGCCGGGTAGAAATGTTTGTGGTGAACACCACAATTAGGTACTCCCTTTCTTTCTTCCTTTACTTAGTCCTTCTTCGTCTCTTAGTTGGAGAACAGGGACTGATCTTACAAGATCTCGCAAAACAACGTGGCCGAAGGATTTCGGCCAGCTTGACCACGCGAGATTTGAAGTCAATAAAAGAACACGCGTTCTTTTTCTCCCTCTCTTTTTGCCTGCAGCGTTCTTGGACGGACGAACACAAGGAGCGCTCGTCGACAAACGACCCCCCACCACCAGCTCGAACGAGCTGTATGGGGAGGGAGGAAGAAGAAAAGGTAATCTTTCAATTTGACGAACATTCTACAATCTTTCAATTTGACAAACATTTCTTCGCACATTCACCATTCACAAATTGCCACACAAAAAGACATTTCAACACGCATCGCATTTATACGCCCCAATTACGAACTTACACTCTCTTTTAAATGTTAAGTAAATAAATTGTTTTTGTTAAGTTTAAATGTTTTACGTTTTATTCACTTTTTAAAAATGCCTATTCTTATAAGTTGTTTAGCTTCCTCATTCCTTCTCTTTCTTTAAAGTAAGTTTAAATAATATTTTCTTCCTTTCTTCTTTGTTTGTCTTAACTGTTTTATTTAATCTACACGTGGTCCGATGGTGGAATCCTAACAGTGAGATAACGTGCCGTTACAAAGGCATCTGTCACACTACCTATGGTTGGGGGATTCATTATCGCAAAACCATTTGACGGCATCCTTCGCCACTGTGGTTAATATCCATAATCCTTTGTTCTTCCTTCGAATCTCCCGCCATTAACACTTCCACCCCGGCCATATGTTAAGTAATTTTAGATTTTAGATTTAATTATTATCGCCTGTAGTAAGGATTGAACGTTCCATATCTAGAAGACTGTCAATTGGAACTGATTAACACTCAACACCGTTAGCAACTGCGCCACGAGTTCATGTATATTAATTAGTTCCAAGTGACAGTCTCATGGAGGTTGAAGTTTCGATCCTCACTCCAGGTAATTAGCTATTAAATTATTATTATTATTATTATATGATAATAATTAGTTATTATAATATTATTATATGATCATAATGAGTTATTAGTTATTATATTATACTTACGTATAAAATAACAAGTTACTTAACTCTTCTGACGAAAGCAGAATAATCTACCTTCCATGGATTAAATCAAGTGTTTAGTTCGAAATTTCGTATATATTTCCGAGTTCGACTTCTGAGTTCGGAAAGATGTACCTGAAGAAGGTCAGAGGTTACATAGGCCGAAACGTTGTGAAAACAGCAACCAAGATGAGAATAGTAGTCCGAATAAGCGAAATAATCCAAATTATCAATCCTCATCTAAAAAATTCCAGAACATTTTTTGTAATACTAATTATTAATAAAAATAGATAGCGACTGTTTGCGATATCATATATTTTCTGACGCAAGGGAAATAACTCTTGACTGAGTTGCATCCCTTTATAAAACCGTGCCTACTTTTCTCCTCTTTTTTGATGATATAACGATGCACATTCGTTTAGACTCTAAACGATAAATAAAATCAAAATTGCCTCCCTCTAAACTTTAGAGGGAGGCGATTTTTATTTTTTTCCCAAGAGTGCACTTTTATGAAGATCTGGATTTCTAAATTACCCCCTCCTTATGCAAAGGTAACAAAATACAGACATAACGATACAAATAGTCTATACTCTCAGTAGTAAATACTTGTAAAAATCGCTACAATAGTTAACAACATAGTCGCATAAAATAGGGCAGATAAGCCAATATAAACATGGCTGGATATATTACTAGTTAACAACAAACTTAAAATGTAAAATAAAGCAGATGAACAAAGCATGGGGAAAAATGATGGAATCACCAACAAGAATGATTTCTTAACTATCAAAGGAATCTATTCTCTAAAACTACAGTTGAATAAGTATATTTGATTTTGAAACGGGTTGTAACATTATCGTGGGATGTTTGTTCGCGCTTGACATCCATAAAAAGGAAATATGACATTTTATATTCTTGGAGCCGGAATGGACAGGATTTCTTATTTATAAAGTCACACATGAATCGACGGGGTTACAGGCTATACATTTACTGAAATTTATTTCAATTATTGTCTCTTTATTTACACCTCATGCATCTTAATCAATGCTGAGTAAATCCGTGGGCTCCCCTCCAAAAATTGAATATGTATCTAGAGAGTATCTTTTTTATTTATTTATTTATTTTTTTTACTTAAGTTCACACAAAACAAAACAAGTTGCCATTGACACGTAAGGGGCTACTAGAATTAGAAGCCAGATTTATAGGGGGCATCCTAAGGGGGGAGTTGTGCAGCAAGATGTTTGTTCACATTACATTTAGATTTCTGCATGATGGTACAGTCGGGGAAACAGTGAGCAGGGAGAAAATTCAAAAGGCAAGCAGTTGGAGGAGAGAAACTATTAGAGTTGAAAGCTTTCCGGTATCTGGGGATCTCTATAGTGAAGGGGTGGGATTTTGCTGCATGTCTGGTTGATCTGGGGCATTTACGTCGAAGGTGCACAAGTGCAATAAGTTCTGTTTCAGTGTAGGGGATTCACCTGTAAGGCCTGTGGTTATGAACAGATGCTAGCAATGTTCACACATTAGTTAAGAAGTCAAGGTGTGAAAGTTCAGTTATGGACTTGTGGCAAAGAGAAAAGAACAAAGAAAGTCTGGTTGGCACAGAGAGCTCAACTGTCAAGTGGCTTCTATAGAAGCCGCAAGCCCTGGGTGGATCGTTCGGTTATAGATGGATTGTTCTAATTTATGCTCAAGGTCTGTGCCTTCTTTGGGTCTGTTAAATTTCAATGAGGCATTTTCCTCAGTAAGATCTTTAACCTTTCCATTTTCTGTGTCTCTTCTTTCATCCCAAGTGGAACGTTTGATCATTTACAGTTCTGCACACTATTCAGCTGCTCCCTGTTTTCAGCCGCATCTCTCTGAAGTTCTGTTAAATGCACTTTAAAATTGTTGTATTTAGATTTTATGCATTTGTAATCTGTGAACAGTTCGTGATGCTCTTTCTCCTGTCGGTCATAGCCAGACTGCAGATTGTCGAATTTTGTCCTTTTCTCTCTCTAGTATCTCTTGCAGCTTATTCACATTATTTAACCCCGCAACAAAATGTACAGTTGTTTTTGCAAATCTGTGTTCTACAAGAATGGATTAATGCTCTGCCGTCAGATAGATATGCAGTTTCTTTAGACCTTCGTGGCCAGAAACTAGGTTATCAAAACAGTCATGTATGTCATCAATTTTCCGTTCACTGTGACTTTCTCTGTTGTTCAACTGGATTTGAAGGTTAAAGTTTTGAGTTAGTAACAAAGTACACTGAGTCTGTAAGGTTTTATTTTCCACCTGAAATTTGGCAAAGTGTAAGTGGAGGGAATTATTTTGTTCATGCAATGTGTTCAGCTAAAGATGCCGTTTTTGATTCTCATCCCTTGCTTTCTCAAGTTGATCAGTCATAACCTGTAGACGAACTTGCAAGTTTGTTTGCTCTCCACAACAAAAGTTTCATTATTCAACCACTTTTATATTCAAAATTTCTTGTTTATATTTGTAGAACTGTTTCCCTCATGAAGTTCTTCCTTATGCCTCTGTTTCAAAGATTCACATTCTTCACACAGCGGAATTCATCCTGAAGTTTATTATACTTATTCTTGGACTCTTCCAGTCTGGCGTCTGTAAAGTCAGCTTCAAGTTCTTTAAGGCAGGCTAATAGAGTCATGAGCAGAAGTTCCTTGACAGATATCTGGTGACAAGGACTAGTGACGCTTGATTTCGAGCAGCGTGCTGTAGTTCCCACAATGCTCCACCCCTGTGTAGTCTTGATAACATAAGGTTCCTGATCGCCTCCTGTGATGACCTTCTGTGGGGCTAGTGCTTTTGAGCAGTCATACCCAATGAACAGTCTCACACCACAATCTATTAGAGAGAGCATCTCTTGTGTGATTGTCAAAAGATGCTTCTGCTTAGCAGCTGTGTTGGAATGTGCAAACGTTCAAATGGTATGGCATCTCTTGTGTAAGCAGGAGGCAGATCGATGCAGATATCTGAGAAGAAGCCCCTTACTCTAAGTCCAGTGAATCTGATATTTTCTATAATAGAATTTCTTCCGATCATGGTGGAAAAGCTTAGCTTTACTGATTCCATATTTGTCTGCAATACCTGACATACACTCCTGGTCGGCAAAGGTGTGGCTGCTCTGTGTGCCCAACAAGGCATATGCCAGGGTTTCAGAAGTGGACGTGCTAGGTGATGAAATCGATACTGCGACTATCATGGAAGTACTCTCATCACTACCACCATGATTCAATGAACATGACAATGATGAAGTATTTTCTTCACTGTGTGAGCCGTCATGCATAGAAAGATCAGTTGCTAAAGGAGAGAAGTTGCATGTCTTCCTTGCACCAGCTGCATGTGGCCTTTTTCTTGCAGTCCTTTGAGTTATGTCTTTTTCTAAGACATGCAAAGCACAGTTTGTTGTCGAACACAAACTCTCTCTTCTCTCCAGCAGATTTCTCTGCTAGCTTCAGGCATTTATGCAAGGAATGGCTTTCTCGACAATACATGCATTTTAAATTTGGGTTAGATACTTCATAACCCTCCCAATTGTCGGTAATAGGGATCCTAGTCATTCTGGTAACAAGAGTCTCTGCTTTTGGGCGTTTTGTTTCTCCAAGAATATTTCCCTCCGAGCATCTCACTGCAAGGACTGACGATATCAGGTTAAAACACTATCTATGCTTCCTTAGATATAAATTCAGTGAATTTATGGAAGCTGGGATAATCTCTAGTTAGGTCCAACTCTTTTGTTGCAAGGCGATTTCATCTACACATCAGCCAATCTGGTAGTTTAGAGAGCAGTTTTTAGTTTTCCTCACAGTTGTTCAGTATTTCCAAACCCTTGATTTGGAGCATAGCTTCGCTACATGACTGTAAGAAGTCACCAACATCCCTGAGTTCGGTGTGCTCCTTTGCACCAATTCCTGGCCACCTGTGTAGTTTTTGTCTGAAAGCTCGCTGCAATATAAGAGGGTGCCCATATCTGGAGTTGTGCTTGCTTCACACTTAATTTTATGCATCTTCATCTCTCTTAAAAGAGCTGCTCTCCAGAACCAGCTTAGTCGGACCGCCGATATAACAGTCTATCCGTGGGATTCTGGCACCTCCGTTTAATTATGTCTCGGAAGCTGCTGCTCCATTTAATAAATTCCAATGAGTCGCCATGAAACACAGCAAGTTCTTGAGTTGGTAGTCGTGAAAGTGACATAGAACTCTGTAGTACTTGGGATAAGGACGCTTCTAATTTTGTGGATGGTTCTTTCTGATCCCTTGTCTCTGCTGAAAGAAGATCTCTTGCTTTGTAATTCGTAAGATCACAATTCTTCTCTTCAGATAAGGTCTCTATTGAATAGGCTCTTACTTTTGTCTCAATTACCTTTTGCTCTCCAACTCTCTAAGCTGCTAACGTTGAGCATAACCAGCAGCTTGCATCTTTATCTCTGCTCTCTTTGCAGACAACTCGGCAACTGCCTCTGCTCTCTTTGCTGAGATGCTCCGTATTTCAGAAGAATGATTAGAGTTTTGGCTGCGTACACTGATTATTGAGACTGTTGATCCATATATGGACCTTTTATAGTCACAGCCAAGCAGCGTGCACAGCCTATATTTCTCTGCTTCCACATAAAATTCCTCTTCATCTTCTGTTATTCGTTGTTCCATTAGTTTCAGCAAGTCCGCAGTCACAGACGTGCATGCGTCCATCGTTCGGTGAGTTTTATGACATGCTGTTATCTTCATTCGCAATTGAATATATAACTTATCTACCACTGAATTCAGTTTCTCGATAGACTCCATCCTGTTACATAGATCTTCTTCGGAGCATTTGCATTTTAATTTTGTGCAGACCTCCTTGACGCATGTCTTCCATTTTTCATATTCATCTGTGAACCTCGTTTCTGCTTTCGTTAACTCATACTCCATCAATTCCATCAGTTTTGGTATTTGGCGCTTTTCCCGACAAGATTTCCTGTGTTTAGGCCTTGAAGCAGCTGAAACATATGCTGCATCATCGTTCTCTATGTTGGAGTCTAAAATTCCTGGCACATTTAACAGAAAATCTGCCTGCTCAGGTACTCCCTCACTTCGTGATAAAATTCCTTAAGTTGTATTTTATAAACAAATCCTCCTCATTTAATGCAAAGAGAAAGAGTCTTCATGAATTGTGGCAATTGTCTAAAATTTGTACTCGCTGATCTGAAGAAATGTACACATGTGTCTGCCCACCTTACGGGATGAAGAAAGGCATGTTTTCACTGTAACTATCTACTAACCGTGAAAGAAAAAGGGGTTGACGCTTCATACTGATTCTATTTATCTTCCTCCCACAAGGTAAGATGTGACACAAGGTCGGGAAAGTGGGAAAGAATCAGCGCTCGAGAATTTGAGCACTCTGGCTGTTTAAAAATTGCCTGGGCAGCCCCGTCGGCATTCCCCGGTAGGGGCGCCTTAGACAGTAAGCAATAAACTTACTCCTCCCTAAAGAGGGGAAGCAAAGCCTGGGAGGGTGCACCTCCTAGTACTGCACAGGACCGGCAACCCCCAATAGACCGGCGTAAATCCAGACCCAAAGGCCTGGACAATGCTGGTTTATTTGGCAGGGTAAAAAACCCTGGTTGAACCCTTCATACTGATATTATCAATTTTATTTAATAATAACCGTAAAAACTACAAAAAAAGAAATACATTACATTCAAAAAGGAGAAGGGAATACATTTCAATAGAAAAGTAGACACAAAGAGAGAATGGACAAACTGAAAAAGGAGAGAAGTTATATTTACCGTGTTGCCCTTTTGCTAGCAGTAGTTGAAAATGAGGAAGAGACGCTATTTGTCCTTTGATTCCATCCCTACTTCCTGTTTGAGCTGAAGGTTCGCAGTAAATAAAAGGCAACACAAACTTAATATAAGGGTTAATTAGCAAGTTATCAAAACTATTCAAATAACTAGCTATTCGGGTTAACTTGACGATAAAAATATATATAATAATAACAATATATAACTCACTAAAAAGTCCATTTAGTGACCGTTACAAGTTCGTTGGAGCACATTCTATTGAAGTACTTGTAAAACAAGTACAGGGATGCAATATTGCAGCAGTTGAACAGGGGCTGGAGCTTGGTAGACAGTGTGGGACCTGTAAGATTAGAGGTTCGTTTTTTGAACCTGTCTAAGAGGGAGAGACTAGTGGTTGGTGCACCAGCCCAGATGTGGCAACAATACTCGATGCGTTGGCGAATGGTGGCGTTGTAGAGATATAGGATCCTGGCAGGTGAGAGAAGTTTTTTTAGCTCTATATAGAGAGAGTTCACCTTCTTTGTCACAGACTTGGCAATCTCTTCTACGTATTTATTCTAATTCATGTCACCTGTGAATATTAGGCCGAGGAGTTTGAATGTTGGACACTCAAGTAGGGTTCTATTAGTCATAGCAATCGGTGGTTGGAAAAGTTTCCTATAATTGTTAAAGAAAAGGAGCTTTATCTTAGTAGCATTAAATATAACCTTCCATTTTTGCCCCATTCCACTACAGACTGAAGGTCATTTCCTAAAGATTCAGCCAATTGCCTTGCATATGTATGCGTTGGTTTTACTCACATGTCGAGAATTGAGTGTGATGTCATCAGCAAATATACTCATCTCGAATGTAATTGTATTAGAGAGGTCATTTATAAAAATCAAGATTAATAAAGGTCAAAGTATCGACTCCGACAGCACATCTGCATTAATATCATGTCGTTTATATGTACGGCCATAGAGGACGATCTGTACATTCTTTTCTCTAAGAAGGATCTGATACTATTAAATATTCGTACAGTAATACTATACAAATTAATTTTCATGAGAAGAACTTTATGCCAGACCTTTTTACAGGCTTTGGATATATCTTCAGCCGCCTTATCTAGTGTTAGGGTATATGCATTAAGAGATGACCATTAGGATATCTGCAGTAGAACGGGCTTGTCTAAATACATACTGTTGGTCAGAAAGAAGTTTAGCATTTACAAGGTGGTTGACTATCGCTAGATTGATTAATGATTCAAAGATTTTAACGAAAAGCAGGAGGAGACTGATGAGGCGATAATTTTACGAATCAGTTCCTTCACCAGAATTCTTGAACACTGGTACCACAGAGGAAATTTTCCAGCTATCAGGAAAGCAAGATGCGGCAAAGCATTTGTTATAGAGTTTGGAAGACAGAGACCAGCTAAGAACATTTTTTATTACTGTAGAAGAGATAAGATCAGTCTCACATGCTTTGTAGGTGTCAAGGTTTTTATGATATCCAGGACATGGGGAGAGGTGATGACTAGACTATCAAGTGTGGCCTCAGTCCGTAGTGGGAAATTTGGGAGAGAGTGGTTTGTAGAGTCCAAGGTGGAGTTTAAGGCGAACCGCTAAGCAAGGAGTTCAGCCTTATCTGTTGCCGTGCAAGCGACATCCTGGTTGTTTGATAGTGGAGCAATTGTTGATTGCCCATTATTCACCACACTATTATAGATTTTTCAGAAATCTGGAGTTCCTAATTTCTGCGACTTTTCTGGTTATTTCGGTAACCCCACTTTTAGCCAAGGCTATTGCAGTCTTCGAATGGTTTCTTGATGCTATAAATCTTTGTCTATTTGTAGCTGTAGGCAGTTGAATCGGCAGAATGCTTGCTGCCTATGCGCAATAACAGCTGCAAAGGTCGAAATGAACCATTGGGAAGAGTGGGGCTCACTATAGGATTTCCGTGTAGGGACATATGCTTTTCTGTCTGCTTTCACCCATTCTGTTACCTCATTTATGCAATGTTCAGCAGGGAGAGAAAAAACTTTATTCTATGGGGCGTCTCTTATGTGATCTCTGATGGATTCCCAATCAGCCCGTCGGTAGTATCTCGTCGTTTTGAGTAACAGTTCTTTGGTTTGTGGTCGGAAGTTTAAAGTGATATAATCCATTATCACAAAGTGATCAGCATTTACGACACAAGCCTTGGCAGTGTAGTAAAGAACAGACCAAAAAGTGATGTTTGCTGGTCCTCACGATCTGGCAGGCTGGTCGGAAAAGTGACAGTCTATGAAAGGAAATGTGCAATAGAAAAACTCTGCATGCTGTCACCAGCTGCGTCTGTATAGTTTGTGAAACAAAGCCAATCTGTGGTGGACATTAAAATTCTCAAATACATGGATTTGGGTTGAGGTTAGAGTTAGGGCTAAACAGAGTGCTATGTCTACACTAGCAGAGACATAGTCGAGCAGGGTAGAGTCCTTGGTCGAGGGAGGACAACAGAGGAAATATAAGTAACTGACGCTGTGTTGTAGGTTTTTGGCCTTTTGGCTGGGATCAGAGTGTAGTATCTGTTCCGATGGATACTGCACCCCATAGACTGGTATCGTCTTGGCGTTCGGGTCTTGATTCCGTCGGTCTGTGGGTTTGTCCTGTGCAGTTCTAGGAGGTCCACCCTCCCAGGCTTTGCCTCCCCTCTTTGGGGGTGGAGTAAGTTTATTGCTTACTGCCTGAGGCGCTCCTACCGGGGAATGCTGACGGGGCTGTCCAGGCATTTTTTGTAGGCCAGAAGGCTCACCTTATCGGGCGCTGGCTTTTCAAATCCCACTTTCCCGACCTTGTGTCACATCTTACCGCTGTGGGAGGAAGATAAATAAAATAAAAAAAATAAAATAAATAAAGCACATATAGGCATGATCATCTGATTCTAGACTATATTCTCTAGACAAGAGAAGGATGTTACGGATATAGACTGAGCCAGTGAATATGCTTTTCAGTCTTTACAGCAGAGTGTGAGGTATCCTGGCATGTCAAAAAGATTAGAGGAGACTGAGGAATGTATAGTTTCGCTTAGTGCTAGGATATGTGGGGAGTTTACAAGGAGGAAGGATTCTACATCATCGAGATTAGTTCTAGGCTCTCGGATATTTGTGAACGCAAGCCTCAAGGGAGGAGGCGAATCTGTTGGTTTTAGGGGGGATCTGGTTCGGATATATTACTTTTTATTTGTATTCTTATTATTTTGATTTTTAGATAGAGTGGGTAGGGAAAAGTTGATGTTTGTTTTATGTCAGTAATCTCACACAAGTAGACTAGTAGCGAATCTTCATCTATCGGGTTGTGGCCTTGGGAAAGCCTACTAGAGATAAGTACAAGTTCCTTTTCCATGCGCAATATAGCACTACAGTTTATCTCGATATTATACAACTGTTGATAGAGCAGCCGTTCTTAACGAGAAACGGTTTCCAAGTTGCTCAGATAAAGAGAAATAGAGATGATGGGACCAAGCACTTCAACAGTGCTCGATACGTAAGTAGAGCTAGGAAGTAAGCTATGAAATTATATGGCAGTTAAGCTACACACAGGCTCCCGCGTTTCATCCACGGGGGGATCTTCAGGCTAAAATGCATGGAGTTATTTTTGCCGGATGTTTTTATATACACGGTTAGCTAGTTAACCAATCAGATTCTTTGTTGTTCTGAAAATTGATACATAAAAATATTATATCTCCTTATAAAATTTTATGTAGATACATGAAATAGTAATATTTAGCTCCTCAAGCAGTTGAGCACTTTCACAAGAATTTATTTCACCACTGAAAAATAATATAGAAAAAATTAACTTAGAAACATCACTTAAAAATATCCCAACACATAGCAAGCATGGATTAATTACTAAATTAATTGAAAAAACGAACGAACTAATACGCCGAATGCGATGACGGGCACACTTCTTTCTTAACAACAAAGATAAACACCTAGAAACAAAAGAATCCTACGGATTCAAAAGCCTAAAAACCAAGTGTTAAAATAAGTTTACCCATTATATTGACACAACAAACAAACAGGATATAGGTCATTCTATAGAAAACAGAACAATAGAACAGGATATAGGAAGTAACACTAACCGGATCTTTGTTCCTGTGAAGTCCAGCGATTGGCTGAGAGAACAACAAAGAATCTGGTTGGTTAACTAGCTAGCCGTGTATATAAAAACACCCGGCAAAAATAACTCCATGTATTTTAGCCGGAAGATCCCCCCCCCCCGGGGATGAAACGCGGGAGTCTCTGTGTAGCTTAATTGCCATATATTTTCATAGCTTACTATATATATATATATATATATATATATATATATATATATATATATATATATATATATATATATATATATATTGGGTCAGCAACTCTCCTTATATAGACAGAAGAAACCCATTTTTTCTCTAGATATTTATTAGCATTTTGCAGATCTCAATAAATAAAGAGAAAAAAAGAAAATAAAAGAAAGAAAATGAGGGAAAACAAAAAGAAGAAATTAATAGAATAAATAAAGAAAAAAGCAAATATAATGAATGTGAAGAAAAGAAAATTGCATAAACAAACAAAGAAAGAGAGAACATAAGAGGAAAAAGAAGCACAGGGAAAACGATAGAAGAGGATATTGAAAGAAAATAGAGGAGAGAAAATGAACAAGAGATGAATGAAAGTAAAAACAAGCTATAAAAAAGACGAAGGATAAAAAAATACATAAAAAAGCAAAAGAAAGAAACGGAATAAAAGAAAGAAAATGAAAAAAAAAAACCCTGCAAACCTAAAAAGAAAGAAAGAGAAAAACATAAAAAATAGATAGAATGAAAAAAGAAAAACATAAAAGTAAAAGAAAACAATGATTGAAGATGAAGAAACTAAGAAATGATGTAAAGCAAAGATGGAAGGAAAGAAAGAAAACAAGAAATGGTCTACGGAAATAAAGAATTGCAAGAAAAAAGAAAGCACGAAAGACACAAATTAAGAAAGGGTCTACAGAAATAAATGAATGAAGGAAATAAATAAAAGAAGGAAAATTAAATTAATAAAGGATCTACGGGAATAAAGCACGGAAGAAAATAAATTAAGAAATTAAAAAAAGATTCACAGAAATAGAAAATGGAAGGACAGAACGAAAAAGAAAGAAAGAAAGTAAAGAAAAGATCCACGGAAATAAAGTACGGAAGAAAAGAAAGTAAGCAAGAAATAAAGAAATTAAGGAAGGATCCACGGAAATAAAATATGGAAGGAAACAAAAAAACAAAAAAACAAAAACAAAAGAGAAATAAATTAAGAAATGATCTACAGAACTAGCGAATGGAAGGAAAGAAAGAACAGAAACAAATAAAAAAAACAAGAAAGAAAGAAACTAAGAAAGGATTTACGGAAATGCAGAATGGTAGGAAAGAAGAAAAACAGGAAATAAATACAGAAAGGATCTATGGTAATAAATAATGGAAGGAAAGAAAGAAAACGAAAAAAAAAATACATTAAAAAGGATCTACGAAATAATAAATGGGGGTAAAGAAAGCAAGCTAGCAAAAATAAAAAGAAAGCGTACAAAAAAAGAAGATGAAAAGCAAGTAAGATTTGGAAGGCAAAAGAAAGAATGAACGAGAAGAGAGAAAGAGAGAGAGAGAGAGAGAGAGAGAGAGAGAGGCGGAAGATGGGTCTCTATTTCCGGTTAATCGTCTGTTTATCAGGATTCACATCTGTGCAAATGAATACTAAATTACCGTCGATGCCCTTTGTAGTCGTCAATTGCATTTTTATCTGTGCATAAAAAGCGGGCTATGAAGTTGGAAATGTTGGCGGGAAAACTCGTTGGCTTGGAAGTTATTTCGTTCAGAGATATGATTCAGTAGAAAAAAGAAAATGGCCGCTTCTTCGGACGCGGAGTAGAAACAGCGAGCGAATCTCCTGCGAGATCACAGGTAGAGAGAACATTGCAGCGAGATGTGCTTTAGCGACATCAAATACGCTCTTCCCAATCAATCAGATAAATTGGAATTTTAACACCGGGGAAGAGATCGATCGATACAGTGGCCGCTATGTTTGTTCAGCGCTGGATTGTGGTTTCGGTTTTTCAAAAGTAACGTGAATTAAAGTATAGCATTAAAGTAAGAACATTTCTCTCCATATAATGTTGTAGTTACCGTCTGTTTGTTTGTTTGTCTGTTTGTTTGTCTGTATGTTTGTTTGTCTGTATGTTTGTCTGTTTGTTTGTCTGTATGTTTGTATGTTTGTATGTTTGTGCACGAACTCCCCTCAGAGTTTTGGAGATAGACCTCTATAAGCATTTAAATATATTATGAACCTACATTACTTAGGTAACGTATATTTTATATTGGTAAAATAGGGTACAATACTATCGTGGGGTCTTTGTTCGCGCTTGATATCCATAAAAAGAAAATACTTTTTATTTTATTTTATTTATAACTTATAAATTATAGAAATAAAAAAAAACACGAATAGAAACGTTAAAATGGAGTTCAGGGCTTGGAGCAGGGGTCCTCGTTGATTCACATTACTGTCTCCCAATTAATGTTGATTATATTATTGGGCCTCACCTTCAAAATTGTAATATTTAAAATGTAAAAAAATAATAATAGGAATAAAAAAAGATTATATAGTGTTATGGCATCATCACGTTGACACACCGGTTAGATCACTGAAGTTAAGCGACGTTGAGCTTGGTCAGTACCAGATGGGTGACCATTTGGAAATACCAACCTTGTATACGTATACAGGTGTGGCGATCCGTACACATATCTAGCCATTGGAAAAAAAACATGCCAAAGATACAGGACTACGTCTGGAGATCGGAATTTGTCAACGTTTCGACTAGACCTACTGTTATAACATAGCCTTAAGTCAAGGTGTAATAGGCTTGGTGCAAATAGACACAAGAATTCACATTAAATCCCGGGCAATGTCGGGTATTTTTTTCTAGTGAATTAATAATAGCAACTTTTATGGATGTATACAACCCTCCATAAATCTTTTACTGAATTAAAAAGATCTTTGGTTTAGACTCTATTACACAAGGACTTTTCAGATTATTATTTTGTCGATTTCAAATCAATTTGTTTAATTATTACGTGTGGATTCAGTTTACTACGTAAAATCTTACATGACCCCACCCCCTAAAGTTGATGGTCCTGGATACGTCTTGAAAGTGAATCTAGTGGAATCACCACGGACCCGGAGTGGAAGTACCTATCAGGATTCTATCTATGGGCTAAATAGAAACAATACAACTACAAATTTGAGATACAAACTAATTGTATACAAAACAGGTTTTGCATAAAGCGACCCAACGATGGTCGACATGCCGAAAAATCCTACATGCATTCAGCCTAGAATTGATATTTTCCTAACATTTTTGGGTACTAGAACAGCTTTTGAACCAGACAAAACCGACTTTTTGTTCGGCACCTTTCTTTCGGTAGTTTACGTAAACAGCCGGAAGATGCCGAAGCGCTTAGCTAATCAGAAGGCCTGAGAAGCAGACGGCAACACTGGGCATTCGGATGATAGGATCCCGCAGAAAAAAGAGGGGTTCCTGCTGACAGTACTCAACAGTAACGGCGAAAACCCTATTACCCACGTCTGAGCTAATCCCCCCCCCCAATCTGCAAAATTCTAAAATGACGAAAAAAGATTCTCACAAAAAAGTAACTTTTGAACCGGACAAGGGGCTTCTTCAGATTAGGACCCGAGCTAACTTTGACCCCATCGTTAGGGTTAGGGTTAGGGTTAGGGTTAACGTTAGGGTTAGGGTTAGGGTTAGCGTTAACGTTAGAGTTAGGGTTAGGGTTAGGGATAGGGATAGGGTCAAAGTTAACTCGGGTCATAATCTGAAGAAGTACCTCGGACAGAAACGGAACTGTTTTTGTTTTACCCTAACCCTAAACTAACCCTAACCTAACCCTAACCTAACCCTAACCTAGTCGGTTTTTGTCCGGTTTTAAAGCTGTATCAGTACAAAAAAAAATGAAAAAAAAAATTGTGTAAAAATCGTTGTTTAATTGATTCTTTACAATTCTTTAGTTTATTCATAAAAAAATAATTTATCGAAAATAAATGTTAACTTTTCCGTGAAAAAAATGTTTAATTGTCAAAAAATAAACAAATTGTCAACAAAATAAACACACGGTGAGTGTTTTTATGCCATTATTTTTTCTGTTGAAAATCCGTTTCGTTTTGATTTTGATGCCGTTTCGTTTTGATTCGACCTTTCTTCGACGTATTTCTGCGTCGACAAAAGTCGATTTCGTCTCGTTCAAAAGCTGCACCAGTACTCATTTTTGTTATTAATATTAAAAAAGAAGAAAATTAGGATGCAACACCAAATCTTAATATTGTTAAAAACACATATTTATTGCATTTTCAGATGCGATGGCGTGTTCAGTTTTTTTTTTGTAAGTATAAGGTAAATTAATACCATTATCTAAAAATTCCGAAAAGATGTATATAAACGCTATGTTTGGATCAAAGACAAGTATAAAAAAGAAGGACCCTTTTACGTTAAACTGCATAGAAAACTAAATACCGCATGCTAAAAAATTTGAACAAGTCATTTTCCAATTTTTTATGACCTAGAAATGTGGTGCTTAATCGACATTATTTCGAAGAATAAAGCAGATTTAAATAACAAAATATTGATAGAGGATAGTGATACGTCATGTAGGTTCGTCGAATTTAGCTGAAATATAAAGCTAGAAAATTGATATAATAAAAAATTATTTACAAGATGTCCGAAAAGGAAGGACAACTTATAAATTGATTATTTTCATGCAAAGGTTAGTTTTCGGAACCATTATTCGGAGAAGAAAATGTGATTTCGATAACATACAAAACAAGTTGGTCACCTCGCTCCCTCGATCTCACACCAGTCGACTTTTAATTTTGAGGCACATTGAAGGTCAAAGTGTTTCACTACCAGTAACCGAGAATCCTTGAATAACTCCAAAGTTGCATTGAATAAGAATATACTAGTTTCACAGTTGAGGAACTGAACAACGCTTAGGCTTCGTGTTCGCGGCGTGTTGATTTAATACTGAGAATGCGTTTTAAAATTTTGAAAAATTGATTTAATTTTTGACTACATGCATTTTTGAAAAAATAACAACCCCCCTGAATCGTAATTTTGGATTGTACTTATATTTCTGAAATATATAAAAGGAAATGGAATATTTCCATTAAATCCCCTTTTCTTCGTTTTAGGACAAGTTTTATACAATACTAAAACTCTGATAGTGTTTTTTGTTTGCATATTGAATGTTTTAGATGATGTGAAAAAGAGCGAATGAGACACTTAATGGTGACAACAAGAAAATAAAGGCAAGGGGAGTAGTAGTAGCAACATAAGTAACAAGAAAGAAGGAGAGTAAGTGGATGAGGTAAATAAATAAATAACGTAAATAAAAAAATGGAAAACTTGAAAATTCCAGAACATTATAGAAAAATGGTAAGATAGGGTTCAGGGTTGGGATCGAAAATACAGAGGGGGTCTCATTCATTAACCATTAATGAAATTACTATTTTTGAGAAGACATCGTCTATTACATTTCGAGCCGAAACAAAGAAAATAATAACAAAGAAATATTTTATGCGGTAACAGATATAAAACTTCTCTCTTTTTTTTCACGTGGAGTTTTGAAAATCGGTGTTGTCATTGTGTTTCTTTTGACAATCACCCTTATCAATATTAATAATTATGTTAAATATTGAGAGTACGTCAACTAGCACCCATTCGGGGATTTCGGTTTGCAGACAAATATTATCAAGTAGGCAGGATGTAAAGGTCGGCAAATTGGGCAGACGGTTAATCTGGAGGCAATTTGAGAAAACTCCTCGGCCTAACTTTCACAGGTAACATGAATTGGAACACATATATTGAAGACATTGCCAAGGCTGCCGCAAAGACGGTTGGCTCCCTCTACCGTGCTAGTAAACTCCTCACACCTGACATTATCCTCTATCTCTACAAAGCCACCATCCGTCCATGCATGGAGTATTGTTGTCACAGCTGGGCTGGTGCATCATCTACTAGTCTTTCCCTCCTTGACAAGGTCCAAAAAAGAGTCGCCAACCTAATAAGTCCCTCACTGTCAACCAAGCTCCAGTCCTTGTCCCATCGCCGCAGTGTAGCATCCTTATGTTTGTTTTACAAATACTTCAATGGATTATGCTCCGATGAATTGCCTACTCTGGTGCCCCCTCGACGTAAATCCACTAGACTAACTCGACAATCAACTAAATCTCATTCATTCGCTGTGGAGGTCCCCAGATGCCGGAGAGCCTTCTACTCAAATAGCTTCTTTCCTCGTGCTGCTGGCCTCTGGAACTCCCTCCCTGCCCCCTGTTTCACCGACAGTACTGACATGCAGAAATTTAAAACTAATGTAAACAGACATCTCGCTGTGCAGATCCCAATTTAGGTTGACCCCCCAATCTTCTCCCCATTTTTTTTTCTCAGTAGCCCCTTACGTCTACAGTGGCGGCCTGCCTTGTTTGGGGTGAACTATGTTAAAAAAAAAGAAAAAAAAGAATCAGTGATGAATAATGAAAGGGGTCTCACCACAAGCAATGATGTAAGGCGATACCAAATGAGAATGTGTCTTTCCTTGCGTTGTTTGTGCCGACTTTGATTACAGAACGAGAGTGTCTGCAGTTCAGAAGGATCGAATGCGAACCGTAAACAATGGGACACAGGGGAAGCACAGATACGATTTTTTTCCTTTATACTAAATTAATTTGATTGTGACATGCAGAGTATTGCCCCACTTTGGAGTGGAGGTTATGCAACACGTATTTATAGCACGTTTCGGGCGATCTGCCCTCCGTCTTTCTTCAACTGTATTTCTCATTCATGTGTAACGTTACGTGGCACTAATCACTCCTTTGCAAACATCGATGGGGGGAATCGTTTCAACCCTACCAGATTGTTCGTCGTAATGTTCTTGTTGACAAAAGATCACTGAATTCCTCGTTAACACGCTGTAAGTAGTTTCGGCATTCACGTCTAGTTGTAAAGTGGTGATATAACAGCAAAGGTTTATGCGTGTTCCTCCTTTTCCTAGTAGCTGTTATAATTTCATAAATAAAAAAGAATAGCAAATAACTCCATTATTTACTCTGTGGTTGGTTTAACTTTTTTACAGCAATTTACGGCAAGTACATCTAGATGAACTGCATCTTGCCTACCGACTCTGCGGAGTGGTTGAAGAGCCCCCAAAACCGATGCACGTTCGCCAAGAGAGAGAGAGAGAGAGAGAGAGAGAGAGAGAGAGAGAGAGAGAGAGAGAGAGAGAGAGAGGATCCTGCTTCTTTACCAAGTACTTCCTTCCATGACATAAATTTCAGTATACGTCAACCCTGATTCTAGTTTTTAACTACTTCTAATAGAATTTTCAACTTCTCTGCTTACTCTAACCTTATGTGGGGAATTCCGTTTTTAACACTAGTTTTACACACGCACATCCAATATAGCTACACATCTACTATTATGTAGTACACGGATAATGAATGTGCATAATATTTTAATCAGAGAAAACATGAATGAAACATATACATGAAGAAGGCCAGAGGGCACATCGGCCGAAACATAGTATACATATGAATATCAACATTGATAACAACGATAGTTTGAAGAAAAAAGTATAGATATCACTTTTCTCTTATTAGTTCATTTTGTTCAAGTAGTAGGATATAAATGTATTTTTATAGTATATGCATTTTTAACAGATGTGCTTGTCTGTCTTAACAAATTAGCGAGATGCATATACACGATGATATATTTAAATAAAAAGGAGGTCTCTAGCTTAATGCAGAAAATAATTTAGCTCTAAAGAGGCCGTAATTGACATGTCTACGTAATCCATTCACAGTAACTAGTAGAGTTATCCAGAGTTTTCCCGGTTGAAGGGATAACACCACATGCAATTGTGTAGTAAGGACGAAGGAGTATTTGGTAATATCGAATTATCCCACCTAAAGGCCGTTATTCCGAATTCATAATCGTAAGTCGCCATCAAATAGACTGTTTCTCTTGTATCAAACGGGTCGGCCTTTTGACTAAGAAGAAAGTGTAGTATCTGTTCCGATGGATACTACACCCTATAGACTGGTATCGTCTTGGCCTTCGGGGCTTGATTTACGCCGGTCTATGGGTCTGTCATGTGCAGTTCTATGAAACCCACCCTCCCAGGCTCTGCCTCCCCTCTTTGGGGAGGAGTAAGTTTATTACTTACTGCTTGAGGCGCCCCTACCAGGGAATGCCAACGGGGCTGCCCAGGCATTTTTTGTAGTCCAGAGTGCTCAAATTCTCGAGCGCTAGCTTGTCAAATCTCACTTTCCGACCTTGTGTCACATCTCACCGCTGTGGGAGGTAGATAAATAACCTAACATAAACAACGTTTGAAGTTTTATTTAGACGGTTTCAAACCTATATGAATGATTGTACACTAACTGAAATTTAAATTAAAAAAAACAATATTTAAAAATTCGAATTATTTCATGGTTTTCAGTAAACAATCTATATTAAATATAAAGCAAAAATAGCATAATTCGAATAAAACAATCTGCTTTTTTAAAATTGAATTTTTATTTAGTGTGCAATCATTTATATCGGTTTAAATTAAACTTAAATCATTGTTTATGACCGTTTGAAACAAGAGAAATAAACTATTTATGGCGTCTTACTGACAGTTATGAATTCGGAATAGCAGCCATTAGGTTGTGGGATATTTCGATTTTACCGAGTGTTTTTGTGATAACATTAATTTTTAAAGAATGGGTTCTGCCACTTTTACCCTAACCCTAACCCTAACCCTAAATCAAACAGCTCATCATACTCTCTATTATATGTTCTATCTATGTTCCAAACTTTGTCCAGTAACCTTTTAATCGATATGTACATTCATATTCAAAAGGGCATTCTGCGCCTTGCTACCGTAAAAAATCAACCCCCCCAAAAAATCATTGAACTCCTTTGAGTCTAACTCAGAAAATAAGGATAATACCTGGCACCATCCTCTTTTCTGAGAGTGTGGATTTATTACCCGTCGCTTGAGGCCCCCTAATTCGAGAGGGAGTGCCGACGGGACTATACATATCTTTTGTTCTCATTCAGATTCCTTCTTTACCACGTTAAAAACCGACCCGATTGTAGTGCAATAATGCACTAAGCAGTTGCATGTTTCATATTTAATGCATGAAAATAGCAGACTTGCTGCAAGTGAGTAATATTTAATAAGGAGAAAAGAAGCCACGCAAAGAATTCAAAATATCTCTGATTGTGAGTTGGGCCACCCAGGAAATGTTTTTTTTTGTTAGAAATAAAATAAGCACTTTTGAGCGGATACTGTTTAGTTGTTATCTCCAGTGGAGATCGGGGTAATCCCTCTGGGTGACCGAACGGGTATAACTGAGAAAAAGACCGCAACCTAAGATTTCCGGACAAAAGTAGATATATTTTAGCCTATGGGCAGAAGAGGGCAGTTAGAGCCGGCCCTTCTGGAGTGAGGCGTCAGTTAGAGTTGGACATCTGAGAATCAGTTGGATTTGTGCGCCTCTGAGAGAGAAGTCGGCTTTTAGGCTCTAAACTAAGAGACTTGTGTTTTGATTTGGTCTGGCAAAAATCTCATTTTGCAAGTCTGCTATTCAACCTAAAAAAACGAGTACCATTGTAACCTCTAAAAAATAAACCTTGTAATTGTTTTTAAACTGGAGTCATGGTTTATTTGGAGAGATAATTCCTTTGTAGCAGCACTGCCGGAATCGAACAACAACTTTGGACCAACACAACAAGCGAGACGATCATGGCATGCGCAATAAACGCACACGTGTATTGATTTACTCCTCTCCAGGAGTTAGGCACAATGCCAGTTTTTTTTTTTTTTTATCTTACTCCCACAAGTAAGATGTGACCCACGGTCGGGTCGGAAAAGTGGGGTTTAAAAATTGCCTGGGCAGCCCCGTCGGCATTCCCCGGTAAGGGTGCCTCAGGCAGTAAGCAATAAACTTACTACCCCCAAAGAGGGGAGACAAAGCCTGGGAGAGTGGACCTCCTAGAACTGCACAGGACAGACCCATAGACCGGCGTAAATCAAGCCCCGAAGGCCAAGACAATACCAGTCTATGGGGTGCAGTATCCATCGGAACAGATACTACACTTTGATCTTAGCCAAAAGGCCAAGAACAAGACGTATGGTAGTTATCTCTTTCTTTTTTGTTCTTCTTTTCCCCCCCATCTTTCTAGATAGGAAGAAACATATTTTTCAACGCAAAGGGGGTTTCAAAAACTTTATAATGAGAAAAAATAATAAAATCTCTTAAAGTTCAAGTTGTCTGAGCCTCTTCAAGTTACTAAATTCAATTGTTAATAATTCATCGATCCGCCCCATTGCACTATTAATTTTCTTTTCCATGGTTAGGTCCCGACGGCCATGTAATTGTGGAAAAGATCTCTTCTTCTACTCTACGCTGTTTTCCATCTACCATGCTGAAAGTAGCTTACACGACTGGAATCATTTTATTTCTTCCCGAAAAAAAGTTTTTTTGCACCATTCAAAAAGAAATCTGTTATTTATAAATGTCTTCGTCAGTATGGAGATGATTACGTAGGCAAAACTACTCAAATGTTAGAAATGATAATATTCCAAAACATCCATCGGGCTATTCGCACCCACAAGGTTTCGAGTACATCCGAGAATTTACAGGCGCAGAAATCTACAATGGGTAACCATTTGCTTAGTATAAATAACTGTTCTAACAGTTACTCCGACGGGTGGTTCTTTATTTTACATAACCCTAACCCTAACCCTAACCTGTTCTAACAGTTACTCCGACGAGTGGTTCTCCATTTTACATAGTGATAGGTCGAACCTTCATCTCAATATTCTTGAGGTGATCGTTCTTAACACCTTTCGACCTAGCCCATGTAGAAAAAAAAAGTTGAAACAAAAGTTGTAAAATTTTTATGACTTAAACGAATCAATAAGTTGAGAGATTTACCCCATAAGTTTTTCTCTCACTTATCTCTCTGTGCTCCACAGCAATTACTGGCCGCAACTTAGGCATTACTCTATCAGGACGTATCTTCTATCGCCCACATCGTTCTAGTGGCTCAGATTTCTCTTGTACTCAACTCACCTATCTCTGACGTTAACCAACATGACAGCTTCAACAGTTGAGCTGATTCTTGACCTTTCCCTGGTCCCCTCAGCTGCAAACAACTCAAGACAATGTCTCCCCAGAGCCCAGAATACAAATAATCTCTATAGATTCGTGTGAACACAGATTTAATTCTTCTTTGCCTCTTTCGGTGCGAGTCCCCAATTATAGACTAGTGATTTAATCACCCGAAATTCACCACAGGGTCCTGATACTCTGCTATATATCAACCCATATCTCCAACATAAAAATGTTCACTCCTATCCTCATTCGATTTTCCCTTAGGTTTTATTTTTATCATTTCTGATGTTTTACTTCTAAAAAGTGTCAGACGAAAAGGCCTTTAAGAGATTTTATTATTTTTTTATCATTATGAACTTTATACCCCTTTATATATATATATATATATATATATATATATATATATATATATATATATATATATTAACGTGTAAATTTGAAACTAGTTGAATATCATATTGGGTAGGGAATAAGCTGTGAGAGTTTCTTTTTTTAAATCAAAATTCTTTGAGTTTGGCGAATTGGACAACAATTTCTTATTGTTTTTCAAATATTTACGTATAACACAATCACTCAATAAGTCTCAGGCCTAACTAATAAAAAAATTTTTTTAGGCAAAATTCAACATTATTTATCAACATAGTCTCTTTCTAGAGTAATACATTGATTCTAACTCTGCTCTAACAATTCGATGCTTTTTTTGTAGTACAATTTGTTTTTGGCCTCAAAATAACACATCACTCAATATATCCCAGGATGGCATATAGATGGCACCAATAAAGAATCCCCATGATTTTGTATAAAGTACAAATCTTCAAGTAGCACGTGTCAGAATTTGAGCTCAATCAGATTATTAGTTTACAAATTACAGTTATTTAAGTGAAGCTACTGCTGCAAATTTTCAAAACAATGGAAGAATCTGAATTTTGTATGTTGATAAAGCATTGCTTTCTGATAGGAAAAATACTGTTCAAGCAATTTAATGGCTTGATAAGTTTTATTCGGACTCTAATCCGTCAGAAACAACAGTTTAGACGTGGTATGCTGACTTTAAACGCGGTCGTACAGACACAAATTATGCTGAACACCCAGGTCGCCCAAATTAGGAAATTGTCCCAGAAAACATAAAAAAAAGTTCACAAACTCGTTTTGACGGATCGTAAATTGAAGTTTGCGTGAGATAGAACAGGAATTGAAGATATCAAAACGCAATGTATTCACCATTTTTCATGAACATTTATCAATGAGAAGACTGTGTTCAAAGTGGGTGCGGCGTTTACTTACAGTCGATTAAAAACAACAAGGCATCAATGATTCAGAGCGTTGTTTGCAACTGTTTTAACACAACAAAAAGGAGTTTTTGCGTCAAAATGTGACAATGGATGAAACATGGATCCACCACTTCACTCCGGAGTCAAATCGGCAGCCAACTGAGTAGACAGAAACAGATGCAATCCGTCCAAAGCGACCAATCACGCAAACATCAGCAGGCAAGGTTTTTACAAGCACGGTTTTAGTTATGCACAAGGTATATTTTTCATCGATTACTTTGATTACTTTGGGAAAGGTAGAACCATCAATAGCATTATTAGTGCCCTTGAAATAAGAAATCACCACAAAGCGGACAAAAATGAAGAAAATGCTCTCTCACCAAGACAATGCTCCGTGTCACATATAGATCGCAACAATGACAAAACTACATAAATTGCACTTCAAATTACTTTCGCATCCACCCTATTCTCTAGATCTTTCCTCCAGTGACTACTGGTTGTTTGAAGACCTAAAAAGAATGCCACAGAAAAAGAGATTTGGCTTCAATGAATAAGTCATATCGGAAAATGAGGCGTAATTATGTTGTACGTATATTAAGTGCATATTTTGTCTATTATATATATGTGTGTGTGTATATATGTGTATGCGTGTGTTTATATATTATATTGTATCAATATATATTGGACGTGTATGTGTTGTGTATATATAAGTTATATATATATATAATGTATGAATATATATATTATATGTATATGTGATTAGTCTGTATATTATACGTATGTATATGCATTTTATATATATTTAAGATGTGTATGTATATTAAATGTATATTTATTGTCCATGTATGTGTATGTAATGTGTAAATATATATCATATGTGTATTGTGCATATGTACAACAGAGCAACGGTCAATGGTGACACGTACCTCGACATGATGAAAACTGGTTAGTGGATAAGTTGAGTGAGGAAGTGTTTGACGACTTCATTTTTTAACAGGATGGGGCGCCACCGCACTGGAGGCTCAGGGTTAGACAGTATCTGAACACAACACTGTTAGACAGATGGATTGGGCTGTCTATGCGAGATGATCGCGTTCTCATGCCCAGACCTCCAGGGTCTCCAGATCTCAAACCCTGCGATTATTTTTTATAATTAATGATTTTTCGTTCTTTTGTTGCTCTTTCAAAGTAGAATGGTCCGTAGACAGATTTCTTGGACATGGCCTTTTTTCGGAATTTTGTACGAAATGCACGTAGAACATGTGCCCATGATTCAGTTTTTGAAAATTCAAGGACACAAAACGCCTTTTCTGATTGAGTGAACGCCATTACTGGGCCTTAAAAGATATGAAAAACAATCATTAGCATGAAAATAAACTTTATTTAAAATCATACCAGTTTCATCTTACGACCATTCATAGTCCAAAAGATATGAGGACTTGAAATGTGCCCAATACTTTTTGGAACACACTTAATATATATATATATATATATATATATATATATATATATATATATATATATAGTAAGAAAGACAATGTTGTTGTATAATAGCTAGTCAGTGTGGCTAGATTAGCACACACCCCACCATCCCACGCCAGGATCGAACCTACAACCATCTAGTCGATAGTCGACGATTCTAATCACTTGACTGGATGGATGCCGTTGGTAAATGATATCTCAATGCTTTCTATATAAACATTGTCAGCCGACTAACCAATGCTACATTTGTTTATCTAAAAAGAGCAACACGCTAAATAGTTGTAGGCGATATCACTAACGACAGTGCTTAAACAGAGCTGGAGTACGAATGGATACACACCCACTCCTGGGTAACACCGGTGTGCTTATACTATTGCATATATATATATATATATATATATATATATATATATATATATATATATATATATATATATATATATATATATATATAGTCAGAAACACATGCCCATGTGTGACAAAGTGTCCGGGGCCCCATGGGGATGGGGTACCCTGGTTACACGCTAGTATGCATCTTGGTGATGATGCTAGGCCCTATGTAGAGACGAAGTGGAGATATAAAACTAGTATATATTTGACGTGGAAACGAGCGTATTCAAACAACGGAAAAGGCGCCGGTTTGTCTGGCAGAGTCGTGTTTGGTAGTCAACAATGATTACCACTACAACGGGGAGACGGTCCAGATGGGAAGTTAAAGATTAAGCAAAATCCATGATCTTAGCGTTAATTCTGATAAATGTTAACACAGACATATGGTTGTTTGAGTGGATGATACGCTTTGGGGTTGCGATACTGGAGGTCTGCTCTAACTTGGCAAGATAATTATTTAGGCCTGTCATCGTTAATTACGGCGAGCATAAGAAGACAATTGTTTTTGTGATAACACCACGGACCAGAAAGAAAATCCCATTTATTTTAGAGGCAAGGGAGTAAGGCGCCCATCCTCCCACTCCCTGAGAGAGGAAGAGACGCAGAGAGAAATATGGCAGAGAAAGGGGGTGTGACGATGGACATCTTTAATAAGAGAATGTGCGTTTTGACGCACGAGAGAACAGAACCACGAGAGATCAGAACGAGTGGAGACGGCGAGAGAGCCGGACGCGCCTAACGCCGTGCGGCGATGAAGGAGCGCGACAAAGAGAAGAAAACCGAACGAACTCCCCATCGTTTTCTTAGCCATTTAATTTGTGACTAAACAACCACTTGTAAACGAATTTACACACACACACAGATCCAACGAGATAACTTAGAGAAAACAATACGATAGACATTAATCCAGTGTAAAATCAATTCTTTTTTTATTGTTATTAATAATTACTCTTCCATACAAAAACCCCGACCAAGTTGTTAAACATTGTTCTTTTCCCTTTGTTCCGCTTCGGATAATCGTTCGCCCTCACAGAGCCAACCGATTGCTGTTCGCCCAGTGATCGCTTGCTGATATAAACAGTTTCAACGTGGGAGTTAGAAGAGACGACAAGATCGACTACATCGTCATCATCGTCGCCATCCCGGCATAGAGGAATTTCGATCGACATATTTTCTTATTGCCACTACGACGATCGGCTGAAGTGTGTTCACGGTCTGGCAAGACTGTGCGCGCGAGTGGGGTTCACATATTAGCACCGCGACCAGGATATCATACACCTGTGTGTGCGGTTGACCACGATCCCCACAGTGCAGAGAGAGACGCGTGTGGGGTTTACACACGGATGACTTTTATGTACGTAAAAATAAATAAATATATATATATATATATATATATATATATATATATATATATATATATATATATATATATATATATATATATATATATACGTCCTGTTTAGAGCGATGTAATGCAGTCTTCTACATGCTAGAGACGAAACTCTTTACCGTTTAGGAAGTAGAATAATAGAAACAATGTTATCATCGTCAGTAAAAACAATAACAAATTCATAAATTATATATATATATATATATATATATAACTATTTAAAGAAGTTAAAAAGCTATATAATGTTATTTTACAAAAAGAATCAATCAAAATATTGATTTAAAAAATATACATTATAATTTGTTTAATATATCTATATTATCCACAAAACGAGAGTTTAATTTATCTGTACAAATACACCGTAGGTTCAGTAAGCACGCGGTCAAACCGATACCAGTTTTTGATGGTCCCACTTCTTGGTCACAGGTTCGGATCATGTTAAGATCTCAATTTTCTCTTTTTTTGTTTTCTATGATCCTAGCGCCGGAGATATTCGTTTCATTTAATAATCGCACTATTTACGTAAATACAAGTGTTTATCAAGAAACAGCTTCATGCATAACACACACATTTATATACGTATATATGTATGTATGTTCAATTTATTGATATATATATATATATATATATATATATATATATATATATATATATATATATATATGCAACTGATCGGAAATATTTTGTATTTCATTTTCCCCATATGAAACGCCACCACCCATACTGTCTGCATCAATAAGTTTTGTAACAATGCAAAAATAAGAATAGAATAATCTTGACAAAATGATTTAATGTAAGAAAACATTATTTTTGAGGCAATACACGGCTTAATAGCAACATGACTATTGATCCGACCCAATTATTATTCAGTCTGAGCGTGTTTTTCTTTTTCTGCTTGACGAATTGCTTGTCACGTGATTTCATTTTCAGTTTATTTTGGGCTTCTTTCATATTCAGAAAATCCCATGAATAGAACCTCGAACCAATCGGAAAAGTGGAGTAGCGGGAAGAGGGGGAGGGGGTAAGCTTGTACTAACAATTGTCCGTTATTATTATTTTTGACTCACACCAGTCGTTAATAGTAATTTTTGCTAATGAATAACAGATGGTTTTCCCAGGAAGCAAAGTGATAGTAAGTCTCCCCAAATTCTCAGTACTTTTCGCTTCTTTCCATCGCAATTGCATCTCATTAGGTGTTTTTTAAAAATGGAAATCGCCCGAGACAAGGCATGAAGCTACTTCATGTAAGAAGCTAAAAAATACTACTTCAAAGTCAAAAACTAGCGAACGATAAGTGTTAGATGGATAGATTCCGACCTCAAACACAGCAATTATTTCCCCTTTGTCAGAAATATCGCTCATGAAATGTGAATGCTAAAATACAAAATAAGGGAAGCAAGAGCTACAAGGCTGCAGAAAGTAAAACGAAAATTCACTTTCTACACTCCTTATATCATAGCATCAGTAATTTCTTGCTAATAACAATTGGTGGATTTCTCTGTAATTTCAGTGACAATAAGTCTCCTCAAGATTTCAACATACTACGAATCCTTTCGGTCGAGGTCTGGGAGATGCTATCCCTCTTCGTACTTTCCATTTTCATAGATCCTCTACGGTCGCTTTCCGGCATTGCACCTCCCGAGTACGTTGTTGAGTGGCATCATGGCTATGATAAAATGTAGTTGTGATAGATATTCGCTCTGGAAAATGCCTCTCTGCATTCTTATCTGTTCCAGGTGTTGTCCTCCAATTGTTAGTCCCTGTCTCCATGTTTCCATTGATAAGTTGATAAGTTTATCAGATATTTTGTACATCTTTAAGCATTACATTTTCCGTGCTTGGAGGATTGTGTTTTTGGTTTTCTTGTCAACCCATGCCATGACCATGTTCTTTTTCGTCTTTTGGTCGCCGCCCGGTATCCTTTCTGTTCTTCGAGGAGTAGTCCACGGTTATCAAATGAGTGGTAAATCTGTTCGCTCAGTTGTGTCGTTAAAATTTTACACATGGTTTATAGGCAGGTTTTCGGTATTTAGTTCCTTGGGATAGTTCTTTTCTCTTTGTTTCTTTGTTGTATTAATGTGATTCTTCCTTTAGCCGTTCAATCAGGTATGTCCGTATACATTAGATTTTGTGTTAGTTTTTCATGTAGAATCATGAATATTTACAACCAGAATGCATATATTCCATCCTGGCTTGGTGATTTCTAGTTCGCCATTTTTCTTAAGGTCGTCTTAAACGTTTCTTCATTAATATCAATTCATGTACATTCTTCAATTTCCTGAAGATCTTCTTTCATGCTTTTCAGTTATTCGGCATTCCTGTTGTGGTATTGTCACTTTTCCCATAGGTTGCTCCAGAATTCTCTTGTTTCTGTCGGGTTCGATTTTTCTGGGTTTATTTTTTCTTCGTTTGCGTTTCGTCATTTTCGAAAGTCCTATTTTGTTTGTACTGTTCAAATTTATATACGAATCCTATCAGTTCCCCCTTCTGTGCTAGTATCTTTTGTTTTAGTTCTTCATGTTTCTTGTTTAGTCTTATCAGTCAGAGATTACTAGTGTCAAAACTAAAAAGTGACTACTACTACTACTACTACTACTACTACTACTACTACTACTACTACTACTACTCAGTTTAGGAAAGTTGTATAAATAAACTGTTTGTTTATTTGTTTGTCCGTTTTACAGCGTATCAATCAATTTAATTCTATTTAATGCCAAAACACAATTACCATTTTAAACAATTCATCGTATAAGTTGCTCATTTCCTCATAACTGGGGGGAATTGTGCATTTTCAACTTTTCCCAAATGCATCACTGCATAATTTCACGCAACAGATTCGATGTAGGATTACAACGAGGGGATAAAATATTCCACCGTCCGCGATGGTAGAGATTAAACCATTCATGCACCCCGCATAAAGAAAGATGAGGGATGCCACTTAAAACACTTATAACTATATCTTGTCCAGTATAAATCTGGAAATTAACTTAGTATTCCGCAAGACTCGCCTAACTACCACAATACCATTCTTGAGAAAAAGAGTGAACATAGGAAAAAGACACAACATAATTACAAATGTTTCTGAACCTTATCAACAATTCTCGACCTAGAAAATAACAGTTCCCAATACAATTTCTGATAGTAGATTAGTCGATATAGAGAATAGCTTCAGGTGTAGGAATGGGTTGGCAGTGAAAGAGAGAACCAACTTTACGAGGCTTGCTGTATATTTGCTTAAAGATGAATATACTTGATTTATCCTCACTTTGGTTAGCTATTATGGTGATATCGTCTATAAAAGCACCGGATGTGAATCAAGGGTGAATTCAGTCTAGGGCTCGAATCGTCCGACAAGTAGCACTATTATTTATATTTAGCATAACTGGCAAATACGTAATGTATTTGTATGTGGATATTACAATATTGATTATTAATATAATCATATATATATATATATATACATATACAATTTAATTTCGTTCTCCGCGTGCCTAGCATCAAACGGATTCTCCATGAACAGACTTTATTTTCAAGAACTTCCCATCCGTGGAACACATTACCACGGGACTGCTTCCCTGCAGACAACAACTTGGTAGTTTTCAAATCCGATCCAAAAAAATCCTTGTCATAAAACGTCCTAATAAGAATTCAAATTTGTTTCCACTCCATGCATCATTTGCAATGCTCTTATAATATTATTCATTGACAAATCTATCCATGTCATTTACTCTTATGTTTGAGTGGCTTTTGGCCGTGATAAGTGGTTACCTTTAGGAAAACATCGTACATTAGGTCTGTCACAAGGTCATACACGCAGCGTATCCCACGAACTTGCTAATTGCTACTCCACATTTCGAAAAAGAAAATAACGAACTACTAACCTCAAACGAATTGGTTTTCGGTGTGATGTCGTAGATAACTGCACTATGGAAGACACCGAACAGTTTTAAAATAATCTTCCTGATAAGTAAGTCGAAATGAAAGAAGATGCAACGATAAGTTAGATTACTTATCGATCAGCCTGGTCTATTGTATCTATAACTGCAGCATTTCGATATTTACTGACGTCAGGTGCTCTCAATACCTTAATGCTTTTCATCGAATTCAGGATGTGACGTGTAATGTCAAAGAGACCTTTATGCCAAACAAAGGATTTGTGTCATCGGAAATTTCAACGAACAATAGACATTTTTGTGGCACTAAGAAACATCATATGCGTCACCGTCGGACTCAAATACTCAGTGTATTATCAATGAAACAGAATCGCACATTCTCCTGTTTTGTTAAAGAATGCACTGATGTTCATGTTACATTTCAGCAATTTTCCGATGAGGATTCATGATTTGTATTATTTGGACTATCCCGACTACAGTTCTCATCTAGGATGTTATTCTTCACAACGTTTCGGCCGATGTAACCTTCTTCAGGCGCGTCTTGTCGAACTTAGGAATCTTTGTGTCGAACTCGGAAATCTGTACGGAATTTCCAATGGAACCCTTTATTTAATCCGCGGGAGTAGCTTGCTCCCGTTCCATCAGCCACGATCGGGTAGAAGTCTTAAGTAATTCGTAATTGTATTCTAAGGATTGCCCACACTGAGGATTGAACCTTTCATTCCCCAGAAGATTTAAACCTGATTATTACTTAGCACCTTATATGTTGCGCCACACGTCCATGTGATTCAGTCCTTGTTAGAATAACATCCAAGATGAAAACGATAGTCTGAATAATACAAATAATACAAATTCACTAATAACGTTCTAATAATATTAAAGCGCAAGTGACAATGGGAGTATAGGCGTAGAATACAATATAGATTGAAATAAGTGGCGCTAAGCCAGTCGCATAGGCATGTGTTAGATAAAAAAAGAAAAACAATCATTGAGTATCGAGAAAAAAACGGGAACGAGAAGAGAAAGTGCGAATAGGAACGAGTGAAAAAGGCTAGGATAGTACATTGAGAATATACGTGTATGTCATTTGCATAGCTGGTTTAATATTATTAGATTTGGTTACAGTCAAGTAGAGACAGAGAAACGTACAATATTATAGGCTCTTATTCACTTCTGTCAATAAAAAAGGATAATTTTTTACATACACACAGTCTCTCTCTACTCTATCGTTATTTTCATGGCAGGTGCTCGACTGAGCTTCAATCTTTTTACGACAAAAACTCGTCTAACTACAACCACTGTCAATAATTTCCGTTTCTCCCTCTATGCCTAAAACTAAACGAAACGTCCATGAGCAAAGTTTATTTCCTAGAACTACCCGTCTGTGGAACACAATACCACGGATCTGCTACCCAGCTGACTACAACATCGTCGTTTTCAAGTTCAATGTAAACAAATTCTGGTTGAGCCGTCCTCGTAAATAATCAAATTCTACCAAACTTCCAGCATCACTACCAATCATCAGTGTGTTGTCTCACCGTCCACCTGACACCCATTAACCCTTATCCTCGAGTGGCTTTTGGGCCTTGATAAGTGGTGACCCCTTAGTAAAAATAACGTCATATGAGAGAGTATTTCATATGAGAAAGTAGAATAACTAGACTGAAAATATAAAGACAATCCCCCAAACCAGCATTGTGATCCTCTGCAGATATTAGCAGCCATATTTGATTTGATATTAATAGACGAACTTACCGTCATAGCTTTTTCGTCCCAGTTCAGTACCAAGTAATTTTATACATTTGTAACTATTAAACGCAAATTATCTACCATTTTCAGATCAGAAAACAGAATATATTATCTATTCATAATGTATCTGTCTGTATGAAGCCGAAACTCTTTTTATTCTTCTATTGCTAATGGTTTCATTTTATCTATTTTCTTTCGGGTTGAAATTAATTAAAAAAATAATAATTAAAGGAGTTTATTAAACAGAAATGGAAATATATTACAAATAAAAAAATATATAAAAGAGGAAAATGTCCAACGTCTATAACATTTCAGGAATGGGTACTTATATCGATCTTGACCGAGTTTTCGCGAGTTTCTTGTCGGAAGCGTTCGGCTATCTTACGCAAACGCCCGAGAGATGACGAGCCGATTTGTACCAGACGACAATTTTGATACGGTGCTGCGTCCTATGATTATAATGTTTTGCTTGTTTTGTTTCTTTTTGTTGTTAGGGTTAGGGTTTAGGGTTAGGGTTTAGGGTTAGGGTTAGGGTTTTAGGTTAGTGTTTACGGTTAGGGTTAGGTTTAGAGTTAGGGTTAGGGTTTAGGGTTAGGGTTAGGTGTAGGGTTAGCGTTTAGGGTTAGGGTTAGGGTTAAAAATATTTATTTGATAACAGTAGTTTCGCTCTGTTTGGCTTGTTTTATTTGTTTTGTTGTTTAAAATTTTTTTTGCAAATAAAACTAAAAATTATAGGACGCAGCAACGTATCAAAATAAAATTTTTTTATTTGATAACAGTAACTTCGCTATGTTTTGCTTGTTTTTTTGTTGTTTCTTTTAGAAAATTTCTTGAAAATATAACTTAAAATCATAGGACGCAGCACCGTATCAAAATTGTCGTCTGGTACAAATCGTCTCGTCATTTCTCGGGCGTTGCGTAGGATAGCCGAACGCTTCCGACAAGAAACTCGCGGAAACTGAGTCAAGATCGATATAAGTACCCAGGAATGTAACAACAAATAGTAGTTAACTAATAAAATGTCCTTTTTCGAAACTTATCTATTATCTATTAATAATGGAGATCGTGTGTCTGTCTCTATGAAGCATAAGCTATACTTATACTGCTATTACTAATATTAAAAATATATTTGCTAGTATAAATAATGGAGTTATAGATTGTATTCGCTTCTCGGGGAAACGTTATGGTCTGAATTCTGTTCTCTCAACTAGGTCACTTTGACATACATGGAAGAAGGGCGACAACCCCCAAAATGTCACCCATGGAAGTGTTAATAAAATTCACACTCCTTTATGTAATCCAACCATATTTGATACACATAAACTTCAGTCTCTGCCTGATTTGTCTACCAAGTTTCAGCCACGTGTTATGGCCATTCGATAATAAGCAAACCGGGATACAACGTGCACAATTGTCAATAACTCTGACCCCCCCTCTCTTTGCATTGTCCTGATTATAGATGTGATAATTCTCTTCACTTCAGGAATAGTCTGAGAATTGTTTTGATAGAAATTATCTTTGTCCTAACACCACAGATAAACAGCTGAGACGTTAAAATCCGGTGAATGTGAAACACATTCAAGATCACTCTTCCTACTGATGAAGCATATCATTGAACGGCGATACCACAAAGACTGTTAGACATGCGTGACTGAAACTTGGTGGACAATTCAGGCATAGACTGAAGTTTATTTGTACAATGATATGGTTTGATTGTAGATGTAGCAGTTTCGAGTATCCGTGGCGTATATAAACCATTATACACACCCGTTGTCGTCGTCGTCGGTAACCCAAGCCTTTGATAGTCTGTGGATATAATTACTCGGACGCCTATGTTTAGTTTTTCAGAGAGTTTATAAATCAGAAAAGAACAGTCACAGCGAAAACCAGAGATACAGGTCACTTGCGTGCGCATAGGGGGGGGGGGAGAAAGACCTATAGATTAATAAACAGATATGTGTGCTCCAGACATCGGGGACGGCCACCTAGCTACATTGTGTACCCTCACTATCGTAGACGACGCCTTTTACACGTCTGCTTTGCTTGAAGTGTTGCCAGGAAAAGAGCAAATTATCTTTGTCAGAAAGTTACGTGATTTGGTCAACTTCCGTTTCAGTGATCTCCTTTGACCTCGAGGTGTCACTCTACTTTTTCCATTCATATCAAGACATTCGTTATGTGACACAAAAAGCGAATTTTATTAACAATTCTATGGGTGACATTTTTTGTGTGTCACCATGTATAAAGCTTTTAGCGAAGAAAGTTATTAATCAAAAATTGTAGCAGAAAATGTGTAAAAAAAAAGGCTGAAAATAAAGATTTTACTTGTACTTTTGCTATTTTTTTATATTTCATTTGGAAGAAATTTTCAAACAAACAGACGATGTATCCACTTTCCACCATTATTTAAGCGATGTTTTGTAATTTCCGTTTGTTTAATAATTTTTCCTGTCTCTGGGAATTTAGTGAATGAGTCTCGATGCCACGGGACATAATTTGATTGATGAGAGGAAAAACTGCGCAAATACATTTGAAAAAAAAAAAAATAGCGTAAAAAAATGTAAGAATCTCTGTTTGATAACGTGCAATAATATTTTCTTCGAAAATATCCCAGGGGTTAAAAATCATTATGTTTGGAATACAAAAGAAAACTCGTTTCTATTATGAACACGTCAGGACAGAAAATCAAAGTGATAATTGTGTTGGTCGAAATATGACGAATAGAGAAATGGGTTTTATTTTTTATAAAGTGATGCTGTGCTCGGTTCTTCGTAACCGAACTAGAACGAACATTCTTAAGATACTTCTATTCAACCTGTGCGTTTAGCGATTAAAATGCTGATTCGAACTTAAGCGTGATAGAACAATGGGCAGGTTAACGAACCGATAAACTGGTTTGTGTGAGTGGTCAAACACAAATATGAAGAAATAAATGGATGAAAACGATTCTAGATCAACAATAATGAATGATTTCTTAACAATTTACAACTGAGAGAATTACTATGAAGTGATGTGGTTTTAATTGTCTGTCACGAAGCCGATTTCGGTAGCGTCCTCCATTGAATCTTCCTTATTTGTTGTGGTCTGGTCAAACCTAGGGGCAGATAACTCTGGGCAGATCAATCAATGATTAAAAATGTCTTTTGGCAAGGGAGATAACTTTAGGGTATGAGGAGTTATTTCCCTTTACACATTATTTTCTAGATGGAGTTTGTTATCCATCTAACAGATTCTTATAGTGATGAGTGGACGTATCTAAAAGTGTTATCTCAGTCTTATGCATTGCCTAATCATTCACTTACATGAAGACCAATACTTCAATCAACTCAAAATCATACTATGTCCTCCCCACTCGCTATTTTAGTGCTTAGTTGTCGCTATTTATCGAGGACCAAGTTATGCCATTACCCGAAACAAAAGCTGTGGTGTACTTCTCATACTAATTATAATTATTCAATTGATTCATTCACAACACATGATCTTTTAGAAGATGAATGATGTATTCGCTACGATTCCCAGTAAGCTGTTAGGTTAAAAGAAGGGGCAAGAGAGAGAGAGAGAGAGAGAGAGAGAGAGAGAGAGAGAGAGAGAGAGAGAGAGAGAGGAAGGGAAATTTATTATAAGTACATACTTAATTATATTACGTTTTGTTAACCCATCTAAAAAACCGCGTTTTCTCTCACCGAAGCTTCCATCGAAATTGACAACTGTCACTCTCTCAATCAGATGTCTTACGTCATTTTCACCTGGTTATTATTATTATTATTATTTCTTTCTTACCAACCGAAACTTATTTCCAAACAAGGTCGACCCCGTAAGCTCTTCGGGATTTTTGTCTAGAACATATTCCTGTTTACAACATAAAGCCAGACCCATTTGAAGAATTATATTTTAACTAATATTTATATCAATAACGAAGCCACCAACATTTAACAAGACAGATCGAAGCAGATGCGATTCTAAAGAAATTTTAATCGACAGATCGACTGACCGTCTACCGTAACAAAAAAATCCCGGTTAAAAAAACATCAACAACAATAAAACAAAATACATAATAAAAGCAGTAACATTTACGTAATGGCTTCCCTATGTGATTTTCTTCATTGTGATAATATGTTAAAATTTATCAGAACTTCCCATAAATCCACCTATTTCTTCTTTGCTTTCCTTCCTTTTTCCTTCTTTCGTTAATGTATTTGTTTTCCTATTATATTTCTCTTTGAATCAGTTTTTCTTTGTCTTTTTTATATTACGAAAAACCTGTCGTCGATTTGTCCAAATAATTTTGTCGTTTTTACTTCGTTTTTCTGTTATATTTTCTCATTATATTAGTCTTTTAATTAATTTTCATCTCCGTTCTTTGTATTAAAAACACTATTTCTTTAAAATTTTCTCAACAATCTTTTCATTATATTCCTATTTCAATTATCTTTTTTCAATAATTTTAAAGTCTCTTTCGTTTCTATCATTATTCAATATTTTCTTCTTTCTTCTTTATTTCATTATTCCGTTGATTCTTTCATTCCTCCTTTTATTTTTCTCATTTTATGTTTCTTTTTCTTTTTTATTTCTTTACGTTTTTTCTGTTCATGTAATTATCATGCAAATTACATTTTCTTTGCTTCGAAAGCATTTCTTCAGAAAGTTCACGCTACAGGGTGTTAAAAAAACGAAAGAAAAGTGTCTTTTAACCCATAAAAATGATAAATTGAGTTTTATGACATGCAGTTAAAGTATAAAAAGTTAAAGTCAAGTTTTATTAAAAAAATTGGTTTAATCGATTTGATGAATTTTGTGATTGTAATGGGCATCGATTCATAATTGTGAATATTTCATTTTCTTTTCAGAACGGCCAGTACGAATACAAAGACGAGTCTTGACCCAGTTTGATGCTATTACGCAAATGAGAACTCTCTTATTGCAGCCATGAGAAGACAGGAGACGAACCCTAAGACGAAACTCGAGATCAAAGACAAAGCCAAAAAAACGGAGCTCAATTATCTTTCTATAGTCAATGTCCGCCCGCTGAACCAATCTATTTTGCTATCTTATGTCCTTGTGCGACTAACTCTTTTTGTTTCCTGTTTCATTAGTACATAACTGATAAATAAAGTTGATTTACTTGTACAGAACAGCTGGTATTTTTATATGGAACCTGGTGACTCTTTTTTCTTCGTTATTTCGGCAGATAGAATACATGCACGGACGCTTTCACAGAATAGTTATTTCAAACAAGCCTTACCAATTTCTCTACAACAAAACTTGAAACACGAAAAGAAGCTGGTTTCTGTTCTGTGTTGATTTCATGCTGAGTGTCAAAGAGAAGACCTTTTAGAATGTGTAGTAAAATTCTGTAGACCTTGCATTTCTGTGTAATATATACATTTTTAATAACCTCTTGAATCGTACTTATTGATTATACTTGTATTTCACAAATATCTTACTGGTGATACCAGATCAGGCTGCCCTGTGGCTCCCTGAGACGAAATTCACCTACACTGACGTTTTTTGCTTTTTTTTTTTTTTTTTGTAAAACTTAATTATGTTCTACAAAACCAAAAACAAAAACAACAGCCCCTCTCCCTTTCTCCCTCCCCTTTTTTATTTTTATTTTTCCTACCCTACTCCCGGTCCTGGATATGACCTTAAACTACATCCGATGGTGAGATCCGGCTTACGGACTTTGGGGAATGTGGAGCCTCCTCTTAATTACCATTGCTCCCAGGTCCACCCTGACCCGGAGTGGTAGTACCTGTTAGGGTCCCAACTATGGGTTAAATAGAAACAGATATGAAAAGGGGAAAGAAACAAAAAAGAGAAGAAAACAAGACCAGATTTGGCATTAAATAACCCAAAAAAGGTTGATATGCCGTAAAACAAAACTACCAAACCAAACCAAATATCTTAAAAGAAAATGTAATCTGAGTATTACATAAATAAATCCATTTATATTAAAAAAATCTGTATATGAAATAATCTATTACATCTCAAATTAAAAAAAAACACACACAAATTAAAAGCTTAACTATTCGTTTCCATCAATTGAACATTTTGATAATAGATGAAAATAAAAATTTGACTTTTTTTTATAAAAATCTGACTGTTAAAAACGTATCCTTCGGTTTTGGGAACAGGCTGTATCTTCTAATAAATTTAAAGGTGTGGTTGTTTTCAACGTTAATTTATTTTAAAACGAGCCCATGCAAACATTGAAGTTACACAAAAATAATTTCATAATATAACAAAACACAAACAAAGAAAGTAAGAAATATTTGATAAAATTTGCTTCAAACTTTCAAGTTCGTATAAAACAAATTAGGCCCTGTGAAAACATTCTTACAACAATAATGTCTAAAATGTATGGTTTACACTTAAGGGGTCTTAAGACAAAATTTAAATTAATGAAAATCTTCCATAATTGGTGCCTAATGATATGAAAAAAATTCAATACAAATCTAAAATATCTGAATTTTCAAATAAAGGAGTGTGCACATATTATGCCCCATAAAACCCCTTTAAAACAAAAACGAAACTGAAAGTTGAGGAATATTTATTAAGTGATGTTTCATACTTAGTTAAAATTTGACAAAAATCAGAAGACTCTGAATTTTAACAAATGGCTTCTACATCTTTTTACCTATTTTGTATCAAACTAAATTAAACTAAATATAGTTCACATTTGGACCACTTACGTCAAGCAGTTATGTTCCATAATGAAAGGTTAATTAGTTTAGGAGTAAATAGTGTAATACAAATATATAAACATACACAACTTATATATATATATATATATATATATATATATATATATATATATATATATTATTAAATACGGTAGAAACTATCGTATGAGAAAATATAATATATAAAAAGTGCTTTTAAACATAAAACTCGGACTACAGGCTGATTCATAAGTCACTTAGCTATTTAAAATGATTACCATATGACGCACAAACATACTATGAACTTTTGAAAATTGTTATCTTACTCTCTAATTACTGCTATTTGTTATTTTAAATTTGTTCGTTTATATATTCGTTTCTATATATATTTATTTATATTTATTTAAATTTGTGTAAATCATCATATGTGCTTTTTTTTCAGGCAGTATGTCATTTACAATTGAAGAGCGAATTTTTATTGTTATTCATATGGCCAAATTTGATGAATCTCCCACACTTGTTGAAAGGCAATGACGACCTCAAATCAAACATCACTGCCGAGTTTGTTAAAATTAATCAATCAAATATATAGTCGTAAATTCCTTGCAAAAAAAGAATGAAGCTATGCATGCAGAACGAAGGTGGAAAATTTTAAAATTTGTTGTAATTTTAAACTCCTATAAATGAATTTGTTGAATAAACTTTCTGTTTTGTATTACCGTACTTTTAACTTTAGAATTTCAAAAATAAATAGCTAACTGACTTATCAATCACCTTATTATACTTTGAGCTCTAGTATTATAAGTACTATTTAGCTTCCAACCCACTTTTGCGTAATCTTAAGGCACACACACACACACACACACACACACACATATATATATATATATATATATATATATATATATATATATATATATATATATATATATATATATATATATATATATATATACGCACTAAAGCTGAGTTAATGAACGTTTGTTTTCCTTAACTGACTTTGCACACTCACTTTTTCCTGATCTGAACAATCAAACCCACATTTAATGGTACGTACAACCAAATATCTTTATGTGAAGAAGTGCTGCCAAAATACACGCTCTCTCTTACACATACATATATATATATATATATATATATATATATAATTGTGTATGTGTATATATGTGACATGGTCTCTGACCTTGGGTGTCTGTTGTCTGTTTTCAAATCTTTCCCAACCCCGAGGTGCTTCTCGGTCGCCAGAAAGTGACTCTGATTTCCAGCTCTCATAGGTGGCTTTGGGGTTAGGCGGTTGGTTGGTGGGGTCCTAGACAGGTTGACCTGTTTTTGAGATACATTGACTACCTTCCCTACCTCCTTACAATTTACCCCTCTCTCTCTATATATATTGCTCTCTTCCCCCATCTCTGTATTGCCTTTCGTTATAAATCGTGTAACCTCCCTCTCTCTAAAATTATAGATTAAATATGCTTCCAATCTTCTCCTTCTCAATTTAAGTCTAAAATAACACATTTCCCCCTCTCTCTAAATATGTATTAGATATGTTGTCGCTCTCTCTTTATGTATTTTTGAATTGGTGAGTGTGAATTTCTCTTTTCTCATTTTCAAAAATGTAGTCACCTCACTTGGATGCTTGACAATACCAGAAGGTTTAAATAAATTATTGCCCCGGTGATTATGTGATTCCGTGTTACATCACTTTATTATATATATATATATATATATATATATATATATATATATATATATATATATATATATATATATATATATTATATAATGTCGGACGTAACTTGTGGGATTATAAAAACCTTTATGAGAGTGTTAGATAATGGCCCTGGAAAGATGGACGCATCTGTGGAAGTCGGGGTTGATTTGCGCGAATTAACGCGGGGCAGTCGAGTGCAGAACAGGGCTGGTTCTCACCGTCGGAGCTGGCAGACATGACAAGGTTACCGAGTGATGAGACCTGAGTTCAGAGGATTCAGTCTGCAGCTGTGAAGGGCTGGCCCTGCGTGGGAAACGAAGGGACCTGCGACGTCACTCGCTTTCGCGAGAAGCGAATTTGAGTCAGTCTGGTTACAGAGGGCGAACTGTTAAAACGTGTGATTCCAATGTAGGAATACGGTAGATTTCCCTAATGGGAAGACAAGCGCAAGAATCCTTCCCCCCTCTCTCTAGGAATAGTTAGGAAAACAATAATCTAACTACGATATTCGAATCTCTCTCTCTCTCTCTCTCAACGATGGCAAAACACCTCCACGGCAATATAAACTGTCGCCGAATAAAAAAAATAATTAAAATGAAAAATTGTTGTCTTATGAAGCGAGAAAGGTCTTTTGTTACAGACAGCTCACGGAGATGGCCACTACAGTGCAGAGGCGAGGAAGGTCCTCAACCTCTAGACGACAGAGCAAACCTAGAAGATACGAAGGTATGAATTATTTAAGGGGCTATGCAACATATATATATATATATATATATATATATATATATATATATATATATATATATATATATATATATATATATATAGTACCGGCCAAAATTAAGGAACAAAAATAAAATCTTCCTTATCTCAAATAAATTATATTTTGATATTTGTGAAAATTTCACTACATATGTAAAATTTCACTGAATATACACATTATGTAGTTGGACTTTTTCCGAGATTTTCAGATGAATTAAAATAATATTAAAGTTATCCATAGCACTTGCTCAAGCATGTTTCACGAAAATATTATATTTATTATGCTTACAAATATTATTACATTTATTCCGAGATATCAGCTTCTCTCAAATACGTCTTCCAAAAATAGCGTAGCAACCATATTCACTCCATATACATTTTTTAATCTCACGTCACCCTTCTACATCGTGTCCTTTATTTATAGAAGCGACATTCCGTTACCGCACTACTTCATTCCATTTTTAAAGAATTATATTCTATAATTCCGGCTGCTTGAAACCGGATTCAGTTTTAACGAACACTGTCATATTTCCAATAACAGGCAACTACATTTTTTAAATTGGTCTTTTCAATTTCTATTTTTATTACTTATTTTCGTAGATATATTTTCTCATATACTTTTCTAAATAAGGCCAACAGCTCAAAATACATGCTCTCGCAACAAAACAAAATTCTTTTCCTCGGAAATATTCTGTATTCATTCATTAAAAAACAATCATTCTAATAAATGAATAAATAAATTATGACTAAACATAAATATTTGCTTTCATTATTTGTCAGAGAATAAAATAATACATTTCCAAATATAAATAGCTGTTTGACTTTCTTTTATTTACTATATTACTCATAGAAAATCCTACTATTCAAACAAAATAAACATTGCTTTGGACAAGAAAGATTTCTTCTTACGCGAATAAATATAAAATATCTACTCGATTATTTTGTTTTGGGTACGTTTTATACACTTATTTAAATTTCTATTCGTTAGTTTCCACAATACTTTTAATAAAAAACTACACAATGCCCGCCAGCGATTAAAAAAAGTTAATTAGCGTTCGATTTTTAGCTTAAGTTTGTTTTGCTTTTGTTAAGCGAACACATCCCCACCCTCGATTTTTATTCAAAAAATTATCAAAAAATAAACAACACAATTGCCACCAGCGAAAAAAATATTCTTGTATAACTAAAATAATAAGTCTCTTTACTTTTATATTATCCTTGTGGATAATATAAAAGTAAAAAAATGATATCTAATTTACATAGGTGTTTACTGTGTTTATGCCTTAGAAACAGATAGATAGATTGATAGAGAGATAGAGATAGAGAGAGAGATAGAGAGAGATAGAGAGAGGGAGAGAGAGAGAGAGAGAGAGAGAGAGAGAGAAGGTCTTTCTTTAAATGCTCGGAGAGATATTAACACTTATTAGAGAAATACATTTGAACCCATTAATATATGATTCATTTTACTTTTATTTAAAGTTTCCGGTACTTATATCGATCTTGACCCAGTTTTCGCGAGTTTCTTGTCGGAAGCGTTCGGCTATCCTACGCAAACGCCCGAAAGATGACGAGCCGATTTGTACCAGACGACAATTTTGATACGGTGCTGTGTCCTATGATTTTAATGTTTTGCTTGTTTTGTTTTTGTTTGTTGTTAGGGTTAGGGTTTAGGGTTTAGGGTTTAGGGTTAGGGTTAGGGTTAGGGTTAAAAATATTTATTTGATAACAGTAATTTCGCTCTGTTTTGCTTGTTTTATTTGTTTTTTTGTTTTAAAAATTTCTTGCAAACATAACTAAAAATTATAGGACGCAGCAACGTATCAAAATAACAAAAAATATTTATTTGATAACAGTAACTTCGCTATGTTTTGCTTGTTTTTTTTTTTTTTGTTGTTTCTTTTAGAAAATTTCTTTAAAATATAACTTAAAATCATAGGACGCAGCACCGTATCAAAATTGTCGTCTGGTACAAATCGTCTCGTCATCTCTCGGGCGTTTGCGTAGGATAGCCGAACGCTTCCGATAAGAAACTCGCTAAAACTGGGTCAAGATCGATATAAGTACCAACTTTTCTTTTCTTAACTCATATATTCAACTACCTTATTCTGTTGTCTCACTCATAATGGCACATCTCTCACGTGGCGTAGACGAGTGCTGCAGCTATTAGCAATAACAGCTAGCACAACCATGTTTTCCAGAAATAAATAAAAAAAAAAAGCCCCAAAAAGAACTGACGGGGTAATAATAATAATGTAAGAATCAAAGAACGCGCGGCAATTAAAAGGGATCGAATCACAAAAGAAGAAAAAAAATTGCCAGCCGATAAACGAGACGAATAGGACAAAAGAATAGAGCGAGCCAATCAGGTTCTCCTTTAACGATCGCTATTTATCGCTGAGTTGGGACGAGAAGCATCGAACAAAATGGCGATTATTATTCTGCAACGAGATAAAAATTGCAAACGCAAGCCGAGAAATTGATGACAGGCCGTTATAAACTAGGAATTATTATGGAATAAGACTTTTTACTCTCTTATTGTTACGACTAAATGATCATACAGGGTCTAACAAAATTACACACAGTGAACCATATAGACATACAGCATAATAACGTTGACATACCAGTTTTCGTTAGATCAACGAAGTTAAGCGACGTTGATCCTGGCCAGTATTAAATGGGTGACCATTTTGGAATACCAGGTACTGTATGTAGCCTGAAGAGGACATGGACTCTATAAGGTTTTATTAGGCCCACTGAAAAATTAGGACAGATAGAGTATCTGCATGACTCCCCGACGACGTTATGGGATATGGATGGATAGATGTATAGAAAGATATGGTGGAACAATATTATCGCAACTACATCTTTCTCGCTTTCAATAGAAAAGTCGAACTTCATGTCTAAAATGCTCAACTTTAAATTAAAATAAAACAACTTGAAGTTAAAAAAAATCAACTCCACATTAAAAATGGTCCACTTTCAATAAAAATTTCAGTGTACAATTAAAAAACATTAAACTTCAAATTAAAAGTACCTGATTTGAAATTGAATGATTAAAAAAATGCATATCAGATAAAAAGCTAAAGTTAAATTTATAGAAATCCGAAAGAAATGTGGATATTTTAGAAAAATCTGTTGTAGTGTAACACACACACACACACACACACACACACACACACACACACACATATATATATATATATATATATATATATATATATATATATATATATATATATATATATATATATCAAAGCAGATTGAAATAATTCAACAGTTAGTTGCTATATATTAAATTTAATTAAATAGTTCTAAATTAAAATTTTATAAGCTCATTGTGAAACCACTATGATGAACTTGTAAATGTTTGAGAGGTAAAGGAGACCTTTATGGAACACTCAGATATCTATTTATAGCATTAAAATATAATAAAAAAAATAAAAAATATAATTTTAAATTATATTTTTTAATTTTTTAAAATTATATTTTTAATATATAATTCAAATTTAAGGTAAAGCACTATCGGAGAGATTAAAAATAGACATTCACCTGAAGCCCCAGTGCAATACTCCGACTCTGTCGTTTAGTTTTATCGTATGTCTAGATATTTATACTCGCAGCTTTTAGTGTAAATATCACTTAATTTCTTCGTAATCATGTGACAATCTCTCGTGGCCCCAAGGACAATGTGAACGCTGACAGATCCAAGGTGTCTTAGTGAACAGAATTCGCGACCTGTGACCGTCTGAGATTGTTATTTCTTTGCGCTGATGAAAGCTGTAAGCTCGAAATGACGTCGTACATAGGAAAAAATATAATTTAATATTATATATATATATATATATATATATATATATATATATATATAGTCTAAAGAAGCATTAAGCCATCTTAACAAAAAAAAAAAAGGTAAGATGCAGTTTACATTCCCAGAGCAACTAACTAAATCCAAGATATTGCAGACTTAACATTCGTTGGAAAATTCATAGACAGATAAAAAAATATAAGTAAATAAAATAAAAATAAATAAAAATGATAAAAAAGGGGGGTTAAGTATCTAACAGTGAAACAAAAACAGGAGACCTTAAGCGTCTAATATTAACACGGGGATCATCAGCTGTTTACCATGTAACTGTTTCGGAGATTTAAAAACAGGACAGTTATAATATCCATGGCTCTCTAATGGTACTGATAATACTACCATTTTTCCTATAATCAAGTGTCGAAATAATTCAGCTTAAAATTTCGCTTATATATATATATATATATATATATATATATATATATATATATATATATATATATATATATATATATATATATAGATTAAAATGATACTTCAAAGATCTAAATAATATCTAATATCTTTTATTAGTGAACTATCAGGATCAAGAGAAAGCTCAATATATTGGATAGAACATCAATAATAATGGATTAAATGAAAGAATAAAATGAGAAATTAATCAAACTTCATTACATATCAAAGTTCAAGCAAAAAGTACTGTAAAGTCCTTAATTCATGGAATTGCATAGCACACACATTTTTTAATTTTTGATTTTGAATTAATGTTTTCTACCTGGACTGTTACTTTAGAAACTTTTTTTTATAAAAATAAACTTCTTTAAAAACTTTTTGCCTTGAATACATTGCAAAGATTTAACATCAAATCAGCATTGATGCGGTATGTTAACATAAAAGTGTTTTTTTTTGCCGTTATACTTTATGTTTTATATATACTCATATATTTTCAAAGCGAAATATTTTACTCGCAGTGATGTCAAGGCGGTAATAGTCATCTGAGGAGAAGATTTGTTTTGAAAATCCATGGATTAAGGACTTTACAGTATTTTTGCTTGAACTTTGAGATGTAATAAAGTTTGATTAATTTCTTATCTTATTCTTTCATTTAATCCATTATATATATATGTCTTTTGCCTTGGAATCCGCTTAACTGAAGACGTGAAGAATGTTGTTTTCTTAATATGGTCAACCTTATTTGATCCCCCCTCCAAGGACAACAGACTTGGGTGGAATCATCGTCGTTGGATTTTTATACAGATTCTTCTGGATTTACCAATATTTCTGAACCCCACGCTATTTGGATTTCGTTATTGGTGACTTTCATGCCCGTTTGAACTTAAACATTTTTTTTAAAAACTCTTTCAAATTAAAAAAAAAAACTCTTTTAAATTTAGAACTTTGACAGTCCTATTCTGTCAACTTATCAATCATTAATCTCCTCTGATGATAAGATTTTAATCTTTGAAAAGCCTGGTTTAAGGAATGAAAGAGAAGAAAAATAAATGTTTTTATTAACTAAACTGCTCCTTGTTTTGAACAACTGAAGATATTGATTTGCTTCCATTTGCAGGTCTAATCAATTTTCATTGACTTACCAAATGTTTGCTCTATCCAGTATATTGAGCTTTCCTTTCTTCACAATAGATCCGATTCTCTAAAAGTTTACCTTGTAGTTATAATTTTCATATATATATATATATATATATATATATATATATATATATATATATATATATATATATATATATATATATATATATATATGAAGAAGATTTGCTTCTAATTACAATATGGCTGACTGTCTGAGGTGGTGATTTCAGAGACACTATGGAGTTATGAGTTTGTTTTGATTTTCGGACCTGTACTTTTATCACATCGCAATGTATACTTTTTCGAATTGAGAAGTTTTTTTGTTTTTCTAATGAATCTATAGAGGAAAGATTCGATATTTACATAAAATGTTGATTGGCCCCCTAGTGAAAGAAACGGAACCGTAAAATTGCACCAAAAGGGTTTGTTTGAAAACATATTTCGTAAGATAAATAAAATCTTAGCCTTTGGAATGTAACAAAATCTTGTTTATTTATATATGCTCTGTTGTTACAAATTGACAATCATCGAGCTTTCAATTGGAAGAGATTTGTAAAAGTATAGAACATATATTTTCGCCCCACTAGATATAATATATATATATATATATATATATATATATATATATATATATATATATATATATATATATATATATATATATATAATATTTATAAATAAATATTAAATTATTAATACCTACAGACGTTTCAAGCTTATGCTCTCATCAGTGCAGGAAAATAACAATTTCAGACGGTCGGGATATCCACTCGGCCAACGGAAACTGTCACATAATTAAGGGAAATTAAGATCTATATGTACATAGAAGCGGGCACAGATAGAAGACTAGTCGAGAGTGTTCGACGAACGTATCCGGAACTTTGCATTAGAGCTTTTTGACAGTCTATTTTTAATATACCCGAGAGTGCTCAACTTTAATTTCTTAAAGGGGCTTAGTATATATATATATATATATATATATATATATATATATATATATTCTACCATAATACCTAGTCTTACCATTCAACTGACATCTATAATATATCAAATATATGTGTTTGTATGTAATAAAAAAAAATGAAACATATGTGCCTATCTGTTACCACGATAAGTTGGTTATTGAATAATTCAGAGAATACTTTGAAATATGTTTAGAAAGAAAAAGATGATTACAACGAAACTGGCTCTTTTACATTTTCGTTTAATTCCGGTTAATCTAGTAAATCAGCCATTTTGTTTGGTTATAGATAAGCGAGAGTTAATGTTTTTAATTTAAAAATAAATGCATTTGGTAAAAAGTTAACGATCAAAATAGTTTATTCATTGAAAATCAGTAAATTAAAACTTTTATATAATTTAAGTAGAAAAACATTAATCTTTTACATTACCGTTTTTATTTTTGTCGATCTTGATTTAGTTACTCTATATGAATCGAACGCTCCGTATTTAGGTTTGGTAGAGTAACGAAAAAGACAATAGGCAATCAAAACGCCGCGAAAAGAAGATATAGCTACACCTTCACTTTCGGCCGTTTTGATTGGCTATTACTAAAACTTTCAACTAATAGAATAACCGTTTAGAATAATGGGATTCAAAAACACAGAGCGGTCTTTGGAGTCTATACAACTGATTACAGTCACTTACATTATTCATACTCTTCACATAATTTCCTTTTATTAAATTTTCTTTTAACAGTTTTCAAATCATATGATTTACATTTTACTTTAAATATTGAAAAAGTCAAGTAATAAAACTGACATTACTATCCATATATTATTTCAATGTTTAAACTTTAAAAAATCATAATAATTAATGTATCTTTTACTTAATTAAATAATTATAATTTGCTTTTCTTACCGTGTGATCAATTACCTTGATTTGAAAAGAACCTAAAAATAATTTCAATAACAAAGAAAAAATAAACGTTTTATATTTAAAAATAAATCAAATTAATACATTAATTTAAGGTTAATTAAAAAATAAAACAAATCTTGAATTTGATGTAACTAACAAAAATAAATTATGGTTTAATATAAATTTATAACACAAATAGAAACCACAATTGTTGATTGATTAAAAAAAAACTTCAATTTAACATTCAATTGACTTTTCATTTGAAAAACGAAAAAAAAACACACGTTTGAATAATTTAGTCATTGTTAGAGTATATATGTTACATTATGTGTAAGTAAGTTCGAAAGCAGTTTGTGTATATGCTACCTTTTGTTTTCTGTTTCATTTTACTTCAGTCAAAGTTCTCAGAAATCAAGGGTCCATTTCATGGGGCTAACACTTCATCTCTACATGACATACATAGTCATTCGAATATTCTATTAAAGTTCTCTTTTACCTGTCAAACGTTGAGTTAGTAAAGAAGTTAAGAACTTTAATTTTTCATCTCCCCAATTGATCAGTTAACTATATTATAATATAGTTTTCTTGTGGTCTCTTGGTCTTAACGGATTCCAGGACAAGAATTCATCTAGTCTGGTGGAGTATCCAGCTAAATGTCGTTACTCGAGGTAACATTATTCCTCGTATGAGCCAGTGTATCGTCGTGTCGAGTGAGTCTTATTTGGGCTTCGAATACTATGCTATTTTTAATATTTGGTCAAGGTTTACTAGTAGGGGGAAGTATTCTCATGTCAGGTTTTCCTGACAAACCCTTATACAGAGAGACCTTAGACACTCGAGGATGGTGTCTCGTAGATAATTCAAACTCTTCTTTTTACCAGTGCGTAAATGTGTGTAAGTATGTGTATGGTTACTTACTTTACAATTGATTTGTATTACGCGGAAAGTTAATTTAGTATTAATATATTTTATTTCGATATTATTACGAGAGAAAATAGGGGTTTGCAGAGAAATAGAACATCTCCGAATTGGTACCAATGGCTGTCCTCGACTATTCTCTATACATGCTAGCACTATGTGATGCTTAAAATATAACCTCTTTATAGTGAATGACCGTCCGCGCGTTGTTACACTGTTAATATTCATGGTCATAGACAGAATACAGCAGATCTAGTGGCGTAAACATTGACCACCAATTCTGCGGGTAGCAGTATTTCTAGTTGCACACGTGCACAAACTGAATATCTGGTTCTGAGAACAAGATGGCTTCGCAGATGATCATATCTATTTGGGAAGGAACAACTGCCCCAGTTAGTAGAGCATCATGAACTATAGTCTCCAGTCTCCAGTGTTCGCACTAATATTCACATTCATATACAATAACGTCTCAATTGGTAAAGTTAAAAAGAAATACGAAAGAAAACGTCTCAACCTACAGAGGTTAAGAAAAGAAAAAAGAAAGAAAAAAACGTATAAATCGCCAGAGAAAGAAAAAGTAAAATAAAAAAAAAATATCTCATGGAAATAAAGTAAAATAATTCTTTTTTACAATATATTTCAGATGGCAAAGAGTTGTCTGACATGCTATTTGTTTTCTCCCTTCCCATAATCACTTGAATTGGTTTCGCCCGGTAGGTTTTGTAATCGCTAACATTTGAGTGACGGAAAATCAAGGGAGGCGCGAGAGCGTCCTATCCCTTAATAGACTTCAAAAACGGCCTATGCTGGAAATCTCATTTCTGTGATCAATCATAACTCAAAAACCAATAAACCAAATTAGTTAAAACAATTTTTTTTTGATAAGTTCTATAAGTGTGTAGAATTTCAGCATCATTAGTCAAGGCAACACAGAGATCCAGAAAGGTCAGGCATGATTTTGTGTTATCCGTGTGTACGTACGTACGTATGTGCCACCCTGTATCTCATCAACTATTTGATGGATTCAGCTGATTTTTGGTAGATATAGAGGTTCTAGGGTCTAGTTGATGGTAGTTTAATTTCAGTTTACCATATACCTTATTTTTCTAGAAAATTCCAAAAAACCTTAAAAATGACCATTGTATTGAGACATAGCCTGTAAAAAGTAGTGACAGTCCATGATAAATCCCAGTATACTGAAATCATATGCCCTTAATAGGGTTAAGATGAAAATTCATATACACTAAATGTACAAAAGCAAGGGAATTCCCCAATTTTTACACTTTTGTTGTCATTAAGGGTATGCGAGCACAACAGGGCTGTGTATTTTACTGGTAGGAATTTTTCTTCAGTGCACTTCACACACTTCATCGACTCATGCATAGAGATTTATACTGTAGTGATGTGATAATGAAATGGTTTGGTTGATATGTAGTCATACCCTTAATGACAATAAAAGTGTACAAATTTGGGGATTTCCTTGCTTTTGTACATTTAGTGTATATGAATTTTCATCTTAACCCTATTAAGGGCATATGATTTCAGTATACTGGCATTTACCATGGAATATATTTATATAAATACAAATAAATACACATTGTCTTAATTATAGATCGGGGAACAAAAACATTACGAAATTATATTAATAAGTAAAATCAGATGTAAATGGAAATAATTATTCACGAATGTTTAAACTATCCATACAGAAGAAAGTTGATCATGTATACAAGTAATAAACAATGTACAAGAGTAACTTCCCCTTTCAGAGAATCTCGTTACATCACGCTTCACGACCACAGATGACAAAACTATTCGCAACATGATTGGGAACAGCTGCCTCTTCAATCCCCACCTCCCGACCTTGTGTCACATCTTCCTACGGTGGTGGTGGTGGTGGTGGTGGTGGGGGAGATAAATACCATCAGGAAACGCTAAGTAACACTTCTAGGTATTGTTAAAAACAACAGATCGAAAACAACAACAAACCAAAAGCAAGAGCAAAAAAAACAAAAACATAAAACGACACTGTGCCATCGCGTCACCAAATCCTAAGAAATAAAACGCAAATTGCGCGATCGGGGGGCGATGTCAATAATTATGAGGGCATTGTTTTGTCTGGCGACGAGGTTCGATATTTATTTGAGGTAGGATATCAGTTTGACGTCTTTCTATGTCAATAATATATTTGTTTACACCACAAATCGTGATGAGAGGACATTTATCTGAAACTTCGTCTGAAACGCCAAGGGAGTCGGTTTCGTTCCGACACTATACAAATGATAAAATAATATTTGCGTGATTTATGCCTTATCTATGTTCACGCTTTACATTATCAACAATCATAGATTAAACTATCGAGAGAATAAAAACGACTTATATATATATATATATATAATTTTTTTTATTTACCTCCTCTCCGTATATATATATATATATATATATATATATATATATATATATATATATATATATATATATATATATATATATATATAAATAAAGTAGAATAAACTCGGATATCGCAGACTTAGAGATCAAACTAATAATTTTGGCCAGGAGATCCCTATTAGTATTTGACAACACATTTTTGACCAGGAAGGATACCCCCCAATAATTTCGATATAACTATGGGAGCTTCGGACTCTGCTCAGGTTACTGACCTTGTAGGTTTATACTTATTGAGAGAATTGAAGTTTGACTTCGGACATTTAAACGGTGGGCTATACAGGGACGATGCACTTTTTGTTTCTAGGGAGAGATTTAAACAATACAACAGCACCATTAAAAACCTACACAATTTTTTTTAAAACTTCGGGTTAACTGTAACTATAGAACCTGAGAAAAGAATATCTAACTTCCTTGACCTAACACTAGACCTCAACTCTGAATCATTTAGCCCCTACCACAAACCAAATATAGCCTTTTCTACGTACATAAGCTATCTAACCACCAAAATCCATCATTAATTCAATAGTCCCCTCAGTTTCCAATAGAATCTCAAGATTATCCACCAATAGATCCATCTTCGAACAAAATTCCAGCTTCTATAATAACGCACTTCTTAATCCGGGATACACTGATGAAATTAAATATGAAAATAATCCCTCTATCCAGAAAAACAAACCTTTAAATGTAATTACACACAAAATGGCAATACAAGATGAACAGCGAGCTAACACCACACTACCCAAGAAACCCAAGACATATATGAATAGACCCACTAAAACTATCAATATTGACAAACTAGCTAACCTTCAAGAAAACAGTAAAAATAAAAAATTAGAAGAAAGAATAGTATTTGGTTTAACCAACCTTATAATTACAATGTGAAAACCAATATAGCTCAGGAATTTTTCAAAATTTTAGATAAGCACCCGCATAAGTACAGCACTATTTAAATAAAACTCTATTAAAATTTCCTACTCCACAATGCCCAATATAGCACAAACCATCATAACATCTAATGACAAAAAAATTAAATCTGCCCAACAACCAGCACCTAACTATACCCCCACTAATAACGGCAACTGCCAGAAATCTAGAGAATGCCCATTAAATGGTAATTGCATACAAAGTAACATTATCTATGCCTGTACTGTCAAACAATTCCCCCAACACACCATTTTGAAAACCGATACCAACACACAAATTCCCCACTCACCCTATAGGCCGTCTCCATCTACAACTCGCTGTATCAAACGAAACCCTAAATAACACCTCTCACACTAACAAACAACCCCCGCTAACTAATAATAGTCTTGATCTCACCCCTCAAAATATCTCATCTTCTCCACCTAACAATCCCGACTTATGTTTGGCCTAGAACTCGAACATACAAACCCAAAACATTCCCGATACTATAAATAACACAAATACTACAACAACACCCCCATACAAAATACACACTTATATTGGGGCAAGCGCCTTCCCCATTAAGACCCGAATCGCTAACTATATCTACTCTTTCAAACACAATAATAACAATGCCTCTCTATCTAATCTAATAAAAAAACTTCAACATTGATAACACTCCCTACTCCCTACGTTCGACTATATGAAAAAGATCTAATTCCTACACCCAGGATCCGCTTTCTGCCAACTATGTACACTAGAAACATTTATGATAGCTACAGCATCTAAAAGCTTAAACATTATTAACTCTAAAAATGAGTTCATCTCAAATTGCAGGCACAAACGAACATTTAAATACATTAATTTCATTACTACCTCTGACACCCCTCCTCTCAGCCAACAACCCCTCTTCTAGTATCAGACAAATTTTTATATTCTATAATTTGCTTATTTGTTAATCTTTAATTCTATACTCCTCCAACCTTACAAATAACCATCCCAACAACATAACATATCCTTCCTAGTACACCTAATAACTATATTAACCCATAACACTTATTGTAAATTGAAAACTAACATCACTCTCCTTACACTCCACCGACCCTTAACCGCTCTTTAATACCAATACTCCTAATCTACACTATAATTCTTATTTCCTTTTTCCTTTTTCTTTTTTTCCTTTTTTATTCTATCTGCCAACTTTCACATGCACTCTTCTATCTCTTTTTATGCCTTTTATTTTTATCTCCCTTGTATCGACTCAATCGACCCTGTATATGCTCCTATCCACCGACAATATATTCATCGTAGATTCCATCTATCTCACCTTTAACTTCGCTCTTAGGTTACTCCTTCAATTGGTCCATTTGCTTCCCCTTATGAAGCTATTTATAACTTCAACGCACTAGTAATACATTTAAATTTTACATGATTCAACCCAACACTACCCCATGATACTTATAACAGAAATCAATTGTTACAAGCGGTCTAACTTTATCCCCAACCCTAAATTTTAATTTGATTGAGTGGGACAGGCTTAATATTTAACTATACATTGAGATTATTTTACTTATTTATTTTTATTTTTATTTAATTATCTAATTTTACTTTTGGGCTTGTCTTACTTAATTATATTCTTAACCAACTGGGAATCCCTTTTAAACTCTTTACTACTTTTAACTTATTTAACTATGTAACACTATGTCTTTGCTCGGCTTAGTAAATTTTCAACATTTAAACTACAGATTCCCATTCATTGGAACCCCAACTTTTCCCATCGGAAACTCTTTTAAACTTTCGAAATTAATTTTGTCTTTCGCTCAAAACACGTTTTAATCACGGTCCCCCTTTCTTCTTTTTAAAACAATATATACACCCAATGACCTAACTCTTCACCTACGGCCAAATCCCTACTCGCATTCGGATCTAGTATATACCAAAAATAACCTTATCACTGGAACCCTTCCTCCACTCTCATTATTCCCTTCCAGCAGCAGTCATGGCTATTTCAACTAGCCCTCCCTCCTTCTGCCTTACATTCCTTCTTTCCAACCCACCCCCTAATTTGACATTGTTTTTAACTTAAGGACTTCTTCTCAGAACTGCCTCAATATTTCACTGCTAATGTCATTCGTTTACGATTCTAATTCGGGCCAGGTAGTATTGTTTAAAATGGTCCGATTTCTTCATTTTAATTCCGTTTACGTGCGCTCCATCTACGATTTAGACTCAACATCTCACTATTGGATTTACTTCATTCTTGAACACTTTCCTATGCTGCCTTCACGAAACTTTTTCTTCTCCATCTAAATCTACTTCCATTGGACACCTTATCAACGGACAATTACCGTCTGGACAAACCCCATATCTTTTTTACACAAACTTCTTTTCACCCTCCATTTTCTTAATAATATATTTTTTCAAATGTTGAATTTTGGCTTTCATACTGCCAACTTATCTATCTGTATAATTCCTCTGATGATAAGATTTCGATCATTGAGAAGCCTTGGCTTAAGGAAAGAATAATAAACATAATTTTATTACAGAATGTACCTTGCATTGAACAATCGAAGTTTGAAATAAATCTGGGCATTCGTACATGTTTATCACTCTTCTTTCATATTTATATATATATATATATATATATATATATATATATATATATATATATATATATATATATATATATATATATATATATATCCACCTGTAATTCTTTCTGTCAGACGATGTTTCTCTAGAACTAAGTTGTTTTGATTTTTCTGTAAGACGTGTTGCTATAGGCGCTGATTAAGACGTTTTGGACCAACTTTATGAAATTTTAAAATAAAATAAAGTATTTCCAAACTGTTTTGGAAAAGATCTTACGTCGTAATGGGCTTGATGTTGTAATTCTTGGAACTGTAAAAGTAATTCTTTGATTCACCAAATGTTATATATATATATATATATATATAGAGAGAGAGAGAGAGAGAGAGAGAGAAGAAACGTTATTTCAATTAAAAAAAAAAAATTTATTAAATGAATAAAATCATTTTTCATAAATATATGTCTCTGAGACTTTCGCCGTAAAACGGCCTTAACGAAGAGTTATTTACTTTCTTTCCTTTCTTTTTTTCTCCTCCTCACACTGCTGGTGTTAAAATCGCAAGTAAATCCACACGCGGTTCCAAGAGGACATGCCTCGTCCGATCTCGCCGACGATTCTGAAGATAATGAACATCTTAGATGTGTATATTGGCGCGGTTAACGCTTATATGGAGTTGGAGAGGTGTACATCTCTCTCCCCTTCTCTCTCTCTCTCTCTCTCTCTCTCTCTCTCTCTATATATATATATATATATATATATATATATATATATATATATTAGATTTCTTGAATGTGAGATGATATATATAATTATTTCCACAATCAGACAACGCCGCAGACCACAACCTATGAAAAGAAACAAACCGGAAGTCCTAGACACGAGTTTCGCCCTCCTTTGGGCTCATCAGTAGAACACATCCGAACTCAGGATTCGAAACCCGAGTCACTTGCATGGTAAGCGAGTACTCTGCCACTGAGCTACCTCGCCACATACAAGAATGTCTATTAATTTGTCTATTAATCTGTGTAAATTAATAGACATTCTTGTATGTGGCGAGGTAGCTCAGTGGCAGAGTACTCGCTTACCATGCAAGTGACTCGGGTTTCGAATCCTGAGTTCGGATGTGTTCTACTGATGAGCCCAAAGGAGGGCGAAACTCGTGTCTAGGACTTCCGGTTTGTTTCTTTTCATAGGTTGTGGTCTGCGGCGTTGTCTGATTGTGGAAATAATTATATATATATATATATATATATATATATATATATATATATATATATATATATATATATATATATATATATATATATATACCAACACACAAATTCCCCACTCACCCTATAGGCCGTCTCCATCTACAACTCGCTGTATCAAACGAAACCCTAAATAACACCTCTCACACTAACAAACAACCCCCGCTAACTAATAATAGTCTTGATCTCACCCCTCAAAATATCTCATCTTCTCCACCTAACAATCCCGACTTATGTTTGGCCTAGAACTCGAACATACAAACCCAAAACATTCCCGATACTATAAATAACACAAATACTACAACAACACCCCCATACAAAATACACACTTATATTGGGGCAAGCGCCTTCCCCATTAAGACCCGAATCGCTAACTATATCTACTCTTTCAAACACAATAATAACAATGCCTCTCTATCTAATCTAATAAAAAAACTTCAACATTGATAACACTCCCTACTCCCTACGTTCGACTATATGAAAAAGATCTAATTCCTACACCCAGGATCCGCTTTCTGCCAACTATGTACACTAGAAACATTTATGATAGCTACAGCATCTAAAAGCTTAAACATTATTAACTCTAAAAATGAGTTCATCTCAAATTGCAGGCACAAACGAACATTTAAATACATTAATTTCATTACTACCTCTGACACCCCTCCTCTCAGCCAACAACCCCTCTTCTAGTATCAGACAAATTTTTATATTCTATAATTTGCTTATTTGTTAATCTTTAATTCTATACTCCTCCAACCTTACAAATAACCATCCCAACAACATAACATATCCTTCCTAGTACACCTAATAACTATATTAACCCATAACACTTATTGTAAATTGAAAACTAACATCACTCTCCTTACACTCCACCGACCCTTAACCGCTCTTTAATACCAATACTCCTAATCTACACTATAATTCTTATTTCCTTTTTCCTTTTTCTTTTTTTCCTTTTTTATTCTATCTGCCAACTTTCACATGCACTCTTCTATCTCTTTTTATGCCTTTTATTTTTATCTCCCTTGTATCGACTCAATCGACCCTGTATATGCTCCTATCCACCGACAATATATTCATCGTAGATTCCATCTATCTCACCTTTAACTTCGCTCTTAGGTTACTCCTTCAATTGGTCCATTTGCTTCCCCTTATGAAGCTATTTATAACTTCAACGCACTAGTAATACATTTAAATTTTACATGATTCAACCCAACACTACCCCATGATACTTATAACAGAAATCAATTGTTACAAGCGGTCTAACTTTATCCCCAACCCTAAATTTTAATTTGATTGAGTGGGACAGGCTTAATATTTAACTATACATTGAGATTATTTTACTTATTTATTTTTATTTTTATTTAATTATCTAATTTTACTTTTGGGCTTGTCTTACTTAATTATATTCTTAACCAACTGGGAATCCCTTTTAAACTCTTTACTACTTTTAACTTATTTAACTATGTAACACTATGTCTTTGCTCGGCTTAGTAAATTTTCAACATTTAAACTACAGATTCCCATTCATTGGAACCCCAACTTTTCCCATCGGAAACTCTTTTAAACTTTCGAAATTAATTTTGTCTTTCGCTCAAAACACGTTTTAATCACGGTCCCCCTTTCTTCTTTTTAAAACAATATATACACCCAATGACCTAACTCTTCACCTACGGCCAAATCCCTACTCGCATTCGGATCTAGTATATACCAAAAATAACCTTATCACTGGAACCCTTCCTCCACTCTCATTATTCCCTTCCAGCAGCAGTCATGGCTATTTCAACTAGCCCTCCCTCCTTCTGCCTTACATTCCTTCTTTCCAACCCACCCCCTAATTTGACATTGTTTTTAACTTAAGGACTTCTTCTCAGAACTGCCTCAATATTTCACTGCTAATGTCATTCGTTTACGATTCTAATTCGGGCCAGGTAGTATTGTTTAAAATGGTCCGATTTCTTCATTTTAATTCCGTTTACGTGCGCTCCATCTACGATTTAGACTCAACATCTCACTATTGGATTTACTTCATTCTTGAACACTTTCCTATGCTGCCTTCACGAAACTTTTTCTTCTCCATCTAAATCTACTTCCATTGGACACCTTATCAACGGACAATTACCGTCTGGACAAACCCCATATCTTTTTTACACAAACTTCTTTTCACCCTCCATTTTCTTAATAATATATTTTTTCAAATGTTGAATTTTGGCTTTCATACTGCCAACTTATCTATCTGTATAATTCCTCTGATGATAAGATTTCGATCATTGAGAAGCCTTGGCTTAAGGAAAGAATAATAAACATAATTTTATTACAGAATGTACCTTGCATTGAACAATCGAAGTTTGAAATAAATCTGGGCATTCGTACATGTTTATCACTCTTCTTTCATATTTATATATATATATATATATATATATATATATATATATATATATATATATATATATATATATATCCACCTGTAATTCTTTCTGTCAGACGATGTTTCTCTAGAACTAAGTTGTTTTGATTTTTCTGTAAGACGTGTTGCTATAGGCGCTGATTAAGACGTTTTGGACCAACTTTATGAAATTATAAAATAAAATAAAGTATTTCCAAACTGTTTTGGAAAAGATCTTACGTCGTAATGGGCTTGATGTTGTAATTCTTGGAACTGTAAAAGTAATTCTTTGATTCACCAAATGTTATATATATATATATATATATATATATAGAGAGAGAGAGAGAGAGAGAAGAAACGTTATTTCAATTAAAAAAAAAAAATTTATTAAATGAATAAAATCATTTTTCATAAATATATGTCTCTGAGACTTTCGCCGTAAAACGGCCTTAACGAAGAGTTATTTACTTTCTTTCCTTTCTTTTTTTCTCCTCCTCACACTGCTGGTGTTAAAATCGCAAGTAAATCCACACGCGGTTCCAAGAGGACATGCCTCGTCCGATCTCGCCGACGATTCTGAAGATAATGAACATCTTAGATGTGTATATTGGCGCGGTTAACGCTTATATGGAGTTGGAGAGGTGTACATCTCTCTCCCCTTCTCTCTCTCTCTCTCTCTCTCTCTCTCTCTCTCTCTCTCTCTCTCTCTCTCTCTATATATATATATATATATATATTAGATTTCTTGAATGTGAGATGATATATATAATTATTTCCACAATCAGACAACGCCGCAGACCACAACCTATGAAAAGAAACAAACCGGAAGTCCTAGACACGAGTTTCGCCCTCCTTTGGGCTCATCAGTAGAACACATCCGAACTCAGGATTCGAAACCCGAGTCACTTGCATGGTAAGCGAGTACTCTGCCACTGAGCTACCTCGCCACATACAAGAATGTCTATTAATTTGTCTATTAATCTGTGTAAATTAATAGACATTCTTGTATGTGGCGAGGTAGCTCAGTGGCAGAGTACTCGCTTACCATGCAAGTGACTCGGGTTTCGAATCCTGAGTTCGGATGTGTTCTACTGATGAGCCCAAAGGAGGGCGAAACTCGTGTCTAGGACTTCCGGTTTGTTTCTTTTCATAGGTTGTGGTCTGCGGCGTTGTCTGATTGTGGAAATAATTATATATATATATATATATATATATATATATATATATATATATATATGTGCGTGTGTTTAATAGTGGACATTTATTTCCGAGATAGCATATATTTTATATTTATATCTTATGCATTAAGGCGTTTTCTCTCTATTGTTGGCGAGGACAATATTACTAAACAACTGATTGTTTAGTTCGCGTGCTGGAAATAATAAAGGAATATGACAAAGTGAAAAATGAGATTCGTACAAGATCTAAACCTGTTTTTCATGTTAGGCTATGTTATTTATAATTGTAAATATGAAATATATTTACACATTTACACGTAAATACACATGCCCACAGATACAGACACAAATTCACGTACACACACACTGACATAGAGATAGGCATCAACAAGTAAATAGGCAATGCTACATATAGAAACCTACATAAACCTATGTGGCATATAAACGAGTTAACCCATATACATAGATATATAGGGACCCATATATACTATCACTCTAAAAACAAGTAAAAAACAAGTCTGTTCCTCCCATCTGCTAAGAGGAGGTTTCTTAAGAATTACTAGGTCATTTGGAAATACTCTTGAATGTATACTTTATTATGACTACAATTAAGTGGAACTTCCGATTTCCTGTCAAGAATCTTTTCTCTATCACTGAATCTACTAATTTCTCATTTCTCATTTAAGCATATGTAACATAGTGTGTTTAGAAATCTGCATGTCCCGGCCTTCTTAATTATTTCCACTTAACTATTGGCGTTTTCTTATTTTCAAATAGAGAGCAAAAATATTTATATAGTGACGGTTTGATCTTATATTTCATATTACAAAAATGTATGGTTGTAAAATCTTTCTTTAAAAGTATTTTCTGTATTTCCTATATACATATATATATATATATATATATATATATATATATATATATATATATATATATAAATTCATTTTCTTCCGTTTATTTCATGCTATTCGCTCTTGAATATTGAAGATATTTTTTCACTGAATTTAATTTCTTATATTGTTTTGTGTATTATTTTGTTATTATGCTTTTGAATAATTTATTCTCAGTTATAAATGCAACTATATCTAAGTTTTACTTGTCTTTTCCTGACTACCTTGTGTAAAATATTATTGCATGAAAAATGTAAGATAATTAGGTATTTTAAAAACTTAAGTGTAAACGACTTTTCTATATTTTATACTATTCTTTCTTTGTTGTACTTAATTATATTATAAAACTTGTAAGGTATGTTACTTTACATTTGCTTGTTTTCATTTTCACTTAATTATATATAGATACATCTCTCTTTCATTCTCTCTCTCTCTTTCTCTCTCTCTCTCTCTCTCTATATATATATATACATATATATTAGCGATCAACTGTAGACAAAGAATAAACGTCACTTTAGGATAACTATATACATAACAAATAACTAAATAAAATAAATAAAAAACTAAGCTAAATCAACATCTAAACTAGCAACGAATTACAAAATGAATAGAAAATACATTATTCCAATCAGGCACATATAAAATAAGGTCCCTGATAATTTAACACACTTACAAAAGAGATACGCCAGACCAAAACGAAACAAAGGGGTTGTAGCAGTTAAATGAGGGACTTATTTTGTTTAACTGTACTCGCAGTATTTTGCGTTAGATTGAGTAGTGGTTTGGCTTCGCACTCGCTCACTGGAGCCTGGACTGTTAACTGCGTGGGGATTAGGATACATTTGCGCAGAAGTAAGATTAATACGCGTAGACGTATCTTCGCGCAAAAAAGGCAATTCAAATCAGTTCCCTGTTTGATCGCCTCTTGATAGGTCCTGTGCTCGCCATTTCACTACGAGTGGCTTACTAGAATAGAACTCCCAGAATACAGAATTCGTTCATCGACAAAAGTCAGCCTATCGAACAATTCTCGTTCTGTTTTAGTTTCCCCTTGAATAAAAGTTGATACCTATTTAGTTGTGGAGATGTGGTCTATTTATAGAACATGGTGCCCCCTTTTCTTATTCAATATTCTGTTTTAGTCAGGTGCGGCCACATACAACTAACTCTACTAAGTTAAGTTCTTCATATTAACTTTCTTCCTAACCAACTAACGACATAACCTCTCCATTAAAAACCCAAAAGAGTCAAGTAAAGGTCGGCCATGCCTTTGTTTGAGGGAAGCTCAGCCATTGGCAAATAAAAACATTTACTTGTGAGAGAGAAATAGCAAAACGAATATGATTGGGTAGTCAGCCAGACTAAACAAAAAAGAATCCTTGCACTTAGCCTGATTAATCTCTTCGAGGGATGAAACATGGGCGCCTCTATGTAGCTTTATTGCCATAGATATATTTCTCATACTATATATTTTCTATACTATATATATATATATATATATATATATATGATAAAGAATGGAAAACATTTCCGACGTAATGGGAAATGAAATAAGGAAACCCAAAATACTAATTAAATATCCATCTACGTTTCACTTTTATTAAAAGGTTTCATCAGAACGGGAGATTCAAGAAAAAAAATACAGTAACAAGTACCAAATTTTTAGAAATAAATGTGCAGATATAATGCAAAAAACGCAAGTGGAGGAGACGTAGACTCCTGGAATCAGCACTCATTACAAATTCTAATACCATCAAACAGCGTAACGGTTTCTATAATCTATCCCTTTTTATTAGCAAACTTACCATGGATAACAATCTCATATCATCTCCTCCACTTGCGCTTTTCGCTTTACATCTACCCTAATTTCGTTAAACTTACAAATACCTTTAACTTAGTTAAATCATCCTTTCCTCCCGTCTTTCCTACATTCAATCTATTATGACTTGTATCTACGCAATATTAATTAAACATCGTTTAATTAGCTCATAAACATAATAGCAACCCCAAACAATAGCAAACGCAGGCTGTTCATGTCAGGACAAAAACAACTGCCCCCTAGAGGGGAATTGAAAAACCGATTCCCTCGTATATGAAGCCACCGTCACAAACCAGACTACCGGTAGAGCAGAAAATACATCGGCATGACGCAAGGAAGCTTCAAGCAAAAATTATACGCACACAGAAACACCTTCAGATACAAAAACAAGGCAAATACGGCACTCGCGACCCGGATATGACAATTTAAAGATGAAAAGACACCCTTCACCCTTCACCATCAAATGGAAAGTAATTGAGAGAAGACCATTTTTCTCTCCAGCCATAAATAGATGTCCACTATGTGACGCTGAAAAATACCACATATTAAGGGCCATCATTGACCCAAATACAGTCCGTTTGAATATTCGGATGAAATCTTTAAGGGATGCGTCCACAGGAGACAAGCACTACTCATAAATTGGACTTACCGATACACATGAAAGCCTAGCCACACCCCCATCTGCCAAATACATAACCCCATAATTGCCCCATTAAATACTGACTTCTACTCCAGAAAATTTTCCCAACTATCACCCCTCATAAATATATATAAAATTATAAAAAATACGAACAAATACCTTAATCAACCCTATATCAACACTACTTTTCAAGAGCAATAATTATAACTTTCCTAAAAATATTTCTCCAGTCATTAAGAGGGTAACTCCCCCATTTCACAACATTATTATTACTCCCATAAATCCCTACCATTTCTCGGTCATAATGCTAATCTCCCATATCTCCCAAACAGATCCAATCTTGCCGACCCAATCCTTACTCTTATCTCTAAACCAATTTCAATCAGCATACCAATTTTACCACCTCCATAAGTATTCAGTATACCTTAGTTTATAATGTTAAATCCCGAATACAAATAATTCAAAAACCTTACAGAGTTACTGCCCTTAGACCGCCGGATGATATATTTATTTAAATTCCTTTGGATTGATTTAAAGTCCTTAAATCCAGGATTTAAACACGAATTTAATGTTGTTCCTTTTAACCTCTTTAATCCTTACACCCATCTTTTCTCCCTAATTCCTTTAGAAGACACATCATTAAACCCCAAAACAGTAATGGCCAAATATACGATACTCATAATATTGACCCACGAGATTTATATATTTTTATTTTTTAATTTTTTAATTTAATTTTATTTTATATATTTTTTATATCTCTTTAAACCTTCTCCAACTATGTACCTTGGAAACTTATATGATAGCCACTGCACCCAAGAACTTAAATGTTATTAACTCCAAAAATGAACTTATTTCAAATTGCAGACACAAGCGAAAATTTAAATACATTAATTTCATTACCCCCTCTGACACTCCTTCTCCCAGCCAATAACTCCCCCCCCCCCGTTTTTTAGCATCTGACAAATCTCTAAACTATATCCCAGGGTAATTTTGTAACTTCTATTCTTAACGCCCCTAATCTCACCAATTAACCTCCCCAATAAATTCCCCCCCCCATTGCACCTAACAACTATATCTACCCGTAACACCTATAGTAGATTGAACTAACATTACTCCTCCTACTTCCCACCGATCATTAACATATCTAATATCTAGACATTTATACCTCATCTGCAATATAGCTCCTATTATCCTTTTACTTCTGCTCTACTCCCAACCTCTTATATTTATCACTTTTCTCCTGTCCGTAAACCTACCCACAAACTCCTTCATGGCTTCTTATTCTCACTTTCTTATTATCTCCCACACATCCACTATATCGTCCTTATATTGGACTCCTCCTAATAGCAACATCTTCCCCTGTAACTTTTTCGTCCTCTTTTTAACTACGATCTTCGAATTCCCCCCCCCCCCCAATTGGGTCCATTTATATCCCTCTATAATTCTTATTAGATCTCTAACACACTAGCATCAAAATGTAAGTTTGCTTAATTTTTCAATCCAACCCTGGCCCATAACACTTATATAAATTCAATTGTTACTAGCATTTCTATCCTATCTCCTTAATAGCCTCCATACCCCCCTTGAGAATTTTTTTTTAACTAATTGATTGATTCAGGCTAGTTGCATAACTACTTATTTTGGCCCATTCTGAATAATCCTAATCCCTCTAACTACTCGCGAGCCATTTTCTATCGGTCTATTCTCTTTTGCTCACCTTACCTTATCTTTGACCAATTTCACCCCCATCCCCTCAAATCATATTTTCAATCTACTTGGAAACCCCTTGCTATCTAATTTAATTTTAAACTGTAATTGTTAATTGTCACCCTGTTACGACTCACTCACAATTTTAACTATAGATTATAACAATTACACTGCACTCAAGTTTTGATTGAACCAACCTAATCCCACCCCCATTACTTGTAATCGAAACAAACTGTTTCAAACAATCTATCCTTATCCCTTATACTGTTCCCCTCTCCTAAATTTCAATATATCTGAGTAGGATAGACCTGATCTTTAATTTAACTAACTCTTTTCCCATTAATTTATTTCCCCCTCTTTCTCCTTGGTCATTTAATGTCCCTTCTAATTATTCATATAACCCTTAATTTGGTTTTAAAATAAATTTTAAATTTTTTTTAAAATTAACTATTCCCTAGCTCCTTTTAAATTTTAATTTTTAATTTTTAATTTTTTAAAATTTTAATTTTAATCATTCACACTCTCTCTCATACCTCTATTTATTTTACCATGCTTTTAACTAATTCTATTTTAACCCTTTTTAAACCCCCAGAAACCTTAACCGGTAACTACAATTTAATTCGCTTTAGCTGCCTCACTTGTCACCTCTGAAATGTTAGAAGCTCACTCATTTGAATTCTATTTTTAGAGTACAATCTCTACACTCCCATCCCGCTTCAGATTAATCTTACCCCCCAAAACATATATCCTACCGCCCGCCCACACCCTCAACCACCCTGTCACTTTAACTTCATCCCCATACCAACCCTTCCTCCTGTTCCTTTTCCTTCTTTTTCATTTCCTCCCAACTCTCAAAGCGGCTATTTAAACAATCCCGTACCTCATAACCCCCCCAACCCCAAATCTTTAAACGATTTGCCTTTTTTGTTTCATTTGGATTTAAACCTTGAACCAGATATCATCTGCCTTATTTGGTCCTGGAAGTATATCAAAAAATGGCCAATTTCTCTCTTTTCAATCCCCTTTAAGTGCGTCTGGACTCACCTATATTTTGAGCACTTTCTCAACACTGCTCCCACGCAAAAAGTTTTCTTCACATTCTACAATTCATCTGACTTCTTTTCAACGGAAATTTACCACCCGGACAATCTGCATATATTTTTCACGGAATTTTTCTTTTCATTAACTGCGTTTTTTTAACAAAAATTCCTTTAATAATAATTTTCATATTTTTCAAATATTTGAACGTTGTTTTTTTTCGAAAGCCAACTTATCCATCTGTATTTCTCCTCTGATGATAAGATTTCGATCTTTGAAAAGCCTTGGCTTAAGGAAAGAATAATAAACACTAGTTTATTACTGAATACACCTTGCATTGAACAATTGAAATTTGAAATAAATTTGGACAATCGTCGCATATTTATCACTCTTTTTTCTTCTATCTCTACAATTGCTCTATCTCGTATATTGAGCTAATCCTCTTCACAATAGGTTCCATCTACTAAAAGTTTTTACTTTGGTTTATATTTGATCCTATATATATATATATATATATATATATATATATATATATATATATAATAATCCAGGTAAAACATCCACATGGTAGTAATCCAAAGAATTACAACCGGGTTTATAAAAAGTGCTCAATATCAAATAGAGCTTTTATATATGATTATTTTTATTTACACAGACATGTACAAAATCTGCGACACTGGCATGTCGATGTTATCGATCAACAGTTATTATAAACTGAGATCTCATCAGGCAGAGTTAGAATCCGATCTTAACCTTAGATCATATTTGGAAAGAATGAATATATATATATATATATATATATATATATATATATATATATATATATATATATATATATATATATTTAATGTTCATATATTTTTAATATAAAACTAAATATCATAAAATCATAAATATAAAAATACATAAAACTATAAATCACCTAAAAAGTAGTGCAATGGCTTCGTCCGAACACTTTAAAATACAGCAACATTTTTGTAAATAACGAATACATTTTCTTAGATACAGACGAACAACACAGGTAAGGAGGACATTTTTTAATAACTAAATAAGTTAGCAAAACATTTATATGGAACAAAACTTAGATCTAATGTACGGAACGTTTCTGTTCTTGTCTTTTAAGGGAACTGGGGTCTGATCAACTCTGCTGGGAAGCAATGAAATTAAATACGGTTTTGTTTTCAAATTCTCGAAACAGTTTTTCATGGTAAACAACTGATGATCCCTTAAATAATGTTAAGACTAGCGTAAATGTTTGGAAGCAAACTAATATAGTTACTGCAGAAAATAAATTGACTTACAAAAAAGTGATTTTCCACCGAACGACTTGGGACTAAAATGTTTTTTTAAAATATAGTTTTAATGGTTGAGAAACATCCGATACTATATATATATATATATATATATATATATATATATATATAAGCAGACATTTACTATCTACGTTTTACCCAACACGGTTCATCAAGTAAACCGTTTATTAATTGTCTGCGTATTTTTTTATCTTTGTATGTATTGAGAAATTTATCGATATTTCTTAGTTTTTCAGCTCTTTGTTAATTTGTTTTTACATTTATTGATATATATATATATATATATATATATATATATATATATATATATATATATATATGTGTGTGTGTGTGTGTGTGTGTGTATGTATTGTGTCTCCAACTTATGAATTATAGAAGCAGTTCCTTTTTAATTTTCCGATGGGATTTCTTGCAAGTGATAAATTATGCCCGTGTTACACCGTTTGAAGAAACTGTATTGTTATCATGAATAATTCATGAATTTAAGTGCAGCAAACAATAAACGAATAGAAAAGAGAGAAATGTTCTAAAAGAATTCATCAAACGCCTCACAATTTGCCTAATTGTCTTTGATTAAAACAGTGTAGAAAAGGGCTGTGGCAGTGTTATTGTTGAATAGCGGCTCTTCGTGTAAGGGGAGATAATCTATCGAACGAATTAGTAAGAAAATAAACCGATACATTTTTATCACGTTTTTGTTCATCTTCGTCGCTCTGGGATCGAGCAGGCGAAAATGTGGAGATCTTGTTTTCGATCTCCGATCTGTCTCGTGCAGGAGAAAAAAGAGGATGGTTTAGTTTTTGTTGGCGTCTGTTTTCCACGCATGCGTCTGTATGTAATCACTTGTGCATTTACAACTGATCTCGTGTATTTTTATGTCTGTATAATTTCTGCTGTCTGTTTCATTCCACAACATTTAGTAATTAATCTTTCTGCTCGCATACACCATATATACTCATTATATATATATATATATATATATATATATATATATATATATATAAATATTTTCTTTGTAGTACAAAACTTTATAATGGCATGAAAGAGACAATATTTATTAATCATGATGAATTAAGAATTAAAAAGATGAAAGGGCAGCTGACCGGTTTCGTACCTTGCTCAACAGAGTCAAATATCGAGGTATCATGTAAAAAATATAATAAAGATGTTATGAGAATTATAGCAAGGGAAAGGGGTAAAAAAAGAAAAAAAAAGAAAAAAGTTCAATCAAATAGAAACAACATTAAGCCCGAGGAGATTTTCTCTTTGCTTGCAAATAGAATGTCTCAAGGACTTAATATAGATTGTTTCTAGGATATTGAGATGATAGAGGGAGTGCGACTTACTAAGAATGGAGAATAAGTCGACACTGAAATTAGAAGCACAGGTGCGGTTATTTATGAGATGTTCGGCTATCCACGAACCATAAGTATTATGTAAAACGTCCGTTGGTGAATAATTTGCATTGCGAATTTTTGTGGGCACGTCTTGTTTGACCCGGATGTCTAATCTTTGTGACGTCATCCCAACGTAGTGCATACTGCAACTACATTTAAATAAATAAATAATAGAATTATTGTGATGTGGAGGAAGGGAAGGACATCTTTTCGAACAGAAGTTAAGATCGGTCGGGAGGAAAAACATTGTTGTACAGACAAAGAGACTTGTTTGGCGAATCTATCGATAATGTCACCAAGCCATGGTAGGCGAAGGTAAATAGGGCATCTGTCTACAGAAGCTGATTTTCTTTTGTAAAAATTTGATATTTTGGTTTTAATGGTAGATTGTACAATGTCTAAAGGATAGTCATTGTTGCAGAGGGTCTTAGTGATAAATTTACTTTCTTCATCTAGCTTGGTCTTCGAACAAATCATTAAGGCCCTATGGGTAAGGGTCTTAATAAGATTGAACTTTTGTTTTGTGGGACAAAATAAGTCCCAACGAGTATATATATATATATATATATATATATATATATATATATATATATATATATATATATATATATATATATATATATATATATATATAAATTAATCAAGTTCAGATGTATTTATAAAATGAACTTAAAACCAATATTTTTTCAAAGGTGCTCAATACTAGGCCGGGCTTTATAAATATTATTATGTAAACACTTGTGTGGCTTACGCATATTCAAACGTGTTTCGGTGATACCATATCTTCAGAGCCTAAAAACATAATAATAAGATTATTGTTTTAGGCCCTGAAGAGATGGTATCACTGAAACAGGTTATTTGCAAGTGTCACATATATAGATGTTCACGTAAATATTCTACCCATGACAAGATGGTTAATCGATAGATTCATTATCAAAGAAAGTAATTTTATACGATCTAAGAGAACTTGAGGGTGTCTGTTGTTCGTGAATGGATACTATCGCAGACTATGGAAACTTTTACGCTGAGTGCAAAACTTCGTGAATCGATTCCGTCCATTTACACACTAATACTGGCTTTTTATTAATGACTCACCACTTATAAAGGTCGAAAGCTACTTCAGGATAATGGTGAATAAAATGGATGGATTGTAAGTTAAATTATGAAGAATATTATGAGAGGATAAAAATGATATAAGGAATTAAGAAAGCTTGATTACCTATGAGGGGCGGTTTATGATAAGTATTTGTAGACCTGTTGTAGTTTGCATGGAAGCAGTCCCTGGATAATTTATTTCATAGATAGGAAGTTCTTGAAAATAAATTCTCCCCATGAAAATTCCGTCTGACGTCAGACATATGGAGAAAGAAAAGAAAGTTATTTTTAGTTGTGGTAGGGAGATGAGTTTTTACCGCTAATGTCTGACAAAGAGGTTAGAGATTGGAGCTCAGTCGAGCACTTTGTATGGAGATAACGATAGAGTAGATAATGACTAGAGTGTGTCTTCTGTGAAAAAGGGACTGTAGAAAACAGAAGGTATTTTCACCACTAGATTGCAAAACCGATTTTATACACTGTCAAATCAAGAAAAAGTACTCTGAGGAACCCCTTACCAGATGGTGCAACCGTACTCCATCTTAGGACGTATCTGACTTTTATATAGTTAGAGAATTGCATCAGGAATCTGGTACTATCTAGAGCGGTAGAATGATCTGTCTTTAAAGCAACCGTAGCAACAGATTGGGTCTGGTTTGAAAACCAATTCTTGAAGCTTACCAAAACAAAAGTCTTCCTCAAGGAGCGAGCCATTAAATTCGACTAGGGCAAAATAAGGATACTAACATTTGTGGCGAAAGGAGAGAAGCTTGGTTTTATTCAAGTTAGAATTAACAATATACTTTTCTCCTTATTACAACATGTGCTCCAGACCGGAAGAGAGAGAATCAGTAATATCTTGATCACTAATATACAGTTGTATTGTCTACGTAGATGTCAACAAATGAAGATCAAGAACAATACTCTGGCGTTGATACTATTCGATTCAGACTTCTTCTTATCAACACCTACATTTATTGACTAATCAGATATATATATATATATATATATATATATATATATATATATATATATATATATATAAGTAATAAATAATTAATATTTATTTATAAATATTATCATAATCCCCCTTCACTAAAGGCCGGGCACTCTGAGTGAGTTTAATAACAAGCAGTACAAATAGCTTCATGCAAAAATCCAAACACTAGTTTGTTGATTACTTTAACTGCTTGTGTAAACTTAGCCGCCGACTCGCTATTTACAAAGTTAAATTCCTCGTTAATTATTGGCTAATTCCCTATGGCCGAGAGGTAACGCTCTTGACTGCAAATCAGTGGCGATTTGTGATCGGAGTTCGCGCCCGCCGACCGTTGAGAATTAGCTTCCTGCCCTGGAGATTGCGTTAGCATGAAACATCGATGTCTGTAGGTAATAAATAATTAATATATATATTTATATATATTTTACTGTTAGATACTTAACCCCCCTTGTTTTTTTATTTTATTTACTTATTATTTTTATTTATTTATGAATTTTCCAACGAATGTTAAGTCTGCAATATCGGTGATTTAGTTAGTTTCTCTGTGAATTTAAACTGCATTTTACATTTTTTTTGTTAAAATGACTCAAAGCTTCTTTAGACTATATATATATATATATATATATATATATATATATATATATATATATATATATATATATATATATATAGAGAGAGAGAGAGAGAGAGAGAGAGAGAGAGAGGGAGAGAGAGGGATTTGATATTTAAGAGAACATTGACAGATATTCCATAGCATGCAAATTTGTGTCAGATGATATCAAAAGTCTTTGATAAATCGAAAGCTATTCCACTGCCAAATGAACCTAAAATTACTCACCAGCGTTAATTTGAATAAAAACTTACGTTCAAGTAATGATATATAATAAATCGTTTGCAATAGGTTCTGTAGTTTGGCATTACGTAATATAAAAAGGGTCTATTTTCCGTAAACTGTTGGGATTTTTCCTGTTAAAATGAAGGACGAAGACTGTAGTCCGCTGGAAGAAAAGTTGATGGCATTAAAACGTGACTAGACAAGAACAGAGATAACAAACAACTTGGGTAGATAATGAAAGGGTATTTATATAGATGAAAAAAGAGAAGAAAGAAATAGAATGTTGCTTGCAAAAGAAGTGCCTTTGCGGACTCACTGTAAATGCCAGTTGTCTTGTTACAGGATGCTGTGAAGAGTAGTTGAACATCAAGAGGACTTCGCGCGTATTATATACGCTAAAAAAGGTATGTGCCCGCTCTCACCTAACACAGCAGAGAAGAACGTTGTTAACGGCTGCGAGGCTTGAGCAAAGAGAGGCCGTTATTTTCAAAAATAGGCGCTCTCCTGGGTTTTCTGCAGAGATTGAAGCAGTGGTCTGTGATTGGCTGATTTTCATCCAATCACAGGGCACTTACAATTTACTGCGCTTAATAATAATTCCAATGCAACCAAACATCGAAATCACATAAACTAATGGGAACTTGAACACATCATGTCAAGTTCACATTTAGTGGTGGTTGCTGTTACGCCATTTCTTTCTACTTCCTAAATAATACGATAGACTAATAAAAACAAAGATTGTCCTCACGAAGCGTTAGTAGCGTTCATTGATGCGTGTTCATAAACTGGATGTCTTTATTATGAACTTAATCATCATTTCACATGACCCATGATTGCACTTTACGATCGACGCGGCCGTTATCTTTACGCTAAAGTAATCTTTAATGAATATTTTCAATCAATAAACACCATGTTTCGCCTTTAAATACGGTACAGCACATCTTAAATTATGTTTCAACTGTTTTAAAAGTTTTTTAATAACCTACAAAACAACAAAGACAATTTCAAATCGATAAATAATGTTAAAAATATTTGAAACAAGATAAAGTGAATCCACAAAAAGATAAAAATCACGAAGCGATTCTTTTCTTTGATATTTTTTTTTAGCTAAAGTATCGTAGCGATACATACAGTTGAGGAAAATAGAAAAAGAAACAAGAAAAGCACTGGTTTAAAAACATATTTAAAAGATATGAGATTAGGAAAAAATATATAAATAAAATGAAATTATTTTTGTAGATATTAATATTGGACGATACGAAAATGGAATGTGAATTATTGATTATTAGTTTAATTAAAGTAAATATTGAATTAGAAGAGTGTCTTTTGAATAAGTTAATACTCAATAAAATTGAGGCATGTAAAACATATTTGTTAACTTGTTGAAAATCAAAGTAGAAGACGATTCTGCATACCTAGTACTTCTTTTGTCTTATGCACAGAACCAACAGTATTCGCGTGCTCTAAGATGTTAAGAGCTGTCTCGGTCGCTGCTTCTGCTTTCTACTTATTTCCAGTCCTTACTTCAGGTGGGTCGTCTTTAATATCTTGGTCGTCAGAGAAACAAAGCATCATGAATGTCTTTACTATTGCCACTTTGTACTCAACCCATACTTAATGCAATAGATAACTTCAGCCATTCCTTCTTTTCCAAATATTACTTAATTGTTCAACATTCTTGGTATTCCAAACCACTTCCTTATGTACACGCCACACCGTTGTTTGATCCGTTCTACTTGTGTCAATGGTACTTTATACACGTGCAATGGCTACATTATCCGAGGATACAGATTAAACTGCAGACACCAACATTGATACTTTCCAGGTAATTCGGTCTTATCAATTACCTTTAATGTTTCCTCTGTCTGCCGCTGTATTTCCGCTCCTTGGCTTCTGTCACTTAATGAGTCTCTGCACCATGTATCCAAGCTTTTTACTGGGTTCTCTCTTACTGTTGGGATCACTTCTCCTCCGATCATATACCTTATTTCTTTTTGTTTACCTTTCTAGTGGGGTCTTAACAAGCGTATTCTCACAATTTGGATATATATATATATATATATATATATATATATATATATATATAACATTTAAATGTTGAATTAAATTAAAGATGATTTAATTATCGCTTAATAATAATCTATCGTGACACTATAAAGCTCAATATATTAAATAGAGCAATCAATTCTAGAGATGAAAGATGAGAATAAAAAATTGTAAAGATACAAAATTTTTATTAGAACATCAGAAGTTCAAAGCAAGGAGCTTCATATCCTTAATCCATGGATTTTCAAAGATAAACTTTTTTCATCAGAGGATAGAAAAAACCCCGACAATGTAATTGTTAATATTATCGGCAACGTTTAACTTTGAAAAAAACTTATACACAAAATAAAAACTAAAAGATGAAGAGTCTTTTGTTGAGATGAAAACGTAGAGTTAGGGTAGACGCCGTCAAAAAATACTTCAAAATTAAAACAGCTGTTATATTGGAAATGAATGTTTGGAAACGAATACTCAAATTGTTTTGGAGTCCAATGTTGTTGTTAAGAAGCTGATTTTTAGACAGCTGTTGGTAAAGTCCAATTCATCCTGTCTATGCAGTAGTTCGATAGTTGAATTATCCATTTCACAAGGTTCAGAATAAAGTTTGTCAGTGAGAGTTCGATGTATATCAAAGTGTGCATTACGAAAACCTCTAGCTCCCAGGTTGATCAGTGTTCTTGACGGCGTCTATATACCCATAAACATATATATGTTTCGCGTTTTTATTTTACACGCGTTAGTATGGAATTACGTAACCGTATCCAAATATTATGAACCCTGGTCTCGTAACCATTCGGCAAACGCGACGAACACGCTTTGAAATGCAAGAGAAATACGCCTTGTATTCTTCCAATATAAACACAAATACTGCGATTCTAAAGACAGTTCTATTTTTAACAGGAGAGAATCATGCAACGTGGCTAATTTATGAATCATCACTTTATTGCTTGTATGTGTGTGAGTATGTATTAAGTTGGCGTGAATATGTGTTTTTATTTGACACGTTGTCTGGTGACATTATGTTGGCGTGTGGTTATAGCGAAATATTTCCCGGGTAAAATCACGAGTGTTATTCCCCCCCCCTCAGATATCGTTTTTTTCAGAATATTTTTTTATTTCTTTATTTTCTTATCATTTTTAGTTGGAAATTCAATAGAAAAACACCAAGCTAAGTGTCTTAGCTATTAAGACTACGATGTACCGACTAAAATAGTATTTAAGTTTTTGTTATGGTGATCCACCCTATTCCTTACTCTATGAATAGTGTCGTTATGACCAGTCAGTAGAAGTGAGGAATCACCCTCTGTCAACCCATTACTTCTGTACTTTATGTTAATGCAATTTCTTATTATTAGATCGTTACTAAAATAATGGCCGATTTCAGAAACATACATTTATTCAGGAAAACATTCACCTATCCAATACCCTGTAAATGGCGTGAAACTGTTGCAGTGCTGACAGCAAGTGTCTGAGATATCTTTGACACTTTGACGTGGATTTTACCCAACAAGTGCTTGCAATTGTTCATTGTCAAGATTTCACGGCCGTCTTTAACATTCTTCATCTTCAAGGCTCTCATCTCAACTACGGAATTTCTGGAACAACCTTCATACTGTCCGATCGGATCGCTTGTGGATCCATATCCCCATGCTATATTGATATTGGCAGAAGTTTCGGAAGCATCACACCCAAGTTTCAACTCATGCAATGTAAGAAGACGAAGGTAATGTTTTGGCATGTTCATGATTGAAGGCCTTCTATGCTTCAAAAATACTTTCTATCTGAAAAAAATTACAAATTATTATTGAGAACACATGAATTATTATATATGTTAAAATTTACAAATTCTATGTTAAAATGACTTTTTAGAACCCAGCGCTTCAGTTGGCTATTATTTTTGTAGCGATCTAATAATTACCCTCTGTTCGTATTGTTTCTTGAAGGCAGTTTTCAATGCAAAACCTTATATAAATACATTTCTTTTTAAAAAACTCATTTGGCTCTGAAGAAACCTTTGAATCAAACTCTTCGTATGGCGATGTAAACCAAACAACATATAAAGAGAGATGAACGAATAACGTTAAAAGGAAATAATTGTGATGTCTTCTCTGTTCTATCCCCCAATAAACATCCATCATTTATTGGAACTTTGTCAACAGTAAAGTCTTGCAAAAACACTGATTCTTCTTTTGGTAACTCTTCCCTTTATGTTATTTCTTGTAGTTTTCCCTACTTTAGTTATTTTTAACCATATCCCATCCCCCGTTTGTCATTCTCCTTAATCACTGCCAGGCATCTTCCACGCGGTTTCAACTAAAGTCTATTTAGATCGAAGAAAAATGTGTTCCCCTTTAAAAAAAATAACGCCGCAAATAAACAGGTTCTATAATTTATAGGTGAGCTAAGACATTAACACGTTGGTTTCCGATAATCTGAAAAGTAGTTTTTATTGTATTTTCGTTTTTGCATTTTGTTGATGGGAAGAGAATAAAGTGTTAATGCATTGTTTTTTTATACTCAAACATTTAACAGAAAGGAAAAATGGGGTGTGGCCAAATGGATGGAGTTTTGTGTCGATACGTCTGCCAAGTTCTGACAGTTTCGCTCTAACTTACTTCATTTCTTGTTATTTAATTTCACAGTTGCGTGAAATTTGAGTCAATTTAAAGAGATGGGACCTGAATTATCTATCAATTTATATATCTGTCTATTTTCATACTCGTCCCAGGAGGGTAAAATGAATTCATCGAACAGAACAGTTTTGAACCACGTTTACGAAGATTACAATTAAAGTATCATGAATGCTACTAAACCTTATATATAGAATCCTTATTCCAATTTTGATCGATATCCATTAAATGATTTGATCATAGAAAATGTCTAAAATTTAAGGCTTAAGCTTAGGGATCTTAATAAGAAATTGGAATTCAAGGAATCTTGCATAATTGGTGTCTACTGATTATGCATCAAATTTAATCTAAATCTGAAATAATTTAATTCTCAAATCGGAGGTGGAGCCAATAATGTGAACCCCAAAATCATTTAATAATACCACGAAGAAACTGAAAATTGATGAATATTTATTAATTGATGTCAAATACCTATTGTTAAAATTTCACAAAAAATTAGAGATATCTGAATTTTTTGGAAGAGCTTACACATTGTGTCTACTCCCTTTACATAAAACTAAATTAAACTAAATATAGACCACATTATCTACCGACACGCCTCGTAGCTGTGTTTCAAAATTCATAATGATCGGTTAATTAGTTTAGGAGTGAATAATGTACATATATAAACATATACACATACCTTACTTAATATAAATTAGGAATTATCTATTTTTCATGTGATAATTCTTACTTAAGAATAAATTGAAAGCAGGGATTGCGCAAGAATTTTTTGGTTTCATTTTCTGTTTTATCTGAACGCAGTTTAATCAACAACAGAAGTTTTTTCTTTCACGAAAAATGAACTTCAGTCGTAGATTTATAAAGAGGAAAGAAGAACAGGAGATAACATATCGAATATTTCAAATTCTATTACAGACAAAAAAAAACGTGAAATAAACATGAAACATAAAAGAATTGACACGATAGAAGAAAAATCATTCATGCGTTTTTTTTCTTATCACTAATACATAGCATAAAACAAATTATACATATCTATAAAAGGGTATGGTAGTTTTCGTGAAGCATTACTGGTCAATAAGTATATAGGTATTTAATAAGGATGTAAGCAATGTGGAAAAGTTCGGAATTGTAAAATAAAATTGTTTGTGTGGTTGTTTTGTTTTACGAGTTTTCGAGTTATTTAATGCCAAATCAGGTCAATTTGATGAAAGTGTTTATGCTTCAAGTTCTTTATATTTTCAAATATTTATTCATGGTGTTTGGTGGTTTTGTAGAGGGAAAAAGGTTGTTTATGTTCTAGCTTTGCAGAACATGATTGAGTTTTGAAAAGAGAAAGAAAAAACCCCAATAACATCAATGTTTGGTGCATTTTAAGTCAGGAAGCCGGTATCTTAAGACAGCCTGATCTGGTAGCACCAGTGAAGAAGTAAAGATGGACAAAAACAAAGAATTGAAGTAAATGTAGGCGATGCTTTCATCAAAAATGTATTTATTTCTTTCTCAGTAAATCTTTCACATATTTCATTAACGCTATCCTTTAAGGAACCGCCATCTTTGAACTTTTCTTTTCTATAAATGGAAATAACGTTTGCTTTGTATTTTGAGAAGGGACGTTTCTCTCGAAATATCAAAATATTTGCCTCCATCTCGGATTTTATTTACAGTAAGTGATAGAAAAAGTTATCAGTATAAAGAAAACAAGCGACCAGTGAAAAAATGAACGTTTGAGAAATACTACGGTATGATATTAGAGATAAAATTACATGCTATTTTCAATGTTGGTTTGATATTATTAGACCGTTCTTGTGTTCATGAAATCTGCAGACATCTAAATGATTACAGATTATTAGGATCTCCTGTAACTTTAAAGTAATGTTTTCATAATAAATGCTTCAAGAGTTGAAATGTTGTCCGTTGATTGGCTACGAACTCGTTTCCCATCCATAATTGTTCTTATGGAAGACATTCGTTTTGCACGTTCCCAATTTGTCCCACCCATCACGTGGACAACAATTGAGAGAGTGTTCAGGACAGATGACACGAGAGAAAATTTGCTGACTTGTGTTCAATTTTGAACAAGAGGACCTAAGTCTAAGTAAGTAAATATTTTTCTTAGTGTTGGATTGGCAATTCATACAAATTGTACACTTCCGTCCCACGTTGTGTTGTTTGATCACGGAAGGCTGCAATCTGCCAGAATAATAATTGGCTAGAGACGGCCATGTCTTTGTCAATGTTTGTCTAATACACATAACTTCTAATGAGACTTTTAATTCAGGAAATTCCCGGGTGACCGACATGCAATTCTTTTAGTATTTTTTTCTGTAACGCTATCGAAATAACCACTCGATCGCCGTACATAAATACTTCAGTACAGGTTGAATACACTTCCAAGATTTGTCGATGTTTTTCTCTCTTTATTCTTTTTTAATGTTTTTTAAGAAATCGTCGTCTAGCGCATTTTCTTTTATTTCTTCGAGTGTTATCGGAAGCTCTCTAATGGTGTTACATAATGTATTTCTTTTACTTCTACCTCGGTTTTTAGGGAGAAAATCACTGTGTCTCCAAGGGGTTCAGTATATTTTAAGATAAGTATAGATTATCCGTCAGCATGACTAATTTTTGACGATAGGAGATACTCCATTTTATAGTTGTAATTAAGGAGCATGGTCCATTTTTGTTGTCTGTTTGCAGTATGCGTTGGTGACCCTTTAGCAGTAGTTTATGGTCGGTTTGCAACACAAAATGTTCTCTGTGAACGAAACGATGAAATTTGGTGACTACAAAAATAATATCCTATGCGTTCTTCTCAGTTTGTTAGTAACTCTTTTCTGCCGGTAGTAATGTACGAGACGCGTGTGCAATAAGTTTTAGCGATCCGTCTTCCATTTTGGGAAATATGCAAGCTACAATGCCGTACGAGCTAGAATCAGTAGCTACAATGATTTCGAGATTTGGATTGTAGTGCGTCAAAAATAATATTTATGTGAGGGTATTTTTTTCCAATACCTTTTTTTATCGCACTCGTTCGTCCTGGGTCTTCTACAATCTTAGTTAATAATTTAACCAAGATATTTTATTTTTTCCATGAAAAACAATGCCATTTTCCCTCCTTCAATTTAAACCCATAACCTTGTATTCTTTTAAATACTTCGTGTATATACGATTTGTGTTTCTCGATGCATTTAGTGATCACTAGAATGTCATCAAGGTAGGCTGTTGTAAATTCCAGTTCGCTAAGCAATGTGTCCATTTCCATTACTTGTCGAAAAATAGCTAGTGCAACCTTAATCGCAAATGATAATGGGTATTTATACAAAGTAGCTTTGAGAACTCCTCGCCCACAGGTATTTATAGATACGCATCACTTCAATCAAACTTTGAAAATGTTTTTCCTCCATTGAGTTTAACGAATATCTCTTCTGGACTAGGCAGAGAATAGTGGTAATATTTGAGTGCATGATTCAATCCTGTGAAGAAATCTGCACAAACACGGATATTTTTACCCTTTTGACGTAAACTGTTAGCGAAGCCTACTTGCTGTACTTTATTTTCGAGAAGACTCCTATTTTTTCAAGTCGACTTAATTCTTCGCCAATTTGATTTAATGGCGCGAATGGAACATTTCATTTCTTTTTAGAAATTGACTGAATACTTGGTTTTAATTTAAACTTGGTAGTCATTTGTTTACATCTAACCAGTCCACCAGAAAAAACAACCTTCCGAAAAGTTTGTTTTAATTATTTCTTTAGTCTTCATGCTTCGGTATTTAAAGTTTCTATATTTTGACAAAAGTTTATGGGCATATTCCATAATTGAACATTTTTCATCTAGTCCGTACAAATATGTTGTTGGAGTTGTCCATCTAAATCATTTTCAATTTCAAAGTTTTTCTGTTTAAAGTAACGTAAACAATTAGCTAATACTCAAATTTTATTTGTCCTATAGTGATGCTTTTGACGATTTTAGTATTGATTAAAGTTGGTTTTCCAATTTTTTCCATATTTGAAGATTTATTATCGACAAATCTGAACTGGAGTAAAGTTGTCATTTTATATTTTTATTCATTATTCTTACTTGCAAAACTTCCTGATATTTTCAACTTCGTTACTTTTAGCAAATTTTAATGAATCTTTTTTATTTTATTTATTCACTCTGCGTACTTTTCTGTAACTATGCGATTGCAATTAAAACTATTTTTTATTTAAATTGGAAATCTTTGTACCAATGCAATTGCTCGAAATCAGAAAAAAGGTTTAGGGGCCAAATTATTCTTATTTTGTTTATCAAATTTAGTTGGTTAATTAATTTTTTTTGTTACAGATCTTTCTAATATGTGACAATATACTTTGCACAATGTTTCTTGAACTTTGACAAACACTAATCAAACGTTAAACAAGATTCATTCTCAATGTCTTTTGAACATTGCCGAACACTAATCAAACGTTAAACAAAATTCATTCTCAATGTCTCTTGAACTTTTGCGTACACTTATCAAACGTTAAACAAGGTTCATTCTCAATGTCTTTTGAACATTGCCGAACACTAATCAAACGTTAAACAAGGTTCATTCTCGATGTGATTTGAACTTTGCCGGACACTAATCAAACGTTAAACAAGGTTCATTCTCAATGTCTCTTGAACTTTGGCGAACACTTATCAAACGTTAAACAAGGTTCATTCTCAATGTCTCTTGAACTTTGGCGAACACTAATCAAAAGTTTAACAAGATTCATTCTCAATGTGATTTGAACTTTGCCGAACACTAATCAAACGTTAAACAAGGTTCATTCTCAATGTGATTTGAACTTTGCCGAACACTAATCAAACGTGCGATATATTGAAGCGTTAAACAAGGTTCATCTTATTATATCTGCATCTGTATTCGACACTAATCCCTGTGCAAAAATTAGTCATTTAAAATTGTGAGCGCTCACCTCCGACAATTACAAATCTACGTTAGCTAAAGTAGTGTAGACTTTGTCTTCCTTCCTTGTGAGACTCATGTATTTTAGCTTTTTTTTTGAAAAAGAGATGTTTTAAGGCTAAACTATTTAGTAAATAATTGTATCGCTTCAAAAAATGTAAGGTTGCTGTTTTTTGTGAAAATATACAAAATACACGAATTTTGTATGTTAAATCGTACCCAACTTTCTTAATAGTAAACAAACCTTTTTATAATCGGAATTTGTAATTTTAATTTTTGTTCCAATCCAGAGTGCCCCTTTTTGGGGGAGCTGGATTTTGCTACATTAAAAATTTATAAAATAATAAATCTTTAATAAAAAAATACGAACTTTTTGCCTCCCCACTATGACAGATAAGACATAAGGTCGGTTTTTAATCTAGGGAAAACCAGCTCCCCCACAAATGAGGCACTATGGATTGTGACAAAAATAAATATGGCCTCAGTCTGGAAAGATTTCTCCTTCACTGATCGAGGATAGGAAATATATTGACAAAACGACGCAGAATAGTTTTAATAAAAAACTTAAATATTATTTCGTTTGTTTATACGTTTTGCTTGAAGAAAAAAGTTTGTAAACATCTCATTCGTCAAACTCCGCTCTCATGGGGAGGCAAAACAGTAGATTAATTGAGTCCGTCGATTTTTCGGGTTGTGTAAGTTTTCAGCGTCTTAAATTCTAGCTTTCAAATGACTTAATTCTTTACGATTATTCGATTTATATTTAAATTATTATGAGAAAAAATGTATATATTTATTAGAATTATAATAATTTTTATATCAACTGAATAATCGTAGAGAATGAAGTCATTCGAAAACGATCTCTGAAAATCTTTCGTTTGTTTATTAAAAAGTTTGGTAAATAAAAAAAAATCCAGCCTACATTCAAAAATAAATACTTAATATATTTCCCTACGTTTTACTTAAAATAAATATTTTCCTATATTAACTCTCGACTTTGTGAGGAAAAACCTGACAATTCAGAATAGTTTTAACTTAAAAAAAATATTGGTGCTTGTATAATAAAAAGCCGAAAAAAAGTTTTTTTTGTCTTTTATGTTGGAGAGGTAAATAAGGGGCAGGTAACTCTTCACAACAGCTCTAGCTTTCGAACAATATTTTTCTAACCCTAACCCTAACCCTAACCCTAAACCCTAAACCCTAAACCATAACCCTAACCCTTTTATGTCTAATCGACGTTCTCCTTGCACAGTAGCCACATGTTTTGATTACTGGAAAATCGTGTTTAAAATTCGTTGTAAGAGTTACCTGCCCCTTATTTACCTCTCCAACACTAAAAGACAAAAAAACTTTTTTTCGGCTTTTTATTATACAAGCACCAAAATATTAACCGTTTGTTTACAGGTTCCACGTGCATGCGCGAAGGTCAACCGTGAGTCAAAGAAACCGGCGTAGACCCAAATTCGTACTTTTCATATTTGCTTATGTCTGAAGTGCCTCAAACCTAATTGGCCCATAAACTTCATAAGAGCAATGATGTAAAAAGCTGAAGTTTTAAGGAAAATCCTCGAATGGAGAAACCAACCTACATAAACCACGAACACTAACCAACCACATGGAAATTGCAACAGAAGTAAAATAAAAAAAACATGGAAGGAACACCACATGAAACAAAAAGAACTGAAACTGCTAGAAATATCATAAACTGTGCCATTCTCAAATAAACAAATGTCACCGTCGGTCGATACCACACAAAATAAGCATGAAGGGTCAAGGAGGATGGAAAGACCGAGGAGCGAGAGCACTAACCAGCCATCCACTGGATGAGTGGAATGAGTACTGGAACCTTGGAGAGGCTTATTGGCATCAAAATCCTAGAGTATACCAATGGTCGTTGCCAACAAGAAATCAATGGTAAGCGGCTGTTGCGATTACGCAAAGTCATTTGCAAGAGTTATCGAAAGAGATGGAGAATACTGAAAATCTGTTATCACCCGGACTCCATGGAACACCACCAGTTAGACTAATCACTGATGATGATCTGTGTGAGAACTCTTAGTGAGTAATAATAATAATAATAATAATAATAATAATAATAATAATGATGATGATGATGATGATGATGATGATGATGATGATGATGATAATGGTAACGAAAATAAAACGTATAGTGATGATTGTCGATATCCGAATCCGTGATGGTAACCGCATTCCAACATGAAACCATCGTTCACATTTTCAACATATCAATGAACATCAAAAGAAGAAAAATGAAAAAAAAAAAAGACAAATCCGAAAAGTATATATATTTTTTTATATTGTTCTCATACGACATCCGGCGAACGCACTTCAACGGAAACGTCTTCATCGCAAAACTCGATAAACAATCGGTCTCATAAAAGCTCATAATTCGTTCGAGCAAAAAAAGTTGTAATATTATAAACTAGCTGTGACCCGTGGAAATGCCACGGATTGTTTTTGATTCTATATTAATGCTGATCTAATAAGATTCTTAAATAATTAAAATTAGAGAAAGCAGAATATATGTAAATATGAAATATAAATAATTGAGATTTGTTTTTCAGAAAGATATAGATAAAATTTGTAAAATTACCTTACATTCTTAATAAACTTCTCGTTCATTCTGTTGTGTTTTATATAAGTCAGAAAATTGTCGATGAGATGATGTTTCACTATTCAAAGATTTCAACGATTTTAAATCTCTATGTCAATAAACCTATGTTCTCACTTCTCGGTTGTCCGTGTAGATTTTTTTCTCGCCACAACGAGACTTACAGTAAATTATTATATTTTGTTTACTATTAGTCGTATATTTTTTTGGTATAAAAAATTGCATGCTTCGGAATTTTTTTTAGATGTAACCACCGATCATCTTCAGGATCCGTGCTCCTGACTAGCAAATTTACATTCGTTTTTCTACCATTTTATTTGCAATATAATAACGTACTTTTCGATAATTTATTAAAAAATTACTTAGCCCTTTCTAGACGACTGATGATATGAGACATTTTTAAATAATCACTTAAAAATAAAAAAATCAGCAAATGGGATAACTCATATTTTTAATTGAAGAATAAAATCCATATTGTTTCCATTAAAATTAAAATTTTATTTCTTTTAAATAAAAATTAAAAACTTAAATGACTCTACTGTGTACCGGGCAGCGCCGTGTAGGGATAGCTAGTAGATATACGAAACGCCTATTATTTTAATAGACGTACGCTAATTCATTTACGATTGCATCTAGTCATACAAAAATGGAAGGTCACTAAAAGATACACCGAAATACTGTTGGGAAAAAAACTTAGACTTTAGTAAAGAAAGGAAAGAAAAAAACAATTTTCGAACGGATAAAAGAAATCACGAATTTAATAGAAACTGAGTATTTATTGCTTTGGGTCTTTATATTTTATTTTAGTAGCTTAGTTGCCTTTTGAATGGAAGCCAAAAGTCTGGCTTTGAAGAGTTTAATTAACGGAGTCATGATCGACGCCATTTTTATGGTAGTTTTAAATCTATTTGTAATAAGGTAATTTATTGTAGACTGTATTTGTCATGTATACGAGAGAAACTCTGGAAGTGGCATCTCATGTTGATTTCAACGGAAACTATACTTGCTAGACCGAGTGCAGTAATATTGAAACAATTATATGTCAACGAGTAACGCGATAAATAAAGAAGTGTTGGAATTTTTAAAGAAAAATGTCTCTACTGTTTGTTTAAACTAAGAAACTTATTTTTGAGAGAATGAAACTATTAAAAAAATGTGGCTAAAAAGGAGAGGTTGTCTTAGTATGAGACAGTTATCGAACAGTTGGTTCTGGTGAGTTAATTTGCATACGTGCAACGAATTAGTGCGCATATGTAGTGGGATGGTCACTACTATCTCCTTATTTAGTTTAGTCAACTTTTTTGCTAAGTGAAAGACGTGTTTGTTGTAATCCCAGTTCTTTAAAAGAAACGAACGTTCCTTACAGCTTCTATAAGAGGAAATAGACCCTCACAATCTATGTTATAAATGAGTGGTTGCGTCTTGTCTTCTCAGTAAGATAACGAGCGTTCTATGTTATTTGATCCTTGACATGTGTTGAGGTCGCGAAATATCATTTTGTAACCATCGAAGAAAATTAGAAGGAATATGATGCAAAATGTGACCAAAAGCAATGACCCCCAACCCAAAAAATAAAAACTAAAAAACAAAAAAAGTGTAGATTCAACATCACAAGTATTATAGTGTAGCGATGATTTTGGATACGAGCGTGTAAAATAACTTATTAAAACGGTATTTTCCATATAAAATTAGAATAATCATAAAAGTAGAAAATTCTATTAGAAGAGAAAAAATAGAGTTAGAGCTAGGTGTTATGGTATGGCGTCACAGAAGGAAGTCATAAGTGAGACGTGGCGAAGAATAGAAAAAAAAGTATTCCTCTTTTGGCAGGTTAGTTGATTGGGTTCGAACGCTTTTTTTCTTCTTAAAGCTCTGTCTTCGTTTACCCATCCGGGAGCAGGTGATGACAAAAGATAGAGTGTGTCCAATCAAATTACAGATACGCTTCTGAGCCTTATCTTGATCTCTCAAATCGGACAAAGATTCACAAACTTGAAAATTTAATATTATATAAAGACCACTGAAGAGGATACTAAAAAAATACCTAACGTAGGTGATTCTGGTTCACGAGATGTAATTTCACATATTCTAACAAAAATAGACTGGTCAAATAGTTACACCAGTGGTTCTTAAACCTGTTGCGTATGCCTCAAGGGATGGGGTGATTTTTAATGGGAGCAAATGCGCGCGTTTGAGATGATCTGGGTTAAAATGAAATTTTTTTATTTTTTGGGTATTTCAAATATTTCAATATCCTACTATAGAATTTCCCTCTCTCTCTTTATTACGTGTATACACTCTTTTATTGATATACTAGAAAACACGTGATCCGTTAGATCACTCAGTAATAGATGACCCAACGGGTCACGTTTTCGGACTCGGGTTTGACTGTTTGAATCAAGAAAAAGTCAGAATGCAAAGCCAGTTTAATTAAACAATCAAAAGAGAAAATCTAAACTGAGTATTTCTGCTAATCAAACCCCCTTTTATTTTTCTTCTCTCTTTTTACCTCTGATTTTCTCACCAACTATAAGTTAAATAGTATAAATACTTGTGGTGATATCTCCTATAGTTTATAATGGACTATTTTAAACCATAGTTAGTTCTATTACATGTAGCTGTTAACAAACAAAGATAGATAGATAGATAGAGGGAGAGAGAGAGAGTCAATGAAGTGAGAGTGATATAAACTGCATCAAATAAGAGAAGGTGGTGCAAACAGTATACAACTAGAGAGAGAGTGAGTGTAACAAACAAAATATTAGTAAGAGATGAGTGACTTAGTGAGTAAATTACAAGTTACGGCAATTAGATTATATATATACTAGCGGAACCCGTCGCCCGGCGTTGCATGGGAGAAAGTACTACCTATTGCATGACGTCGAATGAAAAAAAAAACGGCTTATAGTCACTGTGTTGGCGAATGTTTTGAATTAAAAAAAAAGAATATTCGCAGAAAATCATCGGAGTGAACGGGAGCGGTCATTAAGTCTTTTCGTATTGCTTTATATTATGTAGTAAATTAATACCAGGCAAATAATAAATAAGGACGGACTGTTTTGTGAATAGTAAACTGTGTTTATTAGTTCCCGGTGTCGATGAGTGTAGTGACAGTACATAATTGTTAGGGAGAAAAGTTTTTGCTACCACCTCTATGGAGTTGGTTTTTTGGAGAGTCGTGGATGGCAGGCCAAATGTAATATTTAGTGTTAGCTGGGAAAAAGAATAACAAATGTACTAAAACACGCTCGAGTGAATAAGTGTAATGTAATGGTGAGTTTAGTAGTCTGTGATGCATGTGGTTATTTTCCTATTCTCCGAGAAGGGGAAAAATCGTCTCTACTTTATATATCAGACGAAGATATATATATATATATATATATATATATATATATATATATATATATATATATATATATATATATATATATATATAAATAAAATATTTGTATTGTTTATTATCTATGTACGTATACGTTTCGTCCCTTTTCAATCGAGACTTATTTTACGAGGAGCGACAGATATATATATATATATATATATATATATATATATATATATATATATATATATATATATATATATATTAGCAGGGCGTAGAAATATCTGGGATAGTACACAGGCGCGATGCTACCCTACTCGGCGAGATGGACCCGTAGATTTTGTGAGATCATGCATCTAGGAGACGGAAACTCTGATATAAAATCTGCCCTCTACACCGCCTCTCAGTTATCTTGCTTCGGCTTGTCACTGAAACCAGGCTTTGTAGTAGAAGAGCTTGCTCTGCGTATCGTACAAGCGCACAGCATGACCATCTATATGTACAGATATTCCTACAAGACCCACAGCGATGATACTTGTAGAAATAAGTCGGCCCTGCTGAACAATCTGCATGGCCACAACCGGGCAATGCAATCTTGTAGGGATGGCTTTCTTCTGTAACCATCATAATACGACAGTTAGATTAATTTTTGAAATCCCCAAACCAAAAAATATTCTAACATGTATTTTTTTAGATATATAAGAAAAGCTTTAGGAAAACAAATGTTGATTAACTTTGATTTAGATTAAAAAAAAATTTTTTTTGATTTTTAATTTTAAAATTTTTTAAATTAATTTATTATTATTATTATTATTATTATTATTATTATTATTATTATTATTACTACTACTACTACTACTACTACTACTACTACTACTACTACTACTACTACTACTACTACTTAATGATTTTAAATTTGGTTACAATTTTTTCGTAATTTCCTACCCAGAACTTCTGCTACTTCACGTTTCCTTTTCATAAATGATAAGTCTTTTTGAATCTTGTTTACCCCTTTTCATACATATGACGCATTCCAATAACATGCTTATATCCAACGAAAATCTGTCAAACTGCAACTTGTTTCACATCTGCAATAAGCCTGTTGGCAAGTGTGAGTAGGTATAAGCATGATGTTGCATTAGCACACGCTCTAAATAAGTAATCAGTATCTTCAATGTAAAACCAATATAAAAAATAAAGCATTTAAGGGTTAAGCAAAGGTATTCGAGTTTTAAGCTAATTCGGCTAAGACCGAGTCCACGTTTTAAACCATAAGAATTATATATTACCACGGGTAGAGAATCTGGATTTTAACGGTAATTAAGTAAATCATGGCCAAAAAGGTTGGGAACCCATTGATTTAGACACAAGGTGACTAACGTTGTAAAGTCAAAATAGTTTTAGACAAACAGGATATTTAATACCTTATTTGTCAAGTACTTTCTCTAATAAAATCAATCTGTTTTCTTAATAAATTATTGCGGGTCATTTAAATTCCTCTTTTTTTATCCTTAACTGCTTTCGTTTCTTTTCATTCCTCGTTTTTCTATTTTAACATTCCAGAATTTACAAGCGTCAATGCAGATTTTCTGCTTTTTTTATTCTTCTCGTTTATTTTGTTTAACTAAACTTTGAATTATATACGAAGTCAGACAACAGATTATCGAACGAAAGACGTGTTTAAAAAATCTATACTTTTAATGAAATAGATTACAATAAATCATTTGAAGAAAGACTTATTGAGAAAACGAAAAACTATTTATTTTGCTTGTGAATGAAAAACCGATTAATCTAGAGAAACACAATTAATTTATGTCTGTCACATAGAAAACCATAAACCACTGATTGGATTCAAACAAGACTTGGTCCCGGCAAATGCAGTTAACTGCCTTGGACACCCTTGTGAAATGTGTTCACACCACACCAACCACATGCTAGCCTCCTGAAATCCATTTTCCTTATCCTATTCGACCTTTTTTTATTTTAAAATGTTTTTTCTCGTCTGCTTACTCCACTTCGTCAAATTGACCCGGGGATGACCTTAACCTACATCCGATGGTTCGCCCCAATTTAAGAACATTAGTGAATGTGGACTTATTCCTTAATTGTAATTACTCTTATACCTACTCTGATTCGCATCTCTATAAGTTTATAGGAGAGTAGAAAGTGGACCTTGAGTTTACTTTCGACAGCCTCGTAACTCTCGCTTCCCTTATTTTGTCCGTTAGTCCTAACATTCCATGAGCGATGTTTCTGACAAAGTGGAAGAATTGCTGTTTTCTGGGGCAGAATCTATCCATAACACTAGTTTTTAACCTTGAAGTAGTATTTTATTTTTAGCCCCTTACATCAAGTGGCGTCATGCCTTGTTTGTAGCGATTTCCATGAAAACAGAAACAACAAAAAATCATGAAACGAATTATATAGAATTATTCACCTTATGGGTGTGTATTTGTAGAGTTACTTGCCTTTTCTGAAAATGGATGAGCGATGAGAACGTCCTGAATCTAAAGGAAGTATTCGCAGATTTGTTATTGTTGTTGTTTTTATTTATCCAGTCGTCGTAGCTGCTTCCGTGAAAGAGTTTACAGTAGAACACACAACAAATACGCAATTTAAAAGTTATATCTTTTTATTTTTATTTGTAAGTTCTCAGTGGTCGTTGTGATGAAAATTCGCTTAGCGAAATGTTTAAACCGCTATGTGTATGCGTGAACGTGTGTACGTATGTAGATTCTGTGGTGGCAGCTTGTCCCAAAAGATTGTATAAGTCTTGGTGTGTCGTTTACTCGCCTCAACCGAGATAACTGTCTCATCTTACTCTTATAACTACTCTGAATCTGGAGATGTAGCAGTCGTAAACATTAACATTTATTTCCTCTTAGAAAGTAGCCCCGGTGAGATGGTTGGGTAACACGAGGACCAATCAGCCTCCAGGGCGTATTAATTTCAAACTGAGCATTTGAGGGACTACTTTCAGACATTTAGAGCATAACACAGCAGTCACAGAGAGCTTCCAACAAAGAAATACGTGTTTTTTTCGCAACTTGACACCGAGTACAGCTATCTCCATTTGAAGATATACTGATTGGAGAACTTATGGCGGGTGAACTTTCTTAGTTTATTATTACTTCCTTCACCGTGACACTGCCTTAACTTTCGGCAACTTATATCCAATGTTGTAGGTCACATACATACATATCGTTGTTGAGTATCAACTGGCTTTGTTTTCTTTTCGTTTGATGACTCTTTTGTTACAAATACTCATAGTAGTTAGTTTAACAGTCAATACGAAGATTAGCTCTTATAGAAGTACCAGTCGGAGTAGCTACTATTGGTTAAAAAGAATCCGTTGTGGGTATGAAATGAAACTGCGAATGAGTGCGAAGCTAGCCCTTAAATCTCATTACTCACATATCGACCCCAGTTTACACCCCCTACCGCGCTAGAAACCTTCTCAAAACTGCCAGTACCCTATATCTCTACAAAGCCACCATTCGCCCCATGCATGGAGTATTGTTGTCACATCTGGGCTGGTTCATCAACCACTAGTCTCTCCCTATTAGACAGGATACAAAAGAGTCCCCAATCTAATTGGTAACGCAATGTCAATCAAGATCCAACCTCGGTCCTATAGCCCCACTATCAATGGAACGTGCTTCGGTGAAATCGCGGCACTAGTGCCCCATGACGTAAATACCCTACCCCTTTATTTGTAGAGGTCTCCAGGTGTCGGAAAGCATTCTACTCTCATAGTTTCTTCCCTCGAAGTGCTAGCCTTTGGAATTCCCTCCCTGCTCCCTGCTTTTTTGACTGTACTAACATGCAAAGATTTAAATGGAATGCGAAAAACATCTCGCTGCTCAACTCCCTACTTAGTATGCCCCTGTAGTTATAGTCCCTAATTCACAGTAGCCCTTAAGTCTCGGTGGAAATGTGTCTAATTTGGGATGAATAAAAATTAAAAAAAATGTATGGATCCTCCTACTATTTTGCTACGAATATGATTTTAGTCTTTAATAACTCACTGAGGTTGATATATAATTACACAACGAACATAAGTCGATCGTGAAAAATGCATACTTCCGCCTGACAACGTAAGGATTGATCAGAGTCTTATCTGGGCAACACTTTTTTCTGTTAAATAGTATCCATCGGTTTTAGATTATTTATTTACAAAATCTACGCCTACAAAATCTATAAATATTTGAAGATATATAAAACTTGAAACTTTGAACCAAACATCAATGGATTCGCATTAAACTACATCAAAAAGTTTGATGTGCTGTAAAACAAAACAATAACACAATAAAACAATAAAACACAGTTATTAGAAGATAGTCCATGATAACATAGATGAGTTCGATCAGTTGTCTCAAACACACAACTGCCTTTTCGCAGTCCTAGTGGAAGCTCTTTTCCTGACCAATATATTCTTTAAACTTGAATGCGTTTAATAATAAAATTTGTTTTTCGCGGCTTTCATAATTTTACATGAGAAATATTGAACTTGACCTAGCCATCAAGTATAAAGAGACAGTCAGTCACTTTTAAGGTCAGTTTATTCCCGGGGAAGGGAACACAATATCCCATCAATATCTTTGAATGTGATGCAAAGTAATTTTCTAACAGTGAGTCCGTCTGGACTTTATCTTACGCTCACGTGTTTATGGCATCCTATTTAGTAATAACCCGGTGACATTGCCTGCGCCCACCCTCATCACTAGTATCTCTTTGTATCATTAAGTTGCAGTCCTCTGATTTTAAAATGAACTCGTAAGTTTATCAAAGGTAAAAATAAGTTCAATTAACCCATTTCTCATAGAAGAAAGCCTCAAATAATAATAAAAAAAGTTTAATGATGTAAAATCGGTGTAGTACTTGTAAAAATGGAAGACTGGTTAGCATTAAAATCGGCATCGGCTTTATTATAATATGGTGAGGTTAGCGTTCACGCCTAAAACTGTAACTAAGTAATAGTGAACAATTTAACTGTCGAATCGTCTGTCTCTGCGTCCGATCTGTTTGTGTATTTGTGTATTCTATTTCCTTTATCTGCGACTTTTATAAAACTAAATTTGATATTTTGAACTTTAAATGTTGATAGTTATTTAGTTAAAAAACGATTATTAATTTTTTTTTCAAATTCTTGTAAAAATTACGTTAAATTAAAATGGTAACAAAGGAGAAATAAACTTATACTTAGCTCTGTCACCAATAAAAAATATTCATACAAAAACCCCCCAAAGATTTTGTTGCGATCAATACAAGTTTATGACAATGCGCAATTCTGTACATAATTATCTTCTTTTTTCTTGATAATAATTGGCCAAGTTTCGTAAGTACAGGGAACCAATCAACGTTGCAACACGCGGGAAGCTTTAATAAACCAATGAAATCTCTATTTTTTGCAGAAATAATTACCATAAAATGTTCGCCTGTGTTTTTAGACGCGACCACGCATATCTAAAATAGGCTCTCTCCGTCGGTCTATCGATCAGTCTGTCACGTTGAAATAGCATTTTATTGCAAAACACGCATATTGAATAACGCATCTTTTTTTTAGATACGTCTAAGCATCTCTTTATGTCAGTCGATATGTCTATAACATTCAATTTAAAAATAACACTTTTGTTGGTCGGTCACGCGTAAGTTTGAAATAGCATTTTATATCGGTGCACACATTACTATAAAAGGTTACAACTGTCCGTAGCTCGATCCGTCACTCGGTCATGTTTTAGTTGGAAATAACATTTACATCAGTCTGTCTGACCATTGCCAGTATGTAAAACAGACCTTACACCGTATACGATGATGATTTACATCGATCTGCCACACGTTAAAACAACGTTTGTAGATGGGTGCATACATCTCTATAAAAAGGTTCTAGCCATTCGCCGTTCGGTCCGTCAGTCACATCACGTTTGAGTTTGAAGTAGAATTTTCATCGGTCTGTTACGCGTCGATAGAACATCTTTAAATGAGTATTTATTTACTCCTCTCTAGGAGTTAGGCATAAGGCCAGTTTTTATCTTACCCCCAAAAGTAAGATGTGGCCCAAGGTCGGGTCGGAAAAGTGGAGTTTGAAAAGCCAGCGCCCGAGAGGTGAGCATTCTGGCCATTAAAAATTGCCTGGGCAGCCCCGTCGACATTACCCGGTAGGGGCGCCTCAGGCAATAAGCAAGAAACTTACTCCTCCCCAAAGAGGGGAGGCGAAGCCTGGGAGGGTGGACCTCCTAGAACTGCACAGGACAGACCCATAAACCGGCATAAATCAAGCCCCGAAGGCCAAGACAATACCAGTCTATGGGGTGCAGTATCCATCAGAACAGATACTACACTTTGATCTTAGCCAAAAGGCCAAGTAAAAATTAGTAAACTTTAGATGAGTAGACACATCGCTATAAAAGGTTCTAGCCGATTCTCGCTGTGCAGTTCTAGGAGGTCCACCCTCCCAGGCTTTGCCTCCCCTCTTTGGGGAGGAGTAAGTTTATTGCTTACTGCCTGAGGCGCCCCTACTGGGGAATGCTGACAGGGCTGCCCAGGCAATTTTTAATGGTCAGAGTGCTCACCTTCTCGGTCGCTGGCTTTTCAAATCCCACATTCCGCCATTGTGTCACATATTCCTATTGTGGGTAGGCGTTAAATAAACGTCAGTCAGTCGTGTTTAAGCAAAAAATGGTATTTTTATAGGTCTGTCACACGTCGATATATCATTTTTAGATGGGTACACAGTCTCTATAAAATGCTTTAGCCCTCCGTTGCCCAGATCGTCAATCAGTCACAGTGAAGTTTAAAATAGATTTTTTGTCGATCTGTTACGCGTAGAAAAACATTTTTAAATGGGCAGACACATCCCTATGAAAGTCTGTCGTTTGGTCCGTCAGTTAGTCATGTTTAAGTTTTAAATAGCATCTTCGTCACTAAACGCGCAGATTAAATGGACGTATCCTAAGAACATCCGTTCTTTTTAAAGTTCATAATTGTAAATGCATAGCTGAAAGATGCTGAATAGAACTGAGAATCATTAAAAATTCCTACATTCCTTATAACAATCTACGCAATAAAGAAATGCAGAAAATATATTTAGCATTTCGAAAAAAATAATAACAGACATTTCCTGGATTTTTGCAATTATTATTTCAGTCTTAAATATCACACAATAGCTATTATTATATTTTACATAAAAAACAGAATATTTTACTTGCCGTATATAACTATTAACTGGTGCTTTAGCGAGTGTAAATCTAGTCGAAGTGCTTTTGTAGACAACTTAACATTTTATTATTTCGTATATAAATTAAACTTAATGATATTTAAATTTTAAATATATATATGAATGAAATGGAACACGAGTGATCGCATGACTCTACCAAAGGGTTTTCTTATTTATTTTATACCCCCAGTGTTTCATTTAATGGTGACCAAAAACAAAATATAGAATGACAATTCTTTGTAATCGTTCTGTTAGGTAGAAAGATCTGAGTTTTGTTTTGTATCCTTTGAAGAGGAATATTTTGTGGAAAGCAGGAGGAGTATTTATATTTTTGCACAATCTCACGGAATTAATAATGTCGATCAGATTAGCACCTGGTAATATCTGAAACGGTTTTGATTCACATAAATACATTTCACCAATACATGTTTCACTGTAAATGGAACACAACAGCCAATACAGAATGAAAAATATTTTCCGTTAAACAGATACGAGTATGTTACGTACTTGTTGTTTATGTGGAGTCAGACAAGATTTGTAGCAGTCACAAATATTAATATTTATTTCTTCATGCGGAGAGCTGTCCCTGTTAGGTTATTTGGTCATACACTGACTAATCAGCTTTCAAGGTGCAATAATGTCATCCATCTTCTGAAGGACTACTTCAGCCCCTTTGGGAATCGCAGAGACTAATCTTAGAATTGGGAAGTGACGGTGGCTAAGTGGTTAACGACACGAACTGATAATCTGGGGGTGCCAAGTTCGAATCCAGTTCGTTCCATAGAAACACTTATACTTAGGATGTTGGCAACCTTCACTTGGTCCCTCCTGTAAGTACCCGATGTCTTACTAGAAAGAATTCTAACTAGAAATATATCGGGGAAACAAATTCTAACAATATAATCATCTGATTAATACAGAATGAATGAATGAATCTGAGAATTTCCTGAAAGAAACGAAGAAGAACGCTAATCTCTCTTTCTCTTTTGCCTCTGTTCACTTGACCCTCGAGCACCGGTTATTTTCACATGAAGATAAACTGCCCGTAGACTTTATTACTTTATTTATTCTTAACTTTGACTCTGTCTACACTTTAGCCAACCTATAACCAACGGTGTAAGTCATAGAAATAAATAGTTTCGTTTTTCGTGTGATTACCGTTTTAGTTGTAACCAAAACATCATAGCAGTTAGTCATAACAGTCTCTGCTAAGTTTAGCTCTTATAGATGTACCTTTCCCTTCGTCCCTTCTATAACTCTGGTAGTTCTAGTTGACCGTTGGTTAGATTTCTTTTTCGGATTATTGTCCGTGCAGATATCTCCAAAAATCTGTCAGTTATGCGTTAGGAATTTTGGTATCAGTTTTGATACCATGTAGTAATTTATCCCAGAATAATCCCCATTTTCGTTACCACTAACGTCGATATAACTCGGTGTCCAACAGAAAATGATTGATTGTGTGTTACAGGTTTCTAACTCTGTTGCAAATATTAATATTTAGTAGAATTTTCATAATGCCTCCCGTGAGGATCTAGAGTTTGCCCCGACAACGAAATTTCTTGAGCTGCTTTTTAAAAATTTATGTCGAATGCGAAACTAATGGCTGTTTTTTTTTTTTTTTTTTTTTTTTTTACATGGTTCACCCCAAACAAGGCAGGACGCCACTGTAAACGTAAGGGGCTACTGAGAAAAAAGGAAAAGGGGGGGAAGGATTGGTGGTTCAGCTTAAATTGGGATCTGAGCAGCGAGGTGTCTGTTTACATTAGTTTTAAATTTCTGCATGTCAGTACTGTCGGGGAAACAGGGGGCAGGGAGGGAGTTCCAGAGGCCAGCAGCACGAGGAAAGAAGCTATTTGAGTAGAATGCTCTCCGGCATCTGGGGACCTCCACAGTGAATGAGTGAGATTTAGTAGAATGTCGAGTTAGTCTAGTGAATTTACGTCGAGGGGGTACCAGAGCAGCACACTCATCGGAGCATAATCCATTGAAGTATTTGTAAAACAAACACAAGGATGCTACATTGCGGCGATGGGACAGGGGCTGGAGCTTAGCTGACAGTGAGGGACCTATTAGGTTGACTACTCTTTTTTGGACTTTGTCAAGGAGGGAGAGACTAGTAGATGATGCACCAGCCCAGATGTGGCAACAATACTCCATGCATGGGCGAATGGTGGCTTTGTAGAGATACAGGATAATGTCAGGTGTAAGGAGTCCACTAGCACGGTAGAGGGAGCCAACCTTCTTTGCGGCAGCCTTGGCAATGTCTTCAATGTATGTGTTCCAATTCATGTTACCTGTGAAGGTTAGGCCAAGGAGTTTGAATGATGAACTCTCAGGTAGGGTGTTATTTGCCATGGCAATCGGTGGTTGGAGAGGCTTCTTGTAGTTGTTGAAGGAAAGGAGCTTTGTCTTTGCGGCATTAAAAGTCACCAACCATTTATGGCCCCAATCCACTACAGCCTGGAGGTCATTTTCTAAGGATGCAGCCATTGCCTCAGATATGATCGCGTCCGTTTTGCCAACATGGCGAGAGTAAAGCGTGGTGTCGTCAGCAAATAAACCGATCTCAGACACTATGTCATCAGGGAGATCGTTTATATAGATCAGGAACAACAAAGGTCCAAGAATAGATCCCTGGGGCACACCAGCATTTATGTCATGTTGTTTAGATGAACGGCCATCGAGGACAACCTGGATTTTTCTTTTGTTTAGGAAGGATCTAATTATATTAAGTAGTTGCCCAGTAATACCGTATGAGCGTATTTTCAGGAGAAGCCCTTTATGCCATACCTTGTCAAAGGCCTTGGATATATCAAGCGCTACTGCCCTAGCTTCACCTGCCTTGTCGAGAGTATGATACATGCGTTCAGAGATGACCGTTAGGATGTCTGCAGTAGATCGTGCTTGTCTAAACCCATACTGGCGGTCGGATAGAAGTTTAGCATTAACTAAGTGACGTACTATCGCTAGATTGATTAAGGACTCAAAGATTTTGGCAAAGATCGGCAGTAGACTGATTGGGCGGTAGTTCTGAGGGTCGGTTCTATTCCCAGTATTCTTGTAGACTGGTACCACAGAGGCAATTTTCCAGCTATCGGGGAAGCAAGATTCAGCTAGGCATTTGTTGTAGAGTTTGGAGAGAACAGGGGCCAGTTCAGCAGAGCATTTCTTTATTGCTATTACAGGTATAAGATCAGGCCCACAAGCTTTAGAGGTGTCAAGGCTTTTTATAATGTCTCTGACCTGGGATGGGGTGATGACCAGGTTATCAAGTGTGGCTTCAGTCCGCAATGGTAATTCAGGGAGAGGGTGGTTACCCGAGTCTAAAGTAGAGTTAGAAGCGAAACGCTGTGCGAGTAGTTCAGCCTTATCAGTGGCCGTGCAAACGACATCATTGTGGTTTGAAAGTGGGGGAATCGTAGATTGACCATTATTCACTACACTATTGTAGATTTTCCAGAAATCGCGAGTACCTAGTTTCTGTGACTGGATGCGTTTTTTTGTTAACTCATTATACCTTCTCTTCGCTTCGCCTATCACAGCCTTGCAATTGTTTCTTGACTCTATAAATTTATGCCTATTAGTAGCTGACTTATTGCGGCCGAATTTACGGAATGCTTGTTGCCTCTCAGAAATGGCAGCTGCACATTCCGAAGTGAACCATTGAGGAGAGTGGGGCTTGCTAAAGAATTTTCGCATGGGGACATAGGCTTCAATGCCTGCTTTGACCCATTCAGTTAATTCGTTTGCACACTGGTTGGCAGGGAGTAAGAAGGTTTCCCGCCATGGGGCGTCACTGATGTGGTCTCTGATTGACTCAAAATCAGCTTGCTCGTAGTATCTTGTTGTTTTGAGCAACGGTTCATCAGCTTTTGGACGACTCAATAATATAAATTGATGAAGTTCGTGGCAGTATCTTTGTGTATTATTTGCTGCCACGGTTGGAAGAACTTCCAACTGCTCTTGCATCCTTAGATTCATCTAAAATAGACACATTCCCCTCTAATTCAACAAAATCTCACCTAAAATCAAATTCGTAGCAGTGTAACCATAATTTAAAGAAACCGTATTTGTAACAGCCACTTCAACACAGGGGAAAGATACGCCTCTTTATAAGCATATTGACACAATAATAGACAGGTATTAAACATTTTCTTTCTTTTGGGTATGTTTAAGATTTTTTGAGATGTGGATTGATAATTTGTATTATGTGTATTATTCGGTCTACAATTCTCATCTTGGTTGTTATATCCAGAAAGATTGAGCGATGTAATCCTTGGCTTTCTTCATTTGTATCTTTTCTGAACTTGGGAACCTTGTAGTCGAAATTGGAAACTTTGTAGTCGAACGTAGGAATATTTATGTCGAACCCGGAAACTTGGACGGGATTACGAACTGAACCATTTATTTTATCCACGGGGTTAGATTGTTCTCATTCCTCTATCTAAAACTGAATAGATATGTTAATTTATGGTATTCTTGGTTATTATCGTCTGTTGTAAAGATTGAACTGTCAACCGCCTTTGGATATGTTGTGGAGATTGGGTAACTCACATTGCATAGAAATGTGAAAACCATATTTGAGGGGAAAACACGAAGCCCCTCATCAAATTGTAAGATGCTTATTCACAAGCATAACTGAGTATAACATTCCATCTTAACAACATGACAATATTGTACTAACCTGCTTAAAAGAATGCGTTGAGTTTGAAGTAGCATTTTCATTGGTCTGTTACGCGTCGATAGAACATCTTTAGATGAGTAGAGACATCGCTATAAAAGGTTCTAGCCGCTTCTCGCTGTGCAGATATGTTATAATAATTATAACTGTTGTTGGTATTTACCTTTAAAATCGACTGTTTTGTAAAGTATCATACGAATGTGAAAACTAATCATCATCATCATCATCATCATCATCATCATCATCATCATCATCATCATCTAGTCGTGGTGGTGTCACGGATCCTCCTGACTCTCCTACGCCATATCGTTATATTCTCTATCACACGTGGTAGGTCTTCATAGGTGTATTGTGAGTCTTCTGTTAGTTGTTTGATGTAGGTTCTGTGCGGTCTACCCACTGAGCCACATCCCTGTTTTGGCATTCACGGAAGAACATCGCTGATGATTTCACCCTTAACCCTCTAGCAATGCCCCGCAAATACGGTTCTTCTATCTCTGAAAAAGGTTGAAATCGTAGGGAGGTGTCAATAGAGTTGCTCTCTCGTGGGGTGCCGTCCCCAGGAGATGTTAAGAGCAGCTCTTAGCATTCTGGTGCATACACCACCAATTTTCATCGCCAATCTTTTGGTGAAAGTCAAAATGCTACTTCCATATACGAGTACCGATGCAACAATGGCTTCAAAGAAGTCACGTTTCATCTTGGTAGGAAGACTTGACTTCCAAATCGTTTTCGTCTTGTCCACTCCTGGCCAGGCCTTGCTGATTCGCACCTTCAGTTCACACTCTGTCGAAATTTTTTGCCAACTTTACGACAAAGATAGGTAAAATCGTCGAGATTTTTTAGACAAGACCCACTTTGGGAAGAGATATTTCTATGTTGGTTCAGGAGAATGTGCTCTGTTTTACTTGTGAAAACTAAGTAATGGTAATGATAATTGTTATGTGTATTTACCTTTTAAATCGGCTGTTTTGTAAAGTCAATCTTTACTGGGTGTCGCCATTTTGAACTAAGTACGATAACTCTGGTGAAACTATTTTGAAAATGAAAGACAAAAACCTCTTTTATATCCAATGTTAAATTATGTTTCACGCAAAGTATATTCTACCGGGAGTATCAAAATGGGTCATTATAATATCAAGACGCTGTCCACGATTATGTTAAAATCAATCCAACATTTAATCTGCGGGGTTTCTTCATGCTTTGGAGTAAAATAAAAGAACAGGATCAGAAGCAACCTTTCTTTTTAATAATCTAATCGGATTGTTATTTTGTTCACATATGTCTTTCATCATCTCGATGCTTATGGAGGTGAAAATTAATAAAATAAACAATGATTTTCTGAAACAAAAAAAATCATTGAAAAATTAGAAAAATATCTACAAACATCATTTCTCGCAACAGGAACCAAAATTTAATGCCATTTTTAATCGTTTGTAATTATTTCATAGAAACTTAGTAGATTTTTTAAACTTATAAATCAAACATAACATTCTATTTACTATATGTTGTGGTCTTAAAGGGCCTTACAGAAATAAGACAACAAGGAGGTAGAGTTAACAAGAGTATTTATTTGTACATAGCAACTCTGTCTGTAATCACCATTGTCACTATTCATAGTGTCGAGAAGAGTCTCTATAGTGATGCAATAAGTTGGATCACCATAAAACTATATGAAAAGGATAGTTTAGTAAACAAATCAATAAAGTTCAGCTTTTGATGTTTTCCGTCATTTGCTTGGAATCGATCTTTGGCTCAATTTTTGACAAAAATAAACTTAAGTCATTGTAAACACATTTTGAAATTTACATAGCTTTTTTTAATACAAGGCACATACTTAAATCTGTTTCGTCAGGTTTGACTACAAAAATAAATATATACATATATACACAGAGAGAGAGAGAGAGAGAGAGAGAAAGAGAGAGAGAGAGAGAGAGAGAGTGCACGTTCTTTCATTCTTTAAAATTCACATCCATGCCCATTCATGTTTCACAACGCTAACTTCCTTTCATCAATGTCTGCTGTTATCGACCTTTTAAATCTAACACTGTTTGTTTTTCTTTCAAAAACGTGACACGAGAGGATTCCAAATCGTGCAATGCCCTTTCACTTCCTTTCTGATGTTCTGTTAACTAAGAATTTCAACTATTATCTGATTCGAGCGTTCAATTCAGCCAGCAAAAATCTAGTCGAAAATCTCCCCTTTATCCAATTATGAATCCTGCAAACGTCCCTGCTTATCAGATAATAGAATTTAAAAAGAGATTAAATACTAAAAAGTAACAAAACGACAAAAAGATACTATTTTCTTTAACTTTTCCATATTAGATGCAATGCGAATGCTTTCCGCCTTCGAAACCAATATCTACATATTTTCAGCTGCCACGGTTATGTTTAGTTTGGTATGTTTTGCTTTAAGGAATATAAACCATTTTTGGTAATTCGCAATAACTTTTATACATTATTCATGGATTTATTTATCGATTATGTTTGACTTTTTAATGACGAAAAACAATATATATATATATATATATATATATATATATATATATATATATTGTTTTTCGTCATTAAAAAGTCAAACATAATCGATAAATAAATCCATGAATGATGTATATATATATATATATATATATATATATATATATATATATATATATATGATTTGTATATGATTTATTTATTGGTTGTTCCTATTTCTATCTGAAGGTTCTTTGTGTTTTTAAAATTAAAAAATACATTTTAAGAAATACATTATATATATATATATTTATATATATATATATATCAGCATCTATTGGCACGCCCAGCAAAAGAGGAGGTTTTATTTTCATCACTTTATGAAGGTTATACTTACTTTTTCTGTATGTATCGTAAAATACCATGAAATTCTATTTCGTTGATATAAAGAGAAGAGTATAAACACCGTTTTTGTTGTTTTTGTCTTCCATAAAATTGATATATTTTCATGTGCAGATAGTTAGTTCCGTGTATTTTGCATGTTGAAACCGGTTATTAGATAAAAATCGCAAAGACTCATAACTAAATGAAACTAAATGAATTCTACTGTATTGTTCAGGATTGTAGAATAATGCATTTTTGTATTTATAAAAATCTAGTATTGTGCAACTTGAAATAAATAGTCCAGGTATTAGATAAAAACAGCAGAAACTCATAGCTAAATGTTAAGAAGCTGATGTATTTGTTAGAATAGTGTAATAGTGTATTTATTTATTTATTTATAAAAAGCTAATATTGTGCAACCTGAGATTACTAGTAAGGACATTAGGTAAATAGCAAAAACTCATAACTAAATGATAACAAGGTCATTTATTTTTCAGAATGATACACTTATGTAATCGTATTTACAGCTTTACTGTGATATATAGTTACAATCTGTGCAATGCACAAACTATTACAACAGTGATGATCAAGGTTGTTTGTCAACCTGCATATTTTACAGATATACATCGATACTCTAGAAACTGGAAGGAAAGACGAATGATGTAAACAAAATGATAATGATCAACGAAAAAGTTGGAGAGATGAAATGCCATAAATAATTAACAGATAACAGATATAGGTTAAACATAAGCGAGAATCGAGGTAAGAAAATGACGAAGACAGAGAGAAATAGGTGAAAAGAGAAAGGGTACAAGGGAAATAATCTGATCAAAACAGAATGATTATCGCCAAGAAATAAATACATATCAAATTGCAAATGGATGACGTCACACTAGTTGTCAAAAAGTCCTGTCATTCTTTTGTAACGGCATCTATTTTCATTTAAGTACTTTCTTTTGAAAACATGATTCTTAACGTAGGTCAACTTACATTGATGGCAATCAACGTAAAAATAATAGCGACACTTTTTTAAAGGAATGCATTTAAACTTTTGTACACGTTTTTAAAATACTTTCCCGTATTTTCGGATTTCGAATGTGCCTCATACAATTTTGGAAAATTCTCACTACCCAATTTAAATAGAATACACTATAGTAATATATTAAATCATGCAACCTGAGAAAGTCAAATAAAACACCTGAACATCGTAATAAATAATTAATTTCTGTTACAGTTATATGTAATTAATATGGTTCGGTTATTTATTTGTTATAATAATACCTAGCAAAAGAAGATTACGTAGATATTCATAATAATACATATCATGACCTCCATTAAGTTTTGAAAGACAATGGATACCCCCTGTAAGGGTGGCTTCGCGTGTAATTCTGAAGCAATAATTGCGTAATAAAACAAAATGCCTCTCTGAATCAGCAGTGCTTGATTTAAGTGCAATGTAGCAGAAAAAGCTGACTAGAAGCAATGCCGTAATAAGCGGAGAACAATACAGCACCAGCATTACAATACTAAATCTGAGTTAATTAACGTTTGTTTCCCGAAGGCATTTTTTCTATATTGAAAAAAAATGAACTTCCATAAATTTTTCTAATTAACTCTAAGTTACATTTAACTCATCAAGTGACCTATCACTTACCATTTTTCTGTCTCTCAATCTTAGTGCATGCTGTTTTACTCTTATTTTATACAGCGTCTATCACTCTTGATTCGTCACTTTCTGCTTATAAACACCCAATGCTAGTAGCATCTCCTGTCTCTTTCTATAGTGACGAAAAGAGACAGCGAGAATACGAGAGGTCGGCGACAACAAACGTGTCGACCACTGCCACTCTGTCCGTCAGCTTTTCTCACACGTTCGCTCCGGCGTTGCTTGCTTTAATCCTTCTCCTCCTCTTTCATCTCTTCTCCTCTCATTCTATATTGACGAAAAGTCGTTGTGAGAAGATAAAAATAGTAATACTATTTAACCCGTAGCTGGAGAGAGAAAAAGAGAAAGAGATAGCGAGAAGAAAAGGGGTAACTTTGGATTTTGTCTTTTTATATTTTAAATTTAACTCTCTTTGTAAACTGACTCTTTCCTGATTTAAACAATCTAACACGAGCTCAACGGGTGACCCAACGTGTCACTATTTTTGAGTAACCTATTAAAAGCCCTAAAAATCTCATTGTCAATATGGCGTTAAAGAAGGCTACCACGACCGTTTTTTTTCCAAATACTTGAAAATGTTTATAACGTGTTCATAATAAATCTTAAACAAGTTTTTAGAGTGTAATTCTTCGTATCAATTCCGCTTAATAACACATTAAGATTTTAGTATAATCCGACAAGAAGAAACGTACTATTTTAAAGATGGCGCCCTCTCCATATTTTCAACGTTTTAATGTGCTTGTCTGATTTTTCTTCAGAATCGTCCCCCCATGCTGTGAGGAATAACATATTAAACTTCCTGAATCTTTTATTTTGTGCTTTTCGAATATAATATTCCAATGAATCCCGTTCCATACCTTCATTATTTTAACTCATTTTGGCGTTTCCAGTGAGTTCACGCTTACAACAGATTTGAAGACATCTTACACCTTCCATGGACCACAGTAAATACATAATTAAGGACTGGAGTTCACGATATTGTAGAGATTTTAAGTAGAATCCAGGAGGTAAGCAGGTTCGCTGATGTTGATTACACCTTGCATTGAACAACTGAAGATAAAATAGATTTGTGATTCTTACATTTTTTATTTCTCTTCTTTCATTTATCTATATAATTTCTCTATCCCGCATATTGAGCTTAAATCACTTCACGATAGGTTCAAACCTCTAAAAGTATACTTTTAACTTTATACTTATATATATATATATATATATATATATATATATATATATATATATATATAAGGTAAGTCAATGAAAAATAATTAGACCTGCAAATGGAAACAGATCAATATCTTCAGTTGTTCAGAACAAGGAGCATTTAGTAAATAAAAATATTTCTTCTTCTTCTCTTTCAATTTAATTCCTTAAGCCAGGCTTTTCAAAGATTAAAATCTTAAGGAATAAAATTGAAAGAGAAGAAGAAGAAATATTTTTATTTACTAAATGCTCCTTGTTCTGAACAACTGAAGATATTGATCTGTTTCCATTTGCAGGTCTAATTATTTTTCATTTACTCACCTTATTTTTGCTCTATCCAGTATATTGAGCTTTCCTCATCTCACAATAGGTCTAATTCTCTAAAATTTATCTTTTAGTTATAAACCTTTGTATATATATATATATATATATATATATATATATATATATATATATATATATATATATATATATATATATAAAATATAATAACACGAAATCACATAATTGTCGATGCAATAATTTATTTCAACCGTTCGGTTTTTTCAAGCATCACTCAGACAATTTTGTGTCTCAAAAATGTAATTGTCTGAGTGATGCTTGAAAAAACCGAACGGTTGAAATAAATTATTGCATCGACAATTATGTGATTTCGTGTTATTATATTTTATTATTGCTCTGTTTACTACATTGAGCTCTCATACCCGGATTTCCTCCTGGAATTATTCCACTATAACACAAATATATATATATATATATATATATATATATATATATATATATATATACATAATCTTTGCAATTTATCGATGCAGTTAAAAAGTTCAAAAGTTGTTATCGATAACTTCTTATGGAATTCAGAGAAGCAGTGCGTAAGTGGAAAATAAAATAGAAAAGTAGCAAATAAACTAACAATAACAATAATAATAATAATAATAATGATAATAAAATAATAATATTAAAATAAAATAAAAATAATAATAATCAGCCGAAATAAATTCTACATCGTTATTGAAGGCTTTCGATCGAATCACGTTTTGACAGACACTAATTGAATCAACTCATGCTTATTTTAGCATTGATCGCGTCGAGGTAGATACAAGATGTTCAATGGATAAGCCGATAAAACAGACGGAAGTCCACGAAAAGAAAAAGAGCAAAAAAACAAAACCAATAAAGTCTTTTTTATTTTCTGTCTTTATTATATCTTCTTATCTTGACTTCATACCTTTTCAGTGGCATTTTTAAAACTGAAATGTCGACCACAAAAGCAGCGATTGATTTCCTCACAAGGAACTTTTCTTCTTTACAAATTGTTGTCATTGCTTTTCAGTAAGGTTTCGATCTGTTTGTATTTTTAAAAAGATATGTGTGTTTACATGTGTGCTTATTTCTCATTCAACGTTACACTATTGAATGGCCTTGTCACAGACTTGGCTAATTCAATGTTTGATATATAGAGAATCAAGTATTTTGAGAACTGACCAATCAGAATGTTGGATGTCTTTAGAATCAGTCAAGCACATTAAAAATGACTGATCCGAATACAGGTACATAGCCATACTTATAACTTATGGAGAGCAAGCCATTTTTAGGAGAGGCAAAATTAATATTGATATTCTAATATGGTGACTTTTTGGTTACGAGTTTGTGTGTACTTATATACAAATATAAATAAGTAGATCAAAATTCATTTTTTTTTATATAATCTAGATATATTGTTGTGTATTTCGGTAGGTTAATGTAAATAATAATATAAGCATAGTAAAGCACATAAAGCACAGTAAACACGGTAATAATAACATAAAGTTCGTAAAATACGGAACCAACTAGATAGCTCTACAGAATTCTTTAATAATCTCCTATTTTTTACAGTTATCAAAATGCGCAAGAATACGCTCTCTGTCGATGCTTCTCAGCGAATCTTTTTCAAAGGACACTAGGAAGAGTGAAGTCAGTCTCTCTGTTGACATCAAAGATCGCATTCTTGTTCTGATGCGCTTCACTGAAGAGAATAGTCTTTCAACGGTTACTGAGGTCTGTGGGATGATGCGGAGCAACTGCAATACTCTATCTACCGATGGAAAATATCCCTGTCACATTGTTCGAATAATTCTGAAAGTCCAAGATCGTCGGTAAGGAAACGTCGCTGAATGTAGTTCTTGAATGTTTCCAAGTCGCTCTCCTTTACAAAAGCATCACACAGTGGGCCAAGCTGTTTTACCGTCTCACTGTCCATGAATGATTCTGATGACGTGTTACACACTGCAACAGCTTTCATCACTGCACATTGAGGATTTCCAAATCGATCACGGAGTTATCCTCTAATGTATTCCAGCAACTCTCAGAGTACCAAAACAAAATCTTCAACTGTGCCCACACAGTTATGGTCAACGAAACCAGTCACTAATGCGCCATCCAATTTTACGGATAACTTTTTTGTCCTTCCAGATAGCTGAGTATTAATATCCGTGATATCGTACTTTGTGACAATCTCCAATGCATATTTCCCCACCTTCTCTGTATCGAATGATTCTGTGTGTCCAAGTAATGTTTCCATCAAGCTTTCTCCGCATTTGTTTTTTTCTTCTGCAGACCTTTAGCCACGACATCTTTTTTTTTCAAAAAAAAGTTTAGGAGAACTAGGAACTTTTGAAAGGATGCCAGGGTGTCCAGAATTACATAAAAATGCGCTAGAACTTTTCAACTTCTAAGGATCTGGAAGACCACCTGGTTGTAGATGAATGGGTCAGTTCCAATTGTGGGTCGTTCGGATACACCATCTTCTGGATTTCCAGGTATCGGGAATGACGTTTTGTACCTATCATGAAAGTGTACACTAAATCCATGGTCTCGAAGAATGTCTTAATGGCAGGATGCGAAAACTAAATTCAGCTTGTGAGATTCAAAGTGCACACACTGGGCATTTGTATAGTCGGCCTTTTTATCAGTGCTTGGACATCACCACGTTCACCTGACATCACACTTGCACCATCGTATCCTTGCCCAACACACATCTCCTTCTCCATGTTCATAGACCGCATCATACCTTGCAGCTGTTCCGAAATACTGGCAGAAGACAAGTCATACAGTTCCATAAAATCAATTAACTTTTCCTTCGTTCAAAAACTAAGTAATTCTTTGTTAGAGATGTCCTTAACCTCATCAGCTAGAACCGCATAATATCCGGCTTGCTGAACCTAGTCCCTGATTACCTCTAACTAAAACAAAAGTGAATCATTTTGAATCTCTGGGCTTAACATTTGTGCATTTCTAGGAAGTTTCTCCAAACGTTGTAAAATACTAAGGCCATACTTAGAGAAAAGTGAGAGTAACCCCAGAAAGTTTCTTCTGTGTAAATATTCTTTGCTTTTGTCATCACCACTCAGTTCTATCTCATTCTCTGCACAGAATAATACTATCTCCAAGACTGTCAGGAGATTATGTTTGTTCTCACTGACTAATTTCTTGTCTCGGTAGCATAGATCCAGGAGTTGATTCACTTTCCCTGCTTTCTGAATATGGTTCAAGGTGATCTGAACATTCATTGTCCGCTTCTGGAGATCAATGTCATTATGTGCTTTCAATTACTGTCCAATTTTCTTCCAGTCAAAAAAACCAAACTCTGTCACGACTCTACTTTCCTCCCGTCGTGTACGTTCAAAATGCCTGAATGTATGACAAAATATACCATTCTTCTGGATGCTGTACTCAATCCGATCAAACTTGGAGTACCACTGACTTGAAAAACGACGTTCCTTACTGAGACCTCCACCAGTATCCTGATTCCTTGGGAACTCGATTCTTGGCTGAACCGGTAGCTCTCTTTTTTCAGATAAATAAGAAACTGTTGATAGATCTAATGAAAGAGGTACCGACTGTTGATGTGATAAATTAGATTCTGAATCTTGTGTTGGGCATTGATGTTTG
>OY744528.1:96943609-96951109 GCA_963556195.1 Sepiola atlantica | reverse complement strand
TAATCATTGTAAACTAAAAATTAAAATTCCTTAGAGAAACCTGAAGCTTTAATCCCATCTACCAAATTCCCCATCGTATCAATTCCTTTGCGTCAGCAGTATAAGAATTCTTGAAACCATCCCGAAGGAACCCAAACCTTTTAAGTCTCTAAATATCTAAATCTTCTTCCATATTAAAATGTGAACTAAAAATTCTAAACACATAAAGGCATCAATGTTACTTAAACATTTCTAAGTCATCTTTAATACTTTCAAAAATCCTTCTCCACGATTTTATATCTGATTATAAGTCCCTTTAAAAAACATAAAAAGACAGTAAAAAAAACTCGGCTTTTTTATAATCTTCTAAGTTTCATCAAATTCTAAATTCTTTTTAAAGAAATCCCTCAAATGGAGTCTCTTAACATAGTTTAAACGCCTCAATTTCATCTAAGGTTATTTAACCAACGTATATCGAATGAAGGTTTCAACTAAAATTATTCAGAATTATATGCATGCACAAACCTTAAATGAATGAATTATAAAAAGTACATATGTATACACCCCTGAAAGAATCTGAAAACAATCCCAGATTTAAATTTGAATTGAAGCCCCGCCCCAGACAACTATATGGGGCAGCTCTTCTGGCGGAGAAAGGGGAAGAGAAAAAAGAGCACAAATAAAGGGAGTAAATAAATGGGAGGTCAAGAACAGGTCGGGATGAATGACTTAATTATATTCTATAAATATTCATTTTATATCTCCATACATATATTTATCTAATGTAGGCCTTACTCATCTGGTAAGTCCAGTACTGATCTTTTCTAAAAAAATATTTCATAGTAGTTGGTGTAACCAGTTTTCGACGAGTGCACCCCCTTTTACGTTTTAAGATTTTTTATTAAATTTGTTATGGTCCTTGTAATTTGGTCGTTATTACTTTTAAAAGAAGATATATGGTTGGATATGCGGGATTTATTAGGAAAACACTGGTTCCTATGTAAGTATGTAATTCTCTTGTTGATGCAGTTTCTCTTGGGGTCATTTGTCGCTTGTAGGATATGCAATTTCTCCGATCCATATAGGATGCAAGAGTTCGAACTTGGAGAGTACGCCGATTTCTTCTATACTAATTTCTATTTGAGATGATGAATAGGATTCTCTCATCTTTGATATTGCAATACTCAGGGCGGAAGTATCGTATTTGCATATTGTTTATTAATTTTAATTTAAAAATAAATAATATACAAATTAATATAGTTAGAGAATGTTATTTGCAAATATTCGACAGCTCGCTAAAATTTGTGGTAAAAATACTATTTACTTCATGAACTGGACATTTTATTCCTTACTTAATTTAACGGAAATAATATTACGATGAATTAAAAGTATTCATATTATTCGTCATTGTTCTATTGTGTTTTATTTATATTTAAACTTTATTCATCATTTCATGGCAATCGATATTTTTGTCTCTAGTATACCGCTGCCGAAGTAAGACCGTTAATACATAAGTGTGATTGGGATAGTGTGATTGTATTCATTGGTGAGAACGGTTACAAATATGACAACAATAAAGCACAACAGCAACAAAATGTTCAAACTTCGTAAATCTTAAAATACAACTATCTTCAACAATCAAGGTCGTAAATTCAATGTTCTATTAACGTAATCCCACCCTCCTAAAGAAAAATCGCAGTGATCTTTTAAGAACAAGCACACACAGTATCCTATTTCTAAAACGAGAACTCTGATTGGTCATGATAGACAGGGTGTGTGTGTGTGTGTGTATAAAAACATATCAATCGATACTTAAGTTGGCAAGTTTCTTAAACCTATTACTTATTGACCAACATATTTTATCTCTATGCGAAGAGATAAAACAATTAATACGCCGAACCCATTTAAGTAGGTTAAAATGACATGTTTTCGTTATGGTTAGGGTTTACGCCTGCAGTGTGAAGCAATTCTCTCGCAACGCTAATCTACAAAGTAACACTTGTAAACGTATACGCCCTACACATTATCAACCCTCACCGCATCACGATACCCCAACTATTACTCTAAACACCAACTACCATTCTTTACAAGTTAACAACACTTTGTTTAAAATTTTATACTCCATTTAGTTTTCTTATCAAACAATTCCAACTGACCTTTAATCTTTACGTACCTTCCCGTTTAATTACCCGCACCACAGACACCCTCATTTCTTAGAAATTTTGCATTTATGTATCCTTTATTTATGTATCCCTTATTAATATTATTTTTACCACTTTCTTATGGCTTTTATATCCCTAATTCTATATTCTTACATATTTATCTTTTATTTCTTTTAATCTACGTATTTTATTCTTTCTATTCGCGGTTACTCCTATCTTCCTTCTTGTAATTGTAATATTTGTAACTAACTAACTGCCAACTTTATAGCTCTATTCTCCGCTTTATTATTTTCTTCTAACTTTTATCACTATAATTAAGTTCAGTTTATTTAAGTCTAAGCTAATTCTTTCCTTTTTTACACACTTATTTCTAATTATCCTAACCCCAACCCTGACATCTGTATGTTGATCTCCGTAGAATCATGATACTAATAACCCCTTTTAATATAAGTAATATTTTAAATACTCTTATTTGGCTTTTTTCTCACACGGTACCTTCCATATTGAGATAGTATTTTCTTTATTCTCCTCCATTTATTTAAACTTTGGTAGTAAGTTTATTTTTCCTTTCGATTTTTATCTTTATTCCTACCACTTTTATCATATTCTCATTCTTATTTGGCCTTTAGATTTTTAGTTTCCTTTCTTTAACCTATGAATCCAGCATTTATCCTTTGCCAACCCTAACATTAATTCTTCAATGTCAGTCTTATACCTTAATCCCCTTTGATATAACCTCTGTCGCCTCAAATTTATATAACTGTCACTTTATCTATCGCCGCGTTCCATCCCACTTTAATGTCTTACTTAATTACTGCCTGCTTTAAAATTTATTTTTACATTTGAAGCTGGCGTGTATTCAGGCAGCTTCCACCCAACCTTTTTGCATCACCCTCTTACTCCCCTTCTTTGCTACTTCCAACTTTTTTAAACGCAACCTGTTGAATTTCAATTTTTCAAACGGCTAATTTAACTTTTCGACTTTTGTCTCGACGCTAGTTTTTCTGGTTCTTTACCTGAATTGAAACCACATTTTATAACTAACTCTGAATTCAACTCCACAAAACTATATCTGGAAAGCCCATGGAAGTTCCCCAAATGGATTTTAATTTGGCCTCTCCAAAAAATTCAATGATTGTACAATTTTGATGCCAGTCTTTTCCTACATTATCCGTCTTTGGTACCTGCTGCTAAAAGTTTCATGACGCCTTCAACGGTAAACTTTTTCCTATATATTCAACCTCTTCTTTTTGAATTGAACATTTTTATATTTGCACTTATCTTATATTATTTTATATCCTTCCAAAATATGACTTTTTGTAATTCCCTTACCAACTTATCTCTCTGTATTTCTCTGATGATAAGATTTCATCCTCTGAAAAACCATGCCTAAAGGAAAGAAGAATAACCCTCTTTTATTTGAAAACACATTGTTTTGAACAACTGATGACGTAATACATATTGTATTTTTACAATATTTATTCTCACTATTTAGTTGTCTATATAATGACTCTATCACGTATATCAAGCATGAATTATTTCATTATAAGTGTTAATTTAAAAGTTTACATTATATCTTCATTTTGCTGTTCTTTATATATATATATATATATATATATATATATATATATATATATATATATTGCGTTAGCATGAAACATCGATGTCTATAGGTATTAAAATAATTAATAAATATTTATTTATAAATATTATTATTTATCAGCCCCCTCCAACAAAGGCCGGGCACTCTTGAGTGACTTTAATAACAAGCAGTACAAACAGCTACATGCACGATCCGAACGCCGTTTGTAGATCACTCTAAGCTGCTTGGTAGATCTAGCCACCGACTAGCTATTTACATTTAAATTCCTCTCTATTTACTAACTAATTGGCTATGGCCGATGGGATAAGACTCTCGACTACGGATCAGTGGCGATTTGTGATCGGGGTTCGCGCCCACCGATTGTTGAGAATTAGTTCCTACACTGAAGATTGCGTTAGCATGGAACATCGATGTCTGTAGGTATTAAAATAATTAATAAATATTTATATATATATATATATATTATAAATAGAGAAAGAAAAAGAGAGAGAGAGAGAGAGAGAGAGAGAGAGAGAGAGAGAGAGAGAGATGGATGGATAACGTTAATACTAAGCACAGACCGAACGGTGGAAGTGGACAGAGAAATAGAAGAGAAAAAAAAGGCGAAGAAAGTAAAATCTCATAATAAATCTGTCGTCAGCTTAATTGGCTATTCGAAAATATGCCAGTCACGCATACACGAATAATCTGCCAATTAAAGCAGAAATGAATATTGTCAAATTATCCTTTCAATATTTTTTACCCTGGATCATTTACTCTTTTATCGTCTAAAATAGAGCGCCGTCCTCCCAGTATGTCCTCAAAATCTTTTATTGTTCTTCATATCAGTCAATTCTACCAATGACTCCAGTGAACTTCGCTATTGTTGTTAGAGAATGGGCTTTGCTATTCTCGCTGTGGACCCTTTCATATGTGGAATTAGTAGATTCGTTCATAGAGATAGGAGAGGTTTTTGATCGCGCACTTTCGTCTGCTTATATACTAGCAGTAGTAGCTATCTAGCTTTTTTTTTCTGAATTAATATTTCGTTTCGAAAATAACTCGCGTTTTATCTTCAGTGATTCTGTATTTGGATTCACGTGTTAAAAAATCATCACGACATTATTATATTAAAGGTGAGTTAATCGACGTTTGGGTACTGTTTTAGATATTGACCCTAATTTCCGTGACTGCCCGGCAGCAGCAAGCCGACAGCTAACGGAAGCGTCCGAGACCTGCCGAAATCGAAAACAAGGCTGGCAGACGATATTGATTTGAAGGAGAGACGCTTGGCACTTGTTGACAATGAATTTTGAAGTGTTGTGTAGTTCAATTGCCTCTCCGGAGCAGTGCATTAACTTTTGCCAGCAGAAAGATATGCGATGTATGCGATGCCCCACCCAGGAATGCCGGGCTTGGATTTCGTTGCGATCGGGGACGTTTTTTTCGCGGTTGAAACTCGCCATATCAACAATTTAAAAAATGATCTACCTGTGGTCCCAGGCGTCGGCGATCAACAATCTTCTGCTCCTCCGCCTCCTTCCACATCCTCGGCGACGACCCCATCCTCCTCTTCTGCCTGTATTTCGCTAAGCCCCCCCTCCAAAAACGAAAAACAAGCCCTTACCCCTCCAGCTAAAATAATGAAAAAAAAACAAAAAAAACAATGCGTAATTGCAAAAAAAAAATGGTTTAAAAAAGTTATTATTTTCGCGTTCTACAGTTTATAAAAACAGTTTATTTCAGTTACAAAAAAAATGGTTTAAAATGTTAGCGTTTATAAAATTTTTTTTACATAAAATGGTTAAATATTAATTAAAAAAAAGTTTATTCATTTCAGCTATGGGTTTGTTCATTTATTTTATTTTTTGTATAAAAATATATGCATTTCTTTTTCTTTACGTATATTCATCGTCTTTCATTGTTGTCGTCTGCCGACTCGGCAGGTCTCGGACGCTTCCGTTAGCTGTCGGCTCGCTGCTGCCGGGCAGTCACGGAAATTAGGGTCAATATCTAAAACAGTACCGACGTTTTCCCTTTTCCACAAAAAGAAAATATTCTGAGATCGAGTTATTAAAAAAAAAATCATTTTCCTTCTTTTTATTGTCGTAAGTCTTATTAAACAGAGGAGTAACTAATAGATTTTACTGTTTCTGTGACTATTTTGAGAGTGTTTCCTTCTCTATGTATGCTATTTCATGCATAGCATACATAGATAAGGCTTAGACATTCAACTGGCGCGGTCCACAGTATCACTGCGGAAATAACTATCTAAAAAGAAAACTACAAAAACTAACGAATCTAGCAGTTTAGCAAATTGCCCTATAAGGACTACGGGTACGTGTAACCAAACATACGCATTCAAGTATATACAATGCATTAAACGCAACAGCTTCTACATATGTAGTACTGTGAAACTCCTGCACACACTAGTCAAAGAGTACTTGAACACACTAGGATTTTCATTCTACATACACGTTGCAACATGCCGCAATCCCAATAAGAACATCAAAATCAACATATTAGCCACTGATTGAATGACGGTAACCTCAGAATCATAGAATAAATTTTCAGAGCCAACCTCATGTTAACCATGTTTAATAGATTAAAAGTCAACTCTACATTCTTAATATAACACACACTCTCATGACACGCTAGGTTTATTACAGCCAGGAACCAACTTGTAGCCGTCTTCCAATACACCCATCGTATTTATGATTAGAAATATTCATCACGCAGAATCATGATGCCCCGATTTAATTCCATTTATAATACTCACACACATATGTATATAAAATGAATAGAGTTAAAATAATATATATATATATACAGGTGTTAGACTAAATAATGGAAACACCTTGTGAATTTTGCATCAAGTTTAAAACACCTATCAACATTGAAATTTTTTTTTACTTAAAATGTTGATTTCATTTATTTATTTATGGTTATTATTATCCTGAATTAATTGGTTAAATTTATTGTTTATTTTAGATAGTACATATTAGTAAGAAACATTTAAATGACAAATCTATCTGATTTCTATAGAGGGAAGGTTGTTGGTGTCTGTATGGCAGGTGCTACTGTAACAGAAGTGGCTGAGATGGTGGCCGTATCGAGAGAAAATGTCTCGTTAAATGATAACCGCCTATGAAAAACAAGGTAAAGCATCCTTTTCTAAACAAAATTCCGAGGGAACTGTCTGAAAAGGTGTAACATTTTTTTTGTTCCACCCCTTACGTTAACTTTCATATAAATTAACACCTTTTTAGAATACGAGAGAATCCCTGCATCAAATGCCCACATAGTAAATCTCATTTAAGTCAAACAGAAAATAAAATGAAATGATTTGATTAATAAAAGGACATCACCCTGTTATGCCATTAACAATACAACTACACCTATTCCCTTTCCATAATATACGTAAATCAACATAATACTACACATACCGAAAATCTAACACATTAATAACTTAATTTAGCATAAAATACAATAATTAAATGATATATAAAGGAAAGGGAAATATAACAAATGATGAATAAATATACATAATATATACACAAAATAAATAAAAGTAAATATTTGAACTATCCTTATAATATAACATACCGGCAACTAAAACACTTACATAAAACCTACTTCCGACCACTATCGACACTGCTGTGAAATGTCAATATTTTGAAAAGGAGTTTTTATCATCGAAATATCTGAAGAAGTTTGATACCGTGTAACACGTTATATATCGAAGATGAAACAGTAAGAAATAAAAAGAAAATTAAT
>OY744528.1:96816109-96941109 GCA_963556195.1 Sepiola atlantica | reverse complement strand
ACATAAAGCTTATTTGAGAGAATTGATTCAAGCAGTTTACTTATTTAACAGAAAAATAAGATGAAAGGTTCTCTACCACATAAATAAACTAAAAGATGATAAAATGCGGATATAAAACCACCGGATTACGGAACGTATATGGATCAATACAGTAAAGGAATTCATACGAAACTTTATAGATTGAAAACACAGAAGAACCCACTAATATGTTGTACTTGGTAAGCAACATCAAAGCTTTTAAAAAGGGAACTTTTAAAAACAAATCTATTAGGAGAATAGACAAAAACATAAAGAAAATGAACTCAACTTAATTGTTTCTAGTGATAAAACAATGAATACTTATAAATTAGACTTACAGACTAATTATAACCTCATATATACGTAGTAAATATAGAATAGCAAATGTGAATGAGTGTGATCATATAAATAAAGCGAAAACAGAAATTTTTGACCAAATTAATATAACACTTTAAACAGAAATATATATACCTAGTGAACCTAGATTTATACTCAAAGACCACAAGGAAGATTTCGACAGTAACCCCAAGATTATATTAATTGCACCTAGTATATCAGATGTGGCAAATGTAAGCAAAAATAAATTGGACAGGATATGATTTATAATAAAGGATAAACCAAAATTTGGAATGTTGTCATCTTGAAAAGATATCATTAAATTGTTTAAGAACATAATAAATAAAAGGAATTTTAGATTCATACAATTTGATTTGACATAGATGCGTATTACCTATCGATTACTCTCCACTTTTAGATAAGCCTATACTAATGGCTAAAGAATTTACTGATATTACTAGTCTAGAAGTCGAAATAGCTCGTAGAAATTTGATTAAATATGATGGTAAAATATGGACGGGGTATTATTAGGTGTACAGGTAGATAACAAAATAGAATAAGTAAAACTATTCACAGATTATTTAAGCCTAAAAATACTAATGGAAATAATTAAAAGAAAACTAACTTCTTGGATACTACACTAAATCTAAATGATAATACATTTAATCCAAACCTGAAAATATTTTATATAGATAAACTATTAAATCACCCAAAACCAATCAAGCAAACTATGATAAAAAATATACCTAATAGAATTTCAAAATTATTCACGAATATAAATATATTTAATGAAAATAAGCAATATTAAAATGATGCATAAAAAGATCGGGTTACAATATAAATTTAAAGTATATAAAGTATATAAATGAAAATGTACCAAACCAAAATAAAAACAAATATATTAAAACAAAAATATATCATATAACATGGCTTTTGGAGAAAATTTTAAAATTGTTAGGAGGAATAACTCTGTACACAGTGATACTAATAATGTTAATATGGTAAACAGGATTTATAATACTTGGGCTAGTATGGAAAAGGGATATACTAACAATATTAAACCGACAATTCTAGAAAAATGGAGCGGATAAAGATACTAAGGTGAATAAAATTAAAGATATAAATAATACGGATAAGGATGGTAATAGTAATGAAAGAAATATGCTGAGAAAAATATATGGTTCAACTCCCCATATAGTATATATGTAAAAACGGAACTTATATAAAATAATCGATAATAATTTTAAAGCGAGTACGATACTAAGTAAATTAATCAATAAGAACACTATAAAAGTATCTTATTCAACTATGCCAAGCATTAAAACACCTAATCGAATAAAGCTAAAATTAAAAAAAATCGAATGATAGTTTTAATAATGCAGGAAGCTCTTATAAAGCAAGAAAATGTAACTGTATTCAGAAAGATGAATGTCCATTAAAAGGGAGTGCATGCCTGAAAGTGTAAAGTGACAAATCTTCAGCATACATAGGTTCGACAGGGGGCCATTTTGAATAAATGTATAATAACTATACGGCAAGTATCAGCCTGGAGGGTAAGAGTTAATAAATGTGTCACTTCTTGAATAATATATAAAAGAACTTAAAGAAAAAAAAACTAAGTAGACAATGGAATGGTTAATAGTAGTTAAAGCAAGTAAATATTTACTGAATAAGCGGAAAAGATGTAATTTATGTATGACTAGAAGCAGTTGAAACATAGAGGAAATATTATAAATAAGAGAAATGAGATAATAGGCGGTTGTTTACATAAAGGCAATATAAATATAATAAATATGACGGTGAGAAAACCTAACAAGCAAAGATAATACGTGTATTGATGTTAGAATAAATATCAAGTATAACAAAATATAAGTAGACTATATCTATAAACATACTATAATAGACTATATAGACTATATCTATGAACATACAATAATAGAGAAATAGCTGAATAATAAATACAGGTATATTGGGTATATAGCATGAATAAAAATAAAATAAATAATAAACAAATAAATACAGAAAGTAGGAAAAACTCCCAATGTAAACATAATACAAATAACAAATAAGAATGAAATTAAAATAAAAATTAGTAAAAGTTCATGTATATATATATATATATATATATATATATATATATATATATATATATATATATATATATATATATATATATATATTTGTGTGTGTATATGTATGGATATGCGTGTATGTATGCATGGGTATGAGTATGTATATATTCTTATACGTATGTATATACAGATGTATAAAGTTTATGTATATGCATGTATGTGTGTGTGTATATGAATTTTCATTTATATACGACTGAATAATATTATGACTCTGACATAGAGGTTTGTTAACATAGGAAGTAAACCCCTTGACTATTAAATAAATAAGCAATCGTGGTCAATGCAAAGTAAGATGCGTACATTTATATTTCCTTATAGGAAAAATGTGAATTAGTATATATATAAAATAAAATTAGAATAAAATACAAAATTGCATAAATATTATATTTTAATTAAGTTAGAAAAAAGCATGTTGAGGATACACTGTGGGAAATTACTGACTGCGAAGCCAAAATACATAAGAAAGGTGTTAAATAAAATAGCTGATTTTATTATTTATATGGAACATTTTTATGATAAAATATAAGAGTATTTTTAAAATGTAAATGTTTTATTTTAAATATATATTTAAATTCCACCGATAATATTTTAAATATCATTGTCATAGTTAATTATTGAAGGGCTAGGAAATTAAATGTCTACGTACTTCCGGTGACTCGGTAAAACGGAAGTCACTTACCTTATGGATATAAACGGTATAATGTAAGAAAATACATTTCAGAAACAAAATAGCAACTAAAATCTATTTACTGATTACAGTAAAAATACGAAAATTAGGATAGCGATTATGATCCATATGCTATAATGAAAATAAGTCATCATAACCACTACATTAAAAATACATATGAATAATTTAATAGATATATTAAATAAATAAACATTCGATTAATGAGTTATATCACTTTAGGACAAAATGCAATTGGGCTGATAATAGTATGATATCTAACGGAAAAATAACTAGTAGTACTGAGATTCTAAAGACAGTTCCGAGGGAGAGAACTATGCAACGTGGCTAATTTAAGAATCATCTTAATTAATATATATATATATATATATATATATATATATATATATATATATATATATATATATATATAAATACAGATTTTAATCAGACATATAGACCGGCGGTTTCTGACAGGAAAAAGGTTGGATCCCCAAATCCCGTCTTCGTCAGCACAGCCTGAAATGTGCTGACGAAGACGGGATTTGGTGATCCAACCGTTTCCTTGTCAGAAACCGCCGGTCCATTTGTCTGATTAAAATCTGTATTTATAAATAAAAAAATATTACGCTCTTAATTTAATTTAATTAGGCACTCTGCTGGTATTTCCCATTTATTCTTTTTTGAGTATACTTTATACTCTTATATATATATATATATATATATATATATATATATATATATATATATATATATATATATATATATGAAGAAGAATGGAAAGGAATTAGAGAAGCAAAAGCCAAATCAAAATTCAATTCAATTGCTCAGAGCAAGGTATATTCCTCAAAAAGGCAATTTATTCAAGTTAAATTTTCCTTAAGCCAGGCTTTTCAAAGATCAAAATCTTATCGTCAGAGGAAGTCGCTGGGATAGATAAGTTGGCAAAGGCCAAGATTTAAAATTTGAAAAAATAAAATAAAAGTTGTAGGGAAAGAAACACAGGGCTAAACTCTGCCCGAATGCAAGCAAAAGTCCGATTGCTAAAAAGTCCGGTGTCGAAAAGTCCAGCGGAGAGAATGAGATGTAAATAGAAATAGGTAGGTCGTTAAAAGGCACGACAGGTTGTGAGAGAGGATTCAAAGTTAAATTCCAAGAAGCCACAACTTCAGGTGCGGCGAAAATAGAAAATCCAAAGGGTAAAAAGTCCAATAAGAGGTACGTTCGTGGATGCAGGCAAGGCTCAGTAAAGAGTGAGGTGGAAAATATACGCCATCTAAAATACTTCCTGGGCTGAGATATCAAGGAAAGTGTTTTAAAATGGGAAAAAAGGCAGCGAAAATATTTTAAAGCTAGCCCGTTGAGAAAGCCGACTTGAAATGAAGAAAGGCAGAAACTCATATACGTTGCATAGACTTTTGCTTGCATTCGGGCAGAGTTTTGCCCTGTGTTTCTTTCCCTACAACTTATATTTTATTTTTTCAAATTTTAAATCTTGGCCTTTGCCAACTTATCTATCCCAGCGACTTCCTCTGATGATAAGATTTTGATCTTTGAAAAGCCTGGCTTAAGGAAAATTTAACTTGAATAAATTGCCTTTTTGCGGAATATACCTTGCTCTGAGCAATTGAATTGAATTTTGATTTGGCTTTTGCTTCTCTAATTCCTTTCCATTCTTCTTCATATCTACCTGTTCTATCCTGGATATTGAGCTGTATACTCTTCACAATAGGTTTTACTTTTCCTAAAAGTTCGCTTTTAGTACACCACTTTATATATATATATATATATATATATATATATATATATATATATATATTCGTGAATACTATGTGTTAGTATTATGGAAAGTTTTGGCGGGAATTATCTTATAAGTACGAAGCTATAATAAGAATTATAGGCATTTTAGTATATTATTACTGATATTAAACTTAATTCTATTAATTAGGGTTTTTTTTGTTTTTATATATAGGACTTCTAATATATGGAGTTTTGGTTTGTTAGTACTATATTCTAAAATTTTGGTATTTTCTACTAAATTTTTCTGAATTCCGATCGGGGGCAGGAATGGTCGTTAGTTAAGTGTTGGGCTATGCCACTTGTATCAGACAAATGCATCGTCACTCTTCTCGACAAAGTCGTGGTAGTCAAAACTATGCATATATTATTTTTATTGGTTTTCGGAGACACAGTCTCCCAAAGGACATTTAAACTCATGAACAAAGTTTGTCTTATTGAACACTTTAATCGAAGGGGGAAGAATTATTTGTGATAATAAGGTTAGTGGTTTTTACTTTATTGTAAAAAACAATCAGTTTTACTTTTTTATTTCGGTCAGTAGGGAATACGTTCTTATTAATAATATTTCTTAGAACTCGTTCATCTATTTTATAATTGTGATTGAACTGGTTGCGATAAAATAGTTTAATAGTTGTGTTAAGTGGAGTATTGGATTTATTATTATTATTATTATTATTGTTGTTGTTGTTGTTGTTGTCGTCGTCGTCGTCATCGTAGGAACTATTTTTTAAACATACAACTATAATACTAACACTTGGTCTGTCCTGATTAACCTAATTCCCCTGAAGATGGACCCGGATGGGTCTGAAAGTATTTAGGACACAAATCTAAACTATGGAAAATTCATCAGCCAATTTTTCCTCGAAACTAAGATCCTGATTCGGACTATTGAAAGGATCTACCAAAGGATATTTAGACATGAGTTGTCTCTTATATTCAACAATACTATATATATATATATATATATATATATATATATATATATATATATATATATATATGTTTGAATACAAGTAAAGATATGCCCATTTGATTATTTATTATATCATGAAGCGCTATTAGAAAAGTTATCTATTTTCTGCATGTAGAAATTCTGCCGTATTTTCATGTTACATATATATATATGCACACACACACACACACACACACATATATATATATATATATATATATATATATATATATATATATATATATATATATATATATATATATGTGTGATACTGTTTTGCTTTATCACAGCCCCTCAGTTTTGCTAGATAAGCTAGTGTTTCAGGCTGATATTTAAACGCTTCGTTTTTTGACAGTTCGTTTTATGTTACTTTAGTGTATTTTATATTTAAATAAATAATTGACTAATCGTAAATAAAACAGTAATAATTTATAAGTTACCTAGAGGCGAGAAACACACATACACAGAGATACGATAAATGAAGGTTCAAACAAAAATAAAGAAAATTAATCAGAGCTTTGTGTAGAAATGCTAAAATGCATTTAAAAAGGTTATTATACATCTACACACGACAAGTGGATAGACAGACATAACTTTATATGTAGATGATTACACGCATATATCACAATCATCATCATCATCATCATCATGATTGATAAACAAATAAATTTGAAGAAAAGCAGAGTACATTTTCTGCTGAATTATAACCGAGACCATCCAGGAGGTTAGACACAAGGTCAGGTGTAAGTTTTGATGAAAGTGCTTCTGTGGAACGAAGTGGATGCGAACCTGGAACACCCAGGTCCTCAGTCCGCGTCATTAACCGCGTAGCCACCTTAGGTATATCTCACACACTACCTCTCTCTCTCTCTTGATCTATCCCTATCTCTGTCTATCTGTCTGTCTGTCTCTCTCTTTGTCCCAAATATCCATCTCTCTTTATATTTCTGTTACTATGTTCAATGGAAAGCGAGTAAGCAAAAGGAAAAGTATTTGAATTTTGATGTTAAATAAAATAAAAAGCATTACTTAGAAATCGATTAACAACCAAATTTTTTACCCTCGTAATTTTATTTTTAATTATAATTAATGAAATAAAATAAAAATATATATTCAGATTTTCATTCTATAATTTTTACAAAAAACCCCCAGCGAAATAGAAAATTACAAATAGTAAATAAAGAAAGTACTCATTGAATACAATTCAAGCTTTTTTCTTCTCTTTATATATATATATATATATATATATATATATATATATATATATATATATATATATATATATATATATATATATATATATATATATATATATATATAAATATTTTCTGAAAATGTTTATCAGCTGACGATAATCGGGATCAACCTCCCGCTTTGAAACCGACGGTACTGATGTTGCATTGAATTTCTGTAATTTATAAATAAATATTTACGCTCTAAATCCTTCGAAATCTCGGATTTCTTAATTAATCGAGCACTCTGCTGGGGTTTTCCTGCCCTACCACACAGTACTTATATATATATATATATATATACATATATATATATATATATATATATATATATATATATATATATATATATATATATATATATATATATGCACGTGTTTTTATTTAAATTTTAGTAGGAAATGAATAATATAAAAAGTAAAACGCTGGAAATGTAATTGTCAATCGATCTTCCATGTGAAATAGAGTTGAATTCATTAGAAGGCAAGTATTTTCTTACAATTGACAATATATTTGAATTTGAAAATATGATGGATTTCGACTGGAAAAATCTGAACGCTAACGAACAAGACTGAAAAAAAGATTTAGAAAGCATACTTAATAATATGGGTGCGTACAATACTTTTACAACTTGAAATCTAATAATAACAACAATAATGAATGTAGCTGTAGAAATAAGAGCAAATGCCTGTTGCCGGAAAAGTGATTGACTGACAGTATAGTTTATATGGGAACTGTGTTACCAGAAAATAATTCCAACTTCAAACATATTTTATATAGGGGGTACACGTATTGATTTTAAGGCTAGATACAGAACCCACAAAATACTATTTCATAACGCAGAATGTAAAACAGGCACACCATTATCTAACCAAATAATATCTATAATAGAAAATAATATAATATTAGTACTAAAATGGATCACTCTGAAAAAGGCTTCAACACCTACAGTACACAACCACACCTGTTTTCTTTGTCCTAGTGAGAAGTTGGCTATTGTTATGTCCTATGATAAGAATTGTTTGTTGAACCAGAAATATGACATAGGATCTTACTGTAGACACTTCAAACAGTTCACCTTGGATAAGTATGGTAATAAACTAGTAAACCCACCATAATTAACCTTAAAATATATCATAAAAACTAAAGCATCTCTTGATAAGTACAAAATAATCTCATACATAATCGTAGTGTAGTAGGATTTAAGTTAACCAATACATTTGGAGGTTAACTTTTTAATTAAACTAGAAATTAATAATAATACAGTTAGGTTTATCGGTATGACCATATAAAGCGGATTTTTCTTAAAAAGTAAACTAGTACATTAGTTATAAAATGTGTTGAGTTGATAATGCAGCTAGGATTTTATGTATGCCACCACTTATTTAATTAGGAGAATAAAGAAAAATATTAATGATAATAGGGTTTAGTGGAGGCACACACCCTTTAATTACTTGTGATATTATCGATGAGGATTTATAACTTTATAATTTTATAACATGAATATCTTTTTCAGATTTAACATGTTATGCGGAGATGACAGTTAAGTTTTATTTTTATATATAGAAAATATATCTAATTGATTAAATTTAAAATAAAGTTTAACTTTTATTTCATAATTAAATTAAGTAACATGAAAACACACGATATTATAGCGAGGAAGAGATGACAGCCGGGTGTAGACTAGATGGATTGACCGCTTTAGCTGGCCGCACGATCTTTAATTCTTTTCCCAATTTTTCCTGTTCGCACCTGTGGTTTTCTGGACGAATTTCAAGACCGATTTTTACTTTCAGACACATTCTTGAGAAGACGCTGAGGTGTTGAAACACGGATTGATTAGTGTTGACTGTCACCAATGTACGCTTAAAAAATAGAGAGATAGATAGATAGAGAGAGAGAGAGAGGGTGAGGTGGGGTGGAGAGACGGTCAAAGTGATGATGGTTACAAGGCCAAATAAAGAGACCAATATCGAGAAAAATATAAATGATAAACGTTCGATAGAGAGATTTTCAAAAGGAAAGTAAGATGGGAAAGAAAGAGAAAGGGAACAGTAATGGATGGAGAAATAGAAATACTGACAAAAGATTACGAGAGAGAGAGAGAGAGAGAGAGAGAGAGAGAGAAGGAGAAGGAGTGAGAAAAAGAGAGTGAGCGTGAGAATGCAGACAGATATAGACACACACAAAGACAGATTTTGATATAAAAATGGAGAACATATACAAACAAAGACAACGTTGGTTCCATAATATATTGATTTTTTTTACTAATTCTTTGTAATTCTGGATTAATTCGAGTTTTAAATATATTAACATAAAACGACATTAAAAAGAAAATTACGTTTCTTTTATGTAGCCTTTCAATAACTTGATAAAAAGTCGAATGTTCTTATTTGATTTTTTTCATTCAGAATAGAATCTGAAATATTGTTGAACAATAATGACATCTTTTATATAAGCGACCCCAAAAGCAACAACAAAAAACGTATATAAATATGCGTCGATTCAATCTACGCGTTTAGCGATGAAAAGCTTTTTAGTAACTTAAGCGTGACAAACCGACGAAATGCTATTTAAAAGACAAACGTGACAAACCGATGAACATGCTACAAAAAACTTAAATACGAAGCACCGGAGAACATTCTATTGCAACCCGAAAACAATGCTATTTGAAAATTAAGTGCGACAGACAGACGAAAATGCTATTTAAGAGACAAACGTGACAAACCGAAAAAATCTATTTCAAACTGAAGCGTGGCGTGACACGTAAACGAAAATTATAATTAAAAAAAAACACGACAAACCGAAGAAAATTCTATTTAAAAATTATAAAAATTAAGTGTGACAGACCAACGAAAATAATATTTAAAAGATAAACGTGACAAACAAACAAACAATTCTATTTCAAACGGAAGCGTGACAGACTCACGAATATGATATTAAAAAAACAAAAATAATATTGAAAAGACAAACATGACAAAAATAAAAAAATATGTTTAAAACTGAAGCAAGATAAACTAACGAAAATAATATTTAAAAAATAGACGTTATAAACCGAAAACATCAATTTCGAACTGAAGCGTGACAGAATACCGAAAATAATATTTAAAAGACAAACGTGACAAAACGAAGAAAATTCTATTTCAAACTGAAGCGTGACCAACCCACGCAAATGATATTTGAAAGGCTAACGTGACACACCTAAAAAATCAATTTCAAACTGAAGCGTGACCAACCCACGCAAATGATATTTGAAAGGTTAACGTGACACACCTAAAAAATCAATTTCAAACTGAAGCGTGACCAACCCACGCAAATGATATTTGAAAGACTAACATGACACACCTAAAAAAATCAATTTCAAACTGAAGCGTGACCAACCCACGCAAATGATATTTGAAAGGCTAACGTGACACACCTAAAAAAATCAATTTCAAACTGAAGCGTGACCAACCCACGCACATGATATTTGAAAGGCTAACGTGACACACCTAAAAAAATCAATTTAAAAATGAAGCGTGACCAACCCACGCAAATGATATTTGAAAGGCTAACGTGACACACCTAAAAAAATCAATTTCAAACTGAAGCGTGACCAACCCATGCAAATTATATTTGAAAGGCTAACGTGACACACCTAAAAAATCAATTTCAAACTGAAGCGTGACCAACCCACGCAAATGATATTTGAAAGGATAACGTGACACACCTAAAAAATCAATTTCAAACTGAAGCGTGACCAACCCACGCAAATGATATTTGAGAGGCTAACGTGACACACCTAAAAAAATCAATTTCAAACTGAAGCGTTACAGACTAACAAAATCAATATTTAAAAGACAAACGCGACAAATCGAAGATAATTCTATTGTAAATTTAAGCGTGACAGAACAACGAAAATGATATTTAAGAGAAAAACGTGACAAACCGACAAAAAATCAATTTAAAATTGAAGTGTGACAGACTTATGAAAATTTTATTTAAAATACGAACGCGACAAATCGAAGAAAATTCTATTTAAAATTTAAACGTGACAGACCAGCGAAAATTATATTTAAAAGACAAACGCGAAAAGTAAAGAAATTCTATTTCAAACTTAAGAGTGAAGGACTTACAAAAATGCTATTTAAAACACAAAGGTGACAAATCGACGACATTTCTATTTAAAACTCAAGGATGACAGACCGACAAAATGCTATTTAAAAAAACAACTAAATACGACAAACCAAAGAAAATTATATTTCAAACTTAAGCGTGACAAACCGACGAAATGCTATTTACACGACAAACGTGCTAAACAGACATACCGACGGAAATTCTATTTAAAAGAAAAACGCGATAAACCGAAGAAAATTCTATTTCGAATTTAAGGGTGACAAACCGACGAAAATACTTTTTAAAATACAAATGTAACAAACCGAAAAAAATCCATTTCAAATGTAAGCGTGACAAACCGACGACATAGCATCATTGATATGATTGGACGTATCTAAAATAAATGCATCGACGAGATCCGCGCGTTTAGCAATGGAAATATAATTTCGAACTTAAGCCTGACAGACAGACAGAAAGAAAGCGTTTTGCAAACATAGGCATGATGAATCGACCAACGGACATATGCTCTTATTGATCTGCTTAGTCACATCTGGAATAAAATGTATCCATTTAATATGTGCGTTTACAATGGAAATGCTATTTCAAACAGAAGCGTGACAGAGTGATCGCTCAATGGGTCGAGTCTCTAATCAGGTCGCATCTAACAAATCAAATATTTAAATGAGATGTTAAATTCTTGTTCAGTTCTTTGCATTCAAAATCGAATGTGAAATGTTGAATAATAATGGAAATTTTCATATTTGAAAAGAATACGAATAAATCAATACATATTATCTACGATAATTGCATCCCTTCTTTTGTTAACGAGAAGGCAGCAAGTATAGAAGCCTCATTACGCAATAACTATATTTCTATTTGAGAAGACACGGTATAACAAACTATTCATAGTTTACGGCTATGACGCCATAAACATTTAGCTGTATGTGTGTATCATTATGCACATATTTCTTTAATGAAAGCAAATATCAAAGTTAATGGCTGGGAAAATTGATCTCTCGATCGTTCTTTGTGTTAGAACTCGGTGCAAAATGTTAAAACATCATTTTAAATAAATCATCTGTCACGAGCAACCTAGGAGAGATTCACATCATTTCATCAGATTCTGTGTGATCTGTAACTGATTTCAACTGTAATGAGGTGGTCGCAGTAATTTTCGTCTTAGAAGTCACCAAAGAAGTTACAAATGCGTAGTAGTTTTTTTGACGATGGTTTCAGTCGTGTTTTCGCATGCGGAGTTTGTGGAAAAATCTATTTCAGTTGAAGATTTTAAACGTCACATAAAGATCAACAAGAACAATGAAGCAGTTTCCTTTGCAATGGCTCTGTAGAGTGTGTAAGTCATTAAGAAACAGTTTACACATGTTTAATAAAAACATGACAGACAATGGTAATACGCGGGCATATGAGTTGCAGCCTTCATATATATATATATATATATATATATATATATATATATATATATATATATATAATTTTTTTAAGTAGATAAGTAATTTATGTACGTAAAAAATAACAATATATATATATATATATATATATATATATATATATATATATATATACATGAATAAAAATACGTCCTGTTAATAGCGACTTAATGCAATCTTCTGTATCACTTTTACCGCGTAGGAAATGAAAAAAAACAAATGCTGTTACTATCGCTAGTAAAAACAATAACAAATACATAACTATATATATATATATATATATATATATATATATATATATATATATATATATATATCTGTGTGTGTGTGTGTGTGTGTGTGCATGCGACGTTGGTGCCTGAAGGCTTAGTAAAAATTGGTGAGATGTATTTTTCAAGGGAAAACTCTGCTCGAACACCTGCGGCGAATGTTGCTTCCGACGATCTAGACCTTTTCTTGGGGGGTGATGGCAGTCGCGTACAGAATGGTATTGGTTTTGTGCTAAGCCTTTACTTTCTTAAAATGTCTAACGTAAGGCGTTGTTTGAAAGCTTATTTTAGTCAAGCAATGACAATGCTCGAACACTAGTTAGCAGCCATCATCATCATATTAAGGCTATGCACCATTTAAATGCGGGGAACCAAGTTCTAAGAATCTGACACCTTTGCCGAAAGTATAATCGGACTATGTGAGAGGACCTTCCTATCAGAAGGCCGCAATAGGAAATGGCAAAATTTGTTGGAGACAACTGATATGGCGAATCATAGTAAAAAGGCATTACTTACAATCCGGAAACAATCCATCAGCTCATAAACATTGTCAGACAAGTGTACATCCGCTGTTGATTGATAGGAGGTCCACTAGCAAACAGTAAACACCAAGCGTAGACTTACTTGAATATTCTCAGAGCACCGGATTGACTGAGCAATTTTTACTTAATGAGCTCAATAACGGCATCACTGCCGCTAATGTTTCTAAAGCCATCGGTCTAGATGATATTTTAAAGCGATCAAGCATTTCGGACGTCTGACACGAAAATGGATCATTGAGCTGATGAACAACTGCATGCTTACAAGAAACATCCTAAAGATCTGGAGAAAAACGAGAGCCATTCCTATTTCCTAAACTTGGCAAAAACCCAGCGCATGCAAAGAGTTTCCACCCGATCTTCCTGCTATGCCACCCGTTTAAGCTGTTTTAGCGCCTAATCCCCAACAGGTTCGTCCCAGTTGCTACACTAGCTATCATCGCCTAACAAGATGGATTCCAGTCTGGTAAATCAACAACTTATGAATCTCACCCAGCACATCGAAGATGGGGGTCAGAAATGGCTAATAACTGGAACAATCTTTGTTAATCTGTCGACCGCGTATGACACTGTAAACCACTGCCTCCCTCTGAAAAATATCTTGGAGTTGACAAAAGACCTGACACTTACAGACCTCATCGGAGCCATCTTAAAACGGGCGCTTTTATGTAAATTCAAGCAACAAAGTCGTTGAGGCTGACAAAAAATGGGTTACCTCAAAGTCGTGTGCTGATTTCATTACTTTATTACATGTACACTAATGACCTAACAATGAGACTGAACACTAAGAGGTTCATCTTTGCTGACTAAAGTTGTGTAAAATCCCAAAGAAAGTACGTTTCAAGCATCTCTTATATAAAGGGCAGTTGTCTGTATGTATGTATGTCTGTATGTGAAGCTTCTCCTCAAAAACTAAGCGGCGACATGTCAAAAAGTGTATATCTTCAGCACCGTACATATCCTGGGATCATAATATCTCAAAATCGCAAATAACGATTCACTCGCTGACAGTCAACCGGACCACTTTCCGACAAAAGGTAGCAGTTTTTTCGTATTTTATTCGACTTTTTCAACGTTATTATGTACTAAATTCGAAATAATCTAATGTATTTATGTACTAATCCGATAAAAATGCAGAGTCATTGTAAACATCCCATAATCCCTTGCCGGATGTACCCGGTCTTGCCCTAAATTGTGTCCGGTTCTATCAGATCATCCAATAACTTCTGTCCGGATGCATCAATAACAACATAGGAATCCTACGTTAAGAGTGTGTAGTGAAACAAGGGTTGCTCAATCACATCCGCACCTGTCCCATAATCCCTTGCCGGATGTACCCGGTCTTGCCCTAAATTGTGTCCGGTTATATCAGGTCATCATGACGTCAGAGAGTGGCAGTTTTCCTTTCTGTCATTTTTCCCTCTCACACTTTCTTTCTTAATTATTAATAGACGCTAATATTCCTCCCCCTCTCCCTCCCTGTGGCCGTTCTGTTATCATGATAGGAATTACCTCCTCCTTTCAGGCCAAATTAGGGGGGGGGGGTTACGGTATTCGCCGGTGTGAGCATTACCTCCTCCTTTTTTGAGAAGTGTAGAGGTAGGGTAGTATCGGTTCCGTTGTCATGATGCACTGATTCCATGCATTATCTCCTCCTTTTTTGAGATGTGTTGAGGTAGGGTCGTATCGGTTCCGTTGTCATGATGCACTATTCCCATGCATTACCTCCTCCTTTTTTGAGAAGGGTAGATGTAGAATAGTATCGGTTCCGTTGTCATGATGTGCTCATCCCATGAATTACCTCCTCCTTTTTTGAGAAGTGTTGAGGTAGGGTCGTATCGGTTCCGTTGTCATGATGCCCTCATCCCATGCATTATCTCCTCCTTTTTTGAGAAGTGTTGAGGTAGGGTCGTATCGGTTCCGTTGTCATGATGCACTATTCCCATGCATTATCTCCTCCTTTTTTGAGAAGTGTTGAGGTAGGGTCGTATCGGTTCCGTTGTCATGATGCCATAATCCCATGCATTATCTTCTCCTTTTTTGAGAAGTATTGAGGTAGGGTCGTATCGGTTCCGTTGTCATGATGCCCTCATCCCATCCATTATCTACTCCTTTTTTGAGCAGTGTTGAAGTGTGAGCGCCTCAGGGGAAATCCGGGGAGGGGGACTGTCGCCATTCGTCGGTATGAGCGCCTCAGGCGAAATCTGGGGAGGGGGAATGTCGGCATTGGCCGGTATGAGCGCCTCAGGACTATTTGGCAGGAGGCCTCTTTGATTTTCAAAGTACTCGGCGTTGTCCGGGAAAAAAGTGCTCAATGTCCTAGATAGAGCTACTGTAGTGATAGGTTTAGATAATATTTTAACAGTATCTACGCTGAAAAGGATTGGGTAATCGATAAGAGTTATTTCAGTAGTGCTCAGGAGGCCTCTTTGATTTTGAAATACTCGGCGTTGTCCGGGATAAAAGTGCTCAATATCCTAGATAGAGCTACTGTAGTGATAGGTTTGGAAAATATTTTAACGCCATCTTCGTTTCCCTTTGGACTATTTCGCAGATCAGAAGGAGAGAGGATACCTAAGTGATTTCAGTAGTCCCCAGGAGGCCTCCTTGATGATCAAAGTACTCGGCGTTGTCCGGGAGAAAAGTGCTCAATGTCCTACATAGAGCTACTGTAGTGATAAGTTTGGAAAATATTTTAACGCCATCTTCGTTCCCCTTTGGACTATTTCGCAGATCACAAGGAGAGAGGATACCTAAGGGATTTAAGGAGTGCTCATGAAGCCTCCTCGATTTTCAAAGTACTCGGCGTTGTCCGGGAGAAAAGTGCTCAATGTCCTAGATAGAGCTACTGTAGTGATAGGTTTGGAAAATATTTTAACGCCATCTTCATTCCCCTTTGGATTATTTCGCAGATCAGAAGGAGAGAGGATACCGAAGTGATTTCAGTAGTCCCCAGGAGGCCTCCTTAATTATCAAAGTACTCGGCGTTGTCCGGGAGAAAAGTGCTCAATGTCCTAGATAGAGCTACTGTAGTGATAGGTTTGGAAAATATTTTAACGCCATCTTCGTTCCCCTTTAGACTATTTCGCAGATCAGAAGGAGAGAGGATACCTAAGGGATTTCAGGAGTGCTCATGAAGCCTCCTCGATGTTCAAAGTACTCGGCCTTGTCCGGGAGAAAAGTGCTCAATGTCCTAGATAGAGCTACTGTAGTGATAGGTTTTGGAAAATATTTTAACGCCATCTTCGTTCCCCTTTGGACTATTTCGCAGATCAGAATAGGGAGAGGATACCTAAGGGATTTCATGGGTGTTCATGAAGCCTCCTCGATTTTCAAAGTACTCGGCGTTGTCCGGGAGAAAAGTGCTCAATATCCTAGATACAGCTACTGTAGTGATAGGTTTGGAAAATATTTTAACGCCATCTTCGTTCCCCTTTGGACTATTTCGCAGATCAGAAGGAGAGAGGATACCGAAGTGATTTCAGTAGTCCCCAGGAGGCCTCCTTGATTTTCAAAGTACTCGGCGTTGTCCGGGAGAAAAGTGCTCAATGTGCTAGATAGAGCTACTGTAGTGATAGATTTGGAAAATATTTTAACGCCATCTTCGTTACCCTTTGGACTATTTCGCAGATCAGAAGGAGAGAGGATACCTGAGGGATTTCAGGAGTGCTCATAAAGCCTCCTCGATTTTCAAAGTACTCGGCGTTGTCCGGGAGAAAAGTGCTCAATGTCCTAGATAGAGCTACTGTAGTGATAGGTTTGGATAATATTTTAACAGCATCTACACTGAAAAGGATGGGGTAATCGATAAGAGTTATTTCAGTAGTGCTCAGGAGGCCTCTTTGATTTTGAAATACTCGGCGTTGTCCGGGAGAAAAGTGTTCCATATCCTAGATAGAGCTACTGTAGTGATAGGTTTGGAAAATATTTTAACGCCATCTTCGTTCCCCTTTGGACTATTTCGCAGATCAGAAGGAGAGAGGATACCTAAGTGATTTCAGTAGTCCCCAGGAAACCTCCTTGATTATCAAAGTACTCGGCGTTGTCCGTGAGAAAAGTGCTCAATGTCCTAGATAGAGCTACTGTAGTGATAAGTTTGTAAAATATTTTAACGCCATCTTCGTTCCCCTTTGGACTATTTCGCAGATCAGAAGGAGAGAGGATACCTAAGTGATTTCAGGAGTGCTCATGAAGCCTCCTCGATTTTCAAAGTACTCGGCGTTGTCCGGGAGAAAAGTGCTCAATGTCCTAGATAGAGCTACTGTAGTGATAGGTGTGGAAAATATTTTAACGCCATCTTCGTTCCCCTTTGGACTATTTCGCAGATCAGAAGGAGAGAGGATACCTAAGTGATTTCATGGGTGTTCATGAAGCCTCCTCGATTTTCAAAGTACTCGGCGTTGTCCGGGAGAAAAGTGCTCAATATCCTAGATACAGCTACTGTAGTGATAGGTTTGGAAAATATTTTAACGCCATCTTCGTTCCCCTTTGGACTATTTCGCAGATCAGAAGGAGAGAGGATACCTAAGTGATTTTAGTAGTCCCCAGGAGGCCTCCTTGATTATCAAAGTACTCGGCGTTGTCCGGGAGAAAAGTGCTCAATGTCCTAGATAGAGCTACTGTAGTGATAGGTTTGGAAAATATTTTAACGCCATCTTCGTTCCCCTTTGGACTATTTCGCAGATCAGAATAGGGAGAGGATACCTAAGGGATTTCATGGGTGTTCATGAAGCCTCCTCGATTTTCAAAGTACTCGGCGTTGTCCGGGAGAAAAGTGCTCAATATCCTAGATACAGCTACTGTAGTGATAGGTTTGGAAAATATTTTAACGCCATCTTCGTTCCCCTTTGGATTATTTCGCAGATCAGAAGGAGAGAGGATACCTAAGGGATTTCAGGAGTGCTCATAAAGCCTCCTCGATTTTCAAAGTACTCGGCGTTGTCCGGGAGAAAAGTGCTCAATATCCTAGATAGAGCTACTGTAGTGATAGGTTTAGAAAATATTTTAACGCTATCTGTGTTCCCCTTTGGACAATTTTGCAGCTGAAAAGGAGGGAGGATACCTAACTGATTTCAGTAGTCCCCAGGAGGCCTTTTTGATTTTGAAATACTCTGCGTTGTCCGGGAAAAAAGTGCTCAATGTCCTAGATAGAGCTACTGTAGTGATAGGTTTGGATAATATTTTAACAGTATCTACGCTGAAAAGGATTGAGTAATCGATAAGAGTTATTTCAGTAGTGCTCAGGAGGCCTCTTTGATTTTGTAAATACTCGGCGTTGTCCGGGATAAAAGTGCTCAATATCCTAGATAGAGCTACTGTAGTGATAGGTTTGGAAAATATTTTAACGCCATCTTCATTCCCCTTTGGATTATTTCGCAGATCAGAAGGAGAGAGGATACCGAAGTGATTTCAGTAGTCCCCAGGAGGCCTCCTTAATTATCAAAGTACTCGGCGTTGTCCGGGAGAAAAGTGCTCAATGTCCTAGATAGAGCTACTGTAGTGATAGGTTTGGAAAATATTTTAACGCCATCTTTGTTCCCCTTTGGACTATTTCGCAGATCAGAAGGAGAGAGGATACCTAAGGGATTTCAGGAGTGCTCATAAAGCCTCCTCGATTTTCAAAGTACTCGGCGTTGTCCGGGAGAAAAGTGCTCAATGTCCTAGATAGAGCTACTGTAGTGATAGGTTTGGATAATATTTCAACAGCATCTACGCTGAAAAAGGATGGGGTAATCGATAAGAGTTATTTCAGTAGTGCTCAGGAGGCCTCTTTGATTTTGAAATACTCGGCGTTGTCCGGGAGAAAAGTGCTCAATATCCTAGATAGAGCTACTGTAGTGATAGGTTTGGAAAATATTTTAACGCCATCTTCGTTCCCCTTTGGACTATTTCGCAAATCAGAAGGAGAGAGGATACCGAAGTGATTTCAGTAGTCCCCAGGAAACCTCCTTGATTATCAAAGTACTCGGCGTTGTCCGGGAGAAAAGTGCTCAATGTCCTAGATAGAGCTACTGTAGTGATAGGTTTGGAAAATATTTTAACGCCATCTTCGTTCCCCTTTGGACTATTTTGCAGATCAGAAGGAGAGAGGATACCTAAGGGATTTCAGGAGTGCTCATGAAGCCTCCTCGATGTTCAAAGTACTCGGCGTTGTCCGGGAGAAAAGTGCTCAATATCCTAGATACAGCTACTGTAGTGATAGGTTTGGAAAATATTTTAACGCCATCTTCGTTTCCCTTTGGATTATTTCGCAGATCAGAAGGAGAGAGGATACCGAAGTGATTTCAGTAGTCCCCAGGAGGCCTCCCTGATTACCAAAGTACTCGGCGTTGTCCGGGAGAAAAGTGCTCAATGTTCTAGATAGAACTACTGTAGTGATAGGTTTGGAAAATATTTTAACGCCATCTTCGTTACCCTTTGAACTATTTCGCAGATCAGAAGGAGAGAGGATACCTAAGGGATTTCAGGAGTGCTCATAAAGCCTCCTCGATTTTCAAAGTACTCGGCGTTGTCCGGGAGAAAAGTGCTCAATGTCCTAGATAGAGCTACTGTAGTGATAGGTTTGGATAATATTTCAACAGCATCTACGCTGAAAATGGATGGGGTAATCGATAAGAGTTATTTCAGTAGTGCTCAGGAGGCCTCTTTGATTTTGAAATACTCGGCGTTGTCCGGGAGAAAAGTGCTCAATATCCTAGATAGAGCTACTGTAGTGATAGGTTTGGAAAATATTTTAACGCCATCTTCGTTCCCCTTTGGACTATTTCGCAAATCAGAAGGAGAGAGGATACCGAAGTGATTTCAGTAGTCCCCAGGAAACCTCCTTGATTATCAAAGTACTCGGCGTTGTCCGGGAGAAAAGTGCTCAATGTCCTAGATAGAGCTACTGTAGTGATAGGTTTGGAAAATATTTTAACGCCATCTTCGTTCCCCTTTGGACTATTTCGCAGATCAGAAGGAGAGAGGATACCTAAGGGATTTCAGGAGTGCTCATGAAGCCTCCTCGATTTTCAAAGTACTCGGCGTTGTGCGGGAGAAAAGTGCTCAATGTCCTAGATAGAGCTACTGTAGTGATAGGTTTGGAAAATATTTTAACGCCATCTTCGTTCCCCTTTGGACTATTTCGCAGATCAGAAGGAGAGAGGATACCTAAGTGATTTCATGGGTGTTCATGAAGCCTCCTCGATTTTCAAAGTACTCGGCGTTGTCCGGGAGAAAAGTGCTCAATATCCTAGATAGAGCTACTGTAGTGATAGGTTTGGAAAATATTTTAACGCCATCTTTGTTCCCTTTTGGACTATTTCGCAGATCAGAAGGAGAGAGGATACCTAAGTGATTTCAGTAGTCCCCAGGAGGCCTCCTTGATTATCAAAGTACTCGGCGTTGTCCGGGAGAAAAGTGCTCAATGTCCTAGATAGAGCTACTGTAGTGATAGGTTTTGGAAAATATTTTAACGCCATCTTCGTTACCCTTTGGACTATTTCGCAGATCAGAAGGAGAGAGGATACCTAAGGGATTTCAGGAGTGCTCATAAAGCCTCCTCGATTTTCAAAGTACTCGGCGTTGTCCGGGAGAAAAGTGCTCAATGTCCTAGATAGAGCTACTGTAGTGATAGGTTTGGATAATATTTCAACAGCATCTACGCTGAAAACGATGGGGTAATCGATAAGAGTTATTTCAGTAGTGCTCAGGAGGCCTCTTTGATTTTGAAATACTCGGCGTTGTCCGGGAGAAAAGTGCTCAATATCCTAGATAGAGCTACTGTAGTGATAGGTTTGGAAAATATTTTAACGCCATCTTCGTTCCCCTTTGGACTATTTCGCAGATCAGAAGGAGAGAGGATACCTAAGTGATTTCAGTAGTCCCCAGGAAACCTCCTTGATTATCAAAGTACTCGGCGTTGTCCGGGAGAAAAGTGCTCAATGTCTTAGATAGAGCTACTGTAGTGATAGGTTTGGAAAATATTTTAACGCCATCTTCGTTCCCCTTTGGACTATTTCGCAGATCAGAAGGAGAGAGGATACCTAAGGGATTTCAGGAGTGCCTATGAAGCCTCCTCGATTTTCAAAGTACTCGGCGTTGTCCGGGAGAAAAGTGCTCAATGTCCTAGATAGAGCTACTGTAGTGATAGGTTTGGAAAATATTTTAACGCCATCTTCGTTCCCCTTTGGACTATTTCGCAGATCAGAAGGAGAGAGGATACCTAAGTGATTTCATGGGTGTTCATGAAGCCTCCTCGATTTTCAAAGTACTCGGCGTTGTCCGGGAGAAAAGTGCTCAATATCCTAGATAGAGCTACTGTAGTGATAGGTTTGGAAAATATTTTAACGCTATCTTTGTTCCCTTTTGGACTATTTCGCAGATCAGAAGGAGAGAGGATACCTAAGTGATTTAAGTATTCCCAAGGAATCCTCCTTGATTATCAAAGTACTCGGCGTTGTCCGGGAGAAAAGTGCTCAATGTCCTAGATACAGCTACTGTAGTGATAGGTTTTGGAAAATATTTTAACGCCATCTTCGTTCCCCTTTGGACTATTTCGCAGATCAGAATAGGGAGAGGATACCTAAGGGATTTCATGGGTGTTCATTAAGCCTCCTCGATTTTCAAAGTACTCGGCGTTGTCTGGGAGAAAAGTGCTCAATATCCTAGATACAGCTACTGTAGTGATAGGTTTGGAAAATATTTTAACGCCATCTTCGTTCCCCTTTCGATTATTTCGCAGATCAGAAGGAGAGAGGATACCAAAGTGATTTCAGTAGTCCCCAGGAGGCCTCCTTGATTATCAAAGTACTCGGCGTTGTCCGGGAGAAAAGTGCTCAATGTTCTAGATAGAGCTACTGTAGTGATAGGTTTGGAAAATATTTTAACGCCATCTTCGTTACCCTTTGGACTATTTCGCAGATCAGAAGGAGAGAGGATACCTAAGGGATTTCAGGAGTGCTCATAAAGCCTCCTCGATTTTCAAAGTACTCGGCGTTGTCCGGGAGAAAAGTGCTCAATGTCCTAGATAGAGCTACTGTAGTGATAGGTTTGGATAATATTTCAACAGCATCTACGCTGAAAAGGATGGGGTAATCGATAAGAGTTATTTCAGTAGTGCTCAGGAGGCCTCTTTGATTTTGAAATACTCGGCGTTGTCCGGGAGAAAAGTGCTCAATATCCTAGATAGAGCTACTGTAGTGATAGGTTTGGAAAATATTTTAACGCCATCTTCGTTCCCCTTTGGACTATTTCGCAGATCAGAAGGAGAGAGGATACCTAAGTGATTTCAGTAGTCCCCAGGAAACCTCCTTGATTATCAAAGTACTCGGCGTTGTCCGGGAGAAAAGTGCTCAATGTCCTAGATAGAGCTACTGTAGTGATAGGTTTGGAAAATATTTTAACGCCATCTTCGTTCCCCTTTGGACTATTTCGCAGATCAGAAGGAAAGAGGATACCTAAGGGATTTCAGGAGTGCTCATGAAGCCTCCTCGATTTTCAAAGTACTCGGCGTTGTCCGGGAGAAAAGTGCTCAATGTCCTAGATAGAGCTACTGTAGTGATAGGTTTGGAAAATATTTTAACGCCATCTTCGTTCCCCTTTAGACTATTTCGCAGATCAGAAGGAGAGAGGATACCTAAGTGATTTCATGGGTGTTCATGAAGCCTCCTCGATTTTCAAAGTACTCGGCGTTGTCCGGGAGAAAAGTGCTCAATATCCTAGATAGAGCTACTGTAGTGATAGGTTTGGAAAATATTTTAACGTCATCTTCGTTCCCCTTTGGACTATTTCGCAGATCAGAAGGAGAGAGGATACCTAAGTGATTTCAGTAGTCCCCAGGAGGCTTCCTTGATTATCAAAGTACTCGGCGTTGTCCGGGAGAAAAGTGCTCAATGTCCTAGATAGAGCTACTGTAGTGATAGGTTTGGAAAATATTTTAACGCCATCTTAGTTCCCCTTTGGACTATTTCGGAGATCAGAAGGAGAGAGGATACCTAAAGGAATTTCAGGAGTGCCAATGAAGCCTCCTCGATTTTCAAAGTACTCGGCGTTGTCTGGGAGAAAAGTGCTCAATATCCTAGATAGAGCTACTGTAGTGATAGGTTTGGAACATATTTTAACACCATCTTCGTTCCCCTTTGGACAATTTTGCAGATGAAAAGGAGGGAGGATACCTAAGTGATTTCAGTAGTCCCCAGGAGGCCTCTTTGATTTTCAAAGTGCTCGGCGTTGTCCGTGAAAAAAAGTGCTCAATGTCATATATAGAGCTACTGTAGTGATAGGTTTGGATAATATTTTAACGCCATATTCGTTCCCCTTTGGACTATTTCGCAGATCAGTAGGAGAGAGGATACCTAAGTGATTTCAGTAGTCCTCATGAGGCTTCCTTTATTATTAAAGTACTTGGCGTTGTCCGGGAGAAAAGTGCTCAATGTCCTAGATAGAGCTACTGTAGTGATAGGTTTGGATAATATTTTAACAGCATCTACGCTGAAAAGGATGGGGAATCGACAAGAGTTATTTCAGTAGTGCTCAGGAGGCCTCTTTGATTTTGAAATACTCGGCGTTTTCTGGGAAAAAAGTGCTCAATATCCTAGATAGAGCTACTGTAGTGATAGGTTTGGAAAATATTTTAACGCTATCTTTGTTCCCCTTTGGACTATTTCGCAGATCAGAAGGAGAGAGAATACCTAAGTGATTTCAGTAGTTCCCTAGGAGGCCTCCTGGATTATCAAAGTACTCGGCGTTGTCCGGGAGAAAAGTGCTCAATATCCTAGATAGAGCTACTGTAGTGATAGGTTTGGAAAATATTTTAACGCCGTCTTCGTTCCCTATTGGACTATTTCGCAAATCAGTAGGAGAAAGTTTACCTAAGTGATTTCAGTAGTGCTCACGAAGCCTCCTCGATTTTCAAAGTACTCGGCGTTGTCCGGGAGAAAAGTGCTCAATATCCTAGATAGAGCTACTGTAGTGATAGGTTTAGAAAATATTTTAACGCCATCTTCGTTCCCCTTTGGACAATTTTGCAGATGTAAAAGAAGGGAGGATACCTAAGTGATTTCAGTAGTCCCCAGGAGGCCTCTTTGATTTTCAAAGTACTCGGCGTTGTCCGGGAAAAAAAGTGCTCAATGTCCTATATAGAGCTACTGTAGTGATAGGTTTGGATAATATTTTAACGCCATATTCGTTCCCCTTTGGACTATTTCGCAGATCAGTAGGAGAGAGGATACCTAAGTGATTTCAGTAGTCCTCAGGAGGCTTCCTTTATTATTAAAGTACTTGGCGTTGTCCGGGAGAAAAGTGCTCAATGTCCTAGATAGAGCTACTGTAGTGATAGGTTTGGAAAATATTTTAACGCCATCTTTGTTCCCCTTTGGACTATTCTGCAGATCAGGAGAGAGGATACCTAAGTGATTTCAGTAGTGCTCATGATACCTCCTTGATTTTCAAAGTACTCGGCGTTGTCCGGTAGAAATGTGCTCAATATCCTAGATAGAGCTATGATAAAGACTATCATGAGAGGATTGAAAATGATGAAGACTATCATGAGAGGATTGAAAATGATGAAGACTATCATGAGAGGATTGAAAATGATGAAGACTATCATGAGGGGATTGAAAATGATGAAGACTATAATGAGAGGATTGAAAATGATGTACACTATCATGAGGGGATTGAAAATGATGAAGACTATCATGAGGGGATTGAAAATGATGAAGAATGTCATGAGGGGATTGAAAATGATGAAGAATGTCATGAGAGGATTGAAAATGATGAAGAATGTCATGAGAGGATTGAAAATGATGAAGAATAGACTGACAGGATTGAAATGATTAAGAATACCATGAGGGGATTTAAAATGATGAATAATATCATGCGGGGATTGAAAATGATGAAGAATATCATGAGAGGATTGAAAATGATGAAGAATATCATGAGAGGATTAAAAATGATGAAGACTATCATGAGAGGATTAAAAATGATGAAAACTATCATGAGAGGATTGAAAATGATGAAGACTGACATGAGAGGATTGAAAATGATGTACACTATCATGAGAGGACTGAAAATGATGAAGACTATCATGAGGGAATTGAAAATGAGGAAGACTATCATGAGGGGATTGAAAATGATGAAGAATGTCATGAGAGGATTGAAAATGATGAAGAATGTCATGAGAGCATTGAAAATTATGAAGAATAGACTGACAGGATTGGAAATGATGAAGAATACCATGAGAGGATTGAAAATGATGAATAATATCATGAGGGGATTGAAAATGAGAAGAATATCATGAGGGGATCGAAAATGATGAAATATACCATGAGAGGATTGAAAATGATGAAGAATATCATGAGGGGATTGAAAATGATAAAGAATATCATGAGGGGATTGAAAATAATGAAGAATATCATGAGAGGATTGAAAAAATGAAGAATATCATGAGAGGATTGAAAATTATTAAGAATATCATGAGCGGATTGAAAATGATGAGGAATATTACGAGAGGATTGAAAATGATGAAGAATATTATGAGGGGATTGAAAATGATTAATAGTATGAGGAGATTGAAAATGATGAAGAATATTATGAGGGGATTGAAAATGATTAATAGTATGAGGAGATCGAAAATGATGAATACAACGAGGGGAGTTAAAATGATGAAGGATATCATGAGGGGATTAAAAATATATAGTATGAACACCGGGGCGGTTATAAGTACCTATATAGAAGGCGCAGACAGTGGTGATACATTTTATAGAAATAAGTCATACTATTGCCCTGTGAAACGTAGGATGAAATGGTGGGGAAGAAACAGCTTTCGCAAAAGGCAAAATTTAAAAGTAGCGATCAGGGTAGAGAAAAGTAGAAAGATAAAGAGACAGCTATAGAGAGAGAAGGAGAGAAATAGAAGTTTTAATATAAAGATGTTACACACGCAATTTTTCTTCAATTATGTTTTTATGACCCCGAGCAACGCCGGGTAGCCCCGCTAGTCTCTTATATAAAGGGCAGTTGTCTGTATGTATGTATGTCTGTATGTGAAGCTTCTCCTCAAAAACTAAGCGGCGACATGTCAAAAAGTGTATATCTTCAGCACCGTACATATCCTGGGATCATAATATCTCAAAATCGCAAATAACGATTCACTCGCTGACAGTCAACCGGACCACTTTCCGACAAAAGGTAGCAGTTTTTTCGTATTTTATTCGACTTTTTCAACGTTATTATGTACTAAATTTGAAATAATCTAATGTATTTATGTACTAATCCGATAAAAATGCAGAGTCATTGTAAACATCCCATAATCCCTTGCCGGATGTACCCGGTCTTGCCCTAAATTGTGTCCGGTTCTATCAGATCATCCAATAACTTCTGTCCGGATGCATCAATAACAACATAGGAATCCTACGTTAAGAGTGTGTAGTGAAACAAGGGTTGCTCAATCACATCCGCACCTGTCCCATAATCCCTTGCCGGATGTACCCGGTCTTGCCCTAAATTGTGTCCGGTTATATCAGGTCATCATGACGTCAGAGAGTGGCAGTTTTCCTTTCTGTCATTTTTCCCTCTCACACTTTCTTTCTTAATTATTAATAGACGCTAATATTCTCCCCCCCCCTCTCCCTCCCTGTGGCCGTTCTGGTATCATGATAGGAATTACCTCCTCCTTTCAGGCCAAATTGGGGGGGGGGGGGTTACGGTATTCGCCGGTGTGAGCATTACCTCCTCCTTTTTTGAGAAGTGTAGAGGTAGGGTAGTATCGGTTCCGTTGTCATGATGCACTGATCCCATGCATTACCTCCTCCTTTTTTGAGAAGGGTAGATGTAGAATAGTATCGGTTCCGTTGTCATGATGTGCTCATCCCATGAATTACCTCCTCCTTTTTTGAGAAGTGTTGAGGTAGGGTCGTATCGGTTCCGTTGTCATGATGCCCTCATCCCATGCATTATCTCCTCCTTTTTTGAGAAGTGTTGAGGTAGGGTCGTATCGGTTCCGTTGTCATGATGCCATAATCCCATGCATTATCTCCTCCTTTTTTGAGAAGTATTGAGGTAGGGTCGTATCGGTTCCGTTGTCATGATGCCCTCATCCCATCCATTATCTACTCCTTTTTTGAGCAGTGTTGAAGTGTGAGCGCCTCAGGCGAAATCCGGGGAGGGGGAATGTCGGCATTCGTCGGTATGAGCGCCTCAGGCGAAATCTGGGGAGGGGGAATGTCGGCATTCGCCGGTATGAGCGCCTCAGGACTATTTGGCAGATCAGAAGGAGAAAGGATACCTAAGGGATTTCAGTAGTGCTCATGAAGCCTCCTCGATTTTCAAAGTACTCGGCGTTGTCCGGGAGAAAAGTGCTCAATATCCTAGATAGAGCTACTGTAGTGATAGGTTTAGAAAATATTTTAACGCCATCTTCGTTCACCTTTGGACTATTTCGCAGATCAGAAGGAGAGAGGATACCGAAGTGATTTCAGTAGTCCCCAGGAGGCCTCCTTGATTATCAAAGTACTCGGCGTTGTCCGGGAGAAAAGTGCTCAATGTCCTAGATAGAGCTACTGTAGTGATAGGTTTGGAAAATATTTTAACGCTATCTTCGTTCCCCTTTGGACTATTTCGCAGATCAGAAGGAGAGAGGATACCGAAGTGATTTCAGTAGTCCACAGGAGGCCTCCTTGATAATCAAAGTACTCGGCGTTGTCCGGGAGAAAAGTGCTCAATGTCCTAGATAGAGCTACTGTAGTGATAAATTTGGAAAATATTTTAACGCCATCTTCGTTCCCCTTTGGACTATTTCGCAGATCAGAAGGAGAGAGGATACCTAAGGGATTTCAGGAGTGCTCATAAAGCCTCCTCGATTTTCAAAGTACTCGGCGTTGTCCGGGAGAAAAGTGCTCAATATCCTAGATAGAGCTACTGTAGTGATAGGTTTAGAAAATATTTTAACGCCATCTTCGTTCCCCTTTGGACAATTTTGCAGCTGAAAAGGAGGGAGGATACCTAACTGATTTCAGTAGTCCCCAGGAGGCCTCTTTGTTTTTCAAAGTACTCGGCGTTGTCCGGGAAAAAAGTGCTCAATGTCCTAGATAGAGCTACTGTAGTGATAGGTTTGGATAATATTTTAACAGTATCTACGCTGAAAAGGATTGGGTAATCGATAAGAGTTATTTCAGTAGTGCTCAGGAGGCCTCTTTGATTTTGAAATACTCGGCGTTGTCCGGGAGAAAAGTGCTCAATATCCTAGATAGAGCTACTGTAGTGATAGGTTTGGAAAATATTTTAACGCCATCTTCGTTCCCCTTTGGACTATTTCGCAGATCAGAAGGAGAGAGGATATCTAAGTGATTTCAGTAGTCCCCAGAAGGCCTCCTTGATTATCAAAGTACTCGGCGTTGTCCGGGAGAAAAGTGCTCAATGTCCTAGATAGAGCTACTGTAGTGATAGGTTTTGGAAAATATTTTAACGCCATCTTCGTTCCCCTTTGGACTATTTCGCAGATCAGAATGGGGAGAGGATACCTAAAGGATTTCATGGGTGTTCATGAAGCCTCCTCGATTTTCAAAGTACTCGGCGTTGTCCGGGAGAAAAGTGCTCAATGTCCTAGATAGAGCTACTATAGTGATAGGTTTGGATAATATTTTAACAGCATCTACGCATAAAAGGATGGGGTAATCGATAAGAGTTATTTCAGTAGTGCTCAGGAGGCTTCTTTGATTTTGAAATACTCGGCGTTGTCCGGGAGAAAAGTGCTCAATATCCTAGATAGAGCTACTGTAGTGATAGGTTTGGAAAATATTTTAACGCCATCTTCGTTCCCCTTTGGACTATTTCGCAGATCAGAAAGAGAGAGGATACCTAAGTGATTTCAGGAGTGCTCATGAAGCCTCCTCGATTTTATTTTCAAAGTTCTCGGCGTTGTCCGGGAAAAAAGTGCTCAATGTCATAAATAGAGCTACTGTAGTGATAGGTTTGGATAATATTTTAACAGCATCTACGCTGAAAAGGATGGGGGAATGGATAAGAGTTATTTCAGTAGTCCCCAGGAGGCCTCTTTGATTTTGAAATACTCGGCGTTGTCCGGGAGAAAAGTGCTCAATAACCAAGATAGAGCTACTGTAGTGATAGGATTGGAAAATATTTTAACGCCATCTTCGTTCACCTTTGGACTATTTCGCAGATCAGAAGGAGAGAGGATACTTAAGGGATTTCAGTAGTGCTTATAAAGCCTCCTCGATTTTCAAAGTACTCGGCGTTGTCCGGGAGAAAAGTGCTCAATATCCTAGATAGAGCTACTGTAGTGATAGGTTTAGAAAATATTTTAATGCCATCTTCGTTCCACTTTGGACAATTTTGCAGCTGAAAAGTAGGGAGGATACCTAACGGATTTCAGTAGTCCCCAGGAGGCCTCTTTTATTTTCAAAGAACTCGGCGTTGTCCGGGAAAAAAGTGCTCAATGTCCTAGATAGAGCTACTGTAGTGATAGGTTTAGAAAATATTTTAACGCCATCTTCGTTCCCCTTTGGACAATTTTGCAGATGAAAAGGAAGGAGGATACCTGATTTCAGTAGTCCCCAGGAAGCCTCTTTGATTTTCAAAGTACTCGGCGTTGTCCGGGAGAAAAGTGCTCATTGTCCTAGATAGAGCTACTATAGTGATAGGTTTGGATAATATTTTAACAGTATCTACGCTGAAAAGTATGGGGTAATCGATAAGAGTTATTTCAGTTGTGCTCAGGAGGCCTCTTTGATTTTGAAATACTCGGCGTTGTCCGGGAGAAAAGTGCCCAATATCCTAGATAGAGCAACTGTAGTGATAGGTTTGGAAAATATTTTAACGCCATCTTCGTTCCCTTTTGGACTATTTCGCAGATCAGAAGGAGAGAGGATACCTAAGTGATTTCAGTAGTCCCTAGGAGGCCTCCTTGATTATACAAGTACTCAGCGTTGTCCGGGAGAAAAGTGCTCAATGTCCTAGATAGAGCTACTGTAGTGATGGGTTTGGAAAATATTTTAACGCCATCTTCGTTCCCCTTTGGACTATTTCGCAGATCAGAAGGAGAGAGGATACCTAAGTGATTTCAGGAGTGCTCATGAAGCCTCCATGATTTTTAAAGTACTCGGCGTTGTCCGGGAGAAAAGTTCTCAATATCCTAGATAGAGCTACTGTAGTGATAGGTTTAGAAAATATTTAAACGCCATCTTCGTTCCCCTTTGGACAATTTTGCAAATGAAAAGGAAGGAGGATACCTAACTGATTTCAGCAGTCCCAGGAGGCCTCTTTGATTATCAAAGTACTCGGCGTTGTCCGGGAAAAAAGTGCTCAATGTCCTAGATAGAGCTACTGTAATGATAGGTTTGGATAATATTTAAACAGCATCTACGCTGAAAAGGATGGGGGAATGGATAAGAGTTATTTCAGTAGTCCCCAGGATGCCTCTTTGATTTTGAAATACTCGGCGTTGTCCGGGAGACAAGTGCTCAATATCCTAGATAGAGCTACTGTAGTGATAGGTTTGGAAAATATTTTAACGCCATCTTCGTTCCCCTTTGGACTATTTCGCAGATCAGAAGGAGAGAGGATACCTCAGTGATTTCAGTAGTCCCCAGGACGCCTCCTTGATTATCAAAGTACTCGGCGTTGTCCGGGAGAAAAGTGCTCAATGTCCTAGATAGAGCTACTGTAGTGATAGGTTTGGAAAATATTTTAACGCCATCTTCGTTCCCCTTTGGACTATTTCGCAGATCAGAAGGAGAGAGGATACCTAAGTGATTTCAGGAGTGCTCATAGAAGCCTCCTCGATTTTCAAAGTACTCGGCGTTGTCCGGGAGAAAAGTGCTCAATATCCTAGATAGAGCTACTGTAGTGATAGGTTTAGAAAATATTTAAACGCCATCTTCGTTTCCCTTTGGACAATTTTGCAGATGAAAAGGTAGGAGGATACCTGATTTCAGTAGTCCCCAGGAAGCCTCTTTGATTTTCAAAGTACTCGGCGTTGTCCGGGAAAAAAGTGCTACATGTCCTAGATAGAGCTACTGTAGTGATAGGTTTGGATAATATTTTAACAACATCTACGCTGAAAAGGATGGGGGAATGGATAAGAGTTATTTCAGTAGTCCCCAGGAGGCCTCTTTGATTTTGAAATACTCGGCGTTGTCCGGGAGAAAAGTGCTCAATATCCTTGATAGAGCTACTGTAGTGATAGGTTTGAAAAATATTTTAACGCCATCTTCGTTCCCCTTTGGACTATTTCGCAGATAAGAAGGAGAGAGGATACCTCAGTGATTTCAGTAGTCCCCAGGAGGCCTCCTTGATTATCAAAGTACTCGGCGTTGTCCGGGAGAAAAGGGCTCAATGTCCTAGATAGAGCTACTGTAGTGATAGGTTTGGAAAATATTTTAATGCCATCTTCGTTTCCCTTTGGACTATTTCGCAGATCAGAAGGAGAAGGGATACCTAAGTGATTTCAGGAGTGCTCATGAAGCCTCCTCGATTTTCAAAGTACTCGGCGTTGTCCGGGAGAAAAGTGCTCAATGTCCTAGATAGAGCTACTGTAGTGATAGGTTTGGATAATATTTTAACAGCATCTACGCTGAAAATGATGGGGTAATCGATAAGTGTTATTTTAGTAGTGCTCAGGAGGCCTCTTTGATTTTGAAATACTCGGCGTTGTCCGGGAGAAAAGTGCTCAATATCCTAGATAGAGCTACTGTAGTGATAGGTTTGGAAAATATTTTAACGCCATCTTCGTTCCCCTTTGGACTATTTCGCAGATCAGAAGGAGAGAGGATACCTAAGGGATTTCAGGAGTGCTCATAAAGTCTCTTCGATTTTCAAAGTACTCGGCGTTGTCCGGGAGAAAAGTGCTCAATATCCTAGATAGAGCTACTGTATGATAGGTTTGGAAAATATTTTAACGCCATCTTCGTTCCCCTTTGGACTATTTCGCAGATCAGAAGAAGAGAGGATACCTAAGGAATTTCATGTGGGTTCATGAAGCCTCCTCGATTTTCAAAGTACTCGGCGTCGTCCGGGAGAAAAGTGCCAAATGTCCTAGATAGAGCTACTGTAGTGATAGGTTTGGATAATATTTTAACGCCATCTTCGTTCCCCTTTGGACTATTTCGCAGATCAGAAGGAGAGAGGATACCTAAGGGATTTCAGGAGTGCTCATGAAGCCTCCTCGATTTTCAAAGTACTCGGCGTTGTCCGGGAGAGAAGTGCTCAATATCCTAGATAGAGCTACTGTAGTGATAGGTTTAGAAAATATTTTAACGCCATCTTCGTTCGCCTTTGGAAAATTTTGCAGATGAAAAGGAAGGAGGATACCTGATTTCAGTAGTCCCCAGGAAGCCTCTTTGATTTTCAAAGTACTCTGCGTTGTCCGGGAAAAAAGTGCTCAATGTCCTAGATAGAGCTACTGTAGTGATAGGTTTGGATAATATTTTAACAGCATCTACGCTGAAAAGGATGGGGGAATGGATAAGAGTTATTTCAGTGGTCCCCAGGAGGCCTCTTTGATTTTGAAATACTCGGCGTTGTCCGGGAGAAAAGTGCTCAATATCCTAGATAGAGCTACTGTAGTGATAGGTTTGGAAAATATTTTAACGCCATCTTCGTTCCCCTTTGGACTATTTCGCAGATCAGAAGGAGAGAGGATACCTAAGGGATTTCAGGAGTACTCATAAAGTCTCTTCGATTTTCAAAGTACTCGGCGTTGTCCGGGAGAAAAGTGCTCAATATCCTAGATAGAGCTACTGTATGATAGGTTTGGATAATATTTTAACGCCATCTTCGTTCCCCTTTGGACTATTTCGCAGATCAGAAGGAGAGAGGATACCTAAGGAATTTCATGTGGGTTCATGAAGCCTCCTCGATTTTCAAAGTACTCGGCGTTGTCCGGGAGAAAAGTGCCAAATGTCCTAGATAGAGCTACTGTAGTGATAGGTTTGGATAATATTTTAACGCCATCTTCGTTCCCCTTTGGACTATTTCGCAGATCAGAAGGAGAGAGGATACCTAAGGGATTTCAGGAGTGCTCATGAAGCCTCCTCGATTTTCAAAGTACTCGGCGTTGTCCGGGAGAAAAGTGCTCAATATCCTAGATAGAGCTACTGTAGTGATAAGTTTAGAAAATATTTTAACGCCATCTTCGTTCCCCTTTGGACAATTTTGCAGATGAAAAGGAAGGAGGATACCTGATTTAGGTAGTCCCCAGGAAGCCTCTTTGATTTTCAAAGTACTCGGCGTTGTCCGGGAGAAAAGTGCTCAATGTCCTAGATAGAGCTACTGTAGTGATAGGTTTGGATAATATTTTAACAGCATCTACGCTGAAAAGGATGGGGGAATGGATAAGAGTTATTTCAGTAGTCCCCAGGAGGCCTCTTTGATTTTGAAATACTCGGCGTTGTCCGGGAGAAAAGTGCTCAATATCCTAGATAGAGCTACTGTAGTGATAGGTTTGGAAAATATTTTAACGCCATCTTCGTTCCCCTTTGGACTATTTCGCAGATCAGAAGGAGAGAGGATACCTAAGGGATTTCAGGAGTGCTCATAAAGTCTCTTCGATTTTCAAAGTACTCGGCGTTGTCCGGGAGAAAAGTGCTCAATATCCTAGATAGAGCTACTGTATGATAGGTTTGGAAAATATTTTAACGCCATCTTCGTTCCCCTTTGGACTATTTCGCAGATCAGAAGGAGAGAGGATACCTAAGGAATTTCATGTGGGTTCATGAAGCCTCCTCGATTTTCAAAGTACTCGGCGTTGACCGGGAGAAAAGTGCCAAATGTCCTAGATAGAGCTACTGTAGTGATAGGTTTGGATAATATTTTAACGCCATCTTCGTTCCCCTTTGGACTATTTCGCAGATCAGAAGGAGAGAGGATACCTAAGGGATTTAAGGAGTGCTCATGAAGCCTCCTCGATTTTCAAAGTACTCGGCGTTGTCCGGGAGAAAAGTGCTCAATATCCTAGATAGAGCTACTGTAGTGATAGGTTTAGAAAATATTTTAACGCCATCTTCGTTCCCCTTTGGACAATTTTGCAGATGAAAAGGAAGGAGGATACCTGATTTCAGTAGTCCCCAGGAAGCCTCTTTGATTTTCAAAGTACTCGGCGTTGTCCGGGAGAAAAGTGCTCATTGTCCTAGATAGAGCTACTGTAGTGATAGGTTTGGATAATATTTTTACAGCATCTACGCTGAAAAGGATGGGGGAATGGATAAGAGTTATTTCAGTAGTCCCCAGGAGGCCTCTTTGATTTTGAAATACTCGGCGTTGTCCGGGAGAAAAGTGCTCAATATCCTAGATAGAGCTACTGTAGTGATAGGTTTGGAAAATATTTTAACGCCATCTTCGTTCCCCTTTGGACTATTTCGCAGATCAGAAGGAGAGAGGATACCTAAGGGATTTCAGGAGTGCTCATAAAGTCTCTTCGATTTTCAAAGTACTCGGCGTTGTCCGGGAGAAAAGTGCTCAATATCCTAGATAGAGCTACTGTAGTGATAGGTTTGGAAAATATTTTAACGCCATCTTCGTTCCCCTTTGGACTATTTCGCAGATCAGAAGGAGAGAGGATACCTAAGGAATTTCATGTGGGTTCATGAAGCCTCCTCGATTTTCAAAGTACTCGGCGTTGTCCGGGAGAAAAGTGCCAAATGTCCTAGATAGAGCTACTGTAGTGATAGGTTTGGATAATATTTTAACGCCATCTTCGTTCCCCTTTGGACTATTTCGCAGATCAGAAGGAGAGAGGATACCTAAGGGATATCAGGAGTGCTCATGAAGCCTCCTCGATTTTGAAATACTCGGCGTTGTCCGGGAGAAAAGTGCTCAATATCCTAGATAGAGCTACTGTAGTGATAGGTTTGGAAAATATTTTAACGCCATCTTCGTTCCCCTTTGGACTATTTCGCAGATCAGAAAGAGAGAGGATACCTAGTGATTTCAGTAGTCCCCAGGAGGCCTCCTTGATTATCAAAGTACTCGGCGTTGTCCGGGAGAAAAGTGCTCAATGTCCTAGATAGAGCTACTGTAGTGATAGGTTTGGAAAATATTTTAACGCCATCTTCGTTCCTCTTTGGACAATTTTGCAAATGAAAAGGAAGGAGGATACCTAACTGATTTCAGCAGTCCCAGGAGGCCTCTTTGATTATCAAAGTACTCGGCGTTGTCCGGGAAAAAAGTGCTCAATGTCCTAGATAGAGCTACTGTAATGATAGGTTTGGATAATATTTAAACAGCATCTACGCTGAAAAGGATGGGGGAATGGATAAGAGTTATTTCAGTAGTCCCCAGGATGCCTCTTTGATTTTGAAATACTCGGCGTTGTCCGGGAGACAAGTGCTCAATATCCTAGATAGAGCTACTGTAGTGATAGGTTTGGAAAATATTTTAACGCCATCTTCGTTCCCCTTTGGACTATTTCGCAGATCAGAAGGAGAGAGGATACCTCAGTGATTTCAGTAGTCCCCAGGACGCCTCCTTGATTATCAAAGTACTTGGCGTTGTCCGGGAGAAAAGTGCTCAATGTCCTAGATAGAGCTACTGTAGTGATAGGTTTGGAAAATATTTTAACGCCATCTTCGTTCCCCTTTGGACTATTTCGCAGATCAGAAGGAGAGAGGATACCTAAGTGATTTCAGGAGTGCTCATAGAAGCCTCCTCGATTTTCAAAGTACTCGGCGTTGTCCGGGAGAAAAGTGCTCAATATCCTAGATAGAGCTACTGTAGTGATAGGTTTAGAAAATATTTAAACGCCATCTTCGTTTCCCTTTGGACAATTTTGCAGATGAAAAGGTAGGAGGATACCTGATTTCAGTAGTCCCCAGGAAGCCTCTTTGATTTTCAAAGTACTCGGCGTTGTCCGGGAAAAAAGTGCTACATGTCCTAGATAGAGCTACTGTAGTGATAGGTTTGGATAATATTTTAACAACATCTACGCTGAAAAGGATGGGGGAATGGATAAGAGTTATTTCAGTAGTCCCCAGGAGGCCTCTTTGATTTTGAAATACTCGGCGTTGTCCGGGAGAAAAGTGCTCAATATCCTTGATAGAGCTACTGTAGTGATAGGTTTGAAAAATATTTTAACGCCATCTTCGTTCCCCTTTGGACTATTTCGCAGATAAGAAGGAGAGAGGATACCTCAGTGATTTCAGTAGTCCCCAGGAGGCCTCCTTGATTATCAAAGTACTCGGCGTTGTCCGGGAGAAAAGGGCTCAATGTCCTAGATAGAGCTACTGTAGTGATAGGTTTGGAAAATATTTTAATGCCATCTTCGTTTCCCTTTGGACTATTTCGCAGATCAGAAGGAGAAGGGATACCTAAGTGATTTCAGGAGTGCTCATGAAGCCTCCTCGATTTTCAAAGTACTCGGCGTTGTCCGGGAGAAAAGTGCTCAATGTCCTAGATAGAGCTACTGTAGTGATAGGTTTGGATAATATTTTAACAGCATCTACGCTGAAAATGATGGGGTAATCGATAAGTGTTATTTTAGTAGTGCTCAGGAGGCCTCTTTGATTTTGAAATACTCGGCGTTGTCCGGGAGAAAAGTGCTCAATATCCTAGATAGAGCTACTGTAGTGATAGGTTTGGAAAATATTTTAACGCCATCTTCGTTCCCCTTTGGACTATTTCGCAGATCAGAAGGAGAGAGGATACCTAAGGGATTTCAGGAGTGCTCATAAAGTCTCTTCGATTTTCAAAGTACTCGGCGTTGTCCGGGAGAAAAGTGCTCAATATCCTAGATAGAGCTACTGTATGATAGGTTTGGAAAATATTTTAACGCCATCTTCGTTCCCCTTTGGACTATTTCGCAGATCAGAAGAAGAGAGGATACCTAAGGAATTTCATGTGGGTTCATGAAGCCTCCTCGATTTTCAAAGTACTCGGCGTCGTCCGGGAGAAAAGTGCCAAATGTCCTAGATAGAGCTACTGTAGTGATAGGTTTGGATAATATTTTAACGCCATCTTCGTTCCCCTTTGGACTATTTCGCAGATCAGAAGGAGAGAGGATACCTAAGGGATTTCAGGAGTGCTCATGAAGCCTCCTCGATTTTCAAAGTACTCGGCGTTGTCCGGGAGAGAAGTGCTCAATATCCTAGATAGAGCTACTGTAGTGATAGGTTTAGAAAATATTTTAACGCCATCTTCGTTCGCCTTTGGAAAATTTTGCAGATGAAAAGGAAGGAGGATACCTGATTTCAGTAGTCCCCAGGAAGCCTCTTTGATTTTCAAAGTACTCTGCGTTGTCCGGGAAAAAAGTGCTCAATGTCCTAGATAGAGCTACTGTAGTGATAGGTTTGGATAATATTTTAACAGCATCTACGCTGAAAAGGATGGGGGAATGGATAAGAGTTATTTCAGTGGTCCCCAGGAGGCCTCTTTGATTTTGAAATACTCGGCGTTGTCCGGGAGAAAAGTGCTCAATATCCTAGATAGAGCTACTGTAGTGATAGGTTTGGAAAATATTTTAACGCCATCTTCGTTCCCCTTTGGACTATTTCGCAGATCAGAAGGAGAGAGGATACCTAAGGGATTTCAGGAGTACTCATAAAGTCTCTTCGATTTTCAAAGTACTCGGCGTTGTCCGGGAGAAAAGTGCTCAATATCCTAGATAGAGCTACTGTATGATAGGTTTGGAAAATATTTTAACGCCATCTTCGTTCCCCTTTGGACTATTTCGCAGATCAGAAGGAGAGAGGATACCTAAGGAATTTCATGTGGGTTCATGAAGCCTCCTCGATTTTCAAAGTACTCGGCGTTGTCCGGGAGAAAAGTGCCAAATGTCCTAGATAGAGCTACTGTAGTGATAGGTTTGGATAATATTTTAACGCCATCTTCGTTCCCCTTTGGACTATTTCGCAGATCAGAAGGAGAGAGGATACCTAAGGGATTTCAGGAGTGCTCATGAAGCCTCCTCGATTTTCAAAGTACTCGGCGTTGTCCGGGAGAAAAGTGCTCAATATCCTAGATAGAGCTACTGTAGTGATAAGTTTAGAAAATATTTTAACGCCATCTTCGTTCCCCTTTGGACAATTTTGCAGATGAAAAGGAAGGAGGATACCTGATTTAGGTAGTCCCCAGGAAGCCTCTTTGATTTTCAAAGTACTCGGCGTTGTCCGGGAGAAAAGTGCTCAATGTCCTAGATAGAGCTACTGTAGTGATAGGTTTGGATAATATTTTAACAGCATCTACGCTGAAAAGGATGAGGGAATGGATAAGAGTTATTTCAGTAGTCCCCAGGAGGCCTCTTTGATTTTGAAATACTCGGCGTTGTCCGGGAGAAAAGTGCTCAATATCCTAGATAGAGCTACTGTAGTGATAGGTTTGGAAAATATTTTAACGCCATCTTCGTTCCCCTTTGGACTATTTCGCAGATCAGAAGGAGAGAGGATACCTAAGGGATTTCAGGAGTGCTCATAAAGTCTCTTCGATTTTCAAAGTACTCGGCGTTGTCCGGGAGAAAAGTGCTCAATATCCTAGATAGAGCTACTGTATGATAGGTTTGGAAAATATTTTAACGCCATCTTCGTTCCCCTTTGGACTATTTCGCAGATCAGAAGGAGAGAGGATACCTAAGGAATTTCATGTGGGTTCATGAAGCCTCCTCGATTTTCAAAGTACTCGGCGTTGACCGGAAGAAAAGTGCCAAATGTCCTAGATAGAGCTACTGTAGTGATAGGTTTGGATAATATTTTAACGCCATCTTCGTTCCCCTTTGGACTATTTCGCAGATCAGAAGGAGAGAGGATACCTAAGGTATTTAAGGAGTGCTCATGAAGCCTCCTCGATTTTCAAAGTACTCGGCGTTGTCCGGGAGAAAAGTGCTCAATATCCTAGATAGAGCTACTGTAGTGATAGGTTTAGAAAATATTTTAACGCCATCTTCGTTCCCCTTTGGACAATTTTGCAGATGAAAAGGAAGGAGGATACCTGATTTCAGTAGTCCCCAGGAAGCCTCTTTGATTTTCAAAGTACTCGGCGTTGTCCGGGAGAAAAGTGCTCATTGTCCTAGATAGAGCTACTGTAGTGATAGGTTTGGATAATATTTTTACAGCATCTACGCTGAAAAGGATGGGGGAATGGATAAGAGTTATTTCAGTAGTCCCCAGGAGGCCTCTTTGATTTTGAAATACTCGGCGTTGTCCGGGAGAAAAGTGCTCAATATCCTAGATAGAGCTACTGTAGTGATAGGTTTGGAAAATATTTTAACGCCATCTTCGTTCCCCTTTGGACTATTTCGCAGATCAGAAGGAGAGAGGATACCTAAGGGATTTCAGGAGTGCTCATAAAGTCTCTTCGATTTTCAAAGTACTCGGCGTTGTCCGGGAGAAAAGTGCTCAATATCCTAGATAGAGCTACTGTAGTGATAGGTTTGGAAAATATTTTAACGCCATCTTCGTTCCCCTTTGGACTATTTCGCAGATCAGAAGGAGAGAGGATACCTAAGGAATTTCATGTGGGTTCATGAAGCCTCCTCGATTTTCAAAGTACTCGGCGTTGTCCGGGAGAAAAGTGCCAAATGTCCTAGATAGAGCTACTGTAGTGATAGGTTTGGATAATATTTTAACGCCATCTTCGTTCCCCTTTGGACTATTTCGCAGATCAGAAGGAGAGAGGATACCTAAGGGATATCAGGAGTGCTCATGAAGCCTCCTCGATTTTGAAATACTCGGCGTTGTCCGGGAGAAAAGTGCTCAATATCCTAGATAGAGCTACTGTAGTGATAGGTTTGGAAAATATTTTAACGCCATCTTCGTTCCCCTTTGGACTATTTCGCAGATCAGAAAGAGAGAGGATACCTAGTGATTTCAGTAGTCCCCAGGAGGCCTCCTTGATTATCAAAGTACTCGGCGTTGTCCGGGAGAAAAGTGCTCAATGTCCTAGATAGAGCTACTGTAGTGATAGGTTTGGAAAATATTTTAACGCCATCTTCGTTCCTCTTTGGACTATTTCGCAGATCAGAAGGAGAGAGGATACCTAAGGGATTTCAGGAGTGCTCATGAAGCCTCCTCGATTTTCAAAGTACTCGGCGTGGTCCGGGAGAAAAGTGCTCAATATCCTAGATAGAGCTACTGTAGTGATAGGTTTAGAAAATATTTTAACGCCATCTTCGTTCCCCTTTGGACAATTTTGCAGCTGAAAAGGAGGGAGGATACCTAACTGATTTCAGTAGTCCCCAGGAGGCATCTTTGATTTTTAAAGTACTCGGCGTTGTCCGGGAAAAAAGTGCTCAATGTCCTAGATAGAGCTACTGTAGTGATAGGTTTGGAAAATATTTTAACAGCATCTACGCTGAAAAGGATGGGGGAATGGATAAGAGTTATTTCAGTAGTCCCCAGGAGGCCTCTTTGATTTTGAAATACTCGGCGTTGTCCGGGAGAAAAGTTCTCAATATCCTAGATAGAGCTACTGTAGTGATAGGTTTGGATAATATTTTAACGCCATATTCGTTCCCCTTTGGACTATTTCGCAGATCAGTAGTAGAGATGATACCTAAGTGATTTCAGTAGTCCTCAGGAGGCTTCCTTTATTATTAAAGTACTCGGCGTTGTCCGGGAGAAAAGTGCTCAATGTCTTTGATAGAGCTACTGTAGTGATAGGTTTGGAAAGTATTTTAACGCCATCTTGATGAAATATACCATGAGAGGATTGAAAATGATGAAGAATATCATGAGGGGATTAAAAATGATGAAGAATATCATGAGGGGATTGAAAATAATGAAGAATATCATGAGAGGATTGAAAAAATGAAGAATATCATGAGAGGATTGAAACTTATTAAGAATATCATGAGCGGATTGAAAATGATGAAGAATATTACGAGAGGATTGAAAATGATGAAGAATAATATGAGGGGATTGAAAATGATTAATAGTATGAGGAGATTGAAAATGATGAAGAATATTATGAGGGGATTGAAAATAATTAATAGTATGAGGAGATCGAAAATGATGAATACAGCGAGGGGGGTTAAAATGATGAAGGATATCATGAGGGGATTCAAAATATATAGTATGAACACCGGGGCGGTTATAAGTACCTATATCGAAGGCGCAGACAGTGGTGGTACTTTTTATAGAAATAAGTCATACTATTGCCCTGTGAAACGTAGGATGAAGTGGTGGGGAAGAAACAGCTTTCGCAACAGGCAAAATTTAAAAGTAGCGACCAGGGTAGAGAAAAGTAGAAAGATAAAGAGACAGCTATAGAGAGAGAAGGAGAGAAATAGAAGTTTTAATATAAAGATGTTACACACGCAATTTTTCTTCAATTATGTTTTTATGACCCCGAGCAACGCCGGGTAGCCCCGCTAGTCTATTATATAAAGGCCAGTTGTCTGTATGTCTGTTTGTCTGTTTGTTTGTATGTCCAGATACTCCTCCGACAGGACCTAACAAACAGTCACACGGTTGACCTCATTATGACCGGCCAGCCCCGGGACGTATAATATCTCAGAACCGGAAAAAAAAATGGACTCTTCGGGGGTCGACTGAGCACTTTTCTCCAATGGGGGGGTGCTTTTTTCCTCGATTTTCAACATTGTTTAGTACTAATTTGAGAAATAATGCACCGTCATGATTTTAACAGGAAATGACGTCAGAGGAAATCCCTAACGGCTCTTTTTTGAACATGAGTTTATAGTGAAGCAAGTGTTGCTTAATCACAAACGGCACTTTTTTTGAACACGAGTCCATAGTGAAGCATGGGTTGCTTACTTACTAACGGCACTTTTTTGAACATGAGTCCATAGTGATGCAAGGGTTGCTTAAATCCTAATGGCACTTTTTGATACGTGCGTTTATAGTGACGCAAGTGTTGTTTAATCAATAACGGCACTTTTTTTTAACATGAGTTCATAGTGAAGCAAGGGTTGCTTAATCCTCATTTTTTCTGTTGACATGATAACATCCTCCTAGGTATTACCTCCTCCTTTTTGAGAGGTGTGAAGTTAGTGTAGTATCAGTAAAATTAAAGTAATAAATAATTATGCTCCCCCACTGTTTTCACTAATATTTGTATACATATTGTATACATATTGAAAAATTGGGGTGGGTGTGGGGGGTGTCGGCATTCGCCGGTGTGAGCGCCTCAGGAGAAATTTAGGGGAGGGGGGGTATCGACATTCGGCGGTGGGGCGCATCAGGCGAAATTTGGGGGAGGGTCAGCATTTGCCGGTGGGGCGCCTCAGGCAAAATTCGGGGAGGAGTTACGCAAGTATGATCGCCTCAGGCGAAATTTGGGGAGGAGTGTCGGCATTCGTCAGTATGAGCGCCTCAGGTCGAATTTGGGGGAGTGTCGGCATTCGCCGGTATGAGCGCCTCAGGCCGAATTTGGGGGAGTGTCGGCATTCGCCAGTGTGAGCGCCTCAGGCCGAATTTGGGGAGGAGTGTCGGCACTTTTTATGAACACGAGTGAAGCAAGGGTTGCTGAATTACTAACGGCACTTTTTGATACATGCGTTTATAGTGACGCAAGTGTTGTTTAATCAATAACGGCACTTCTTTTAACATGAGTTTTTTTCTGTTGACATGATAACATCCTCCTAGGTATTACCTCCTCCTTTTTGTATACATATTTAAAAATTGGGGTGGGTGTGGAGGGTGCCGGCATTCGCCGGTGTTAGCGGCTCAGGCGAAGGGTCGGCATTCGGCGGTGGGGCGCCTCAGGCCAAATTTGGGGAGGGGAATGTCGGCATTCGCCGGTATTAGCGCCTCAGGCGAAATTTGGGGAGGAGGTGTCAGCATTCGCCAGTGGGGCGCAGAATTTGGGAAGGAGTGTCGGCATTCGCCAGTATGAGAGCCTCAGGCGAAATTTGGGGAGGCCGAATTTGGTGGAGGGGGAGTTGCGTCATTCGCCGGTGTGAGCGCCTCAGGCCAAATATGGGGAGGGTGAGTGTCGGCATTCGGCGGTGGTGCGCCTCAGGCGAAATTCGGGGAGGAGCACGCCTCAGGGTGGAGGGGGAGTTATTCGCCAGTGTGAGGGCCTCAGGCTAAATATGGGGAGGGTCGGCCTCAGCATTATGAGCGACTCAGGTAAAATTTGGGGAGGGCAGCGCCTAAGACCGTGGTCTCGTATCAGTCCGTACTTTAGGGGAGAGGAAGTGAACAAAAGGAAAAGGGATTCAAAAATAAAATGATAATCTGATTTTTGATTCGAGAGTGTAAGATCGACACCTATCGGATAGGACTAGATAATACACTTTATCTCAAGGCAAAAATGCCGAGAACAGATACTACACTTTGATCTTAGCCAAAAGGCCAACGAAATTGCAACTTATGAATCACTGGGGTATTTATAACCAATCTACACCTGAACAGCGGTCTATCCACTAGACACTGTTTAAATTACATTATTAAATTAACAAGTAATAATAACTAAGATTTTCTTTCAAAAAACATTGTATACTACTATTTAACAAATTCTTATATAAGTTTGGAATATCAAAAATGAATTTTAGACTCCCCTAGGCCGTTTTTCTCTAATTCAACATAGCTTTCATACGCCATTACCGAAAATGACATTAATTCACTTCTTTTGGCTAACATCAAAGTGTATCTGTTTCGATGGATACTGCACCCCATAGACTGGTATCGTCTTGGCCTTCGGGGCTTCATTCCGTCGGTCTATGGGTTTGTCCTGTGCAGTTCTAGGAGGTCAAATTCGATAGTAAATTCGAAATAATCTAATGTATTTATGTACTAATCCGATAAAAATGCAGAGTCACTGTAAACATCCCATAATCCCTTGCCGGATGTACCCGGTCTTGCCCTAAATTGTGTCCGGTTGTATCAGATCATCCAATAACTTCTGTCCGGATGCATCAATAACAACATAGTAATCCTACGTTAAGAGTGTGTATTGAAACAAGGGTTGCTCAATCACATCCGCACCTGTCCCATAATCCCTTGCCGGATGTACCCGGTCTTGCTCTAAATTGTGTCCGGTTATATCATGACGTCAGAGAGTGGCAGATAATTTGAAAAATAATGCAAAGTGGCGGGAATAAATTCACTCACACTACAACCTTTTAATAGACGCTAATATTCCTCCCCCTCCCTTCCGTTATCATGATAGGCATTACCTCCTCCTTTCATGTCAAATTGGGAGGGGGGGTGACGGCATTCGCCGGTGTGAGTCCCTCAGGCCAAATTTGGGGAGGGGGAGTGTCGGCATTCGCCGGGGCTCACACCTTTTTGAGAGGGTGGAGATAGTGTAGTATCTGTTGCGAGGAGAGAGTGTCAGCATTCGCCGGTGTGAGCGCCTCAGGCCAAATCTTTTCTTGGGGGGGGGGGGGGTATTAAGCAAATCTATAATTAAGACCAATGTGCATTTATTTGTATCTATAATAAAGGCCAATGTGCATTTATTTGTATCTTCTATTATATAAAGGCCAGTTGTCTGTATGTCTGTCTGTTTGTCTGTTTGTATGTCCAGATACTCCTCCGAGAGTACCCAACAAACAGTCACACGGTTGACGTCATTATGACCGGCCAGCCCCGGGACGTATACTATCTCAGAACCGGAAAAAAAATGGACTCTTCGAGGGTCGACTGCCTTTTTCCTCGATTTTCAACGTTGTTTAGTACTAATTTGAGAAAAAAACAATGACATCATGTAGAATTTGAGAAATAATGCACCGTCATGCTTTTAACAGGAAATGACGTCAGAGGAAAAGAGTGTAGGGAAGAAAATCCCTCACACTAAAACTCTTCTTTCCCTCTCACTCCCACCCCTTCTACCTTCCTTTCCTCCCCTACGCCCGTTCTGTTGTTATGATACCACCCTCCTAGGCATTACCTCCTCCTTTTTGAGAGTTGTAGAGATAGAGCGGCGGTGTGACTGCTTCAGGTCAAATTAGGAGGGGGGGGGGGGAGTGTCGGCATTCGCCGGTGAAGCGCCTCATGCCAAATTTGGAGATGGGGGATTGTCGGCATAATGCAAAGTCACGATTTTAACAGGAAATGACGTCAAAGTGGATCCCTAACGGAACTTTTTTGAACACGAGTTTATAGTGAAGCAATGGTTGCTTAATCCTAACCGCATTTCTTCTGTTGACATGATACCATCCTCCCAGGTATTACCTCCTTCTTTTTGAGAGGTGTGAAGTTAGTGTAATAAATAATTATGCTCCACCATTGTTTTCACTAATATTTGTATACATATTAAATAACGTTTCAAGAAGTAAAGTAAAAAGAGAAATAATTATGCTCCACCATTGTTTTCACTAATATTTGTATACATATTAAATAACGTCTCAAGAAGTAAGGTAAGAAGAGAAATTATTATGCTCCTCCATTGTTTTCACTTATATTTGTATACATATTAAATAACGTCTCAATAAGTAAAGTAAGAAGAGATATAATTATGCTCCACCATTGTTTTCACAAATATTTGTATACATATTAAATAACGTTTCAATCAGTAAATTTAAAGGAAGAAAAAATTATGCTCCGCCATTGTTTTCACTAATATTTGTATACATATTAAAAAACGTCTCAATAAATAAACTAAAAATAGAAATAATTATGCTCCGCCACTGTTTTCACTAATATTTGTATACATATTAAATAACGTCTCAATAAGTAAAGTAAGAAGAGAAATAATTATGCTCCACCATTGTTTTCACTAATATTTGTATACATATTAAATAACGTCTCAATAAGTACAGTAAGAAGAGAAATAATTATGCTCCGCCATTGTTTTCACTAATATTTGTATACATATTAAAAAACATCTCAATAAATAAAGTATAAATAGAAATAATTATGCTCCGCCACTGTTTTCACTAATATTTGTATACATGTTAAATAACATTTTTTTTTGAACTCAAAATATTTCGCTGGAGACATTGAGGGGTCGGAGAAAATTTTAGGGGTCAATCCGAACTTTTTAGGGGTCAGGCAAAATTTGTTCTTTTTTATTTTGTTTTTAACTCAAAATATTTCTCAGGGTTATGTGAGAGTGAAAAATTAGTTGGGATGAGGGGCTGGAGAGATTTAGGGGTCAGGCCGCACTTTTTAGTGGTCACGCCAATTTTTTGTTTTGAAGTCAAAATATTTCTCAGAGTTGGAGGAGAGTGAAAAATTAGGGGGCTGGAGAGATTTAGGGGTCGGCGAAAAATTTAGGGGTCAGGCCGAACTTTTTAGGAGTCAGGCCAAATTTTTTTGTTTTTTTTTTGTTTTGAAGTCAAAATATTTTTCATGGTTGGGGGAAAGTGAAAAATTAGGGGGCTGGAGAGATTTAGGGGTCGGGGAAAATTTTAGGGGTCAGGACGAACTTTTTAGGGGTCAGGCTAAATTTTTTTGTTTTTTTTTGTTTTGAACTGAAAATATTTCTCAGGGTTGGGGGAGAGTGAAAAATTAGGGGGATGGAGAGATTTAGGGGTCGGGGAAAATTTTAGGGGTCAGGACGAACTTTTTAGGGGTCAGGCCAAATTTTTTTGTTTTTTTTTGTTTTGAAGTCAAAATATTTTTCATGGTTGGAGGAGAGTGAAAAATTAGGGGGCTGGAGAGATTTAGGGGTCGGGGAAAATTTTAGGGGTCACGCCAAATTTTTTTGTTTTTTTTTTGTTTTGAAGTCAAAATATATCTCATGGTTGGGGGAGAGTGAAAAATTAGGGGGCTGGAGAGATTTAGGGGTCGGGGAAAATTTTAGGGGTCAGGACGAACTTTTTAGGGGTCAGGCCAAATTTTTTTTGTTTTGTTGTTTTTTTTTGTTTTGAAGTCAAAATATTTCTCATGGTTAGGGGAGAGTGAAAAATTAGGGGGCTGGAGAGATTTAGGGGTCGGGGAAAATTTTAGGGGTCAGGACGAACTTTTTAGGGGTCAGGCCAATTTTTTTTGTTTTTTTTTGTTTTGAAGTCAAAACATTTCTCAGGGTTGGGGGAGAGTGAAAAATTAGGGGGCTGGAGAGATTTAGGGGTCGGGGAAAATTTTAGGGGGTCAGGCCAAATTTTTTTGTTTTTTTTTGTTTTGAAGTCAAAATATATCTAATGGTTGTAAGAGAGTGAAAAAATTAGGGGGCTGGAGAGATTTAGGGGTCGGGGAAAATTTTAGGGGTCAGGACGAACTTTTTAGGGGTCAGGCCAAATTTTTTTTGTTTTTTTTGTTTTGAAGTCAAAATATATCTCATGGTTGGGGGAGAGTGAAAAATTAGGGGGCTGGAGAGATTTAGGGGTCGGGGAAAATTTTAGGGGTCAGGACGAACTTTTTAGGGGTCAGGCCAAATTTTTTTTTTTGTTGTTTTTTTTTGTTTTGAAGTCAAAATATTTCTCATGGTTAGGGGAGAGTGAAAAATTAGGGGGCTGGAGAGATTTAGGGGTCGGGGAAAATTTTAGGGGTCAGGACGAACTTTTTAGGGGTCAGGCCAATTTTTTTTGTTTTTTTTTTGTTTTGAAGTCAAAATATTTCTCATGGTTGGAGGAGAGTGAAAAATTAGAGGGGCTGGAGAGATTTAGGAGTCGGGGAAAATTTTAGGGGTCAGGACGAACTTTTTAGGGGTCAGGCCAAATTTTTCTGTTTTTTTTGTTTTGAAGTCAAAATAGATCTCATGGTTGGGGGAGAGTGAAAAATTAGGGGGCTGGAGAGATTTAGGGGTCGGGGAAAATTTTAGGGGTCATGCGAACTTTTTAGGGGTCAGGCCAATTTTTTTTGTTTTTTTTTGTTTTGAAGTCAAAATATATCTAATGGTTGTAAGAGAGTGAAAAAATTAGGGGGCTGGAGAGATTTAGGGGTCGGGGAAAATTTTAGGGGTCAGGACGAACTTTTTAGGGGTAAGGCCAAATTTTTTTGTTTTTTTTTGTTTTGAAGTCAAAATATATCTCATGGTTGGGGGAGAGTGAAAAATTAGGGGGCTGGAGAGATTTAGGGGTCGGGGAAAATTTTAGGGGTCAGGACGAACTTTTTAGGGGTCAGGCCAAATTTTTGTTTTTTTTTTGTTTTGAAGTCAAAATATTTCTCAGGGTTGAGGGAGAGTGAAAAATTAGGTGGCTGGAGAGATTTAGGGGTAAGGGAAAATTTTAGGGGTCAGGACGAACTTTTAAGGGGTCAGGCCAAATTTTTTTGTTTTTTTTGTTTTGAAGTCAAAATATTTTTCATGGTTTGAGAAGAGTGAAAAATTAGGGGGCTGGAGAGATTTAGGGGTCGGGGAAAATTTTAGGGGTCAGGACGAACTTTTTAGGGGTCAGGCCCAATTTTTTTTTTTTTGTTGTTTTTTTTTGTTTTGAAGTCAAAATATTTCTCAGAGTTGGGGGAGAGTGAAAAATTAGGGGGTTGGAGAGATTTAGGGGTCGGGGAAAATTTTAGGGGTCAGGACGAACTTTTTAGGGGTCAGGCCAAATTTTTTTGTTTTTTTTTGTTTTGAAGTCAAAATATTTCTCATGGTTGGGGGAGAGTGAAAAATTAGGGGGCTGGAGAGATTTAGGGGTCGGGGAAAATTTTAGGGGTCAGGACTAACTTTTTAGGGGCAGGCCAAATTTTTTTGTTTTTTTTTGTTTTGAAGTCAAAATATATCTCTTGGTTGGGGGAGAGTGAAAAATTAGGGGGCTGGAGAGATTTTAGGGGTCAGGACGAACTTTTTAGGGGTCAGGCCAAATTTTTTGCTTATTTTTTGTTTTGAAGTCAAAATATTTCTCAGGATTAGGGGAGAGTGAAAAATTAGGGGGCTGGAGAGATTTAGCGGTCGGGGAAATTTTAGGGGTCAGGACGAACTTTTTAGGGGTCAGGCCCAATTTTTTTGATTTTCTTTGTTTTTTTTTGTTTTGAAGTCAAAATATATCTCATGGTTGGGGGAGAGTGAAAAATTAGGGGGCTGGAGAGATTTAGGGGTCGGGGAAAATTTTAGGGGTCAGGCAGAACTTTTTAGGGGTCAGGCCAAATTTTTTTGTTTTTTTTTGGTTTTGAACTCAAAATATTTCTCAGGGTTGGGGGAGAGTGAACAATTAGGGGGCTGGAGAGATTCAGGGGTCGGGGAAAATTTAGGGGGTCAGGACGAACTTTTTAGGGTTCATGCCAAATCTTTTTCTTTTTTTTTTGTTTTGAACTCAAAATATATCTCAGGGTTGGGGGAGAGTGAACAATTAGGGGGCTGGAGAGATTGAGGGGTCGGGGAAAATTTTAGGGGTCAGGCGGAACTTTTTAGGGGTCAGGCCAAATTTTTTGTTTATTTTTGTTTTGAAGTCAAAATATTTCTCATGGTTGGGGGAGAGTGAAAAATTAGGGGGCTGGAGACATTTAGGGTCGGGAAAATTTTAGGGGTCAGGCGGAACTTTTTCGGGGTCAGGCCAAATTTTTTTGTTTTTTTTTGTTTTGAAGTCAAAATATTTCTCATGGTTGGGGGAGAGTGAAAAATTAGAGGCTGGAGAGATTTAGGGGACGGGGAAAATTTTAGGGGTCAGGACGAACTTTTTAGGGGTCAGGCCAATTTTTTTTGTTTTTTTTTGTTTTGAAGTCAAAATATTTCTCATGGTTGGAGGAGAGTGAAAAATTAGAGGGGCTGGAGAGATTTAGGGGTCGGGGAAAATTTTAGGGGTCAGGACGAACTTTTTAGGGGTCAGGCCAAATTTTTCTGTTTTTTTTGTTTTGAAGTCAAAATAGATCTCATGGTTGGGGGAGAGTGAAAAATTAGGGGGCTGGAGAGATTTAGGGGTCGGGGAAAATTTTAGGGGTCAGGACGAACTTTTTAGGGGTCAGGCCAATTTTTTTGTTTTTTTTTGTTTTGAAGTCAAAATATATCTAATGGTTGTAAGAGAGTGAAAAAATTAGGGGGCTGGAGAGATTTAGGGGTCGGGGAAAATTTTAGGGGTCAGGACGAACTTTTTAGGGGTCAGGCTAAATTTTTTTGTTTTTTTTGTTTTTTTTTGTTTTGAAGTCAAAATATTTCTCAGAGTTGGGGGAGAGTGAAAAATTAGGGGGTTGGAGAGATTTAGGGGTCGGGGAAAATTTTAGGGGTCAGGACGAACTTTTTAGGGGTCAGGCCAAATTTTTTTGTTTTTTTTTGTTTTGAAGTCAAAATATTTCTCATGGTTGGGGGAGAGTGAAAAATTAGGGGGCTGGAGAGATTTAGGGGTCGGGGAAAATTTTAGGGGTCAGGACTAACTTTTTAGGGGCAGGCCAAATTTTTTTGTTTTTTTTTGTTTTGAAGTCAAAATATATCTCATGGTTGGGGGAGAGTGAAAAATTAGGGGGCTGGAGAGATTTAGGGGTCGGGAAAAATTTTAGGGGTCAGGACGAACTTTTTAGGGGTCAGGCCAAATTTTTTGCTTATTTTTTGTTTTGAAGTCAATATATTTCTCAGGGTTGGGGGAGAGTGAAAAATTAGGGGGCTGGAGAGATTTAGGGGTCGGGGAAATTTTAGGGGTCAGGACGAACTTTTTAGGGGTCAGGCCAAATTTTTTTCTTTTTTTTTGTTTTGAAGTCAAAATATATCTAATGGTTGTAAGAGAGTGAAAAATTAGGGGGCTGGAGAGATTTAGGGGTCGGGGAAAATTTTAGGAGTCAGGACGAACTTTTTAGGGGTCAGGCCAAATTTTTTTTTGTTTTTTGTTTTTTTTGTTTTGAAGTCAAAATATTTCTCAGGATTAGGGGAGAGTGAAAAATTAGGGGGCTGGAGAGATTTAGCGGTCGGGGAAATTTTAGGGGTCAGGACGAACTTTTTAGGGGTCAGGCCCAATTTTTTTGTTTTTCTTTGTTTTTATTTGTTTTGAAGTCAAAATATATCTCATGGTTGGGGGAGAGTGAAAAATTAGAGGGCTGGAGAGATTTAGGGGTCGGGGAAAATTTTAGGGGTCAGGCAGAACTTTTTAGGGGTCAGGCCAAATTTTTTTGTTTTTTTTGGTTTTGAACTCAAAATCTTTCTCAGGGTTGGGGGAGAGTGAACAATTAGGGGGCTGGAGAGATTCAGGGGTCGGGGAAAATTTAGGGGGTCAGGACGAACTTTTTAGGGTTCAGGCCAAATCTTTTTCTTTTTTTTTTGTTTTGAACTCAAAATATATCTCAGGGTTGGGGGAGAGTGAACAATTAGGGGGCTGGAGAGATTGAGGGGTCGGGGAAAATTTTAGGGGTCAGGCGGAACTTTTTAGGGGTCAGGCCAAATTTTTTTGTTTATTTTTGTTTTGAAGTCAAAATATTTCTCATGGTTGGGGGAGAGTGAAAAATTAGGGGGCTGGAGACATTTAGGGTCGGGAAAATTTTAGGGGTCAGGCGGAACTTTTTCGGGGTGAGGCCAAATTTTTTTGTTTTTTTTTGTTTTGAAGTCAAAATATTTCTCATGGTTGGGGGAGAGTGAAAAATTAGGGGGCTGGAGACATTTAGGGGACGGGGAAAATTTTAGGGGTCAGGCGGAACTTTTTCGGAGTCAGGCCAAATTTTTTTGTTTTTTTTTGTTTTGAAGTCAAAATATTTCTCATGGTTGGGGGAGAGTGAAAAATTAGGGGGCTGGAGACATTTAGGGGACGGGGAAAATTTTAGGGGTCAGGCGGAACTTTTTCGGAGTCAGGCCAAATTTTTTTGTTTTTTTTTGTTTTGAAGTCAAAATATTTCTCATGGTTGGGGGAGAGTGAAAAATTAGAGGCTGGAGAGATTTAGGGGACGGAAAATTTTAGGGGTCAGGACGAACTTTTTAGGGGTCAGGCCAATTTTTTTTGTTTTTTTTTGTTTTGAAGTCAAAATAGATCTCATGGTTGGGGGAGAGTGAAAAATTAGGGGGCTGGAGAGATTTAGGGGTCGGGGAAAATTTTAGGGGTCAGGACGAACTTTTTAGGGGTCAGGCCAATTTTTTTTGTTTTTTTTTGTTTTGAAGTCAAAATATATCTAATGGTTGTAAGAGAGTGAAAAAATTAGGGGGCTGGAGAGATTTAGGGGTCGGGGAAAATTTTAGGGGTCAGGACGAACTTTTTAGGGGTCAGGCCAAATTTTTTTGTTTTTTTTTGTTTTGAAGTCAAAATATATCTCATGGTTGGGGGAGAGTGAAAAATTAGGGGGCTGGAGAGATTTAGGGGTCGGGGAAAATTTTAGGGGTCAGGACGAACTTTTTAGGGGTCAGGCCAAATTTTTGTTTTTTTTTTGTTTTTTTTTGTTTTGAAGTCAAAATATTTCTCAGGGTTGAGGGAGAGTGAAAAATTAGGTGGCTGGAGAGATTTAGGGGTAAGGGAAAATTTTAGGGGTCAGGACGAACTTTTAAGGGGTCAGGCCAAATTTTTTTGTTTTTTTTTGTTTTGAAGTCAAAATATTTTTCATGGTTTGAGGAGAGTGAAAAATTAGGGGGCTGGAGAGATTTAGGGGTCGGGGAAAATTTTAGGGGTCAGGACGAACTTTTTAGGGGTCAGGCCCAATTTTTTTTTTTTTTTTGTTTTTTTTTTTGTTTTGAAGTCAAAATATTTCTCAGAGTTGGGGGAGAGTGAAAAATTAGGGGGTTGGAGAGATTTAGGGGTCGGGGAAAATTTTAGGGGTCAGGACGAACTTTTTAGGGGTCAGGCCAAATTTTTTTGTTTTTTTTTGTTTTGAAGTCAAAATATTTCTCATGGTTGGGGGAGAGTGAAAAATTAGGGGTCGGGGAAAATTTTAGGGGTCAGGACTAACTTTTTAGGGGCAGGCCAAATTTTTTTCTTTTTTTTGGTTTTGAACTATAAATTATATTTCTCAGAGTTGGTGGAGAGTGAAAAATTAGGGGCTGGAGAGATTTAGGGGTCGGGGAAAATGTTAGGGATCAGGCCAAATTTTTTAGGAGTCCGCCCAAATTTAGGGGCCGCGATATGTACGTATTTAGCTTCCACACCGGGGCGGCGATAGGTACTTATTTAGCATTCAGCGGTGGTGATAGGTACTTATATAGCATGTGCACATGGGCGGTAATAAGTACGTATATAGTATGCGCACCGGGGCAGTGATAGGTATGTATTTAGCATGCGCACTGAGGCAGCGATCGGTTCATATATAGCAAGCGCACCGGGGCGGGGATAGGTACATATTTAAAATTCACACCGGGGCGGCGAAAGGTACATATTTAAAATTCACACCGGGGCGGCGATAGGTACGTATTTTGCATTCACACCGGGGCGGCGATAGGTATGTATTTAGCATTCACACCAGGGCAGCGATAGGTATGTATTTAGCATTCGCACCGGGGTGGCGATATGTACGTATTTAGCTTCCGCACCGGGGCGGCGATAGGTACGTATTTAGAATTCACACCTGGGCGGCGATAGGTATGTATTTAGAATTCACACTGGGGCGGCGGTAGGTATGTATTTAGCATTCGCACCGGGGCGGCGATATGTACGTATTTAGCTTCCACACCAGGGCGGCGATAGGTACGTATTCAGAATTCAGGGGTGCGATAGCTACGTATATAGCATGTACTCATGGGCAGCAATAAGTACGTACATAGCATGCGCTGTGCGGCGGCAGTCAGTACATATATAGCATGCGCACCGGGGCGGAGAAAGGTATGTATTTCGCATTCGCACCGTGGTGGTGATAGGTACGTATTTAGCATTCGCACCGGGGCGGCTATAAGTACGTATTTAGCATTCGCACCAGGGCGGCTATAGGTACGTATTTAGAATTCACACTGGGCCGGCGATAGGTATGTATTTAGCATTCACACCAAAGCGGCAATATGTACATATTAATTATTCGCACTAGGGCAGCGATAGGTACTTATGTAGCATGCACACCGGAGCGCAATTGGTATGTCTTTAGTATTCGCACTAGGGCAGCGATAGGTACTTATGTAGCATGCACACCGGGGCGCAATAGGTATGTATTTAGCATTCACACGGGGGCAACGATTGGTACTATTTAGCATTCGCAACGGGGCGGCGATAGGTACTTAAATAGTATCTGCACCGGGGCGGCGATAGGTACGTATATAGTATGTGCACTGGGGCGGCGATAGGTACGTATATAGTATGCGCACCGGGGTGATGATAGATACGTATATATTATGAACACCGGGGTGGAGATAAGTACCTATATAGAAGGTGCAGATAGAGGTGTTACTTTTTATAGAAATATGTCATACTATTACCCTGGGCAATAGGAGAAATGGTGGGGAAGAAACAGCTTTTGCAAAAGACAAAATTAGAAAGTAGCGGCGAAATGGGGCGACCAGGGAAGAGAAAGGTAGCAGATAAAGAGACGGCTATAGAGAGAGGGGGCGGACATAGAAGTTTGAATATAAAGATGTTACACACACGATCTTTCTTCAAATATATGTTTTTATGACCCCGAGCAACGCCGGGTAGCCCCGCTAGTTAGAAATAAATCTTAACTCAGCCATAGATGAGCTATGCCTCTACTACGAGAATAATTACCTGTATGCGACTCCTGCGAAAATTCAAATATTCTCGTTATATCTCAGAAAGCAGGAAGTCAACCGACCCCTTAACATCACGTAGTGTGGAATACAATTTGAGAATCGTACCAACACTGTATCATTTGGCGAAACCCTAGACCGAACCCTCTCATTCAATTAACATAATATACAAAAGACAAATATTAAAGTCAACCCCCGGAACAACATCCTACGAAAACTGATCAACTCCAAGAGGGTATCAATAACACACACACACTAAGATGTATAGCTTTTACACTGTTCTATTTCTGCTACGGCGTATGCGTGTCATGTTTGTGAGAGATCAACGCATGCCAAAAGATTAGACCCAGCATTGAAGAACACTTGATCACTGGCTACCGTAATCCTACCAACCTGAACAACTTGCATTCCCTCACTGGCATTGTCCTGGCAGATGTGAGACGGGAAGTTGCTATCTGATCAGAGATCACAAAGGATCATAGTGATGAATGCTATCTCTTTCATAGACGTTAACCAACGACAGAAGTCAAGAAGAAGCTTCCCCAGCAATGATGAGCCTCTAACAACATCTTAGGAAGATACCAGACTACAGTTGTTTACCAGACGGTTATGGTTATGGAATGCCCGCCTCGTACTTACATAGGAATCCCCTCTTCTGAGCACCCTCTCCCTGGCTCAGAAGCACCCTGGTCCAGTGGAAAACACTCAACCGCCTGATAACGGAAATGGAGCTATCAAATTTAACATGGCTGAGTAGGACCATATTAGCAAACCCTTCCTTGTCTACCATCTACTGCCCAAACAGTGCAGTTTAAAAGATCTTGTAGAGTACAATAAACAATGCAAAGAGCTGTGTAAAAAGTAGGAAACTGTCATATGATCGCATGCTTCAAAAACATGCAAAGAAGCAGATTGAAAAGCCTGGTTAATATTTAGATTGGTGACCGCTTGAGAATACAAGGTGTCATAAGTTGGAATCGAAAAGTGACTGTCAAAGAAATCCAATTGTCTTTAATATCCCTGGTAAAATAATGAATCCATATCTTAATCCTCAATAATTGACAAAATAATTAATTTTGCAAAATCTAAACTCTTAAATAAGACCACACTTTCCCTGCTTATATCAACACTGCTTTGAGCGTCTTGTATTTCGTCTTGGTACAAGACTGAAACAATTCCATGTTAGGATAGCTAACTGGGATAGTGAAAGCCTAGCTTCAATATCAATTCTTCACTAGAGAGTACACATTTTGTTTCGGAAATTTTGAGATGAGGATTGATAATTTGTAGAATTTGGTATATTCGTGGCGCAGTGGATATAGTAGTAAGTATAATTTAGTTCTAAGTGACAGTCATCTGAAGATTGAAGGTTCAATCCTCAGTGCGGGCGATACGAAGAATTGCGAATCACTGATGACTTCTTCCCAGTCATGGCAGATGGAACGAGAGCATGCTACCCCCGTGGATTTAATAAAAGGTTCCGTTCGAAATTTCGTCCAGATTCCCGAGTTTGACAGAAAGATTCTCGAGTTCGACAAAGTACACCTGAAGAAGGTCGGAGGTTGCATCGGCCGAAACGTTGTGATAAAAACACCCAAGATGAGAACAGTAGTCCGAATATACCAAATTCTACTGAGTACACATTATTCTTCGAGAAAGATAGAAGCCAACCCAGTTAGGGTGAAGAAATCAATTTAATCATTGGATACAAAAGCAAACTGAAAGTTTTACACAAACGTATTCTTTTCAGTGAGACAAAAACGAATCGGCTTTCACCGATTATCGCGTGCCTAGCGAGCGGCCCAAGTTTTGTTGATAGATTTGTAGAGATAATTTGTGTAAAATGATATTCTTGATGTTAAATTGAATCATAAAATACATCATTTATTATGATTCAATTATCGATTAACATAAAAAAGTAATTATACTAATATATACATATAATTGCTATTATCCCCCATTTGTTGCATCTCGGTTTATGTCTTTAGCGAACCCCATCAGAAGAGTTTGGACGAGTCAAATTATTTCATGAGAGATTTAGTAGGCGACATGGTTTCAATTTATTTCAACTTTTCTCCTTGCATTCAAATATAGTTTTATTTTTTCTTTAGGACATTTTTTTTCTTGGAATAAAACCAATTTTTTTCCTAGAGATAAATATTCACTGACAGCCATATAATATATATGAGAAGCCGTAAAACGGCGAAACACGTGTACGTGGATAATTATATTTCATAAATATATACGCTCCTCATATGGGGTTATAACACTCGTGAAATGAAATAACGTTTCCCTCATGGCATTTTAGTAATGCTTCCCCGTAAAAATGATATCTGAATACGTTCATTTGTCAATATCGTAAAACAATTACAAACAAATTGATATTCATATATTTGCACAATATATATATATATATATATATATATATATATATATATATATATATATATATATATATATATATTGGTAATAATTCAAAATGACGCCCTAGCGAGGTTTTCCCCGTGTGTGAGTTTACTCTTTTCTTTGCTTTTTTTTTGTTTTCGCCAACAATGACCAACTGTGTGGTATAGGTTTTTTCAAGAGATTCCAATTTTAGAACTTTTCCATACTTTTGTGAATTTTTCTAATGATTTTTAGTGTTGCAGAGATGATATTGATGTAACAATATTGTTTTGGCTCACCTCAAAAGAAACGGACCGTAAATATACATCTCATTAAAATGTTGTATTTGGAAATTTGAAAAAACAAACAAACAAAAAAACATAGTTATCAGGATCATCTTTTCCTTCTCCAATGTGCGTGCCTTCAAAATAATATTGTTTCCAAATCTTCACTTTTTCTGAAGACGTTCACTAACACGAACGAAACCGGTCAAATCTCTCGTTTTTGTTTTTCTCCTGCATTTTTACCTGTTTTCCGTTTGTCATTTTTCACACATTTTGTCTACCACGGCATTTCATTTTCATGACTTATCGTGTACCTTACCCCATATATATATATATATATATATATATATATATATATATATATATATATATATATATATATATATATATATATATATATATATATATATATATATATATATATTTAAAGTAACAACTCATTAAATAGGAATAACAATACCTTCAACCATAATGATAACACTAATAATAATGAGACATATGATATAGGCAGAGTAAGCGCTACAAACTTGCATAGTACTAAAAATACATACACGTCAGGTTTTATTAAGACAAGAATCTCTTAACATAATTATACTTTCTGTAAAGTCGATGTTTATGATTACACTTCATTGTCTAGTCATATATGGGATTTAAAAAATAAAATATTCCACTAGCATTAAGTTGCTAATAGTTAAAAAAAAGTTAGAGCTAATAGGCTTTTAAATAGATTTTGTAGCTTATGCTTAGATGAATAATCTATATTTAAGCATATTAGTAACCTTTTAAATAAAAAAATATTAGGTTCTTTCTAATTTTATGTATAAGAAATGGTTTAAATATAGCAATTATAAGATACCACAATCTTATATTACATTCCCCCTTATAACAGTTAGGAACAAATAGTAATTTATTATCCGTAATATAAACACACATTTAAATATGGAACATCACATTTTTGTTCATGTCCCACATCTAAGCAGTTTTAATTATATTAATTTTAACCGTAATTGATACCAATTTTCTGCGTAGTCGATGCTTTTGGATAATAATCTGGATTTGTAGATAGCGACATCGATGGAAAATCGATACACTATTCGACTCACATAGGTTTACTAGACTAAAGGGTCTTACATAGAATATTTATCCCATTGTTAGGTCGGTAATCACTATACTATTATATACTCTTAAACATAACCTGAAAAATTACAATTGGATTTTGTACTGATAGAATTCCACTAAAGCTTTTATCCCGCTTAATAATATAATAATCTACACAGTATGTGGGTTCGTAAAACCTTCTTAGCTTTATATAGTATCAAATAAATGTTTCTTATCATATCTTATCTTATATTAAGTCGCTAAAAATATATGTTTTGGCACTAGTAATATTTTTTGTGAGATAAGATTTGTTCCTCTGCAATATGAAATATAATATGGTTCAATCGGAGTTATTTCCCCTTGTTTGCTGGATTCGTGTTGCTATGAATAAATCTAACCGATGTTGGTTGGTCAATGATTAGTGATTGCTTCCCTTGGTAACAGAAGAGTGCCACTGTGATAATTTCTTTAAGTGACTACAGACGGGGAAGAATATTTTCGAAATCGTCCGATGACTTAAAACATTCTTCGGACATGAGAGAAAGTTTTTTTTTGTGTTGTTTACACCCTCTTGTATTTTGAAGTTGATATTCTTTTGGTATTTAGGTTACCAGTGTTTTAAAAGGGAAATTGTACATTATTTGTTAATAAATAATGGACGATAGGTAACCGAATGAATCTGCTTTGAGTGGCTAATCCACACTTTCGTATTTTTTAAAGAAATAATAACATTTGTCTCTGAAATCTAATTTTCATATCTAGACATATAAAAAATGAAGAACAGTATAAAAAAAGAAAGCATGTTTTCTGAATATTGATGGATGTAGTCATTGTACAATTCCATTTCAAGATCTGTGACGAAGTGATAGTGAATTTTATTCTGTTATTTGTTCTGATTAAAGGATTCTTATTAAATAGTTTTTGAAACATATGTACGCAAAGAAAATTTTAGTGATGTTGCATAATTTGGAACGTTTTTGTATAATTTTGATTATCTCATAAATGTTGTATTTTGTATGTATAATATATATATATATATATATATATATATATATATATATATATATATAAAATATAAAATACTGAAAACTGATACATAAAAAATTATATCTTCTTATAATATTTTATGTGGATACATGAAGTACTAATATATTTATATGTATATATATATATATATATATATATATATATATATATATATATATATATATAATATATATATATTTATATGTATATATATATATATATATATATAAATATATATATATATATATATATATATATATATATATATATATATATATATGCCCTCTGAATTGTGCATTTAGATATTAATCTATCCTTCCATTTCCACGATTAGCGCTTCAACTATTGAGTCAAAAAAGACTTTCATATCGAGGTTCGATTGGTGCGACAAGCATAGATTGTCACCTCCTATAATGATGATTGCAGGTTTGGCATGAAACACATGTGTATATATGTCAATTTGAAAATAATATTTATTTATAATTGTATATATATATATATATATATATATATATATATATATATATATATATATAATTAATTTCTTCTTTTTCAAATCCAGATCACAACTTGTTGAAAATCAAATCATCTACTAAATATTTGTCTAGGAAATAAAACAATATTGCGAAACGGAACTATTTATTATATTAAAATCACAACAATTATTGAATTTAAAAACCAAAAAGAAATAATATTTTATCAATTAAATGTCGTTTATCAAAACCAATATGCAAATAAGTTAACCTTGCGATTAATTAAGCATATACATAAGTAGAATATAAAATAGATAATTCGTGTATTATGTACAGTCGAATTAAGTTGCAGTAAGGCGTTTTGACATCACCATCAATGTGAGAAATAACCTCAACTTTCGCATGTAATCTATGTCTCACCAGGTACCAGGGATATATATATATATATATATATATATATATATATATATATATATAGAGAGAGAGAGAGAGAGAGAGAGAGAGAGAGAGGGAGGACGAACGAGTGGTTATAGCACTTGTCTTAGGGCTGGACGACCCGGGTTCGATCCCACTCACGGCATGCGAATTTTCGGGTCTGAAAACTCCCTCTGTCCACCCAGCAGTAAATGGGTACCTGACTAAAACTCAGGGAAGGTTCAAGGCAGCGGAAGGAGAGGGATGGGCTCCGCCTTATATATGCTGTGCCCTAGACACAGTGATTCTTAACAAATCACCGCCGCTACGGCCATGGGCAGTGTGCGATGTCGGCAACGACACTCGTGCGCGTCTAGGCTATCCCAGAGTTGGGGATGGGGCAATTAACTAGAGAGCAGGGTTCCGGGGTGTAGTGGCATTTTTTGGCCAAATGTTGTCGGAGAAAAGTGCCTGTGTGGGAGAGCTGTATGTCGAGGTTCTCACTACGTATGGCATTGCTGATAGCGGAAGTGATGCGGTCGCTTAAGAAGGGGAGCTTAAGGAAGCAGGTGTTGGTGAGAGTGTGGTGTCTACGTTTCTGGTGTTATTGAGGCTGCATATGGTAGTGAGGGGGAAACCGTTGGTTAAGAGGGTCTTATGGAAGGCTTTGGTGTGCGTTGTTTTGTCGTTAGTGGATGAACATTTATCCTGTATCTGGGTGATTTCGGTGTGCGCGTAACTTATTTTAGCTTTGAGCGGTAGGGCGGATTTGTAATGGATGAAAAGGTTCCTGCAGGCGGGTTTTCTATAGAAGGTGGCGTGAAGGGATCCGTCGTCATTTATGCTAAGTTTAAAGTCTAGGAGTAAGAGAGAGCCTGAGGGGTTGGGATGTTCGATGGTGAATTTAATGTGGGGGTCAGCATTATTAAAGGTGTTAAATATAGAAGTAGCTTCTTCTCGAGATGAAGTGAGCATCAGAATGTCGTCAATGTATCTCGAGAAGAATATATGGGAATGGTAGGTGCTAAGAGCTTGTTGTTCCTGTCTGTTCATGTAGGATATAGCGAGTAGGCCGGAGACTCTGGAACCTATGGGTAAGCCAGAGACTTGTTTGTAAGTGTCCTGCTGGAACCTGAAATAAGTGTTACCCACAATGATGCGTAGGAGTTGATGTATGTCTGTCGGGGTAAGCCCAAAACAGTCAAGGTTATTAGAAGAGATGTGGTCAGTTATGAGGTTGATGGCGGGGTGTGCGGGAATGGAAGTGTAGAGGGAGATAACGTCAAGGATGAAGATGTAGTTGTTGAGGATAAGAAAGTTCGGATTTGTTATTCAAAGGTGGTTGAAATTTAGAGATTAGAATGGCTTCCGAAATACGAAGTTGACCGACATTGCGGACCGAGTTGAGGATGCGGACACTAATAGAGCGATGTGTGTTGCCACATGAAAATATGTGTTTGTGAAAGGAAGAAATGTGGGTGTTCAGATGTTCTTTGATGTGTAGGTGCAGAGGCCTGACGGTGCTACCGATACAGAACTTCCGGCACTTAGCGCATTATATATATATATATATATATATATATATATATATATATATATATATATATATATATATATATAAAGTGGTGTACTAAAAGCGAACTTTTAGGAAAAGTAAAACCTATATATTTATATACTAGAGATGAAAGATGAGAAAAAAAAATTGTAGATACAAGTTTTATTCTCATCTTTCGTCTCTAAAACTGATTGCTCTATTCAACACATTGAGCTTGATATTATCACATTAGATTATTATTAAACGATAATTCAATTATCTTTAATTTAATTCAACAGTTAAATAATATATATATATAAATATATATATGTATATATATATATATATATATATAACATTCAAAAAGGTTAAAAAGAAACAAGAGTGTTATTGCTGTTTTTATTACCCATTTCCTGTTCAACATTTTCAGAAAATTGCAGATATATGTGTCTGTGAAAGGAAGAAATGTGGGTGTTCAGATGTTCTTTGATGTGTAGGTGCAGAGGCCTGACGGTGCTACCGATATAGAACTTCCGGCACTTAGCGCATTATATATATATATATATATATATATATATATATATATATATATATATATATATATATATATATATATATATATACACTAGAGATGAAAGATGAAAATAAAATATTGTAGATGCAAGTTTTATTCTCATCTTTCGTCTCTAAAACTGATTGCTCTACTCAACACATTGAGCTTGATATTATCACGATAGATTATTATTAAACGATAATTCAATTATCTTTAATTTAATTCAACAGTTAAATAATATATATATATATATATATATATATATATATATATAACATTCAAAAAGGTTAAAAAGAAACAAGAGTTTTATTGCTGTGTTTTTATTACCCATTTCCTGTTCAACATTTTTAGAAAATTGCAGATAATAAAACATTGTGAAAAAAGGAATCAACCATATTTTGATTGCAATGGAAAAAGATAATCAAATTGGCTTACGTCATTTTAAAAGCATTAGTTGCGATCAAATGGAGTCATTTTATTCTTTTCAACGTTTTAGATGCGACCAATCACGTCTATTAGAGGCTCTGTCGGCCCATCCATCTGTCTGTTGGGCTGTCACGCTTCCGCTTGGAATGGCGTTTTAATCGGATATCTATCAGCGGTTCGTCGTTCGTTCATGATGAACTTTGAAATAGCCTGTCAAGCCAAAGTTACAAATATCTTTTTGAGTCGTATCCATACATCTCTATAATATCTATCTTCCAGTCGTTCGGTCCGCCTGTAACAATATTGTGCGTGTTAAAATAATGTGTGAAACGGAATTTTCCACATAAAATTAGACAAAGCAGAAAGACAAAAAATTTCATTAGAGGTTAAAGATTATAATTAGAGCAAACGTGTGCATGAAGTTGCGTCATGGTAGGCAGTGAACCTGGCAAAGCCACCAGATAAATTATCTTTTTTGATGTTCGACGATCTGTCAAGCTTTATTTTAAAACATTCTTTTAATCGTCAAATGTGCAGATCGAATAAGCATATATTATTGTAATTGCGTTAAAAATATTTATATAAGAGGCTTTATCATGTGTTAACATTCTAGTTAGTCTGTAAGGCTTAAATTTGTAATAGTATATATGTTGGTCTGTCAGGGTTATATTTGAAATAGTATTTTATTTGGTTTCTCACTCTTAAGTTTGAAATAGCATTTTACTTCGGGCGGTAATGCATTTTCGTTGGTATGTCAAGCCTAGGTTTGAGATAGTATACTTTAGTTTGTCACGCTTAAATTAAATTCTTTTTTCGTCTGTCACGCTTTATTTTGAAAAAGCATTTTTTTTTGGTCTGCTAGGCTTAAGTTTGAAATATAATTCTCTTTGACCTATCATCATTAAGTTTAAACTATCATTTTACTTTGGTCTCTCACAGTTACGTTTTAAATTGCATTTTCTTTGATCTTTCATGCTTAAGTTTGAAATATTTTATCTGTTTTGTCACCCATAAATTTGAAAAAAAAAACGCACTTACTTTGGTCTTTCACGATTAAGTTTAAAATAGCAGTTCGTTTTGTCTGTGACACTTATGTTTGAAATATACTTTTTGGGGTGTGTGTTACGCTTATGTTTGAAGTATTTTTTTCTTTGGTCTATCACGCTTAAGTTTGAAATATCATTTTCTTTAGTCTGCTACGCTTATGTTTGAAATAGCATTTGCTTTGTTGTGTTAAGCTTATGTTTGAAGTAGTATTTTTTTGGTCTGTCACGCTTATATTTTAAATAGCATTTTTCTTAATATGTCAGGTTTATAATTGAAATAGCATTTTCTTTGTTGTTTTACGCTTATATTTGAACTTGCATTTTTGGGGGACTGTAACGCTTATGTTTGAAATATCATTTTCTTTAGTCTGCCACGCTTAAGTTTCGAATATAATTCTCTTTAGTTTGTTACGCTAATGCTTGAAATAACATTATTTTTAGTCCGTTACGCTTATGTTTCAAATATCAGTATCTTTAATCTGTTACGCTTATATTTGAAATATTATTATATTTAGTCTGTTACGCTTATGTTTGAAATAGCATTCTCTTTAGTCTGTTATGCTAAAGTTCGAAATAGCATTTTCTTTGTTCTGCCACGCTTAAGTTTGAAATATCATTATCTTTAGTCTGTTACGCTTAGGTTTGAAATATTATCTTTAGTCTGTTCCGCTTATTTTTGCAATATCATTATCTTTAGTCTATTAGACTTATGTTTAAAATAGCATTCTTTTTAGTCTGTTCACTTATGTTTGAAATATTATCTTTAGTCTGTTATGCTTATGTTTCAAATAGCATTATCTTTAGTCTGTTACATTTATGTTTGAAATATTATTATCTTTAGTCTGTTACACTTATGTTTGAAATATTATCTTTAGTCTGTTACACTTATGTTTTAAATATTATCGTTAGTCTGTTACGCGTATGTTTCAAATAGCATTATCTTTAGTCTGTTACATTTATGTTTGAAATATTATTATCTTTAGTCTGTTACACTTATGTTTTAAATATTATCTTTAGTCTGTTACGCGTATGTTTCAAATATCATTCTCGTTAGTCTGTTACACTTATGTTTGAAATATTATCTTTCGTCTGTTACGCTTATGTTTCGAATAGCATTATCTTTAGTCTGTTACATTTATGTTTGAAATATTATTATCTTTAGTCTGTTACGCTTATGTTTCTAAATATCATTTTCTTTAGTCTGCCACGCTTAAGTTTAAAATATAATAATCTTTAGTCTGCTATGCTAATGCTTGAAATAGCATTATTTTTACTCTGTTACGCTTACGTTTAAAATATTATCTTTAGTCTGTTCCGCTTATGTTTGCAATATCATTATCTTTAGTCTGTTACACTTATGTTTTTAATATTATCTTTAGTCTGTTACGCGTATATTTCAAATATCATTCTCGTTAGTCTGTTACACTTATGTTTGAAATATTATCTTTAGTCTGTTACGCTTATGTTTCAAATAGCATTATCTTTAGTCTGTTACACTTATGTTTTAAATATTATTATCTTTAGTCTGTTACGCTTATGTTTCAAATAGCATTATCTTTAGTCTGTTACACTTATGTTTTAAATATTATTATCTTTAGTCTGTTACGCTTATGTTTCAAATAGCATTATCTTTAGTCTGTTACACTTATGTTTGAAATATTATCTTTAGTCTGTTACGCTTATGTTTTAAATATTATTATCTTTAGTCTGTTACGCTTATGTTTCAAATATCATTATCTTTAGTCTGCTACACTTATGTTTCAAATAGCATTCTTTTTAGTCTGTCACGCTTATATTTGAAATATCATTTTATTTCGTATGCATTTTCGATCGATAAACGCGCAAATTCAATAGATTCATCGTAATAACATTCATTTTTTTTATTTATTTCTATTTTTCTTAAAGATTTTAATGACTAAGATTGCGTTAATGTTTTACCCTTTCATCTATCTGTGTTTACACTTTTACAATTTTTTCGAAAAGATCATATCTTTTACTATTTCAGACTTTCTCTTTTCAGAAACGTTAAAACATCGAATAATAAAAGTAATACACTATCCTCTCTCTCTCTTGTTCTCAAACATACATACAAATTAATATACACACATGCATGCACACGTAAATATACAGAGAAATCTTAACATATATATAAAAGGTAATATTTAACAATATAAACATTCCTGCTTACTTCTCCTTTTCACACCTACTTATACACCCTTTTTTCTACATTCCATCTAACTCTTCTTCTAATAATCTTCAATCACACCCCTAACAGTCTACCTATTAGGAACATCTCTATACTAGCATAACCCTCTCCTTTACTTTACCACCCACGATTGTTCGGTTTGCTTATCAATATCACTTTCAACTTTTTATATATCTTATCAGACTCTGTTCAACAAATTCTATTATTGACAAAGTTGTATAATAGAGACGAATGATAGAATCTAAAGAATGATTGTGTGTTTAATTATGTCTTGTTCTATATTGTTTGTTCTTTGCATGATTCATTTTTCTCCTATATTACCTACACATTCTGTAGGATATTTATGACTTTAAACAAACCTTCACAATATAAACTGTATACACCGACATATTGCAGGTTACAGCGTTGTTAATATTTTGGATATTAACATCTGTACGATAGTTAAATTTGGTGCACAACAAGATTCTAGAATAGGTAAGTATGTAGCGAAAAAGTGAAATCATATTGATAAGCTACATACAATGCTTTTTGTTATTTTTTGTTTCATTTATTTCACAGGGAAGTTAAATAGTCAAATAAAGAAAATCAATAATCTGTGTTTTTCTTTCATTATTCCAATGAAATAATAACGAGAATCACTAGTTTCATAACCTTACATTGATATTTTTATATATGCAATAAAGCGTGACACAGTTAAAACACTTTAGAATACATTGCTTAGCATAACTTAGAAAGTTTAAAATGAGATAAATTAGAATGTTGTGTTGATTGTACAGGCTTTCAAATTATATATGAACATATTTATTTTAAACGATGTTGTTGATTAATAAAAAAAAATGGAAGTTTTAATCTTCTCCAGAACTCTGAAATATATCAAATAACCTAGTACACACACAGACATACATATAATCATCACTGGATAAGTTTGAATTACCTACTAGACATCATCATCGAGTGTCTTCTGTCTCTCTGTACAAGGGTTTGTCAGGAAAACCTGACATGAGGACACTTCACACTACAAGTAAACCCTGACGAAATATTCAAAATAACAGTATTCGACGCCCAATTTAGATCCATTCGACACGGCTATACACTGGCCCATACGAGGAGCGGTGCACCTTCTCCAAATAATGTTACCTCAAGTAACATTACTAAACTGGATACTCCACCAGACTAGATGAATGTTTGTCCTGGAATACGATAAGGCCAAGCGACCACAAGAAAGATATACTATACCATAGTTGACTGGTCAATTGGCGAGATGAAAACTAATGTTCTTAACTTCTTTACCAACTCAACGATTGGCAGGTGAATAAGAACTTTAATCGAATATTCGAATATCTATGTATCCCAGATAGAAATCAAGTGTTAGCCTCAGGAAGGGGCCCCTTGATTTCTGAGAACTTCGACTGAAGTAAAATTAAACAAAAAGTGAAATCATTGACAGTGTGGCTAGACAGGCAATTGCTGCAAGTCGAGATTGGAACTCGATTGTTTTTGTCGACAGTCGGTGCTTCTATCAGTCACGCTAATGTTAGATATTACTCGGGTAGATCCTCTAGTATATAATTTCATGCGTTGAGAATAAAAGGAAATGGAAACCGCTGGATGGGGGGATAGTTGAGGTCAACTAGATGAACTCGAATTGAAAATGAATTAGGCTATAGAGATGCATTGAAAACCGATATGACGTCATATGGCTCAATAGAGTAGGTTATAGAAAGGAGAGCATGTTTCAAAGCACGCATGGGCGTCTGACGTGTAATGACATGGGCTGACAAGCTATAACTAATTAGTTATTTCTATCTCTCTCTCTTTGCCTCTCTGTCCCTCTCTCTCATCTCCCCCACTGATCAGTGATTTATAATGAAGATCCCGTTGAATAAATTTATCGCTGTCTTCCATCAGTTTTGTATCGAGTTAGTCTGTTCAGGGAAGTACGAATAAAAAGCTTTCATTTGATGACGACCATTTTTCGGTCTTGGAAGATCACATAAGCACGCGTAAAGAAGAACGAAAAACAATGAAAGTATGAATAACAACTTTCATGTTTTTGTAGTGATTACGTCAGCTTGGTTACTACATGTATGACACAAGGTCAAGAACGCCCTACCAAGAAACAAATATGTGTTGATAACTTTGAAGTATTTCGAAGTCTGGTCTCATGAGATGATTAAAACTTATGTGTCTTATAAGTATTGTGACGGTTATTTGAGCTAGTTGACTATATTTTATCTGTGTGCTACGTTATCGCGACAATCTCTTCATAACATGATATTTTAACCATTTATTCTTCAGAGACCTTTGCCAACCTCTGTACCATTGTCTGTTATTTAGAATTGGTAATAATTCTTCTCCTAATTAAATTACGCTGGCAATTTCATTTCGGAAGAACATTTCCATTGTTCAATTTCGAAAACAACTGTTTGCTCTTAATGAATTAACTTGCTAAAGGCCATGGAACCAATTGGTTTTGTTTTATGACAATAGACTTTGTCATTTGCGTGGTCATGTCGTCAACAACAGTTGCATTATTAATTAGCGCTCAGCGTCGATTACGAGTGCTAGTCAAATTGACTAAAAATATGGCGTTGGCTTTTTATGTCTATTTTTAATAAAGTAATTAACAAAGTGTTTTGAATGAAATTATTAAATGAAGCTCACATTTTCCTTAAGACTGACAGTTGCCCATGTCAACATATTTTGACTGGTACTGTAATTTCATTACATATTTTCTTAAATCGGACTAGGGAAACATCATTTATGTATACAATTAATGAATGAACATATACTTAATAAAATTAGGGAACTTACGTTTGTGTGGGTCCACTGCACAGTTTGTGTTTTTCTGTTCGTTGTCTTCGTCCGAATTCGGTGTTTGTTTTCGCATTGACCTTAATCTCAATCATGTGGCCTTGGTCAGTGTTGTAACAAAGGGGTTGACCGTGTAAATAAAATTTCAGCTTTGAGTTTTAAAACAAATAACATATTTTATTTTGTAAACTTTTTAATGATACGTAGTTTCCATAACGAATGAGAGGCTTGTAATAACCGAACACAAAATAACAGATTAGCTCGCTTAAATTTCTGACTGTAACCAAAGCCCGAACGAGCAAACACAGACCAAATTAACCCCATCTACCATCTTTCTGTAATAAAAGCAAAGAAGTAAATATTGTTGGAATAAAATAAGATAACAATAGTATATATATAAAAATAAATTAGATAAATAATATTAGAAATAATTAATTGAACACCACTCTTGGCTGTTATCCGTACCCCCCTCCACAAAAAATATATATGTATTCCATGAAAAATGCCAGTATACTGAAATCATATGCCCTTAATAGGGTTAAGATGAAAATTCATATACAAAAGCAAGGAAATTCCCAAATTTTTACACTTTTATTGTCATTAAGGGTATGGCTACATATCAACCAAACCATTTCATTATCACATCACTATAGTATAAATCTCTATGCATGAGTGGATGAAGTGTGTGAGGTGCGCCGAAGAAAATTCCTACCAGTAAAATACATAGCCCTGTTGTGCTCGCATACCCTTAATGACAATAAAAGTGTAAAAATTTAGGAATTTCCTTGCTTTTGTACATTTAGTGTATATGAATTTTCATCTTAACCCTATTAAGGGCATATGATTTCAGTATACTGGCATTTATCATGGAATGTCACTACTTTTGTAAAGGCTATGCCTCAATACAATGGTCATTTTAAAGTTTTTTTTTAATTTTCTGGAAAACTAAGGTACATGGTAAACTGAAATTAAAATGCCATCAACTAGACCCTAGAACCTCTATCTCTGCCAAAAATCAGCTGAATCCATCAAATAGTTGATGAGATACAGGGTGGCACATACGTACGTACACACAGATAACATGATTTCATGATTGAACTTTCTGGATCTCTGAGTTGCCTTGACTAATGATGCTGAAATTCTACACACTTATAGAACCTATCAAATAAAAATTTTGTGCAAAGTTTTAACTAATTTGGTTTATTGGTTTTTAAGTTATGATTAATCAAAGAAATGAGATTTCCAACATAGGCCATTCGTGTAGTCTATTAAGGGATAGAGCGCTCTCACACCTCCCTTGATTAAAAAAAAGTTTTTATATATAAATATATGGGACTTCGTCGGTGGGTTCAAATATAAAATATTCAGAAAAAATAAAAATAAAATAAATAAGTAATTAAAATAATAAAAATAAAAAGTAACAATCAGTTATGGTTTTAGTTTTATTACATTTGCTGCGGATATTAATCTTTACTGCGTTATAAGCAATGTTGCCATTCGCACGTTTTGAACAACCTATCATTTGACCAAGAGGTCTTTCTCGAAATATATTATGGAACACGGTCACACACATTACATCACAGCGTTGAACTATTGCCTAATCAAGTAAGATTTTCTATAGACGAAAAAAAAATTATTACAATTTTTTTTGAAAAATATATGAAGTAAAATCACTTGTTTTTATCTTACTTCTCAACGCCGACATATATATATATATATATATATATATATATATATATATATATATATATATATATATATATATATATATATGTATATATATATATATATATATATATATATATATATATATATATAAAATTATAAATATTTGTTTATCTACATATGTATACGTTTCCTCATTCCGAAATCATTAGTGTAGAGATAATGATTCAATCCGGTCAAAATCCCGGAACACGAGTCAAGTTTTAAACTAAAATACCGCTGCTTTAGCCCACGTGACCACAGTGAACAACCACATAAACCGGTGAGAGTTTTGCACCTATAACGCCGAGCTGGCGCGATAGACAGTCGACGTCAATGAAGAAACATGCATTAAAGCTATGATTTTGACGGCCGTGTTAATACTACTCACTAGAAAGCCCAGCTTAAAAGTGAGGACGACAAATAATTATAAATATTTGTTTGTTTACATACGTATACGTTTCATCCTTCCCGAATCATCAGTGTACATATTACACGCATACACACACACACACACACACACACACATATATATATATATATATATATATATATATATATATATATATAGAGAGAGAGAGAGAGAGAGAGAGAGAGAGAGAAAGAGAGAGAGATGGAAAAATAATTTAATATTTATTCATAAATATATATATATATATATATATATATATATATATATATATATTTGTGGTTCTTACAAAAAATATTTGCTATAATATCCGAAAATGTTTCAAATTGCAAGCTCAATGAAATTGAATTACAAGCTTCAGAGCATATATATATATTTTGGTGCATTGCAATGACCAAACGAAATGTAATAAACATTACATGATAAAACTAGAAAAGACACCTAACAGCAGCATGTTAAGAGTTGTTCTTAACATATCTGGACAGCATCATCCCACAAAGGAGCAACTCTCTGGACACCGTTATCATATCCTAGCCTTGACCAGAGAGAAAAGAACCAGATTTGCCGGTCACTGTTGGGAGGGTAAGGATTAAATCATCAGCGATGTTTTTTAGTGGATGTTATTTATTTTCCTCCCACAGTGGGAAAATGTGTCATAAGGTCGAGAAAGATGGATTTGAAAAGTTAACTTCCTTACCGTAAGAGCACTCTGGTCGACTCAAAAAATTATTGGGCAGCCCCGTCGGCATTGCTCGGTAGCAGCGCCCCAGGCGAATAGTAATAAACTAACCCCTTCACAAAGGGTTGACCTCCTAAAACTGCACAGGATCATACCTCAGAGCTGGGCAGAGAAAAAGGCAACATCAGCATGATCCAGACTCTGCAGTCTGATTTTGGTATTTTGAATGCTAAAATAAGAATCTACTTATAGGATCTACTTTAATGGTCAGACCGCACAGAACTTACGTGAGCCACAGCAAAGAGCTTTTCTTTCGTCCTCTTTCTCTCTTTGCAATAAAAACAAAACTTTCATGAACAAAGGTTTTTTTCTAGAACATATTATCTTTTATAGATACTATGTTCTAGAAAAAACAAGATGCTACAAAACTGCGTCCAAACTTACTACAGAATTGAAGTCTAATATAAACAAATACTTTATAGGTCCTCCTCTTGGATAATCAAATCCTCTTAAGTAATCTTCTGCTCTTTTCATTTATTGTTTTCGGTCTTCTTCTGGTGGCGATCATCGCCCAGCTGTCGATCTCTTTAACCCTTACCCTCGAGTGGCCCCTCGGGCTTTGATAAGGGGTGACCAATTAGTAAAAATAAATAACTTATATCGTTCCTGTCGCTGGATTACGACGAAATACATACCCTCTTCTAATGATCGTAATTCAAATTGGCCGCGTCTATCGACGATTATTTAATTAACGACGACGATGCACACTACGAGTTTATCACCCTCGATTTGTTACCGAATATGTCGTACGCTGCAATACACATTCAATGAAAAATCTTTGATCGAAACTATTCAATTCTTACAGTTCACTGAGGAAGACATCTTTTTATCTATCTCTTCGAGTGTTGAGCTCTGGATTAACGAAAAAAACGGGCGCCACTTAGCATAAGGTGAAGTATGTTTTAAGTAGTATTTACCTACAATGGCTTGTTTCACCCCACGATTTTATCAGAATTAGCAGAAGAAAGACGAACACATAGATCTTGTTATAATAAACAATTTAATACAATATTATTACACAAACAGGAGAGCAAAAAAACAAAACTTTGGATTGAGTGCGAGCGTAATAGAAGAAAAATGTTCAGGCGATGATGCGCTCAATATTTATCATTTTTATATTTTCTTGAAATAATCATCATACAATGTCTATAGACTCCAAGTCGTGTAAACCTAATAGTATGAAAATTGGACATTGTGTTTTCTTTCGGCATCCTCGTAACTCTCGCTTCCCTTATTTTGTCCTTTAGTCCTCACATTCCATGAGCGATGTTTCTGACAAAGGGGGAATAATTGTTGTTTTCTGTGTCGGAATATATCCATCTAACACTTATCGTTGACTAATATTTTACTTTGAAGTAGTATTTTTTAGCTCCTTACATCAAGTGGCTACATGCCTTGTCTGGAGCGATTTCCATAAAAAACTTATCCCCGACATGACAAAATTTTATTTATCTTTAAAATTTTACAAAAATAGTTCATTGTATTATAAATTTTCTTTATAAAATAAGATGTGGCACAAGGACAAAAAATGGTCCGCTTTCGTCTTTTTAGTCTATTCTCTGAACTAGTTTCAATTACCAAAATACCACATTCACTCTATAGGTAAAACGTCCGACAGGACAAGATATGTTGTTCGACTCCCGCAGATATTTTCTCCCACTTCACTATCTTCAAACTTTTCGCATCTTCTTCAACTTGTCGTCTGCCGAATCAAATACGGGTATTTTTCTCTTTTCCACACAACAGCTATACTTTTCTCTGTTTTTGTTGTGCTAAGGACGTGAGAAAAAAAAAAGACAGTCGCCTGCGACAAGGCGCTGTATGCCCCTCCTCCCCTCCAACCCTCCTCCCCTCTCTCCTTCGCTCGCCTGTCGGTGCCTCAGTAAAGAAAAAAGAAAGAGCTAAAGAAACAGAAAGTAAACTCTTGTTGTAAGGCGTTGTATTGCTTTACTTTCTTTTTCTGTCATTCTAATATTACGTCACCATTGGTAAAAATTTAAAAAAAACAAACTGTTTTTAAAACTAGGAACTCCCTAAAATTCGAGATGAGATTAACCAACTAATTTTTTCTTTCTATTGCAGGTATTGTAGATGGGTGAATTGGTTTTCCTTCTAAGTCCGCTAAAACATTTGAATTTTGCCGGTCATAATCGCACTCTACTGATTTTGAGTTGTCCGATTTTCATCCGTTTTGTCTTTCAATCGTAAGCGTGTCCCTTTTCATCCTGAGATTCTCATGGATGGCTCTGCTCTTGAGGAAAAATCGACTCTGAAACTTCTTGGTCTTTCTCTCTCATCAAATCTTTCTTGGAGTTCATACATTAGATCCATTTCACTTTCTGCTTCTCGTAAAGTCGGTTCTCTTTATTGCTCCAAGCACTTTCTCACACCTGAGACTATTCTCTATCTCTACAAATCAGAGCATGTATGGGGTACTGTTGTCATATTTGTGCTTATGAATCTCTGTCCTATTTGAGGGTTCTTGATAAGGTGCAGAAACGTATCTGTAATTTGATTGGCCTTACCCTTTCATCTTCTCTACAACCCCTCTCTCACAGACGTTATGCTGCTAGTCTCAGTCTTTTCTATAAATACTATTATGGCATGTGTTCTTCAGAATTCTTTTGTTCCAGCTCGTTTGACTTGTTGGTCTAATGGTCTCAATCAATTCGCTGTTTTGATACCTCATTGTAATACAGCTTCCTATTCTAGTAGCTTATTTCCAAAAACCGCAGGCTTGTGGAACTCTCTTCCTGCTGACTGTTTTCCTCCTACCTATAATCTTGATCTTTTCAAGACTAAGGTCAGTAGGCATCTCCTGTATTTGCGATAATCTTATCTGTTCTTGTTAGCTCCTTACATCAAGTGGCTTCATGCCATGTCTGGAGCGATTTCCATTAAAAAATAGCTATTACCTCGTACTCATTTCTTCTCAGATATGGCTTAAACATGTTAATGTGACGACTTCACGTCTTCCTTCACTGATTTCGCGTGCTTATGGTATGGTTAAGATTACTGACCTTTGGTGTTACTGTGTATGGTCCGTGAAATTTTTGTTCAATTTCACCTTTGTCCTGTAGAGCGTGTGATCGCTCCCGCTTGACTATCGCTCTGAGTCCGGGTACCCCCGCTGAGGTTCGTTCCTGGCGCTTGTAGTGAGAGTCTCCACTTGAGGTTAGTGGGTGATTCTCATCTTGCTGATGGATCAGTCATTTCCCAGCAGCATATCTACGTCTTTGACTATTTCCACGTTTATAGCCCCTGAAACGATCTCCAATTTCACATTCATGGATTAATTTCCGATCCCCCTGATTCCGATTCGCCTGCCAGTCGCTGAACACAAACAATAGAGATTGTGACACACCCGTTCCCCCTAATATTTTGATGCATGCGCTATTGTCTTCATTTTTTATGTTCGATAACAGCTCCTCGAATATTAAGGTCGGTATCCGATCGATAGCCTGAATCTTTTTACTTTTTTTACGATCGTAGTCATGAAAAAGATCGTTATGCGTCTGATTCGGTTCTCAAGGAGAACATATGGATCCAAACAGCTAAGAACTGCTCGAACTCTGTTGAACTTTTGATCTACAGAAAAATGTATGTATTAAATACCGGATACATCGTTCACACTCCATTCAAATAAAACAAACTTTTTCTATGTTTAAAATTTTTATTTTATTTATATTCTTTACTGTTTGAGTTATCGTATTGTATCAAACTGTTTACTATAAGAAGTTTATTCAAATAACAAAACCCCTTCTTTTTCTATGTTTATAAAAAGAAAACCCTTTCTTTCCTGTTTGTGTTATCGTATTGTATTAAACTGTTTATTATAACAAGTTCTATGTGTTCGTCTTTCTCCTATCAATTATCCTATTCAACGTATGATTACCTGAAGACATCCTTACACAACCCCGGGGGTCATGCAAATGATTTCCGGCAAAAATTATAAATGCTAATTTGTGTCATATATTATAAGCCGTCACATAAATGTTGAGGCTCTAAAGCTGAGTAAATCAACGTTTGTTTCCCTAAGGCTTTTTGGCTATAAACATAATCACGCAAAATACATGTTAACACATTTCTTAGTATTAGGATTTGAGTCCTGTTTCAAATAAATCCATTTTAAATTTTCTAATGAGCAGTGATTTGCAATTTACTCATCAACACACCCATTTCTTATAAAGTTTTTGTCTATAACTCTCACCCTTTTTCGCGGTATGTTACTTGACTTCCCATCTGCTCTTATTTTACACAGTGTCTATAACTCTCGGTTCCGTAACTCTCCATATTTTATTAAAGTTGACTGTTAATACACGAACATACGATAAAGATAATATATTATAAAGATTAAAAAATATCCCTACAAGTATTTATATTATTAACTATAGCTGAAGAAATGATATCTCTCTCTCTCTCTCTCTCTCTCTCTCTCTCTCTATATATATATATATATATATATATATAGAGAGAGAGAGAGAGAGAGAGAGAAAGATAGAGATAAATAGATAGATAGATAGATAGAGAAACAAAGAGAAAAAGACTAATGTTGGATTTTGTCTTTTTTATCTTAAAAAAATAACTGGCTTTACAAACTACCTTTTTCCTGAATCTAACAATCTAATCCAAGCTCAATAGGTGACCCAACGAGTCACATTTTTTAGTCTCTTATATAAAGATAATTTGTCTGTATGTGTGTGTCCAACTAAACGAAAAAACAACGCAAGACACATCCACCAGTTCTTTTTCACCATTGCTTCAAAAAAAATATAGGCACATTTTTTTTAATATTCATTGTTTTTGGGGTCAATAGAAATCGAATTAGTTAGGGTAGAAGGTCGACATTTAAAGAAATTTCCTAATGTTAGTATGTAGCAATTCGTAAACAATTTTTTTTATTTGCCAGAGAAATGAAGGGAAGAGAGTAGGACGAGAGGAAAGGGGGTGGAAAGGAAAGGGAAGAGAGGAATAGAGAGAAATAAAGAGGGGGTAAAGAGAGAGAAGTTTAAAAAGAAAGATGTTACTCTTCTATTTGGTTGTCCATGCCCCCCCCCCATCGGGCAACGCCGGGTAACCATGCTAATAAAATATAAATTGTCGTTGCCAGAGAAAAGCGAGTGTATATTTGCATAATAAACAATACAAAACCTGCTGTTTAAAAACAGCAGGTTTTGTATTGTTTATTTTCATACACATAAGTAACACATGTAGACATTTGATGAGAAATTGTTTAAAATAAAGATGGAATGTAATTAAAATCTCAACATACATACATACATACATACATACATACATACATACATACATACATACATACATACAACGATTATTAATGTCCGTCTAGTTTGCACATACATCTAATAATTTATCATAATAACCATTTAATTCCAATTCAATTTGATGAGAAATTGTTTAAAATAAAGATGGAATGTAATTAAAATCTCAACATACATACATACATACATAAAACATACATACATACATACATACATACATACATACATACATACATACATACGTACAACGATTATTAATGTCCGTCTAGTTTGCGCATACATCTAATAATTTATCATAATAACCATTTAATTCTAATTCAATTTGAAAGTTCTAGTCAAGAAAGTGCCTGGAATTATTTGACGTTTTAAAATTTGTAAATATTTGTAAATTTGCAAGTTCTTTTTAAGTATTGATATTTGTAAGTATGACTTCGTCCAGAGGAAAACATTAACGATAACAACGAGACGATTTGATTGGTCGAATTTCGACACAAACATATTCAATTAATTTTGGTTTGATTTGATTGGTCGAATTTCGACACAAACATATTAAATTAATTTTGGTTTTGCTTGCAGTCGATTTTCTACTGTAATGGCGATTGTGTCTTTGTTATTTATTGAAACAAATAATATTTTAAAAGATAACAGACAACAATGTTCAACCATAAAGTAATGCATACAGAAACATACACACGGATATATATATATATATATATATATATATATATATATATATATATATATATATATATATATATATTGTGTAATATAAGAGACAATTCATGTCTAGATATTCTTTGGTTAATCCTTTCAATAGTCCGAATCAGGATCTTAGTTTCGGAGGGGAATTGGCTGATGAATTTGCCATAGTTTAGATTTGTCTCCCAAGTTCTTTCAGACCCATCCGGGTCCATTTTCAGGAGAATGAGATTAATCAGGTACATACCATGTGTTAGTATTTTAGAAGGTTTTGGCGGGAATTATGTAATAAGTACGAAACTATAGTTAGAACTATAGACATTTAGTATATTATTACTGATATTAAAGTTAATTCTATTAATTAGGTTTTTGGTTTTTTTTTTATATATAGGGCTTCTAATATATGGAGTTTTTGTTTGTTAGTACTATATTCTAAGATTTTGGTATTTTCTACTAAGAGTTTTCTGAATTCCGATCGGGGGCAGGAATGGTCGTTAGTTAAGTGAAAATTCCATTTTTAGGGAGTTTTATTCTTTATATGAAGATTTTATTATAATTAGTTTTAGCTGAATAATATGAGTTGCTCTCTTTTCCAAAAAAATAAATAATGTTTCTTGATTTTCTTAAACAAAAACCTTTACTATAGTTATATCACAGGGTACTAAAAAGCGCATGAATGTATTTTTTATGAAAATAAAGCATTGTAGATGTTAACCATAAAACATTGTTTAAAATATACTTCAAATATTTTAAGAAAAAAGAAACCTGAATTCCATATTAATAACGACCAATAGATTAAAACATTTTAATACATTTATTTATTTAATAAAATATACTTTCCGAATAAAAAAACAATAAAGTTTATTTTGAATGAAGTAACATTTTCGCCAAAAGATTGTAATAAATATAGTTTCTGAAATTGACAGTGATTTTTTTAATAATTTAAAATGTTATAAAACGAACATGATAATAAAACTATATTTGATTACAATGTTATAATAAATGTTTTGTTATTTTTTTTTAACTAAAAATAAATGAAACATGAAAGATTACGAATTTCGCTCCAGTATTTTAGCTTTGATTGCATTCAATTACAATAAACAGTTACGTTCAGTTTCCATAAAAGTTAAGAACTTACGGATGCTTCTACAGAATAAAAACCAAACTAAACCGACTCTTTCCGAATTAGATTTTCGGAACCAGCCGGAAACACACGAATCAGTTAGCGACTGATACCTTTTCAAGCAATAACAATAACAACAAAAAGAAAGGGCAAGTGTTTTCTTTCAAAATATCGGAAAAAATAAAGATAGAAAATGTGTGTATTTGTTTACCTTCGTCAAAAATAAATCATTGTTCATGAAGAAAAAGACATTCAGGGTACTGTTTTTTTTAAATTTAAATAACTAAAAAATAATAAAAATATATTTAAAGAAAAGTTGTTTAATTAGGTACTAATTGACTGTTTAACAACGGCTCGCTTTGACTCGGCTTTTCCGGTTCTTTACGTAAATCTCATTCTGCAAAGGTCAGTTTAGTTTAGTTCATATACTGTAGACGCACCCACTTACGGTATGGTGAATAGTTTTAGCATTAAAATAAATAATTGAAAACAATAATTAACTTTGCAATTACAGTGTTTTTACATTTTATTTTTCGATGAATTCTTTAATCTATAAAGATTATTTTAATCTGATGAATCGCTTATTCATCTAAATCAAAATGCATTAGTGCAAAGTATAAAAATAATTAGTTTACATTCTATTAAAACAATAATCTAATTACAAAAAATAAATCGATCATAATGGAGAAACAAAAACGTCGGCTAGTTCGAATCAAGTATCGATGTATCAAATAGATTGCTATTTGAGTCTGATAAGATACTTTTATATGTTGGATCTAAAACGAAACTAGTATCTATTTTGAGATTGTTTCATTGCGATAAAGGCACACACGATTACGTGTCTGATAAAAATTAAAATGTGACCTGTTCGGTGTTCGAATCCTGCGACCGATGGTACAGCTATACCTAGACACGCTGATGATTCTGGGTTAAGATGAAGCACATATGTATGCAAATATTTAAACAAAATAATTATAAATAACTATTTAATGCACAGTTCAAAGAGAGAGAACTTTGTTAGGGAAATATGAAAAGCTTCTAACTAAAACAATATTGCAAAGTTCCCTCCCCTTGGTTGGACACTTTACGGGGGCTGATTGTTTTCATTTAATGAATGTAGGTATATTTACCTTTCTTCGTCGTATAACTGTCTCAGTGGTTTCGGTGGTAAAGATATCGGATTGAAGTCAAAGGTGACTTCAGTTCGGTATTCAATTGCTGCGATCAGTGGTACAGTTATACCTAGCCACCCTGATGATTCTTGGTTAAGATAAAACATGTATGTATGTGGATATTAAAAAAATAGTTATTTTAAATAATTATATATGATTTAAGGTAGAAAGGATGTAAAAAATAAAGAATAATAATGAATATACAAAGACCAAATATCAGAACAGAAATCACAACGTATAAGTCATATGGGACGAGTCGATATTTCGTATCCTTATTTCATAATGATCACAGCAAGTGTATTTATAGTAGACCATGTCAGGTCATATATGTATAGGTGGATGGTGCGTTAGAAACTTACTTAATGACAGGTTTTATTTCTAAGTTTCTCTTCACATACATGAAATAGTAATATATATATATATATATATATATATATATATATATATATGTATATATATATATATATATATATATATATTACTATTTCATGTATCCACATAAAATTTTATAAGGAGATATAATTTTTTGTGTATCATTTTCAGTATTTACTTCAACAGTTCTCGATACGTAAGTAGAGCTAGGTAGTAAGCTATTAAAATATATTTATCGCAATTAAGCTACACAGAGGCTCCCGCGTTTCATCCCCGGTGAGAATCTTCAGGCTAAAATTTTAGCCTGAAGATTCGCCCCCCCCCCCCCGGGAATTAAAAGCGGGAGCCTCTGTGTAGCTTAATTGCCATAAATATATGTTCATAGCTTACTATATATATATATATATATATATATATATATATATATATATATATATATATATATATATATATATATATATATGTATACGCACATATGTGTATGTATGTATATGTATACGCACATATGTGTATGTATGTATATATATACACACATATGTGTATGTATATATATATATATGTATATAACGAACATATATATATATACACGCACATATATAATATATATATATACACACACATATATATATGTGTGTGTGTGTATGTGATATAACTGACGTGATTACCACAAGAACATAACCAATCGACATTTTATCGTTTCCTTTGCCTTTGTCTCCGGAAATTAATACGTTCTTTACCTTCTGACATTCTTGGAAATCTACATTGGTATACAACATTTTTCCCCCATTAAAGATGCGAGTCTTTCCAATTAAATAACGAACGAAGATCTGAGCTTTAACAATATTCCTGCACATACGAAGAAAGCAGATTGATGTGCATCCCCTTTTTCATTTTATATACACGTGCCATAAAGGTAAGAAACCATTTATTTTATAAAAAGAACGTTTATTCTTCAACGGAAACATTGCCAGATACAAACATATGCGCATCTGTTATCGGTTTTAGATCTTATCGGAATGGCATTATGAGATCTAGGATCAAAATATTGTTTCGTTTATGTAGCCTTGTATATATATATATATATATATATATATATATATATATATATATATATATATATATATATATATATATATATATATATATATATATTAATCAAGTTCAAATATATTTATAAAATGAACTTAAACCAATATTTTTTCAGAAGTGCTCAATACAACGAGCTTCATAAATAAAAATCAAATTTCAATAAAAATAAAATTAATGTTTATATAAATGTTATATATATAACATTTATATAAACATTAATTTTATTTTTATGGAAGTTTTATTTATATATACATATATAGTTTATATATATACATATATATATATATATAGTATGAAAATATATTTATGGCAATGAAGCTACATAGAGGTATCCATGTTTCATCTCCACAGAGAACTGTCTATTCTGATTCATATATAATTATTTCATGTATATACACATTTAATATAATAAGGTGATATAATATATTGTGTATAGATTTTCAATACGTAGTAGTAGTATTAAACTATATTTATCACAATGAAGCTATACGGAGGTGTCAACTTCTGCAATTTTTACTATTTTTTTCAATGTCCTGGTCAATATGTGGTCAATACGTAGTCATAAGTGCGTTTAAATATCCTAAATAGGATTGGTTCGAAGTGAATAAGATATTACTGCCCCCTTTGAGTACTATAGTACTTCATCACATATTGGACATGACCTACACCCAATAAATTTTTATTCTGGTTTAATTCAACATTTAAAAAAAAAATTATGAAGTCATGTTTTTCACGCTAAAAATTTAGTCACCGCTTATCAAGGCCTAAAGGCCAATCGAGGATTAGAGTTCATGAGTTTGTCAGTGAAAATTGGTAACGATGGTTGAAACAGGACATAATTTTATCATTTAAGAGAGCGGCTCAGGAAGAATTTATTACAATTGGATTTTAAAACGACCATGTTGTAGTTAGCTTGGAAGCAGCCCCGTGGTATTGTGTTCCACATACGGGTAGTTCTTGGAAAGAAACTCTGTTCATCGAAGTTCACTTTAGTTTTAGGTACACAGAGAAAGAAAGAAAATACTTAGAGTGGTTGTAACTGAACGAGTTTTGTTGGGAATGTTTTATGGAACCCCCATAGATTGAAGCTCAGTTGAGCACCTACCATGAAAATAACGATAGAGTAGAGAAAGACTAGCAAAATTTATTCTGTGATAAAAAGGCCGTAGAGAAGAGAAGAGAAAAGAAGAGAAGAGAAGAGGATATCCCACTAGATTTTGAGTCGGTTTTAAATATAATTTCATCTAATGTTATAAGTACTTATCACACTATATTAGATAGTATAACGTTACATTTCGTTTACAGTTCTTTAGGTTACTACAAATATGTCTAACAGTAGTTTTAGAAAACTTAGGTTGAATCTAAACAGATCACCCGCATTTCCTCATGTTGTGATGATAAAACTATTTCATACGCGTAGTTCAATAATATAGTCCACTAGCGCCGCAAGTTGTTTGTTCTATGAGTATGAATACCTTTCTTCGATCCATATATGGACACTAGTGGACACTGATCAGCCTGTAAGAGGAATAGTCTTTCACGCACAAATGTATGGAATTTCTTGAGCACAAATATAATTTCGAAATTTTCTTTGTCTTTCCGGGTGTCATTTTTTTCTGAACTATGTTCCACTTGCTTTATGTTATCACCTTGAAATTCATGAATAATTACACCCAATCCATGACTTTTACCACATTATGTTATTTACCTGCTTTTCAGGAGGCCAGACACAAGGTCAGGTGTGGGTTTTGATGAAAGTGTTTTTGTGGAACGAACTGGATTCGAACCCGACACACCCAGGTCCTCGGTCCGTGTCGTAAACCACTCAGCCACCATAATGTCATAATCACTTGCGTCTGACTCTACAATAATGTTAACTTTAGGATCAAAATGTATTGATGTTCAGTCTGATATGAGAATGCTTTCTATTTAGTTAAAACATACTGGCATTCTACAGACCATTCTCATTTTACTCCTGTTTGGCACATAGTTTAGCGGTAAATCAAAGATTACAGCTACAACAAATAATTCAATACCATAAAATGATAGAGATTATATTTAACGGACATAAAACAAATCAATTGGAAATTTTTATTCGCAGGGCTACTGATAATTCGACTACTGAATTTTAATATTCCATTGCCATAAGTCTTTAAAAGATATGCCGATACATACAAACGGGGATGTGATAAGCGGACTGACGAAAAAAAGGTAAAATTACTTTTGGAAAAATTAACCGTAACTAAAAAAATATGTAAATTTCGTACTTCTCAGAAAAACGGGTGAAATTTCTTACGAAACAAAACACTAAATATTTTGTCCAGTATTTTTGGTGAGAAAAAATCCTTAAGTTCAGACTCGCTACAAATGTTTTCATTAGTGCAAAAGGCTACAACGAGGATTTTTCACCTGTGCCGGAAATGTAAATGGAACATCGTAAACGTTTTTTCGTTACTTAAACTCAACCCAGACATGTTCAGATGTCTTCTTTTTGTTCAAGTGACTTCTAAAAAGATAAAGACATTCGTTAACGAATACTGACTAAGTTAGAACACGACCCTGATTTACTGCTTCAGAAAGTGACTGTTACCTCTATCCGTCTCAAGAAGATTTGGAATGCCGAATGCTTCGCTTTTATTACTTTGACCAAATTTTCTACAGCTTGTGACCAAAATGGTGATTTTTTTAAAGTAGACACTAAGAAAACATTGCCGGTGTTAAAAAATGTGCACTTGGAGAGGTGGTCCACAACTGAGTGCTCTTTTTACCGCGAGTGTAGACGAAGCTTCAACTTCCCTTACGAGTAAAAGATGGCCTTTCTGACACCCAACTGTTGTAACTTAAGGAGTTATATCAGGTGTTAGTAAGGGTATCCGTTTAACAGGATACGATTAGCGAGCCCAGTCTGACTAGGGAGAAATTATCTTAATTTGACATTTGGCGCCAGGATTTCAAAGTTTTACTAACGACAAGACATCACTTACGTGGCTGATAATTCTAGACGCTGACTGGGTTGACAACATACGTTACTTAGCCGGGATGGAAATTTTCACTCAATTGCGTTCGCTGTGGTGATTGGGAGAAGTCTATTAGGCACGACTTCTTTTACTGCAGACTCGTTAGCTCGTTGTTCACACCGAACAACACCATAGTAAAAGGTCAGTATGCTAAACAGACAGCTCTTTTACCTAGAAGACGTGTATATTTTTGGCCATTTTGTACCCTTTGTGGATAAGAAAATAAACTCTGTGTTCCTATGTTTGCTGGGTATAATAGCAGTTGTAATATGGTCGAAGCATCAAAAAGGATTTTATGGAAAAGCCTCATTTACTACTCTCCAACTGATTGTCATTTTCAAACGTCAACTGTAAATGAAAATTAGGATAGATAGACTAACTCAATTAAAAAATAGCGAAAAGTGGGTGAAATGTTCACGACTTTGTCGGGTGCTGACTTCGAGTGGTACTCAGATGTCGATTAATCACGAGGATTTTTAATTGCCTCAACGAATGAGACATTCTATGATCTAATTAGACTAGTTTGGAGTATTTTATAACGTATGATCGAATCTATGACAGAGACTAGCCAAGTTAGTTCAAATAAGAAATGACCAGCTTTTCTTTATAATTCTTTCAGACCTAGTGGGACATTTTGTATAGAAATTTCTTTTATGCAATAAATATTATCATTATATCACTTAGAGATGCTAAACAATGGTTGTCATCGATACTAAGACTGGAAAATTGATGTGTCCCAAAATGGAACAACGTTGGAAGCTTACCATACGCACAGGATACAGAGCTAAGTGTATTATGAAAGGAATAGGATATATAAAAGGCTAACTATAGTTCAGTCAGATGAGAAATTTGGACATCATTACAAATACATCTATTCTATGGCCGAATACAAGTTGGTTAAGATAATAAATGACCAGCCTTTCCCTATTAACCCCTCTTGGTGTTGCTCCGCATTTGCGTCAAATTTGCATTTTTATGCAAAATCAAAACATGTACATATTAAGAAATCTACTACTTGAAGATTAGAAGGCATCACTAAATAATGCTTGACAATGTTTGTCATCGAAAACCAAAAGATGAGAAAATTGATCCGTTCCTCAAAGGAGCAGAGTTCAAAGTTAATCGCAACCATAAGATACAGACATTGTATACGAGAAAAGGATGCAACAAATATCTAACTCTATTTCGCTAAAAGGAAGAATCTGTGGAAATCACAAAAATGGACATTATTACATATGCTTTTATTCTAAAGACAGAATAAGTTCTGCTTATATGCGCAACGAGTTAACCGACCTGCAGACAGAGAATTGGATAATAATAATAATAATAATAATAATAATAATAATAATAATAATAATAATAATAATAATAATAATAATAATAATAAAATAATAATAATAATAATAATAATAATAAAATAATAATAATAATAATAATAATAAAATAATAATAATAATAATAATAATAATAATAATAATAATAATAATAATAATAATAAAATAATAATAATAATAACAATAATAATAAAATAATAATAATAATAATAATAATAAAATAATAATAATAATAATAATAATAATAATAATAATAAAATAATAATAATAATAATAATAATAATAATAATAAAATAATAATAATAAAATAATAATAATAATAATAATAATAATAATAATACTACTAATAATAAAATAATAATAATAATAATAATAATAATAAAATAATAATAATAATAATAAAAATAATAATAATAATAGTAATAATAATAAAATAATAATAATAATAATAATAATAATAATAATAATAAAATAATAATAATAATAATAATAATAATAATAATAATAAAATAATAATAATAATAATAATAATAATAATAAAATAATAATAATAATAATAATAATAATAAAATAATAATAATAATAATAAAATAATAATAATAATAATAATAATAATAATAATAATAATAATAATAATAATAATAATAATAATAATAATAATAATAGGGATAGATAACAACTAGAAGTAAGCCATGTGGATAAGAACAGGAAAAATATTTGTTACAAAGGTGAATTAATGAAATATCTGTTAAGATTGGAATGTGATTCTGAATGCGCCTTTGGAAGTCACAGCTGAATGTGTTTTGACATATTAGAAGTTGAATGTAAAAATAAACATTTGTCTTTTGTTATTTGGAGAAGGAATGCGTGAAAACGTAAACAATTTTGTAAATACAATCTGAGATCGTAAAACGTCGGACCGGAAATTATTACAGATCCGTGAGGAACTCCCCCTCCTTCCCCCGATGATGGTTTCGCGGGGGATTCACGATACATAAAGACATCTATGCGAGAGTGAGTTTATGTCGACGTATATCAGCAGTTTTTTCATTTATTCTATTTTAATATTTATTTATATGTTATGTAATCGGTTATCTTAAATGCCTACAATTGATTACTATTTCGTTCCTACAGTTTAGTAATTTTTGGGATCTTTAAAATTTCAAATTTCAAGCTGAAACTACTAAATAAATATCTAAAGTATAATGAATCACAAAATAAATAGAAAAGCAATTATTCCAATCAATCACGTGCTAAAATAAGGTCAACTCGACACATTCACAAAAGGGATACACCGCACCGACTCAAAACAAAAGAAGAAGATGAGAAGTAGAGGTCATCCGGGTTTTTGTTTGAGAAGAATCACAGCCATAAGATAATGAAAACATTAACCCGTAGGAGAAAAATAACAACGACTTTGATTGGTTATTTAGCTAGACTAAACACCACATTAATATGTAAAAACAAGCAGTAACAATATATCTCTGCTGCTAGAGTGACAATTCCATGCGGGGATGAAACGCGGACGCCTCCGTGTAGCCTGATTGCTATAAATATATTTTCATACTTTACTATATATATATATATATATATATATATATGAGAGAGAGAGAGAGAGACAGAGAGAAAGAGCGAGAGAGAGCGAGAGCGAGAGTAAAGGGAATTTCTGTAGGACATCTTGAGTCAGAGAGAGCAATAATAGATGTTAGAAAGAAATAGCTAAAACCAGTAATCCAGTCATTTCACGCTTTAATTTATTTTTTCTTGTGTCCTTGAAGAAGACGGCGTGATTACTCCTATTTTTTATTACTCCTATTACAACCACGTCTGATGATTCTCGTCCTGGCGAGAAGAAATAACTTTTTTTTATAACACACACACACACACACACACACACACACACACACACAGACACACACACACACACACAGACACACACACACACACACACACACACACACACACACACACACACACACACACACACACACACACACACACACACACGCGCACGCACACACACACACACACACACACACACACACACACACATACATACATACACACACACACATATATAATTATTCACAGACAGATATTTCACCGTATCATGTCTCTTCAGTGTGGCTAGACGACGAGGGTTTTCACGCTAAGTTTCGAAAGTTGAGAGGGTTAGCATATGATAATTACAATTAAATTCAAACCGGTATATATATATATACAGGGTGTTTCAAAAGTCTTGGGAACATAACGATTTTTAATAACTCAAAAACCATTAGGAGTTGAAAAATGAAATTGGTACCGTTGGAAAGGTTAAAGTTTCAAGTTTTGTGGGGAATCTTTAAAGTTGCTCAATATGAACACCATTCGTCACACGGCAGACATCTAGTCGATAGTCCATTTCCTGCCAAACGCGTTCCAGCATCTTGACGTCAATGGTTCCCACAACTGCCGTTACTCGAGCCTTTAGTTCGTCAATATCTCTTGGAAGGGGCGGCACATAGACTTGTTGCTTGACAAAACCCCAAAGGAAAAAGTCACACGGGGTAAGATCTGGAGACCTAGGAGGCCAGGGCATGAGAACGTCATCACCTCGCCCAGATCTTCCAATCCATCTACCAGGCAGCATTGTGTTAAGAAACTGCCTTACTCTAAGACTCCAGTGTGGTGGTGCACCATCTTGTTGAAAAATGAAGTCATCAGATTCTGCTTGTTCCAACTGAGCCATTAACCAGTCTTCCAGCATGTTGAGATAGGATTCACCAGTGATAGTTGCCTCTTCAAAGAAGAACGGTCCATAGACACCTTTCTTGGAAATTGCACAAAACACGTTCACTTTTGGTGAATCTCGCTCGTGCTCAAGAAGTTCATGAGGATTCTCAGTACCCCATATGCGAGTGTTATGCTTGTTAACTTTGCCATTCAGATGGAAGGTCGCCTCATCGCTAAAAACAAGCCGGTCATCAAAGCCGTTATCTTCCAACTTCTCTTGCATTGCAATGCAAAAGTCACGGCGAAGTGGCTTATCAGTGTCCTTCAACTTTTGGACCAACTTGAGCTTGTAAGGTACCATTTGCAGTCGTTTCCTTAAGACACGCCAGACAGTTGCTGGAGCAAGCTGAAGTTCCCTGCTGGCTCTTCTCACTGATTTACGGGGGCTCCGCTGAAAGGCTGTCCGAACTTGCTTAACTGCATCTTCTGAAGTTGAAGGGCGACCTGTTCGCTTACTTGGGCACAAACACCCATCTTTCACAAATTTAGCATGCCATCTGACAATGGATTTCCTTTCAGGGGCTTCTTTTTAAAATTTCCTGCGAAATGCACGCTGAACACATGTCCACGATTCAGTCTTTGCAAATTGGAGGACGCAAAATGCCTTGTCTTGTTTAGAGAACGCCATTACTGCACCTGGAAAGATAACACGAAAATCATTAGTATGACCAAAAACTTGATTAAGCAAGCTTTAAAATGGCACCAGTTTCATTTTTCTACCTTGAATAGTTCATGAGATATACGCATTTGTAATGTTCCCAAGACTTTTGAAACACCCTGTATAATTATTCACAGACAGATATTTCACCGTATCATGTCTCTTCAGTGTGGCTAGACGACGAGGGTTTTCACGCTAAGTTTCGAAAGTTGAGAGGGTTAGCATATGATTATTACAATTAAATTCAAACCGGTATATATATGTATATATATATATATATATATATATATATATATATATATATATATATATATATATATATATATATATTTGCAAAATTTGAAAATACATTAAATGCTATGTAAATATATGTGCATAGACAATTATGTGCGAACAATCGACACCTATATGCCTATACATTGAATGCTATGTGCAAAAGATTGATTTCATCTATATGAATATATGTACATCGACGACTATATGAAAAAGTTGACCGTGTTAAAACATTGAATCCTATGGGCAAACATACACCGATTAATACGTACAAAAAGATCGACTGCTACGTTTAATAATAATAATAATAATAATAATAATAATAATAATAATAATAATAATAATAATAATAATTATAATAATAATAATAATAATAATAATAATAATAATAATAATAATAATAATAATAATAAAAAAAATAATAATAAAAAACAAAACAAAAAAAACGAACCGGTAATATCTGGTGTGGTATTAGCCCTGAACGGGTTATAACGCTTTCCTCTGAAGGACGAAGTTTACAAATAATATAACATTTACAGGCGGTCCCCAGCCGTATGTGTTACATTGAGGTGAAACTTAATCCACTAGTATAAATTATGAGAAGTGTTGGTTTAACTGCATAGTTAGATTCACACAGGGTACTCAAAACACGCTAAAATCAAACGAATAGGCCACCGGAGTCCTGAAAGCCAGAAAAGGAGGATGGTCACATGATAGTGACGTAAGTCCTTTGTCGTGGGGGAAAAACGAAGAGCTGTTGGTCAGTTGGCGTATGGGATTTGAACGAGCCAGTCGTAAAATATGCGGTGAGAAATAGCAAACTCGGCCAGGCGATCTGTGGACAATAAGTTGATCTGTTGCGAGCTACTGCAGAGCTTAAGACGGCTGATAGCTAATGAAAAAACGGTATTTCTCTCCAGATATACATTCTTCCAGAAATAAAGACTTCGACCCTATAACTAACGTCGTTGACACCCTTTTTAAATAAAAGTTTCTTTGCAGCCACATCAGACGATCACGAGGCCACACGACGAGACGAAATCCACACCACACCAGACGATCACGAGGCCACACGACGAGACGAAATCCACACCACATCAGACGATCACAGGGCAACACAAGTGACGGAAAGAACGATGAGTCCACAGCGGAAACAAAGTAAAATAAATCCTTTAAATCATATGTTAAAAAGAAAGAAAAGAGGAAGAAAGAATAAGGCTTTGCATCAATTTACGTGCAAAAGATCTAACTTTACGCATGTAGAAAAAGAGAACTCGCACATAAGTATAAAGAACACCCCCCTCTCTCGATAGAAAAATGGAAAAGAAAATAGATACAGACATGTAAAAATATGAACACATATACACACGACATAATGAACTCTCTCTCCGATCTCCCGAACACATGTAAAATGTAGACACACATACACACGTGCAAGAGACTCACCCTCTCTCTAGTAAGAATGAGAAAAACAGTTATACAATTACTTTAGTTATCCGAACGTATTTTATGTTATATAGACTTGTTAACAGCGTTTGTAAAACGTGAAAACGTAACACAAATGATTATGTGCAAAATACTCTACTACTATGTGCAAATACATAAACTACTATTTACAAATACATCAACTGCTATGTGCAAATACATCAACTGCTATGTACAAATGCATCAACTGCTATGTACAAATACATCAACTGTTATGTGAAAATACATCAACTGCTATGTGAAAATACATCAACTGCTATGTACAAATACATCAACTGCTATGTACAAATACATCAACTGTTATGTGAAAATACATCAACTGCTATGTACAAATACATCAACTGCTATGTACAAATGCATCAACTGCTATGTGCAAATACATCAACTGCTATGTGCAAATATATTAACTGCTATGTACCAATACATCAACTGCTATGTGCAAATACATAAACTACTATTTAAAAATACATCAACTGCTATGTGCAAATACATAAACTGCTATGTACAAATGCATCAACTGCTATGTGCAAATACATCAACTGCTATGTACAAATGCAGTATACATAATTGACATCGTTATATATCATAGCTTTATTATTTAATCGAATACTTTTTATATATTGAAATTATCCAAAACTCCTAATTCTATGTGTCAAAGGGCCACATAACCCTCACGTGATAAATTCCTGAAGTCTGCTTTTAATCTTGTATCAGATACTCCAACTACTATATATTAACAATTAGCATATGTATACAAAAGTTTCATATAGGGATATTTCGTATGATCAAAATTTGAACTGCCGTGTATCACTCTCTAGAAAATAAAGGTCGCTTAACTGCATTAAATCATCCAAAATTGAATTAGATTTGTGTTGAGGGAATTATGAAGACATAATCTATTCAGCGATTCACCAGAGTTGAGATGAAATTACATTGGGTTCCGTATTAAGAAGAAATATTGAAATCCTCTTCGAAATTCAATTACATTAGCTGTTATTTGCCTGAATATTCGCCTACTATTGAAATAAAATAGATAGATTCAAATGTGTGATTATTGGGCAAGCTCTTTCTAGCGCTTCACAATAGATACGTATGCAAATTCAGTCCTTATTTATCTATTCAGATGTTATTTATAAATGTATTTATATATTATTTAATAATTTGTTTGCTTAGTCCATTTCTTGTTTAAATTAATATTGAAAAATTAGCCTTTAACGATATATATATATATATATATATATATATATATATATATATATATATATATATATATATATATATATATATATATATATATATATATATATATATATATATATATATATATATATATATTCCAGCGTAAATATAACTTAATTTCTAGGTTATCACGTGAAGACCTCCTGTGGCCAAAGACATTGAGCGAACGCTTGCAGATTCAAGGTGCCCTAGAGAACCGGGTTCGCGCGTTGTGACCGTCTGAGATTATTATTTCCATGCGCTGATGAGAGGCGAAAGCTCTAAATGACGTTGTACGTAAGTAAAATATTAAAAATATAATGCAATATTATATATATATATATATATGCATGTTTATTTCAATATACTTTAATATGTATGCTAATTACCATATCACAGATTAGTTTTTAAGGGTAATGTTTTAATTGTATTGTGATACTTATTATTTATTTATTTACTTATTTATATTATTTTATTTATTTAATTTATTTTGTATATATATATATATATATATATATATTTATTTTTATTTATACAGGCATGTACATAATCCGCAACACTGGCATGTCGATGTTATCGATAAACAGCCGTTAGAAACTGAGATCTCATCAGGTGGAAAGAAAATCTGATACTTTCCCTCAGAACATATTTGGAAAGAATTATATATAAATTTGCATAAGTAACTGAAATGAATCTTTCTTTCTTAATATATATAATCTTTTCCAGTCTAGTTATTAGAGACAAGTGACGTCAAACGAATATTTAAAACCGAATGCAATGAAGTTAAAATTCTATAATCACTTCATTAAAAAATTGCTATTGCAAGAAACTTTCGTTTCAACACTGTTTACAACTGCTTTTTTGAATATCGATCAGGAGGTGTTTTTTTCTTTTTCTTTTTTTAATACTCTGACCATTTAGTCTTCAATAGATATAGGAATTTGAAGATTAAAAAATGAATTACAAAACATTTAGAGAGTGATGAAGAAATGCTAAAAAATATAGAAATATCAACTCGAGATCGGAGTATCACTGTAAACACATATAGCAACTGAATGTCAGCTCTGCTGAAAATTGAACAATAATTTTTTCAAATTTTTATGATGTGAACATTTTGTGTTTCATAAGTACAAAAAATCATCAATTAATTTTTTGACGATGTCGAGCGTTCTCTCTACATCCGGTGGTTAAATCGATATAATGGGCTTGCTTGTTAATCTAAAAAAATGCAAAAAGACCAATTACTTACAGGAACACATTTATACAATACTAAATAATAATTATAACATTGCTTGCTCGTTTGCTTGATTGCTTGGTTGTATTAGAAGAGATTTCTAAAACTATATAACTTGCCCGTATTTCAGCAGATGGTGACAGATTCTAAAATCCGCCATTTTTAAAACGCTTTTAGCTCAAGTTTTAGTGAAAGACCACAACGAAGCTTTGTACATAATCCTACCATATCACAGAAATTATTGGTTGAATTTAGAACACAATTAAAACATACCTTTTTTTAGAAACTGAAAGGTCAAAGGTTAATTTAAAAGTAAACTTGTTTACTTTGCCCTTAATGCACGGAAATAGATTACATTTTAAATCTGTTTAAGTTCTTTGAAATAGTATATACATGTACTATGTTGTGCAAAAAACAACTGAGGTACTGATTTTGAAACTTTATTACTATTTTTGAAAATTTTACATTTCTTAAAAAAAGATTAAAGCTCTATATCACTGGAATCATTTGATCTAACCCTAAACCTAATCCTAACATTTGCTTTTGTTATGAATATATATAAGTGCACTGAATTTAAAAGTTTACCGACTTTGTTTTAATGCGCCCTCTATCACTCGGATGTTTACTCGTTCTATGTTTTATTAGTTCTTAGAGTGACTTAATATACTACACGGGTTTATAGGAATATTCCGTTCATAGAGCACTCAAATATTTTCTGACATTACATGTTTTCTTCTCAGTTATATATTACGTGGTATATACCTTTTTGTGGTGTTTTCCATGTAATATATTTCCCGTACAATTGTAGAAAACATTTAGTGTTTTTCTGTAAAATATTCTGTGTAGCTTGTTCAATGTTAGGTAGTGATTGTTCATTAGTTTGAGAAATACGCTTGCTTTTACATTTTTGTTTACTGATGGATAAAACTAACTGATTTTCTGTTTCTATTTATGCTTTTATTTCTAATGTAGGCGTATCTTAATTCTTAATGAATCAACTGTTTTAAAATATGTTTTGTAATCTCCGTTAGGTTTGTTTGAAAAAGAATATTTGATATTCTAATTTATCAATATTAGCAACGCGTGAGTTAACACTTTTGATGAATACGCTGATTGTTGCTAAATGGCTATGTATCATAGTGGCTATGTACACGTGTAGAAAATAAAAAATGGTTAAAGGCCTATGTTGGAGAAAGGTACTTCATTTATTAATAGGTTGCCTACGATAAAAATATAAATAAAGTAAAAGATGCATACGTAGATTAAACATATATTTAAATGAATTTTTCTCATAAAATAAAAGGCACAAGTTATTCATTCGAATTTAAATAATTTATTTGCTAAACACACATAAAAAACTATTCCCCATAGAAACATTTTTATTAGGTAATGCCCCCAAAGGCCTCCATGATGGCTGGGCAGCATCTGAGGAAGAATTCTGGTCTTAATTCTCGGCCACGGGTTTGTACGACGAGATTTAGAGATTTTCCTTTTGGAATCTAAGCAATTTTTACCAAGGGCCATTACTTTCGCCTGGAAAATAATTTCTCCTCAAAGAGTATTTAGGTCTCTAGAATATTTTCATTTGATTAGGTTTTTCATTTGGAATAACTTTTACTTTATTATATTGAAGTAAGCATAAAATTAATTTATTTCATTATTTGTGTTTATATAGTAAAAAGCAAACATTTCTTTGGTTTTAAATTTGCTTCTAAGAAAAGTGTAATTAAGGAATCTGTTTTCCGTATTATTGTCACTTTGAAATGTATTTAATATTTTTGATTAAAGTTTATTTTCAAATTGTTCTAATTTTATTTAGTTGTTTGAAAATATGCTAAATAAATTGTAAAGTTGATTCTTAAGGGAGTATACACAAAAAACGCTAACGCAAAAAGAAACCTTAATGCACCCCGTACGAATTATGAGTGTATCGTGTCGTTGTCTCATTCCCGATCCGGTATTTCCACAGCTCAGTTCGTGTGGCAGAGACACAACTTAATTTAATCTTTCTGTGCACACCGTCATTCTACCAACTAATCAGATATTATCAAAGCGTCTTCATTCACAGCAGCTGATCCAGGTGTATAAAAAAAGTTACATCTCTTCACTAAGGGTACACTCAGGGTTCCGTCCTCATCCTCGTCTTAGCAACAGGAATCTCTGTCAGACAGCTCAGTGTCATTCATCACGACGACGACCGACCAGATTTCTGCACGAATCCCTTCACTTCGCCTCTGATAAAAAAAATCACGTTGTCCAGTTACTGCTAATCTCACACCCTGATCAACAAGCCGCTTTCATAGAAAATACGTTTCATCTTTTCAGGGTCAGCACGAAATTGTTTCTTACCAGTGACTATATATTCAGCTATTTCTCAAAATTCGTTGTCTTTCGTAAATAAAATTTAATTTATTTTGGTATGAATAGACTTTGTCATTCTTTCGGATATCCCCCCCCCCCCGATCAATAAGATTTACATAATATATGTGAAAGAATAAATAGAATTACATCCGTTAATTGTATTAGACATAAAGTAAATGTTGTTAAAACATTATATGAAGACAAGAATATAGCCCACCCGTCAAACATCGTCTAATTATTTTCATAAACAAATTGGCTTTTTAATTCGTAATGTCTGGCTGCAATGTTAGTTTACATAAAAATACCCAATTAAGAGGAATTACAATAATTACCATTTTTATGTTATACGGGTTGTGATGAGAAGAAACGGTAACATTGGTATAAGGCGGCTAATCGTATAAATAAAGTCGATATTGTTCTTTATTACGAATGAAAATGTGTCCCGGATATAATAATACACCGCATACGGTGACAATCCCCGATTTGGGAGTTTGGGGAAATATGTAGTCACCCAGCCTCTCTTTAGTCACGAAAAACTGCAATAACATCTAATCTATTAGTTTTCACATTATACGAGCGGAAAAATCGAAACGTGTTCATCACTGAAATAACGACACATCCTATTTTTGTTTATGTCGAAAGAATCATTATTACGCAGTTATTAAAATCATCTATTTAGGAAATTTAGAACTTCCCATTATCTCTTTAAGTCAATTTTATTGCTAAGTAAAACACACACATGTTTGTCGTAATCTCACAGCTTACAGCTTTTATAGGAGGAAATAGATACAGGATGCGGCTATCAACATCATAAGAAAAAGAGACAAATCAACTCCACTACGATGGCCACGACGACTAGTACTGATCGGACCAAGTGTCATCAAAAAGAAATATGTTGATAACGACGCTTGTATATTTCTAAGCATCCAAAGAATTCCCCATGATAATTCTTCATTATATATTTACGAAAGAATCCAGTTTTACGTTGCCTTGGGAAGTTCTACCTCTGAAACCCATATAAATATTTTTTCTCAATTTCTTACTTAGTAATAATTTCTGATCTGTCCATGTGTTTTCTATTCAATAGCAGAGAAAAACAGTAAAACATGTCTAAACGTCCTGTATATGGAAAGGAATACAATTCAATTTATATGGCAACCAGTGATGGAAAACATTAAATACCCAGTAAAACTTTTAAGTTCTTGTAAAAATATTCATATATATTAAAGCTCTGTTTGATATTGAGCACTCTTTATAAGCCCGGTTGAAATTCTTTGGATTTTTATCCTGTGGATTATTACTTTACCTGGATTACTATATATATATATATATATATATATATATATATATATATATGTGTGTGTGTGTGTGAAAAGGACATTTTGTCCATCACGACACTTCATTTTCATTAATTATCGTGTACCTCACCCCATATATATATATATATATATATATATATATATATATATATATATATATATATAGTAATCCAGGTAGGGTAAAAATCTACAGGGTAGAAATCCAAAGGGAATCAAACCGGGCTTATAAAAGAGTGCGAAATAAAAATATAGAGCTGTATTGTGAATGCTTTTATTCAAACATGTACAAGGTCTGCTACACTGGCATGTATATATATATATATATATATATATATATATATATATATATATATATATATATATATATATAGTGATAGATAGATAGATAGATAGATGTTCTTGGTTTCAAATACGTTCTTGGTTTCAAACACTTGTACCTTGATTAGGACATTCCTTAGGAAATTATTTTTAGGTAGGGCGTTGTAATCCAATGGTAATACGCTGTACTAGATACATCAATATCGAAGATTCGATCCTTGTCTAAGTTAGCCCTGCTGTGAGCAAGACACACGTGTCTATGGATTACTTTTACGTACGTTAAAAATTAATAAAATACATATATTAACGAAAAATACGTCCTATAGGACGTATTTTCCGTTAATATATGTCAGCAAAGGGAAACTAATAATGCATTTTTTTTGCATCTTAGGCAGTAGAAGAATCAAAATAGTAAGCAAAAAAATGAACCCTGCTATTTCCAATAAAAACAATTACATAAAAATACATTATATATATATATATATATATATATATATATATATATATGCATATACATAATTTAAAAAATTGTTTTAATCTAAATTTTTATTATAATCTATGATTTATTTTGTTTATTATTATTATTATTTTTATTTATTTATTTATTTTATGTATTCAGATGTGGGGTTATATGGGGGTAAATTGATTAATTAATTAGTAATATAGGGAATGGGGGAATTACTGTGATGGTACAAAAGGAGTAAATTAAATTAGTGTTTTTTGGCTGTTAGGGGTTGTTTACTCCTTGTTGACAGAGGGTATATTGAGATAAATATTTAGATAGGGAGGACTATTTGATTATTATAGAGAATGGAGAGGAATTACTGAGTAAATATTAAATTGAAGTAGTCGCATTGAAAATCAGGTGTAAAAATATGAAACATGTAAATGGTGTGTGTAGGTGGGTAGGTGTAGAACATTTATGTTATTGATGTTTATACTAGGAAAGCGTGTGGTAGAAGTAGGTAATGGTCAACTATAAAAGTTAAACAGCAATTAATTGAAGGGGGAAGTGAAAAATGAAATTGAAATACAAGGGAGTGTTGAATATAAGTGTTGGTCAACTGGTGAAAGGGTAGACTATAAAATGAAGGGTGAGTAGAGCTTGGGACGTTGGTTGAGCGAAGGGTAAAATCTGGAGATAAGGATCGATTCTGTTATTCTTAGGTCCCCAATGTGTCTGATCGAGGCAAGGATGGAGACGCGGATGTCGCGTTGAGTAGTGTGGCATTGGGTTGTGTGTTTGTAGAAAGAGCATATAGCGGCGTTTATATGTTCCTTGATGTGTAGGTGTAACGGTTTTGTAGTCCTTCTTATATAGAATTTATTTTACTTGGTACATAGTAAGTTGTATACACAATTAGTGCGGTGGCATAGTTCAGTATTAGGGATAGGGAAATGGGTCAGGGAACAGGGGTAGGGGTATGGTTAGTATGCCTTTTAGATAGATGTTGGCGCAAGGAGATGCCGGTGTGGGTGAGTTGGATGTCAAGATTTTCTTTGTGTATGGCGTTGCGAATAGCGGTGGTGATTTTATCGCTAAAGAGAGTTTTAAGAAGCAGGTATTGGAGAGGGTGCGGTGTCTGCGTGTTTTGGTCTTATTTAAGTGGATTATGGTGGAAGTGGAGTGGCCATTAGTTAGAAGGTTTTGATAGAAGTTGTTAGTTTGTGCTATTTTGTCAGCAATTTTGTCAGATTTACAAAATAGCACAAATAACAAAAATCCAACCAAATACATTTTTCCAGTTGTCAATTCAAATTAAAACATATATCTTTTCAAATTTCGAACACAGTTCAATTTGTCATCGTAAACACTGGCAATGTAAATTCTCAAAATTGTGATTTCATCATGACCTTTTCAACTTTCGTTAATCAAAACTGACGCTCGTGTTTGTCACGCAAATACAAAGAATAACACATTAATTCATCGTTTGTGAAAATATTTTTTGTTTTCACCGAATGTCTTTAAATTAATTTAACTCAATTGATCAATTAATATTGCACCAGCAAACTCCTCATTGCGTCTCATCTCTCAGTTTATCTCACTATTAAAAAGGGATTGAAAGTAAATGTAGACGGTTGATTCTTGAATTACATTTTTGTACGAATTGTTCTCACCTAAATATATACATTATCTTTTCAACACCGTCACCCACTTGCCGATACGCTATCAACCTAACTACGAAAGTGAGAGAAATTATGATATTTAAAAAATTTACTTACATTACCGACTACCGAGATAACTTAATTACATTAGGAATGCTTTACGCTTAATGGAAATCGTTACCTGACTTACATATACATGCGCATATGTATTTAACATATATATAAAGTTTTATGTTTATATCTATCCAATGGATATAGCAACAAGATGAAGCAAATGTCCGTACATCCGATGGAACATACTTATGATTTCATAAAAATAGTCCAAATCTGAACTTAACATATTTTACTATTTGCAGATTACTGCTACATCAACTTCAGTTACGGAGGAGAAAGGTCACATGCATTATATCCTTAAAAACTCCACTGATTGAGCATTTTTTTTTACTAAGGATTCGCGGATAAAGATTAATCATAATGCCGGTTGTATGATGAACAATATCATGAGAAGATTATGAACGATAGGTTAGATAGGCAGAATTTTGTTACCTCTCGACAGGTATTCGTTGGCACTTAACTTGAAAACGGCCATATTGTAGTCAGCTGTGAAGCCGTTGTGCGGTATTGTGTTCCACAAATGGGAGTTCTATTTGGTTTTAAATGAACAGAGGAAAAAGAGGTACTTCTGCAGTTTACGGACCGTGCTGAATTAATAACGTTATTATTTAGAAACTCATTCATAAGATGGGGGGGGGGCCTTTGTTAACTATTCTGTATTTTCACATAACAATTTAATAAACAAAAGCTACCATGAAAATTGAATTTAACTTTAAAATCTTATCTAAAAAATAGCACGATGCGTAAACTGCAGAAATACCGAAGAAGAAAAGTCCCTTGCAGTGGTTGTAGCTAGTCGAGTTCTTAAATAATCGAAAAGACGACTGGAAGTTTGCTAGACAGTCAACGTTGTTGTGTAGCTGATATCGGCAAGCAGATTGAGCATCTCATCTAGCATTTATGTTTTTCTTCTGCTTTATCAATGCTTTTGTTAATAACAACTCTATTATCAACACTTAGGGTAACCTATGGTATTAAGCACTATGGGGCGTTAGGCACCAGCAACTAGGTAACCTTCACACACCTCTCTATTGCATTATGATGGCACTTGTGCCGCATAAACACAAAGGTAAGTGAAAAGGGGGTGCGTAATGCCCCGGGTTATCCTACATATGTACGTTCTTGTTTTTGTGGGGCGCTGTGTATATAGATCAGGAATCCTGAATGATACTTAAATCGAAAAACCATCTATAAGTACCAAAAATAAAGGCATCTGCATATCAAGGTAATCCGAAGCACTGAAAGGTGATACCCAGATTTCGATCAAGTTCTCTTTATCCTAGAGGAAAACAAAACTGAAATAGAAAACCGGTTATGCGAGTAAGTTAAATCCATAGAGTTACTAGACTCGGATTGAAAAAAATAGACAGATGTTCGTGATTGACCTAATGGGTACCACCCAAGCTTACGTTATAGGATCTACTATGGTCATTTCCATACTAATACTGTTGAAAAAGGCATGAATCCACTATTCCCCCCAGGTATGGAACAAATAGCAACGTGTGTTCAATATATCGTACACAATGAATCATTTACAATGTATATTATGTTTTTTCCATTAAGTAACTAAAAAGAGTTGATATGCCGTAAAACAGATAAACCAACATTAACCGAAAAAATTCAGAGAGCTTGCTAAGTATATATATAGTCATGACAATCTCAGCCTAATTATAATAGTAAACACTAGCGAGACCCGTGGAACTTCCACAGTTGTATCGTTCAGCTGTTGTATATTGCTGTCATGCTTAAAAATATTTCCATTCTATGGACATTCGGCGCGAACGCAGACCCCACGATATTATTGTATAACCTTCGTTTAAATTAAAATATATTTATCTAAGTTCTGTGGTTAATGTCATTTTCGAATATATTTGGTGATGGAGGAGTCTATCTCAAATGTCATTGTGACGTGTAGATTGAACAGAAATTACACTTTGATCCTAACCATTGTTGGATGATTTTATGCAGATGTCGTACATGTTTTGGTATACGACTGATTTGCAGATTACTATGAATCTGAAGAGATCTTTTTGTTATATACAGCGCCTGGTCTTCCCAAATGGTCACCCATTTAATACTAACCAGGCTCAACGTTGCTTAACGTCTATAATTCAATGGTAACCTGTTTGTTAACATGGCTATATCTTTCCCAAGACGTAGAATGCTCGCCATTTGTATGAGGTAAAAACGCCATTGAACTCAGTTTCTACGAAAATAAACGAATTTCTTTTTGTTGGCTTCATATAGTTTATCTTCGTTGGTTGTGGCGTGGTTGAAAGATAATAAACAGATCGAGAGAAAAAAACAACAAAAGAAGAAAACTGTCCAATCTTTTTATCTTCGTACGATCACGTATTAACAGCTGACAAGAAACAAATAACAATTACATCGCATAGAAATGTTACGAAGCAAACATTTTTGAAAACTCTCTTCAAAAGAATGTCCCAAATAATATCTTAAATAAGCAAAAAGAAGTAAAAACCCACGAAACTCTAAAAATCAAACAAAACCACCCACACAATATGAATAGTCAAATTCCACACTCTAAAAACACATTCACAAGAAAGTAACATTGTAAAAAAAACTGTTAGACCTAGGATTACCTTATAAAGGTTGAAAGATTACTTTCTTGTGAATGTTTGATTTTGAGAGATTCGTAGATTTTTGCTTCTTTTAGTTTAAGATATTTTGGGGGCCATTATTTTGAAAAGAGTTTTCAGAAATGTTTGATTCGCAACATTTCTATGCGGTTTAATTGTTATTTATTTCTTGTCAGCTGTTATTATTTTGTTAATACGAGATTGTACGAAGATAAAAAACACAAACAAATAAAGAAACATGCTACACTCAATTACACGAAGCCCTCCTTGTATGACGTAAGAGAGTATGACTATTCTAAGCTGATGTAGAGTTAGAGTTTACACTTCTTTCTTTCACTCTGTCTTTCTCTCTCTCTCTTTATCTCTACTTTCTCTCTAGCCTTCTCCTTTAATTATCTTTGCTTAATAATTTTATTTTTGTTAGTTTTGTTCTGTTCTTTCTTCCTTCATCTTTTGAGATTATCTTTTCTATCTTTTGGTCGATGTAGCATCGTTTTGGATATATTCATAAATATTTTGGATCTAATGTAACATGTTTTACCTGTACATGGCCGAGTATTTATCCTAGTAATAAATAATATAACACCTACACATCTGTCATATTTTGCATATATATGGTTCGTTCATAGTGTTCATCTTTTTCCCTTAAATATTAAATAGCTAATCCGGGGCTTTTGTTCGTAGTATGAAACTTAACATACTTGTGATGACATGGACCGTTGTAATAGTATACGTGCCACATGAATTCTACATATATCACGTTGTGAAGCAGCTGTGCAATATTGTGTTCCACAAATGGGAGTTCTATTTGGTTTTCAATGAACAGAGGAAGAAGAGGTACTTCTGCAGTTTTCAAATGATTCATACATCTTGCGTACACAAATTATTCCGCATTCTTTAAATCATTTCTACCGACAGAAATGATAACCACTGCGAGACATCATTCCTACCTGTAGAAATAATTCCTACTTCTTAAAATTATTCCTTTCTAGAGAAATTATTTTTAAAGATTTGCAGATTTTAAAAGTGTAAAACATAACTTTTATACAGTGGTAGTTTAGTATGATTCCTACCCACAAGATTCTATTTCTGCCTGATTAATTCTTACCCCAGAAATAATTTCCGCCACCAATTATTCCTATCACTAGAAATGATTCCCACTTCTTGAAATCATTCCTACCAACATAAATGATTTCCTATTTGTGGAAATCATTCCTACCTACAGAAATGATTCGGGCATCTTGAAATCATTCTAATATAGACAAACTTCTTGAAATCATTCCTACCAACAGAAATGATTCCTATTTGTGGAAATCATTCCTACCTACAGAAATGATTCGGGCATCTTGAAATCATTCTAATATAGACAAACTTCTTGAAATCATTCCTACCAACAGAAATGATTCCTATTTGTGGAAATAATTCTTACCTACAGAAATGATTTGGGCATCTTGAAATCATTCTAATATAGACAAACTTCTTGAAATCATTCCTACAAACAGAAATGATTCTTATTTGTGGAAATCATTCTTACATACAAGAATAATTCGCGCATATTGAAATCATTCTAATATAGACAAACTTCTTGAAATCATTCCTACAAACAGAAATAATTCCTATTTGTGGAAATCATTCTTACCTACAAGAATTATTCGGGCATCTTGAAATCATTCTAATATAGACAAACATCTTGAAATCATTCTAATATAGACACACATCTTTAAATCATTCCTACGTCTTCAAATGATTCATACCTACAGAAATGATTCCTACATCTTGAAATCATGCCTGCGTACACAAATTATCCCGCCTTCTTTAAATCATTTTTACCGGTAGAAATGATAACCACTGCGAGACATCATTCCTACCTGTAGAAATGATTCCTACTTCTTAAAATTATTCCATTTCTAGAGAAATTATTTCGACTTCTTTAAATCGTTTCTACCTACAGAAATGGTTCCTATGTTTATAAATTATCAATAGCCCCAATAATAGTTCAAACACGATAAAACTGTATACGGCAGTACTTAGAAGAGCATTGGTTATCAATATATTATCTAGATCACATTCTCTTTTCACTTTCAACGCTCAAATCCTTGTTTTGCCCCAGCCATTCTATTCATTTTCAATCTTATGATAATTTTCATCATTAATCTGACTTTAACGAACAAATGGTCGCATGCATTCACACATGCTGACATCTGCTTTCACATGTCTCAGAGAAACATGAAAATCGTTAGTAAATCCAAAATTAATAAAATCGAAGATTTAAAATAACTTTGAATTTCAATTTTTGAGGCGGTAACCGAATTTTGAATATGTATTTATTTCGTGAAAAGACAAATTACTTATATTTTCATTGCCTATGCCTAGATATTTCTCATAAATAGTGTTTCTATATTTTCTACCAACAATATCTATTTATAGGAATTTATTCGAGGAAAAGATGCACTATAGACGAAAAGTTTGCCGCCCTTCTCAGTTTTCATTCGTCGTGTTCTCGGTTCCATCGCTAACGAAAGCATCCCCAATTTGGGGTTTATATGTCGTTAAATAAAACAAAAACAACAAATAAACCAACTCCAACATAAGCTTCTTTTATGGGTTTGTGGCGTCTCCAAGACATATCTTTGGTTTAGGAACACAAATAAACCACACTACTCGACTTTAGCGTAAATTTAAACGTAAATTTTAAACGTAAATTCTAACCAGAAATTATTTTAGAATTTAAATTTTAAACGCTTCAGAATCACATTCAAATGTTCTACAAACAGGATAAACATCGTCTCAGACATTTTTGCTTTCATTATTAGACACAAGTAATTATATGGTCCCTCAAGTCGCGTATGTTTGCTGGTATATATAACGAACGAACATATACTACACTGCTCCCCTCAAAGGAGGATGTAACATCTACGAGGATGGTATCATGACTAACGAACATATATTATGCAATCTATCATAAAAGAGAGGATAATATTTGGAAGGATGGTTCTATAACAACAGATACTACACTACCTATTCCCCCAAAAGGAGACTAATGACAACAGAACCGATACTATACTACCGCCCTCATTAATTGAACATTGAATACATTAGTCTGAAATAGTATAGTAAACTAAATTGAGTATTAAAAAAAGTAATAGTATAGTTTCGACTTCAGATATAGAAGTAATAGTATAGTTTTGGCTTCAGACAGACATGTGCCACATTTCCATTAGTAATAGATGTATAATTATTATAGATACATGCTTATTTATTCGTGGCCGTAGAAAACCAGAAGTAATTTTGGAAGCCTTTCAATTGGAGACGAGAATTAAATCTTACAGACCAAAGTCGAGTATGTATGGTTTATTCGTGCTTCTAAACCAAATATTTATAACAATCGAGAAAATAACCCAATCTTCCAATGCTAAAATTCATCGATGGTTCTTTGTCAGTATTTTTGTAGATAAACAGAATGCAGCAATGCATAATTCATAATGCCTGTATTTCCAAGGTGTTAGGGTTGTCAAAGAAAGTTTCAAATAACCAAAAAAACGTGACGTCAGTAAAAATTGATCTCCAATGAAAAAACAAAGTCGTATTTGCCATTCATTTTTGTAAAGAATACGACTTTAAATTCACACCAATGACTCACATAAAAGTTCAGAGAATTACGGCTAAGTCTACAGGTTAAGTAGATGTGTGTATCTTCAGATATGCAAGTGAATACCAAAATGAAAGAGGTATTAAAACGTAGGCAATGTTATCTTTAGTATTAGTGTGTCTACAGTGTTTTGTTTCTTTATTTATGAACTTTTGTTTTGCTTTGTGTATATATATTTATCTATATGATGATACACTAAGACATTTCACATAATCTGATGTCGCTAAGATAAACAATTCCGACTTTACACATTTGCAAATGAATTGTTTAAAAATAAAAGTATGTCGTCTCATCGACTAAGATAGTTCAATTTTAAGTAAATACATTCTATAAAGTGACATTCGTATTGTTGATTTGAAGAATAGTTATATGACAATTATTTTTACGGTAAGAAAACATAATTTTTTTAAAAAGTATTAAATTGCTACTATTTTAAATAAATTAAGAAGAGATATATTTGTTTTATTTATTTAGATACTATTTAGCTGATAATAACAATAACTTTTACAGTAAAAAAAGAGTCATTTTTTTCTTAATAGTATTGACCGTGACAGAATTTTGTTAATTCAAAAAGAATATTATTAACAATGAATTATAAAGATTGATATACAAAGTAACGTGGACTTTTCACAGGGTCCCGCTAGTTATACATAATTGCGTTCCGAACAGAAACACATGCTCCTATTAGGTCTCGTCCAATAATATAACAAGACACAATGACAGAGGAACTAAGATAACGTTTGAAGTCCTTTAGGAAATTATAGGTATTGATACCTAACACTAGAGTGCTGTCCCCACGCAGACATAAACGTTGTAAAGTAACCCCGAAACTTTAGTAATCACATAAGAGCTAATAAAATAAAGCTTGGTTTCGCCAAAAATATGTTGTAGAATTCAGTAGGGTTCGATAATCTGTCCGCATTCGCAATGGAGAAGGTTTTACGCTTGCCATGCTGCCACTATGTTTAGGTCGGTCATGTGGTGATTGACTGTTATAAAAGTGAGAGCCTTGATTTATTTGCTATGGATAAGGTTAAATATAGTGAATGGAATGAGGAACACGCACACACATACATACACACACATACACATATGTATATAATAAAGTAAAATCGATTTTTTTATCTACATTTAGATCTAATAGGATAATAACCAAACACTCCATATTCTAATCTGTTCTGTCATCCAATTCAGTTAAGCCTTAATGGGTTTCCAGAGATTTTGCATTCATTTCGTCTTCTTTCAACATTTATTGTATTTTGTCAAGATAACTGGACTCTCTCAAATAAACATTCCAAAGAGACAGTGGCATCCATTTTTTATACTCTCACCAGTTACACCGCGTCCTTTCTTAATAGAAGGGAATTTTTGTTGAATCACCTCAATTATTTTCTTTTTCTTTCTTAATATTGTCTGAATAATGCAATATCTTTTAAATAAAAAAAGCAGCACTAACAAACCACTATTGGGAGATCAAAGAAAGTGGACGCTCACCAATAATTGAATGGAAAATAATACGACAGGCCAGTACATGTAAGAATTTAGACGACCCGTGTAGATTATGTCTGAATGAGAAATTTGAAATCCTAAACTTTAAAGACCTCCAAAATCTATTGAACTGTAGAAGTAAGATAGTAAACAGCTGCTTGCACAGAATAAAATTTACCATAGGCTAACAATACATACATAAATAAATAAACAAACAAATAAGTAAAAAAAAAACTAAACAAAACTAAAACCTAAAATAAAAATACAAGGAACCACGTGTTAAAATAAGTTCACCCATTATATAGACACAACAAAGAAACAGGATATAAGCCACTCTATAGAAAACAGAACAATCGAACAGGAAATATAAAGTAAAACTAACCGGACCTTTGTTCGTGAGAAGCCTAACGATTGGCTAAGAGAACAACAAAGAATCTGATTGGTCAACTAGCTAGCCGTGTATATAAAAACACCCGGAAAAACAAACTCATTTTAGCCTGAAGATTCCTCCGGGGATGAAATGCGGGAGCCTCTCTCTAACTTAATTGCCATAAATATATTTTCATAACTTACTATATATATATATATATATATATATATATATATATATATATATATATATTTCAATAAATCTTTGGGGTACAAAATTTATATATGCGTTTGAAAATGATTCGCGGAAAACTTTCTAGTGCTATAGCGACTATCATCTCGTCATAAAAGAAACCGATATTATGAATAAATCAATAATATTAGCGAAAATAAAGAGCTAAAGAGGAAATTGAAGTGCCAGGGAATACTAATACGCTATTAAATTGAATTTTAATTGAATAGTCGTCTCAAAAGGGCACAGCCTAGAATTAAAACGAGGTGCGTGGGTGGGGTGAAAGTTCCCAATAGTGAGTTAAGGCTTTTATAAACTCTGTCTGTCGGCCAAGGATGGTTTACATCGATACATAGAGACAGATTTCAAAATATTAAATGGATTTTGGAATCCGCTCTATGCAGTACTACAAAACGCTCAAATTTATAGTTACTGGCATAGCATGGATTTTCAACCAAATGCAGAGTAGCAGAGTCCAAAGTTGCAGAGAAAGGGTGGCAAAGGGATCTTGCGCTTCCCTGTCTAATCTTAGATGGAACATGCTGGTTTATGCGGGTCTGCAACTGCAAGGAAGTACGCCCGATATAACCAGCATCGCACTGGCATAGAAAGCGGTAAACAAAATTACTATAATGGATAAAAGGCACACTATCCTTACGAAGAGAAAGAAAATCTGGTCTTGTAGTATAAAACAAGCATCGGGAAACAGAGTAGAAGCAATTTATTATGCTTCCAACAACCTGCTTACCCAGTCGTTTACTATTTTCTCCTATCGAGGGTAATTTTAAATAAATAGGGCATTTCAAAGAACCACAAATCTTAGGGGCTTTGAAATCCGCAACATTTTTATTGATACAATCATTAATAAGGTCTTCCGGGTAACAGTTATTAATAAATATTTCCCTGATCCTATGAGTTTCAGAATCCACACTGATGGGAGAACAAATCGTAAGGACTCTATGTACCAAAGTATAAATAAGACCAATCTTTCTAGACTTTTGTACAAAGGAAGACCAGTTCACATACAGGCCTGTGAAAGTAGGCTTCCTGTAAATAGAAGTGAGAAAACCACTTCTTTAACGTTCCACAAGAACATCTAAGAAGAAAAGACAGTTATCTTTCTCACTTTCCATAGTGAACTGTGGAGCCCCATGAACAGAATTCAACTTGTTAAGAAACTTAACGCTTCACTTTGCGATGATAACGTGGCAAAAGTGTCGTCAGCATATCTAACATAAGTTGTGGGTGTGTTTATAGAGCTAAATAGAACGGATTCGTAGAAACAGACGAAAATATCAGCTAAGATAGGGATCAATGGACTCCTCATTGAGACCCCGTCGATCTGACTGTACATAATATAAGCAAAGCCAAACTCCACTGATTTTGTACATATAAATATTAATTCAACAAGTATCTCTTTTGAAAAGGAAGGAGCTGTCAGGCGACCACCATAGAGTGCGTCGGTACAGATACGTACAGTCTTATCTAATAGTATATTTGTAAAGAGACTGGAGACATCAAAGGAACATATAAAGGATGTCGCAGAACCCGAATCTAACCCACGTACACGGTCAATAAACTGATAAGAATCAGGCATGCAATGCGTACTGTATAACTTACGCACAGGTTGTAAGATTTCTAAATGCCACTGAGCCAAAGAATGTTGGGCATACCCTATCATAAATAATATGGGTCCCAGTGGCACACCCTGCTTGTGCATTTTTTGAATACCATATAATCTAAGACGAATTGGACCAAGATGGTCTAAACCTGTCATAGACCTCCTTAGAATATAGCTTCTTTTTTAATAGTACAAGTAAACGTTTCTAAATTGTGACCTCATTCTGACAAGTATTACCTGCGAACACAACAGAACCAAGTTTACAAAATTTAGTGGTATCGTTGGGAACAGTTAACATCTTCTTAACGTAATCTGTTTCATCCACTACCACCAATCCTGCTCGTTTGTCTGGTTTACAAATATAAATATTTGTGTTCAATTTTAAGACTTTTGCAGTTTTAAAATGCATCTTATTCCAGACAAAGTCACTGCGGTCAGTGGAAGCGTAACAATATCAGTGTGCCAAGTCAACCTAGAGTTCAGCCCAGAGCTAATATCTAGTGAACTTGGGGAATGATGTTTAATTTGAGAAAACAAAACTTCAAAAGAAGCGAAGGTTTTCTCTTTATTAATATTGGTAGGGAGTATACAAAAATCTAACCTCTTTTATAAAACATTAATTTCGATGCCTGTTAAAGCAGTATTCGAAAGGTTGAATATATGTTTGCTTCAATTATTTGGTTCACAACTTCGAACAAGGAGAGCAAGTTGTTTGTCATTTTTAATGAAAGCGTGTTGTTTGGCAAATTCATCACCGATGGACAGATACTTGCAGAACCGGAAGAAATAAAAAAAAAGACATGAAACTCTTGACTAGAGACCAGAGACGATGACGAGTACTAATATAATATTCCAACTTATATATATATATTAGAACATTAGCGGCGCTTGCATCTAACCAGGAAGTTATAGTTGGCACAACTCCTATCAGCTCATAAGAACCCTTAATTGGACATTATAATATTAAACACCGAGTGAGTTTTCTGAACTTTTCATATGATTTTGTTTTTTGATCGTTTTATTAACTTGCATACACCCTGAATACACTTTTCACTGTCATCTACTGCATCGATAGCAAACAAATTTCCCGCCTGCGTAACTTTTTCGTTTTCCATTCACCACCATCGACTTCTTTGACATCTTTCTTGAAATTGTTTTAAACTTTATGACTTAAATGAACTGTATAAGTTCAACACTAAAGTGTGTTTTGGCCCGATATATTTGATGTTTTATATACTCTTATGTATTTTATATATTTTTATATATTTTCAAAGTTGAATTTTATTACCTGCAGTAATGTAATTGCGGTAATGGTCCTCTGAGGAGAAAGTTTTATTTGAAAACTCATGAGTTAAGTATTTCAATTACTTTGCTTGAACTTTAAATTGTAATAAAATTTGATTCGCACCTTATTTTATTCTTTCACTTAATCTAATGTTATTAATGCTCTATCCAGTATATTGAGCTTCATTTTTATCCGGATGTTTACTAATTAAAGATATTAGTTGCCTCTTATATCTTTTGTTGTATTAACCTTATATATATATATATATATATATATATATATATATATATATATATATATATATATATATATATATATATATATATATATATATATATATATATATATATATATATACATACACTTCATAACAACATTTAAAAACGTTTACTCAAATCAGTTCATGTTCCGGGATTACCATGTACCCTGTCCGAGCAACAGTTTCATACTCTATACTCAGAAGTATGAAATTGTGATCTCGACGAGTTCATAGTAGTATCGACACATGAATTGATTTGTGTAGATCATTTTAAATGTTTATATTAAATACATTTATCAATCTCTATCTCATATTTAGCGCGTTTGAAAAATTATTGGGTTTAAGTTCATTTCTTCATTGTTCAATACATTTGATAGAATAAATTTTAATTTATACAAACATTTTTGACTACATATGTGCATACATGTTTCAGCTGCGCTCTCTTTTGAGAGCCATCTTCCTGAAATCTTTAGAAAAAATTAAATGGGAAATAACAAACTTCCTTAATTTGTGTATTACCCCGGTTGGGAAGGGATGAGTGCCTAATTAAACGGCAAAGGTTAATATTTAATTACACATTCTTCGTTTTTATCATTTAAGTTTTTGCACATATGTAACCAAAAATGTTTCTATAAATAAAAAAAGTATGCTAAAAACAGCTCTACTTGTTATTGAACACTTTTTATAAACATTGGAGTATCATTTAAATTAACATCTAGAAAAGAACAATACTACTCCATATATATATATATATATATATATATATATATATATATATATATATATATATATATATATTAGCTGCATCTACCCGATGTTGTCCATGAGATTTTACAATTTTGTGTTGTTTATTGTCCTTCCTTATGTTTCTTTTATTGTGTCCTTTATTAATTAAAAAAGATCACTTATAATTCAGTGTGTATTTATCAAATTCATGTATAAAAGAGGAAACACACACGGACGCAACAATGACGAGACCAAACTATAAATCATTTTAACAATAAGGAATAACTGATAAGTATTTCTCATTCTACGACCAGGTACAGAGCAGATCTAAAAGACAGCTATCGTAGAAATATGAAAATGGTTACAAAATTAAAAATTTAAAAATTTGAAGATTGAAAATTATCTTAAAGTTCGATTTTTGAGGCGGTAACCGAATTTTGAATATGTAATTATTTCGTGAAAAGAGAAATTACTTGTATTTTAATTGCCCAAGCCTAGATGTTTCTCATAGAGAGTGTTTGCATATTTACTATCATTTATTCGAGGAAGAGATGCACTATTAAAAGATAAACAAATAGATAACTTTATTAGAATAAGCTGAAACTTACACGACTGGTATTGTAGATTTCATCTGTTTCCAGCCATAAACATCTGCGAATCAATTGCATCCGATGCGAGACGAAAAGAGAATAAAATGAAAGACAAAAAAATGGTGAAGAACAATAAGCGAAACAAAATTGAAAGTGAACATGAAAAGATGCTAATACTCGGTTTATTAATGCTTTATGAAGATATTTGAGGAATGATTTTTATAGATATTAATGATAACCTCTGTATTCAGCGTAAAAAGTTACACCAGATTTCTTTCTATCCCCCCCTCTCTCTCTCTCTCTCTCTCTCATTCTCTCTCTCTCTCTCTCCCTCTCTCTCTCTCTCTATATATATATATACACTTTGGTTTTTATTGTAGAGTGGAGGATATATATATATAAATATACATATTCATTTTTTAACAAGTAGTATAAAATTATACTTATGGTAAGTAAGCTACACAAAAACGTTTCTGTGTTATTCCCAGGGGAAATCATAGGGTTAATTGCCTGATGAGTTTTCCCGGTATAAAACACAAATGTTTTTGTGTAGTTTATTTGCCATAAGTGTGTTTTCATGCTACTAAAATTAAGATCCCTGTTGAAGTAAATGCTGAGAACATATATCATATTATGTTATTCTATATTACAATATAAGTGTATATGTGTGAAATAGTTATATATTTATTTATATAAAGTTAGGTAGGTGTATATGTTTATATATTTTTATATACATGATTCACTCATAAACTAATTAACCGATCATTATACATTTTTCAACACAGCTGTTAGACCATAGGACTCGTAATGTGGTATATATATATATAAATATATATATATATATATATATATATATATAATATAATATATACGTGTTTTTAGATATCATCCACCCTGACTTTACGCTCTCACCTCAACATAAGACTCTTTACCCATTGGCCCTTATTTTTGTTCTTTATTTCGATTTTGTTTTACTTCATATAAAATTTTCAAAGTTAAATGTTGCCGATAATATTTACAACTACATTATCGACTTTCCCTATCCTCTTATGAGAAGAGTTTATCTTTGAAAATCCATGGATTAAGGATATGAGGCTCCTTGCCCTTAACTTTTGATGTTTTAATAAATAATATTGTATCTTTATAACTCTTTATTCTAATCTTTAACCTTTAATATATATATATATATATATAAATATATATATATATATATATATATATATATATATATATATATATATATATATATATATATATATAAGAAGGAACAGGTAAAACAAATACCTTTATAAGCATTAAGATATGATATAAATTTTTTTTCCATAAAAAAGAAAAGCATTAAATCGAAACCGATTTTTTTTTTCGTTTTCTTTTTTTATTAAAACTAGCATTTTTTTTGTTAGTTTAAAGTGATACAGATATTTCGCCAAGACCTGGCATCAACAGTGTGTAAATATATCCTGATGTCATCGGATTTGTATTTTTTTTAATCTCTTAACGGCTTGTTGTTATATAGCCGAATGGGCAAGGTGTCGTTTCCCATCATCAAATATGAAGAACGTGATGCAACACGTGATTTATATAAGTGTTTAAAGTTCATATTCTTGGAAAAAAAATTGATATCGCATCTTAATGCTTATAAAGGTATTTGTTTTACCTGTTCCTTCTTAAATTTAACAATAGATGCTTTTTAAAACAAAAAATATGAACTTTAAACACTTATATATATATATATATATATATATATATATATATATATATATATATATATATATACATATATATATATGTTCTAATTCAACATTCAAAGTTCTTAAAATGTAGGATCATTTTATTTGTACGCTATAGCTCTATAGTTCGTGACTAGAGCTATTTTACAAAGTTTTAATAATGTTAGCATGAAAAAATGATGATGAAGGATAGATGTTCACAAAAAATAAAACGTTTTTAATCAAGGCAAACAATTGTTTCGGTCAAAACCAAAAATATCGCTTTCAAGAATATTAAAGTATTTCAAAATATTTACAGATGTACGTTTTAAAGTATGTTTTAAAATACATAAAAATACGTTTTAAAAATTCGTTTAAAAACACATTAAAAATCTCCTCGATATGGCTATCGTCAGTGGCAAGTGCAAAAAGTAGAATAAGTAAAAACAATGACAATACACATTAGACATTTCAGAAGAAAGTATAATAAAAAAAAAGCGGCTTGAAAAATTGATACTTTCTGATGAAATGTCTAATGTGTATTTTCATTGTTTTTACTTATTGTACTTTTTGCACGTAACACTGACGATGACCATACCGATGAGTAATTTTGAAACGTATTTTGATGTATTTTAAAACGTACTTTAAAACGTACATCTGTAAATATTTCTAAATACTTTAAAATTCTTGGTTTTAGTCGAAAATATTGTTTGCCTTGATTAAAAACATTTTTTCTCTGTGAACATCTCTTCTTAATCATCATTTTTCAGGGTAAAATAATCAAAACTTTTATATATATATATATATATATATATATATATATATATATATGCAAAACGATAAATATGGTTGAAAACCCTTTCTTAAATTTAGCTACTTCCGATTTATGTGAAATGTTAACAATCGGTATTAAGTATCAATTAAGAAGTATACCTCAAATGTCAGTTTCTTTGAAGTATTTCAAAGGTTTTTAAGGAGCATAATGTGGGCACAACCTCTTATATGGAAATTTAAATATTTCAGATTTGCATTGAATTTGATCTATAGTAACCATAGACATCGATAGAGAAAGATTACATGAATCTCACTAACTTAAGATCCCTTAAGCTTAAGCCTTAAATTTTACACAATTTTTAGAATCAAAATCATGTAATCGATTTTTATCAAAATTTGAATAAGGATTCTTGACATGAAGTTCGTCGCATTATATCTTGATTTTAATCTTCGTAAGGGGACATAAAATAGTGCAAAATTGTTCTGTTCAAGGAATTAATTTTACTCGTCCTGGGAAGGATGTTCCTCTAATATCTTTTATAAAAAACGGAGGCGTCTTCATATAACAGAAGCGTCTATACATAAAGAATTGTGCAGTGAAGTGAAAGTTAACATTTTGGTTAAAGAAAGTTTTATTTACAAAAACAAAAAATGTGTTATTTAAAACTGAATAATATTTTTCTTAAAACTAAATCATATGTTTTTAATTTTTATTTTAGAATTTCATGTTATCATCTTGGTCGTTTCGTTTCCAGCGTCGGTGACTTTTGTCTTTTCTGCCGATAAAAGTGAAGTTTTCTGAAGTGAAGAAGTTGCCGGCGGCAGAGAAAATCTGATTAACAAAACTCACAGTTGCCTCTCTGTTTTTCTTTTAGAAAATACAAATAAAACAAATGCTTAAATGTTATTTTTAGTCTCAGGGAGAAGAAATGCGTGAAAGTTAAAATAGATAATGGTAGAAGTTTTTAAATAATTAATTTGCTTTTCAGAGGCAATAAAAAATCTGAATTCAAAATCTTTATTGATAAAATAAGGTGCCATTTTCGTTTTTATCTCAGTTGGATGTACTTGTCTGTCTAGACACACCGATAAGCTGTGATACAGCGATACAGTCTCCAGTGTAATAATATATATGCTCACCATGCCTTTGAGGATTTGCTGCTTTGTTAAGTAAAATTGTAAGCTGCCATTATACATAGTGCATAGCGCTTTGAAAAAACCCCAATAGATCACTTTTCTGTAGCTGATATAGTCTGTATCATGTTATTTATTATTAGAAACTAAGATCTCATCAGGAGGGAACAAGTCTGATCTTTCACTCTGATGTTCATGTTGAGAAAGCATCATCTGAATAAAAGGTCAGACTTTTTTCCACCTGATAAGATCTTAGTTTCTAATAATCATTAATCGACAAGCCAGTATAGCGTTTTTTTGTACATGTCTGCATAAATAAAAATGATTATATAAATAGCTCTATTTACTATTGAGCACTTTTTAATAAACCCCGTTGAAATACTGTGGATTTTTACTTCTAGATTATTATATATATATATATATATATATATATATATATATATATATAGTGTTTAGATAGTATTATTATTATTTTTATTTTTTTATTATTGTTATAATTAATGTTATTTGATATGCAAATTACTATATCATACGGTAGTCTTAAGGGTAATATATTATTATTATTATTATTATTATTTTATCATTATTATTTTTTTTTATCTATATATTAGTGATATTTTGAGCTGAATTATTTCGACACTTGATTATTGGGGAAATGGTCGCATAATCAGTACCATTGGAGAGCCATGAATATTATAACTGTCCTGTTTTTAAATCTCCGAAACAGTTACATGGTAAACAGCTGATGATCCCCGTGTTAATATTAGACGCTTAAGGTCTCCTGTTTTTGTTTCACTCTTAGATAATTAACCCCCCCCTTTTTTTTTTTTTTTTTTTCATTTATTAATTTTCCAACGAATGTTAAGTCTGCAATATCTTGGATTTAGTTGGTTTGTCTGGGAATTTAAACTGAATTTTACATTTTTTTTTTTTAAATGACTCAAAGCTTCTTTAGACTATATATTGGGTATTTAGATCTGTATGGCTAGGTTTCCTTCCTCTTATCTAATTACTTTTCTGGTACCAAAGGTACTCAAGCTTTATCTTTTATTTATTTTTTAATGCAACTTTGATTCCTATATAATTTTATTGCTAGCTACCATATTGCAGAATGGTTCTTGGATATAGTGTTTAGATAGTATTATTATTATTTTTATTTTTTTTATTATTGTTATAATTAATGTTATTTGATATGCAAATTACTATATCATACGGTAGTCTTAAGGGTAATATATTATTATTATTATTATTTTATCATTATTATTTTTTTTTATCTATATATTAGTGATATTTTGAGCTGAATTATTTCGACACTTGATTATTGGGGAAATGGTCGCATAATCAGTACCATTGGAGAGCCATGAATATTATAACTGTCCTGTTTTTAAATCTCCGAAACAGTTACATGGTAAACAGCTGATGATCCCCGTGTTAATATTAGACGCTTAAGGTCTCCTGTTTTTGTTTCACTCTTAGATAATTAACCGCCCCCCCCCTTTTTTTTTTTTTTTTTTTTTTTTCATTTATTAATTTTCCAACGAATGTTAAGTCTGCAATATCTTGGATTTAGTTGGTTTGTCTGGGAATTTAAACTGCATTTTACATTTTTTAAAATTTTTTTTTTAAATGACTCAAAGCTTCTTTAGACTATATATATATATATATATATATATATATATATATATATATATATATATATATATATATATATATATTACGGCAGTCACGTGCTATTTGCACTTTGTTGGATTTAAAACCGACGGTACCGATGTTGTTTTGATCTTCTGTAATACATATATGAATAAATGTTACGCTGTTATTAAAAAAAAATTGAGACCTAGACAACGTGTAAATATAAAAAAAAATATTTATTTATTTAAATTAAATTTAGTTTCGACTGTAACACGTCTTCATCACGAAAATAGTAACATTTTCTTCTTTTCTTTTTCTTTCGTCACTAGAAAAATAAAGAGGAATAATTTCTAATTCATTACACGCCTGCCCGCGCGCTGACCTCATAGCTAAGACATTTAGATAAAACATCATTTTATCAAGATCTACGAATTTTTCTAGTAAAGAAATGTCACAATAAAAAAAAGAAAATATTACTATTTTCTGATGAAGACGTGTTACAGTCAAAACTAAGTTGAATTTAAATAAATTATATTTATTTAAAAAGAAATATTTACGCGTTTACTGGGTCTCAAAACTGACTTACTTACCAACGCTTAAAAAACAATTTCTAATGTATTTATATATATATATATATATATATATATATATATATATATATATATATACACACACTTATTCACAAACACGTGTTTCGTCTTCTCTAGGATTACTAGGGATTTGAAATCGGGTCCCACTGACTGCGTCCGAAGCTCTACCAACTGAGCCACGAAAAGCTAGTGGCAGTGGCAGACATGTCATTAGAAATTATGCTGTTCATTTATTTGCATTTTTTTGATTTACGATACTTATAACTGAAAGTATTCAATTGTTTTGTACGGCAGAGATTTTCTTTAATGCTTAGTGAAACTCATTATTATCTTCATCAGCCTGCTCCACCCATAGAGGTACGTATATATATATATATATATATATATATATATATATATATATATATGTGTGTGTGTGTGTGTGTGTGTGTCACATTTATCTCTCATCCGCGAATAGGTCCAATGTCTTGTAAGCCACAATCAAGCAAAATACATAACATCAGTTTGTGTTAACCGCTCCTCCTGTGACTGAGGCACCTGGAATTAAAGTTTTACAACAGCACGATTAAAAGAAAAATATTCTGAATTTGAAGAAAGGACAATCTTCTGCTAGCGGCGGAAGACGTTGAAGGCAACGTGCACATCGGGGTTTTGGCTTATAGTTTATATCGATCTTAACGCATTCTTTACACGTGCTGTTCGGTCAAAAACCTCCCACGAACTGGTTTACTCTCTCGCTTCCATTCTCTTGGATCCATGTGGCGTCACGTCTGCGTCCAGGCACGACAGGTTGAGGTGACATTTGCATACATACTCGCTGACCCGATTACCCTGGTTTCTTATGTACGTGTCAATGTTTGACTGCGAATCAAAATCACCTAATGAATACTAGCAAACGTACCCTTTACTATTAAACATTTTTCACACTCTTTTTCGCTCTTTAGGCGATTCCGCTTCCAGCAACATCAGGTTGAGGTGACATTTTTATGCATACTTCTATACCTGATGATCCTGGTTTTCTTGTTTACGTAGCAATTACGTGTAATTTACTATTTAATATATATATATATATATATATATATATATATATATATATATACATATATATATATATATATATTAAATAGTAAACGGTACGGTTGCCCGTATTCACTTGTGTATTCACTACGTTTGCCCGCATTCACTAGTGTATATGGGTTTATTTTGAAAATAATATTTATTTTTAGATAACTATTAAAAGCTCCCGCAATGTTGAGCACTTTAAGTTAAGTTGACAACAAGCCGTCATTTTGCGTAACACATAACTCTAGACCTCGCCTATTGAGCTCTCTCTCTCTCTCTCTCTCTCTCGGTTGCTTGCTGGATAACCGCTGTTTGCTATTTAGATGTTGACTTACTTCCCATTTCTAGACAATGCGCGTTGGAGAAGTGGTATGCGCTTCAGCTACTGAATCAAACATTACTTTCGTATCGGGGTTTGGCATGAAACCCTAGTGTATATGGGTTTATTTTGAACATAATATTTATTCATGAATAATTATAAATAATTATATATATATATAATTATATGTATAATTATATATATATATATATATATATATATATATATATATATATATATATATATATATATATATATATATATATAAGTAAATAAAGTAAAGTTGCGGACCATAGTCGATGGCGACCCGAAGGCTCCCTTTTCATTAGCTACTACACAAATGTGTAGAGGAGGGCGCCACTCCGTTCCCAGGATTACTCCACTTAGCCTGCCTCTTTCACCTTATAATACCGACTGTTTAGCGGTATGACTCGACCGAGTGTTCGTTAATGGGTCTAGAGCTCATTAGTGAACACTCCGTCGAGTGTTCACTAATAAGCCCAATAGCGAACACTCTTACCATCATGCAAATTAGGTTTCTCTGTCTGTTTGTCTTTCTCTCCGTGACTCTTTCTCTCTCTCTCTCTCCTTCTCTCTCTCTCTCTCTCTCTCTCTCTCTCTCTCTCTCTCTCTCTCTATATATATATATATATATATATATATATATATATATGCGAAATCTGAAACTGAGACCTCAAGAACTATAGTCCGGCGCTCTACCATCTGAGCTACGAACCTAGTATTGACAGAGAGGGAACTTATATCGCATTATACATTATGCTGTACATTTATTTATTTATTCATTTTATTAACGATCCTGATAACTGAAAGCATTCAATAAAACAATCAGTGTTATTGTTATTTTTTATGTTTTTCGGACATTTCCATCTTTTTCTTGCTATTATATTCCTGTATTGTTCTTTATTATTATATTATTATGTTATTTTTTTATTTTTTATTATTTATTTTATATTATTATTTCATTATATTAGTTTTCTTTAAAACGCCACCCGGTCAATTGACAATGACATAAATCAAATGAACTCGACAAATAAAAGAACATGCATTGTAAATTTTGCTTTAATTCGGTTAATTGTTCGCAAATGTTGATATCACCACAAATGCCAAAAAAACAAAAAACAAAAACAAAACAAACAAATAAGCGAATTTTAATTTTTTTGAAAATGAGAGAAAGAAAAGAAATAATTATTATTCTTTAGTTTTAGTTTTTTTCTTATATCTTTTAATCACACAAAACATCAGTTTTGGGATTGAGTTATGTTTGAAAAACTTTTATTTTCATTTTTTAATTAGCCGTAATTTTCAAATAACTAATTAAGTAACCAATCTCTTAATAATATTCTATCTATCACTTTCATCCTCTCTCAACGCGTATGAGTACACCCTGCTCTGAATCTATATGTAGTCTATTACTCTTACTTCCGTCACTCTTTTTCTCTGTTTATTAACATTCGAAGGTAAGAATAAAAAGTTTGGAATAGTTCATTATAAAAAAAGGCGAGTATCAACACATGCAGTAATAATATTTAATCTGTAGTTGAAGAGGAATACGAATTTAACACGAACTCAATGAGTGACCCAACGTTTTCTCTATGCTATATCTCTAACTACAAAAGTCTTTAACCTAATAGGTCTCGTACTGTCTACCAAGCTCCTTTCTCATGGTCTCAATCTTGCATCTCTGTGCTGATTTTACAAGTACTGCCACGGAATGTGCGCCGATGAACTTGCTGCACTTGTACCCGCTGAACAACCAAACAGACTAAAAGAAAAAGTCCACCCCTTCACTGTAGAGGTCACAATTCTACTCTAATAGCTTTTTTTCCATCGAACTGCTTGCCTTAGGAATTCCCTCTCTGCTCCCTGTTTCCCCGACTGTACCAACAGAAAGTTTAGCGTAATGTGAACAAACATCTTGCTGCACAACTATCTACTTAGGATGCTTCTTTTAAATCTAAACCATAATCACAGTAACTCCGTACGTCTCAGTGGCAATATGTCTTGAACTTGTTTGGGGTGACTAAAAGTTAAAAAAAAAACTCGTTCAACGCAGCTGTTACCTTGCAAGTCTGAAATTATTATTATTATTATTATTGAATTTGATCTTGAATTGACTCTCAATGAATTCCGGTGTGTACAATAATACAGTTAAAATTACTAGAATACCGGCATTTGAAGATCACCGAGTACAATAATGATTTATTTATATCATTTCAAAGAATAAAACATATCCGTTCAACCCAATGAAATGTGATAGATTGTACACTCTCACACGCACCCATGGAATAAAGTGTTTGATATATTGGGTTCTTCCAAAGTTGCCCGGGGATAAAGAGATATACAATTCACAAAGGATATTAAATTCGTCTTAAAGATTAAATTTCCTCGTTGTGAACCCCCAGGTCAACTACTCGACACATTCAATACATGGTTAACACAACCGTAAATAGTATAATAGATGACATACGTAGGTAGTAATGGATGAGAAAATACTTATTGAAAATAAAGTCGAGTATGATATTTGACCCCAAAACCCCTTAGGTAACCTTTTAAGTCGTTATATTTTTAAATAATGTATCCACAGTGGGAGTTTATTTTCTTTATGCGTTTTTCCATATACTTTAATAACACAAATGTATGCTAAAATATCACTTAGTTCTGAGATTGAGTTATGTTAGAATAACATATCATTTAATTGTTTTAATAAGCCGTAATTTGTAACTAACAAAACAAGTAGTCCATATCTCTCTTTGGTATCTATGTATTTCTCTCACAACCTTATTTTTTGTTGATTCAACTACTCTCTGATATTCTTAATGCCCCTGTTAGTATCTAGCGAAATACTGTCACTCTCTTTACTCTTTTCAACCTAGCTATCTAATTTACTAGTGTGTATGTACTCGCCGGAAGCACTATTTACAGTATATGACAAAAGAATGAGTCTCTTTACTTCTATATAAGAATAATAAATAATAATAATAGGAATATGGAACATGAAGAAAATCACTATAATGATGTTAGGAGCAGTAGGAACAGCCCCGAATAAATTAGTAAAAAGATTAGGAAAAATTGGAATCAAAGGGAAGATTGAGACCATACAACGAACGTCAATGATGACAACAGTCGAACTATGAAATAAAGTATTTAAATGTGGAAACAAACACAACCAAACAAACGCCAACCAGCTACAGATAAATAAAATGAGAAGAAAAACAAAACAAAAAGAACACACACATGCTGTGGCACCAACCTCGACTAATACCACACCAAATTGGCATGAAAGATCAAAGAGGATGGAAAGACGGAAGAGGGAGAGCACAAAGCAGACCTCTACTGGAATGCTACGAGAGTACTGGAACATTGGAAGGGCTGATTGTCATTCAGATTCGAGAGAAGATAAACGGTCATTACTAGCTCCACATCGTTAGTAAACGACTGTTGCGATAACGAAAAATAATTTGCAATGAGTATTGAAAGAAGACGAGATTGCTGGAATTTTGAGGAGACGTGTTGTCACTGGACTCTAGGAGAACACCACTGGTTATCGTCAGTGAGCAATTACTGATAGTGATTTGTGTGAAAACCCTTAGTGAGTAAAATAATAATATAAAATTAAAGAGACTTATTATTTTTAATTAGGTAAGAAGAATTTCAAAACCGATATGTCAAAGTTTATTAAGTTTCGAGTGAAATAAAAGTAGAATAAATAGTTGAACAAGGTTATATTTTTACTCTTCGCTAAGAAGTGAATTCAAGAATGTATCAGTTATCACAAATACTGGAAGCATTGGCTTCTTAGTGTTGAGTAAACCCCAGCCCGTTCAGTCTCAGCAACTACGGTTGATTGAGGACGTCGGGATGGGGAAATACCAGTCGAGGATCCGTTCTCGACAATCAGTCCGGCAGGAGCTGAGCCATTTCGGTGGCCTTTTATCTGCCGGACTGGGGTATACTGTCCTATGTTATCCCAGGAGGTGCACCCTCCCAGGTCCTGCCCCCTCTCTTTGGGGTGAAGTAAGTTCATAACTGTCTGAGGCGCCCTGACCGGGGAATGTCGACGAGGCCGCCCAGGCTATTTTTGCTAGGCCAGAGTGCCCCTTTTTTAGGGAGGCTGGCTTGACTCTTCCCCCATCTTCCGACATTGTGTCACGCTGCGGTGGTAAGCAATTAAATACCTAAGTAAGCCCCAGCCCGTTCAGTCTCTCATCAACTTCGGTTGATTGAGGACGCCTGGATGGGAAATACCAGTCGACGCTTCGTTCTTGACAATCAGTCCAACAGGAACTGGGCCATTTCTGGTGCCTTTTATCTGCTGGGCTGAGGTATACTGCCATGGGTTATCCTAGGAGGTGCACCCTCCCAGGCCTTGCCGCCCCTCTTTGGCTTGAAGTAAGTTCATTGCTTACTACTCGAGGCGCCCTGACCAGGGAATGCCGACGGGACTGATCAGGCTATTTTTGCTAGGCTAGAGTGCTCTTTCTTTAGGGGCGCTGACTTGACTCTTCCCCCACCTTCCGACCTTGTGTCACATATTCACGCGGTGGGAAGGAATTAAATAACTGAGTAAACTCCAGTCTTCAAACTGGGTAGCATCTGTCAAGGATTTGTTCTCAACAGTCGGTCCGAAATAGACTTGGCCATTTCGGTGACCTTTTATTTGTCGGGCTGAAGGGGTGAGTCCTGGGTAGTCCTAGGAGGTGCACTCCCCAGGCCTTGCCTCACCTCTTTGGAGTGGAATAAGTTTATTGCTTACTGCCTGAGGCGCCCTGACTGGGGAATGCCGACAGGGCTGGCCAGGAAACTTTTTATAGACCAGAGTGCTTCTTCCTTTAGGAGAGCTTGCTTGACCCTTCCCCATCTTCCGGCTTTATGCCACATATTCCTTCTGTGAGAAGGAATGCAATAATTAGTAAACCTCAGTCTATACTGGCAGTCACGACTGACGTATCACTACTCTGTTGTATTACTACTCTTGTTTCTCTGTTGTATTATACTTTTCTTCAATATACTTGTTTTTGCTAAACCCCGTGTTCGTGTTTTTATTCTGGCCTCTAAACAGGTCTGCAACAGTATCTTACAGTTGAATAATGTACATATTGCCATGTACTA
>OY744528.1:96743609-96811109 GCA_963556195.1 Sepiola atlantica | reverse complement strand
TTCCCATTACGTTGGATTACCTTTATCCTTCTTTTCCCATATATATATATATATATATATATATCTATATATATCTATCTATATATATATATATATATATATATATATATATATATATATATATATATATATATATATATATATATAGTCTAAAGAAGCTTTGAGCCATTTTAAACAAAAAAATGAGAGAAAAAAGAAAATGCAGTTTAAATTCCCAGAGAAACTAACTAAATCCAAGATATCGCAGACTTTGCACTTGCATAAGCCGACCCACCGTTGGAAAAGTCATAAATAAAAAAGGGTATTCAAGCATCTAACAGTGAAACAAAAACAGGGGACCGTAACTATGTATCTATATCTACATATATTTATGTGTTCTTCCCTACATTCTTTATGCACATATATTTTAAAAACCGACACAACATGTATTATTATACTCAATACTAGAGCCACCATTCTGTTCAAAATGACGGAGAGAAGTATTACATTTTTCGAATAAATAAATGAAGCGTTAAAAAAATAAACAAACCTTTTATATCACAATAAAATGCATTCTTCTTAAAAAAAGGCTTGATACTATCTCTTCAACACGTCGCCTCTTTCTTATGGGCGAATGGCAAAGATATTTTAATCTTTTAAAATATTTTTTAGTTCTGTTTGGCCCAAGGTTGCACAAAAACATGCCTCTGTATGTCTTAACACTATTAGCTTTGTGCCAATATTATCCTTTTATTGTTACTTTACCCGAAGCGACCAGAAACACTTTCTCAGTTTTGATATAATAATTCGGGTCAGCTTCTCACAATTTTTTTATACTGAATTACTTTCCTTTGTTATGTGCTAAGTTAGAATATATATTGAGTGAATGAGGAGGTAGTGTTCACTGTAATTTAACTGATGGCTGAGAGTTGAGAAATATAATAGACGTGTTCCTCTATTTTAAAGCCTATCGATTTTTTACGGTCAGACCATAACTATAATTATTATCATATCTAGTTAGCAGTTTGCGTATATATATATATATATATATATATATATATATATATATATATATATATATATATATATATATATATAGTAGAGAATAGTAGTTTGCTTGAAGCATTGCTGGGAATAATAGTAGTATGTTTTTAAAAGGATGTGGGAAATGCAAATTCCGGGTAAGATGTAAGTTGGAAGGAGCAAAAATGATGAATCGAATACAAAATATGACTTACTATTTCTTTTTTCTTTTATTTATTTATTTTTATTTTTTTTAATTTATTTATTTTTTAAAAGTTATTATTTATTTATTTATTTATTTTTATATATGTAAGATTTTAAGAAAAAAAAATAGTAAGTCATATTTCGTATTCGATTTATTATTTTTGTTCCTTCCAACTTACATCTTACCCGGAATTTGCATTGCCCACAGCCTTTTAAAAACATACTATATATATATATATATATATATATATATATATATATATATATATATATATATATATATATATATATGTGTGTGTGTGTGTGTATGTGTTACATACCGGTCTCAATTAATTACCTTGGTCGGATCTCTTCATCGTTGATAGCTCGGCCGTGGGGGTTTCTTCCTTCGTCTATTGGCCTCCCGTTTGCTGGCGTGGAGCATCGGTCCCCTGAAACGGAAATCTCTCCCAACGAGAAAGAAAGAACCCCGACGACGTTTCTAGAGGGTCGTGAACGATTTATTGGTCTGAATATTCTCTTACTCGGGTAAGAGTGGTCATCTAATGTTGCTTCTTTTTTTCTTCTGGTCTTATCTGCTAACTTCTAAATTCTGTATACGGGGCGAGTGTCGATCTCCTGTCTCATTTTTACAGACGCAGTCTTAACTTATTTGTCTACATCTTTGGACAATTTCGTCCGCTTTCTCTCACGACAATATTGTCGCTTCGAGCTCCCATGACAAACTCCAGTCATTTTCGACAACAGCAAGTGACGTCACCGTCCTCAGTCCTGTCATACAACTCATAACCAGAGCTGGCCTGACCTTTATTGAACCTCAACTTTTGAAGTCGGCCAGGTTTCACCAGTTGTTATGACTTCTTGGGATTACTCATTCTGAGAACGAATCTATTTGTCCCAAAATGGATGTCATTTCGACCCGCACTTACCTCGAACAAAGTCCACCCCTCTCACAATCAAAACTAGCGGACCTACACGCTTTTAGGCATACAGGGCCCCTCATAATTTATATATATATATATATATATATATATATATATATATATATATATATATATATATATATATATATATATATATATAGGCAGCAATTTGTTATTGATACAAGTTTTTTTCTTCTCCCGCCAAAACTACCGAGAAAATAATTAAAAAAACACAAAAAACAACAACAACATAACGAAAAGAAAACAAACCAACTGCTGAAGACAATCGCGAAGATCGAAAGCGCTCGAGATGGCCGATAAAATAACTTTCAGATCCATACTCCACGAATTACCACCGGAGAGCTGGAAACTTACTCGCCGAGTCGAGACAGTAATTTAAAAAAAATACGAAACGAGAAAATTCCGTAGTCTTCAACCAGACTTGTATCAATTTAGCAAGGATGATTCCAATAGATTCCCCGATTCCGAGATAATTACGAATTCTGTATCAAATTCCCGATTCCGATACAATTATTGATTCCGATTTTTAAAATTTCTAAATATTTATTCATAGAGTTGTTGTTTTGTTTTTAATTTTAGGATTACCGTAAAAAGCCGTGTAATATATGCATATATTTTCGGCAAAGTAGAAATGCACTTGTGTATGGGAGTGCGTACATTACATGAGTAGTTCTTTCTAATTATTTGTTATGTTTTCCTTGTCATGTATTGAAAATAGTGAAGCAACTAAAGATTTATTGCTCTTCTAAAATAAAGCCGATTTGCAGCAGTCCGTTGTAAGTTAAAAAATGTTATTTGATTTTTTTCATAAGAATTGAACATAGTCGACTAGGATCTATTTAGTAAAAAACATGACTAGTGCGTAACTTGTTTTAAAAATGAAAATACTGTTAAGAGAAAACAAAGTAGAAAAAAGACCGAAAACGTCTATTTTTTATGTTGTGTTTTGTGTTTAAAAAAAATTTTCTCGGTAGATTTGGCGGTAGAAACACAGACTTATATAACATCTAACCTTCACATCCGGTGTCAGAACTTCTAAGAAAATATTGAAATGTGTGTTTCACGAAATAAAATTACACTATTACTGTTGATCAAAATGTAATCTCGTAAGGTTGTAACTAAGTTAAATTATGATAAATACAACTAAAATGAAAACCACTCACTTTCGCCTGGCAATCCTGAAATGTTTATGCCATGAATTGTACAGTGGTAAACGATTGCTTTAACAAATTTGATATGGAAAATCAGCTACGCACATTAAACATGTGCGCACATTACAATCTTACGGTACTCTCGATTCAGCAATAACTTTTAAGATTATAAGAAAAGCGCAGTTTGAAAAGTTACCTGTTTAATTCTTAGAGAAACGAAGAGTGCGTTTATTTAATTATGTTAGTTTAACGTAAATCGACCACCTACACGAGAGAATGTCACCTCATACCACTTGGGGGTCATTTTACGTCACACTTACATAGCGAACTGACCTCTACCTCATCTATTAGGTCGTTACAAAGATAATCGCCGCCTGAAGAGCTGGGTTTTACAAAGTTATTTTAACACGGAATTTGGAGTTTATTTCTAGTAAATCTTAACATATATGTTCTCAATAATAATTTGTAACTTTTTTGCAGATAGAAAGTATTTTTGAAGCATTTTTGAAGCATAGAAGACCCCAGTGATGAACACGCAAACACACTACCTTCGCTTTCTTATGTTGCATGAGTTGCCTCTTGGGAACAATGCCCGCAAAACTTTGTTCAATATCAATAGAGTATGGGGAAATGGTTACACAAGCGATCGGACAGTACAAAAATGGTTCAAGAAATTCCGTAGTAGAGATGAGACCCTTGAAGATGAAGAAGGTAGAGGTCGGCCGTGTAATCTTAACAATGGACAACTGCAAGCACTTGTTGAGCAAAATCCACGTCAAAGTGTGAAAGAAATGTCTCAGACACTTGCTGTCAGCATTGCAACAGTTTCACGTCATTTACAGAGTATTGGAAAGGTGAAACATTTTCATGAATAAATGTATGTTTCTGAAATCAATCATTATTTTTGTAACGACTTAATACATATTAAACAGCCGAGTTTTTCAAATTCCGAATTAATAACTATGAATTGGAGGATCGCAATGAGCAGTATGCAAATGATTTACAGTGAAACTGAAAATGCAATTCTAATTTATGTTATAAATTAATAAAGAAGTTACATATGTGTAAAACATACTAAAATTACACAAAGTCACTCGTTGAAATTCTGGGTGAAGTGATTATAAAAGAAAAGTGCTTGAGCATCAGCCCCTAAAAGAATTCCTTTGTTTTGTAGATAAAATACACCATAGCTGTCCGAACTGTAGCATTCGCAAAGAGAAGGCCATTCCATTAAGTCTTGTTTTTTGGCTGACGTCACATTGGTTGGTGCTAAGCAGATAAACAATACGCTTCGAAGGGAACGGTTACACACTATATATAGACATATGACACTAGTTATTACTGTCTGAAATCATTTAATCTTTGATCTAGTAATTGTTTGGTATTTAAAAATTATACCGATTTTTTTGTTCATGACGTTTTCAAGATAGAAGTCTGCTAGTGATTTGAAGGTCAAACTATATAAAACCTATTTAGATTAAAATTCAAGATGGATACCGAACTCTTTCAAGGAAAATATTAAATAAGAAATAAATACTTGCTTGCTTTTCCTAACATTTGAAATAGTGTTTTTACACAATAACAAATCTGCATAACATTAAACGTTTTATTTGTCCTAATACAACATTCTGATTTATAGTTGAACGTATATGCAATGTAACTTTTATGTCTACCCATCGACACCTATTAATATACTACACTTTATCTTTTCTGTCCTCCCGTCAGTAAAGGGGAAATCTAGACTGAGGTAATTTAAAATTGTATCCCAATCCATAGTTTCACTTTTGCGAGAACTAATCTTTCTGTGTCTAACTTTGTCCTGTGGAGAGGGAAGTATATAAGGACTATAATTACTCGTTTAACATTGTTTTTTATGTATAAAACAAACTTTCAAGGTTTATTTTTGTGCCAATAAGCTTTTGATGTCTAATAACATAGTTCAAATATGTTTTATATCTTTTAGAAGATGATTTTAAAACAAGTATACAGATATGAAAACTCTAAATCTAAAAAGAACTTATGCTGAAGTGAGGACTACTACACATAGCAAGACTCACCATAAAAAAGATCAGAGGTTACATTGTCAGAAACGGTGAACAAATAACATCCAATACAATAAAAGTAGTCCAAATAATCCAAATTATACAATTATTTAGTCTGTCATTTTGAAGCAAATAAAATTAATTTGCTTAAGTTTTATTTGGAGGGAGGAGGGGTTAGGTAAACTCACCTGTAGTGTAAATAGGAGCTTAACATCCTCATATTTTAAAATAAATATTTAAAAATAATTTACTCTGTTGTTTTCAAGAAAATAACATCGAAGTTATGGAGAGAGGTTAGGTTTCTGTCCTATATAGATTTAAATAAGAGATAAGCCAATTTGGTGCCAACTTCGTCGCATTTACTGATTTGGCGTCGTAGACTAGGATTTCCCCACATGGGAAATCTTTAAAAACATTTAAATGTTACCAAAAACACAGGGTAATAAAAGGTAGAAATTGAAAAAAAAACAACGTGACAAATATTAAAAAAGAACTCATCTGAAAAAATAGTTAAAGGACACAATATGAAAAAAATATTAAAAGACATTTGAACACAACGCGAAAAATAATTTGAAAGAAAACTTAAAATGGAAAACACACAACGTGAACAGTTAAAATAGAAAGAGAGGGAAAGATTTTACAATAGGGAGACGAAACAGAGAGAGAGAGAGAGAGAGAGAGAGAGAAAGAGAAGGAGAGAGAAAGAAAGAGATATAAAGTAAGAGAGAGGTAGAGAAGACAAAAATGTATGGAAGAAAAGAATATACTAATGATACTAGGCGAAGGAAGAAAAATGTATGGAAGAAAAGAATATACTAATGATACTAGGCGAAGGAAGAAAAATGTATGGAAGAAAAGAATATACTAATGATACTAGGCGAAGGAAGAAAAATGTATGGAAGAAAAGAATATACTAATGATACTAGGCGAAGGAAGAAAAATGTATGGAAGAAAAGAATATACTAATGATACTAGGCGAAGGAAGAAAAATGTATGGAAGAAAAGAATATACTCATGATACTAGGCGAAGGAGGAAAATGTAAGTATTTTAGATGTATTAAATAAAAGAAAGACAAAAACCCCACATACATTTACACATATATAAACAGAAATAGTAAGATTATAAGAATTATTTACAAAAGAAAAATGAGACACTCATCATCACTAAAAAATAGAAAGAAATAAGTTTCATGCCTACATCTATAAATAGACATGCGACCATTGGAACAATTAGTTATGAAAACGAAAAGAAACAAAGATATACTCATTATATATGCAGTAATAAACGGGTGTGGGTTCGTTAAGATATGGTACATTGCATCTCTAGAAGCACCCTATCTAGGGTTGTTGAAATGATGTAAGCCGATGAATGAAGCGATGAGTTTTGAGGAAATACACGGCTAAGCTCTATACATATCTTGGAGGCCTCGGAGGCACAACGTTACCTTATTTGAAGGAGAATTAAGCGGAGATATTCATGGATGTTTCTCGTCTGAGAAAAGAAGGGATGTTAAATATTGGTAAATGCGTTTTTAGGTGTTCGAAAGAAACGACTAATATGACACTACTTCAGATTTGTGTTTGATATCCTTCTTGCGTATGCAGGCATTATCCCATTTTAAACATACATGCATGTATTATCACATTTTGAACACATATACAGGTATTATCCAATTTCCAACACAGATGCAGGCATTCTCCAATTTCAAACACACATGCAGACATTATCCCATTTTAAACATACATGCATGTATTATCACATTTTAAACACATATACAGGTATTCTCCAATTTCCAACACAGATGCAGGTATTCTTCAATTTCTAACACACATGCAGACATTATCCCATTTTAAACATACATGCATGTATTATCACATTTTAAACACATATACAGGTATTCTCCAATTTCCAACACAAATGCAGACATTCTCCAATTTCTAACACACATGCAGGCATTATCCCATTTTAAACATACATGCATGTATTATCACATTTTAAACACATATACAGGTATTCTCCAATTTCCAACACAGATGCAGACATTCTCCAATTTCTAACACACATGCAGACATTATCCCATTTTAAACATACATGCATGTATTATCACATTTTAAACACATATACAGGTATTCTCCAATTTCCAACACAAATGCAGACATTCTCCAATTTCTAACACACATGCAGGCATTATCCCATTTTAAACATACATGCATGTATTATCACATTTTAAACACATATACAGGTATTCTCCAATTTCCAACACAAATGCAGACATTCTCCAATTTCTAACACACATGCAGGCATTATCCCATTTTAAACACACATGCATGTATTATCAGGTATTCTCCAATTTCCAACACAGATGCAGACATTATCCCATTTCCAACACACACGCCGGCATTGCCCCATTTTCAACACACGTGCAGGCATTGTCTCCATTTCAATACACATGCAGACATTATCCGATTTCCAAAACACATGCAGACATTACCCCCATTTCAAGACACATTCAGGCATTATCCTATTTCCAACACACATGCAGGTATCAGCCTATTTGCAACACATATGCAGGCATCAGCCTATATTCAACACACTGAGGAAGATCACAGTATTTTCTTCTTCAAAATAACAGTAAGAAGGTTGGTATTCTTAGAAGCTCATATTATCAGTTTCGTATGTTCATAATTAGAAATCACTACAACTATTTTGATATCTATCGCCTGCTTCAGCTTATTAATTTCTATTTAAGCGATGCATGTATGCATTCATGACGATTTCTAACATCTTATTGGGACTGTGCAAGCCACATTAGTCATCTAAACTCATTTGGGCGAGGTATTTTATGACTTTCCAATCTAGTGGAAATAGACTTCCAAGATAGGTAATAAAGGTACCAACAACGCGGGAATTTAAGGTGAATTAAGACAGGTACTAGGCTATTGTATCATGTTTTGTGTACATTTCTAGCAACTGTAGCATACTTGTTTTATTTTTACCAAATTAATTAAATTGAATTGGAGAAGATGATCTATTCTTTTTCATATAGCTCTTTTCACACAGAAGAAACGTTGCTAGTATTTCGTTACTCTACAGTTATTTCTATGGTAGATGGTCGACTGCGCTCTAATCTAATCTCTGGTTCCGCCTATTAAAACATTCACCGCAAGAACTCACCTTCATACCACAACTGCAAATAATTTTCGTTTCTTCCTCTGTGTACCTATGACACATTTTTCCAAGAACTTCCCATCTGTGGAATATATTACCACGGGACTGGCTCCCTGCAGACTACAAAATGGTTATCTTCAAGTTCAATGCCAACAAATACTTGTTGAGTCGTCCTCTTAAGTAATAAAATGTTGTCCATTCCATTTTTCGTTTTCAGTCTTCTTATAGTATTGTTCATCATCCAACTGACAATTTCATCAACCTTTTTGGCCTTGAAGGGGGTGACTCATTAGTAGTAGAAACCCTTAGGGACAGGTATTAACCCAGCCCTTCTTCCACTAGAATGTTGTTCATTTGCACCACACCTTTGGTAACAGGCTGTTTAGAATGTCTGTGTGGCACTATGCAAGCCACATGCTACGTTTAATTTTGTCAGCGACACAGGCGAGCTGGGTAGAAAGGAACAATTGCGTACACGACCGATTAGCGTACCTGTAATTTAAAAAAGTACGAGTTTGTATTCGAAACACGAGTTCGTATTCGAAGAACACGCGAGTTGGCACGCATTATGTCTGTGTCTATCTGTAAACAGTAATCGCCAGGTTGAGAAGCGGGAGAGGTGCACTGCGTCAAAAGGGCTTCGCTTGAGTAGTACTGGTGGTCTTGGCAGTTGATGAATTCTTTGAGTTAGTAGGTTGAATGTACCTTTTTTTACATCTATTTAAATAAATTGTTAACATTTACTTTTTCCGTAAATATTCTCTCTCTCTCTCTCTCTCTCTCTCTCTCTCTCTCTCTCTCTCTATATATATATATATATATATATATATATATATATATATATATATATATATATATATATATATATATAATTTATTTAGATACTGTATATTACATATTTCAGCAATGTACCGCGGTTTCATCCAAAAGGGCAGATTTAGACATCTTTAGTAACATCACTTCCCATTAAGATCTAAAAAATAACTATATAGCCGCTCCTTTCGTATTTTTTTCAGAACAGATATAACAACATTACAAAAAGAACAGAAAATACGAAACACCGATTCAATAAATAAAAATAATAAAATAAATTAATAAAAAAATAAACAAACATGTTAAGTCGATAAAAACATATTTGAATCACCTCTTTAAGCTCCATATCGAACAATTAATCCGATACATAACTTTATTCCCAAAAACGACAACGAAAAAGCACACTAGTTTCACAGGCCCAAACAGTAAACTATGCAGCCACCCCTTTCGTATTTTTCAGGTATAATAATAACATTACAAAAGAACAGATAATTAAATAAATAAATAAAAAAATAAATAAAAAAAACTTGCTAACAGATAAATAAATAATAAATAAAACCTCCTAAAAAATGAAGGCCCCCCTTGAGCCCTAGTTAATCGCTTCCCACACCGGTTTTTTTTCGGGGACACCCTCAGAGATGCACCGTTTTTTCTGTCATTGTTGACGCCATTCCCTGTCAGGCGTGCCTACAATCCTTTCAGCTTGCCGATGATTCCACTGGGCACGAAGATTTACTAAAGATGTCTAAATCTGCCCTAAAGATGTCTAAATCTGCCCTTTTGGATGAAACCGCGGTACATTGCTGAAATATGTAATATACAGTATCTAAATAAATTATATTAGCTCTCTTATATGATCGAGCACTTTATTTGATTTCTTTTCATATACAACCTGACACACACTCTCTCTCTCTCTCTATCTCTCTCTCTCTCTCTCTCTCTCTATATATATATATATATATATATATATATATATATAAAGTTAATGTTTATTTGTGTGTTATAAAAATCGATATGTTAACATCTAGAACATTCAAATAAGTTTAAAGTTACATTTCTTAAGGAATATAAAGACGACGTTGAAAGTTTTCTTCGGGTCTATTTAGTGTCACTAGGGAAAGTGTCCATGAACTAGCTAAAGTATACTAGAAGGTAAAAGAAGGAAATTCAATTTTTAAAAGTGTATTTCCTTTTTTTCATGAAACAAAAATAACATCTCAGTGAATAATGCATTAAAATGCTTTAAAAATTTAAATAATTATTTTGATTGGTATTTTTAAATTTTAAATAATTAAATAATAACGAATACGTTGAATTCATGTGCGTTTTATAGAAACCCAGCGTCAACAAGTAGTTAAAAATTCTATTTCTTAAAAGCGGCGATGGTCGGAGTTATAGTTTTGCAATTTTGATTGTGGTGACAAAATAAAATGATTTGATTTAATATTAATTCTTTTTAAAGAGAACTTATTATTTTGTTTTGTTAACTTTAATATTAGAAAAACACAGTAAAGAACGATTGAAAAATATGTTTTCTTAAAAATCGATATTAAATTATGTCTTTATGAATATATTTTTTATTTCTTGCTGCATTTTGAATTTCAAATGTTTGGAACTAAAATTCAGATAATCATGTGGGATGACATATTCTGAAGAAAGTTTTGGTATGTGGTCAACGTACACAAGAAACCACGGCACTGAAAGTTTTTTTTAATTACTTGGCCTCATATTTCAAGTGTTATTTTATTTATTTTATTTCGTAGAATAATTAGTAGAAATGACTATATTTGAATTTTTTTTCTGATCAGCATTATATCTTCTTCACAGGCAATTTTATTTTAATTTTAAAGAAAACACCATAGGTCTAACATTGTTTTTATTACCTGAGCTCATATTCTAAATGTTATTTTAAACTTTTTCTTCAAAGCAAAAATTGTAAACATGAATACATTTGAACTTATTTGCGACCAACAATAAATTTCAACACAGGGATGCCAAGTAAATACCGCTAATAATATATATTTTAATGATGCAATTCAATTAGTAGAGTTATCGATAATTAAACCGATATCCTACCAAACTTATCTGTTGAAGAAGGTTGTCAGACACACACAAGGACAATACATACTCACTGGTGAAGGGCGAATAAACCGTCTTGCAGACTCAATGGTTATGAAGTAAATTTCACTGATGCCCTGACACTAGAATTATTCAGGTTAATATCTAATAGCAAAGAAAGCCCCTGGGGTGAGGGACTCCTCGTATTTTGTAATTCATCCCTAAAAGACGAGGAAGGCTAACACCCGATGTCTGCTGCATCGGATATCTTGCATATTGCGCTTTCCTGGTCTCATTTGTATTGTTACTGATAGTTTTTCTGATTGTACAAATTCGGAAATCGACTTAAAATATTGAATTGGCACTGCTGATACGTAATACTGTTCACTTGTCAGCGATGAACTTGTTCGTACAACGAGTAGATCTCAACATCGACCCTTTTCTCTCTCTCCCTCTATCGATCTATCTATTTATCTAACAATCTATTTCTCTCTCTCTCTCTCTCTCTATCTCTCTCTCTCTCTCTCTCTCTCTCTCTCTCTCTCTCTCTCTATATATATATATATATATATATATATATATATATATTTATTTATTTCGGTATATACATGACCAGTTATCTATTATGGCGTTACAAAAATAATGGCCGATTTAAGAAAAATACATTTATTCAGGAAAATTAATTTCACCTTTCCAATACTCTGTCAATAACGCGAGACTGTTGCCGTGCTGACACCAAGTGTCTGAGACATTTCTTTGATACTCTGACGTGGATTTTGCTCAACGAGTATTTGCAATTGTCCATTGTCAAGATTAAACGGTCGTCCTTTACCTTCTTCATATTCAAGGCTCCCATCTCCACTACAGAATTTCTGGAACCACCTTCGTACTGTCCAATCGCTTGTGGATGCACATCTCTATGCCCTATTGGTATTAGTAGAAGTTTCGGAGGCATTGTGCCCAAGTTTGAACTCTAGCAACAGAAGAAGAATATGTTTATCATTGAGGGTCTTCTATGCTTAAAAAATATTTTCGATCTGAAAAAAAGTTGCAAATTTTTTTTTAGAACACTGTATTATATATGTTAAAATTTACCAGCAATAAACTACAAATTATGTGTTACAATGACATTTTATAACCCAGCGCTTCAAGCGGCCATTATTTTTGTAACGACCTAATATTTCAGTATGTTCATAATTAGCTCTCAACTTTAACTACTCAGGCTCTCCTCCAACGACCCCGACTATGACACAAGTTACATCTAGTGGCGGATTCCTACGTTGTATAGTCGCTTCTTAGCGACTGTTGCTCTAAGTCTGAACCGCAGTAGTAGTACATCTATATTTTGTTTACACAATATTTGTCTAGACAATATACGCTCACAAAAGAATCGATCTATAAATGAATCGTATACAAAACATATTTTGCTTGTATTTTACTAAGGGGTCACCACTTATCAAGGCACAAAGACCACTCGAGGATAAGGGTTAATGAGTTTGTCAGGTGGGCGGTGAGACAACACTGTGACGATTGGTAACGATGGTTGAAATTCTTCAGAATTTGATTATTTATGAGGGCGGCTAACCAAGAAATTATTGAGCTAGGAAGCAGCCCCGTGATATTGTGTTCCACAGACGAGTAGTTCTAGGAAATAAACTCTGCCCATGGAAGCTCCATTTAGTTTTATGTACACAGAGGGAGAAAGAGGAATTATTGACAGTGGTTGTAGCTAGACGAGTTTAAGTTGTGGATTTTTTTTACGGGAGCCGAGCGATAATAGATTGGAGCTTAGTCGAAAACCTACCATGAAAATAACGATAGAGCAGAGAAAGACTAGCAACATTTCTTTAGTGAGAAAGTGAGCGTAGAGAAGAGTAGACGACATCCCTCACTAGATTTCGAAATCAGTTTTATACTCTTTCAAGGCAGGAAAGGGTGTTCTGAGCCCCCCCCTCAGGTGTGACAACAGTAATCCATTTTAGAACGTATTTGACTCTTATACAGGTAGAGGGTTGCGTCAGGCGTGAGATACTTAGTGGAGCAGTAGAATGATCCAACAATTTGTCCAGCGACCTTACCGACAGATTTAATGCACATCTTTCATTTAAAGTCTGAAGCGATGTATGGTTTCAGCATAAAATGACCCAACGACGGTCGACATGACGTAAAAGCCAACAAACTGAAGAAGAAATCTATTTCCCCTTCACTCTATCTCCCCCCACCCTGCCCCTTTATCACTATCCGTGTCTCTTTATCTCTCTCTCTCTCACTATCTTACATTTTTTTCTCTTTCTCTCTACTTCTGTTATGTAAGGAGATAGTACACACCCTGAAAGTCCCTTTAATACGCCTGCTTCAGATGTTCAGCAAATCTGATCGATTTTTACTTCAAGCTCACGCCATTTGCGGTTGTCAAGTCAACAAAAAATGATCGACTACGCTTGATCGAACATTCGATTATGTTGAAAGTCTTTCCCTTTAGACTGTTTTTTTTAATGTCTAATTTTTTGTTAGAGTCAATGCTATTTCGATTTATGAATATATTATATGCATGGGAGTGCAACAGATGCTAAGACACTATAGCACCCGCTTACGTTAGCTATGCATCCAGTCAACGAGAATCTTATATCATAATAATACGCGCCGTGTATATATCTATCTCTTGCGGTAGCCAAATTAGCTGCCCCTTTCTTAAATGTAAAGCGCTAACCGCTACAAAACTACGTCTATATGAAATATGTACTTTTCATTGATTGATTGAGTGATGAACAATATACTTATAAACACTTTAATATGTTGAGACAAGCATTATAAAAAAATATTAGTAATTTAATTTAAAACATATAAAAAACATAAGAAAACACTGAATAATTTAGGTATTTAGACAAATATGAAAGAATATTGAACTAAATAATTATTCTTAATAAAATATAAAAATGCCCGAAAAACTAGGTCTTTATCTTTCTGACATTACAGATCTCGGATGTCTTCAAATCAAGTGATTTTGTATATATTTTTCAGTATTAGACTATCACTGTAAGTGAGTTTGTGTTTTATCAAGCGAAGATCATTCTTTATTAATTTCAACTTAGATGTGTTTGTTTGTTTGTGCTCAACGACCTTTTAATCAAGGTCATTTTAGGGCAACTTTTTCCCCTTTTTCTCGATTCAGAGAGTTTTTACGATGTTTCTTCTTTGTAGAAAATGTTTTTAGTGTGGGATTTGACTATTCATAATGTGCGAGCGTTTTCATTTAAATTTTGAGATTTTGGTTGTTTGAGATATTATTTGGGCCATTCTTTAGAATAAAGTTTTTTTTAATTGTTAGCATGTAACAAGATAATTAACATTTCGATGCAAGTTAATTGGTATTAGTTTATGTTATTTTGTTAATACTGGATTAAAAGAAATAATCTTGTTTATTTAATTTAAAAAATATTTTTGTACAAATTAGTTTCTTTAAGAAACTTTATTATTTGAGAAAAAGCTACATTTTTAAATAATGTTTTTATATTTGCTACTTTGCAATATCTTTTGCGTGTATATATACGCGTATTTTTCCGTTTGATTAATATATGTTTTATTTTTAGTCTTTCGTTGCATTGGTTACCGAGGTTCATCTTCTCCTCTAAGCCGATATATGTGGGTCAGTCTTGTGTGACCGATACTATACGTGTTAATACGGTGTCTTCCTTTTGATTTAAACTTAAAAGAATTTAGGTAGCAACAAGACACTTTGACATGTGTTATCAAAACTACTCTTTATAATATTGTAAAGTGTGGCATCAAATTTTGAAAACCATATTTGATGATGAACCTGAGGAGGTTTCGAGGGATTCCGTTCTTTTTTCTATTTAGAAATATCTTAATTTCTCTCCTCTCGATCTTGACCTTCGTCATTGTGACGTCTTTGCTTTCTTCAAATTTAAATTCATAATAAATTAAATTGGTTGAAATTGTAACGGGTTGGATCCTTCATTACTTTGCGGGTGGCCACATTTGAAAGCCAATAAGGCGAGTTTACCAATGAAGACTCGAGAAACACAAAAGGAATTTTCATCGATATCTGTATTTGTTGTTGCACTCTTCTATTTTATGAACTATGCCGATCAGTGAGATACAGCCCCGAGGACGTCATCGTTACCCAGTCACAAAATTCGCCCTGACATTTTTTGATTCCCCAGCCAGTATCTATGCAAATTGTTTCTCATGCATTCATTAACTAACCCACACATGATATTTGTTTACTTTTCAAATCAACCGACACTCACAATATTTGTCAAACTCATATTTGAATTCCAACAGCGAATTATTCAGTAAATTCCAAGCTTAACCTAAATTCGGTTCGACACAATTTATTAGCATTATCACCACCAAACCAACACCCAAATGTAATCTCGTTACAAAGTGAGGAAAGCGTATGTAGCAGGTATTCCTAAGTTTGTTCTAAAGAACGTGGGCCCCTTTTACCGAGCTAGTAAACTTCTCACACTTGCCAGTATCTTATATCTCCACTAAGCCACCATTCGCCCATGCACGGAGTATTGTTGTCACATCTGGTGTGGTGCAACAATCACTAATCTCCCCCTCCTGGACGGCATCCACAAAGTTTCTAAACCAATATGTCCCACACTATCTACCAACCTCCATCCCTTGTCCCATCGCCGCAATGTTGCACCACTGTGCTTGTTTTATTAGTACTTTAATAGAATGTGCTCTGAAGAGATTGCTGCACTGGTGCCCCCTCTATGAAAATATCCTCGTTCATCTCGTCAGTCAGCAAGATCCCATCCCTTAACTGTAGAGGTTCCTAGATTCCGGAGGGCGTTTTACACTAAAAGCTACTTTCTTCGAACTGCTAACCTATGGAATTCCCTTTCTGCTTCCTGTTCTTTTAACTGTACCAACATGCAGAAGTTTAATTTTAATGTGATCAAGCCTCTCGCTGCACAACTCCCCACTTAGTATGTCCTTAATTCACAGTAGCCTCTTTAGTCTCAGTGTGATTGTGCCTTGTTTGGGATGAACTTAAGTAAAAAAAAAACTTTGACTAAGAAAAGACAGCTGCTTAAATTGTTATTTCTTCAGATTGAAAAATCACTTTTTATTTACGTTTCAAATCACACTTCATTTGATTTTTACCCCGGTCATTCTCTTGTTTTTTCTAACTCGATGTTCTATCTCAATATCGATGTTATTACAAACTGGTCCTAGGTATAACATTGCAGTGCATCCGGTGGATAGGTCTCACTTTAGGGGCTTGGAAAAGTGTGGATTTAACCATTAGTGACTATTGCTCTCAGATCTACTCTTACTTGGAGTGGTTGTAACTGTCAGGTTTCTATCTATGTGTTAAACAGAATTTCTCCCGAACACGACACTAAATTGCTTCGGACATCCGTTATCCAGTAGTGTGGCTCTAATTTGAGAGATTTATAAAGTGTGTAGTCGTCCCTTGGTTGTCATTACTTCCGGGTCCATTTTGACCCGAAGTGATGCATCCATTAGTGGGTTAATCCTTTGCAGATTATTGTTATGTGCTGTTTCTGCATAAAATAACCCTACGGCCTTTGACATGACGTACAACCCTATAAGAAACTAATCAAATCATTGCAAAGTAATTTTACATAATGTATTTACGTTTAGTTGAGCTGACTTCCGAAAAGGCTCGTAACCAATAAAAATAGAGGCAAAACATATTTCTCGATGTCCCTGATTCTAACAAAACAAGCCGCGCGTGCGTGGTCCCCCTCTGTATATGACTCGATGTGGCGAGTGTAAAATGCAATAAATTTGGGCAATTTGGGGTATTTTTTATCCCCCTTTGACCCCCTAGGGGCGCGAACCAGAATTTTTTTGAGATCAAGGATGCTAATTTTATATCCAGAACAATTGCCTATACATTTTAGCCAAGTTTCAGAAAAATTGAATGGATGGACAAAACGTTATGCGAGAAAACGGTCATTTTTTGCCATTTTGGGGGCGCGAATCAGATTTTTCCAAGGTCAGCGATACTTTTTTATTAGGAACAATTGCCTCCACATTTTGACCAAGTTTCAGAGAAATTGAATGGATGGATGCAAATTTATGGGGCAAAAAATGTAATTTCTTGCCATTTCGGGGCCTTTTGACCCCCTGGTGAGCTAACCAGATTTGTTTTCAAAAATCGGAGAATGTCACTTTCTAACCTGACCAAAGTTACAACTTCATGCAAAATTTCAGAGAAATTCAATGGATGGTTGCAGAGAAAAATCCGGACGGACGGACATGCCTCAAAACATAAGTCCCCCGATTTTATAAATCGGGGGACCAATAACTATAATTGGTCAAATCAAAATTCATGATAATTTATGACAAATTTTCTATTTGTTGTTAGTCGAACCATATTAACTTTATTTAAGTGAATATTAATGTTTCAAGTCTGCATATTCATTGTGTGTTGTTTATTTCATTGAGAACAGTCTCTCAGAAACTAAAACAAAATATAGTTAACAATTGGATTAAACCCCAAATCAGACCAACTTTATCGATAATTTTATGAAATCATTTTTTTTTCTCAACAACACTTGCTCATTCTCTTGCACTCCATCTTTTTTCAATCACCTTCCTACGATCGTGACCGGTGACATCCCATCAATGTGTGGAAGGCTAAAGAAGTGAACAATCGTTGTATAGAAACGTAACTGAATTTGTTACAACAGCAGCCGCATTGACACCGGTTAAATTAAGATAACGATTCGAACGAGTTCAGTTATTGGATTAACTTTACGCGCTTCTGAACACCGTTGTACTTACCAGATATCATAGCCGACCTATTGCAAGCCCGTCCTATACAATTAAAAATATCGAACCATTGCACGTTAACTTTCTCTAAAATTATATTTGAAATGTCTCCATCATCTTTCATTCCATTGTCATGGTTAAAGCACATTAACGCTGGATCATTCAATTAAAACAAAGCAAATTATTTGACTGATTTGAGCTGGATGGAATAAACTTAAAAAAGGGTAAGGGGCGGTATTTATGTGCTTAAGTCAGGGGAATCAGCATACAAGGTCATGGAGTGGGATTAGTATGATTATGCAAGAATAGTATAACATGGAGTACTTTGAGTGCAGATTGATTTAAGGGGGACGAATCGGCGATTATAGAGGTGGTCGGGAAACGTAGTTTAAAGAGTAAAAACTATGAGATCTATGAGGAGTAGTGTTAGGACAACTAACGAAAAACGGAATTATCTCCCTTGAACCATTTCGGGAGTTAAGAGTTATCGCCCTTGAGATTGTAGTCAGCTGCCGGAGAAAAAGTAAAGACAGACCACGGATCAGACTGTTAATATGTCAATCGCGTCCAGCGGCAAAATAATTAATTAATTCATTCTGTGTTCAGTTTTAATAAATCTGTTAAACGTTCATCCATTTTCTTTACAAGTTATTATTTATTATAACCTAAATTACGAGGTTATAGAAAGTAGATTGTCGGTAGTGAGTGTTGTATCAGCAAGTTTAATGGATTGTGTTCAAAGGGAGAGAAGAAAGGTTATGGATAAGTTTTAAGATGGAGTTTGCTAATAATTAAAAGTAGATTTAAGATTTAAGGTGTTGGAGGATAGGGATTAGGGATTAGGGATTAAGGGTACAGTAATATCTAATATTAGTTCTCAATATACCGTAAGGAGTATGGGTTAATGATGTTATTAGATGCACAACAATCGTTATGTTATTGGGCTGATTTGCTATAAAGTTTAAAAAGTTAAAGTATTGTTAGCAGGGAGAGGGTTAGTTATTAGCTGGGGGAGAGGTGTCAAAAGGGGACAATGAAATTGCTATATTTAAATTTTCGTTTGTGCCTGTACTTCGAAAGAAGTTCCTTTTTAGAATTAATACTATTTTTTACTCCTGGCTGATGTCACTATCATAACTGTTTCTAAGGTTTTCTTCACTGGACATTTTGTCACAAGACATTTTTTTTTAATCGGACATCTTTTGCATTTTAACAACCTTCTCATACACTCTTATCTACTTGTTATAACTTTCTCAAATTTTGATTTTTGGCTATTCCCCGCCAACTTATCTATCTATGTAGTTTCATCTGATGATAAGATACCATTCTTTGAAAAGCCTGGCTTAAGGAAATAAATAAATAAACATGCTTTTATTGAATAAACCTTGCATTGAACAACAGAAAGTTTAAATAGATTGGCCATTCTTACATTTTTTATTTCTCTTTTTTCATTTATCTATATCATTTCTCTATTACATATATTGAGCTTTAATCACTGTACGATACGTTACAATTTCTGAAAGTATACATTCTACCTGTAGTTTCATCATATACCGACCCGAAATATGCTCATTGGTTGAAAATTCTGAAATTCAAGACTAAATAATATTTTAATGTAAAAATTCATGAAACGTTATGTTTCAATATTTTGGAGTAACATCTTATATTTTTTAACGAAATAAAGCTTACTAGAAGAGAATATTTAAATCTTCTGTTTATTTAATGTTTAAAATGTTTAAGAATGTTGTCAGAATTAAAAAGGTGGAAAAATTACGTTTAAATATACAGATGCTCTAACCACGCATTGAGCACTGGAAGTAAATACTGCAACTATAACTAAAATATATTAAATCATCTTATAATATAATATGTGTATCTATATATTTACAAGCACTATCCTACCCCGCCGCATCACCATGCATCTTGTAAACTCTAGCTCAATTTCCCAACATCTACAAAAACATAACTGCCCTCCCTCTGATTTAAGACACATTCTAGTTAATAACACTAAGATTATACATTCCGAAACCAATTTTAAAAAAATTAAAAATACTGAAATCATGCTTGACGAAAGAATATATATATATATATATATATATATATATATATATAATACAAAAAATAAGTTAGAAACCAGATAATGATGCAATACATATTTTTTTTCAAATAAATGAAAACATTTATCTGAAGCAAAATATTTCGGATTAACAAGGCTTTTTCAGTGGTATACAGAACATATTTTCTTTCTTTCTTCTTCATTGTCGAGATGTAACGACGTCGCCGTCGTAGATACCCGAAAACTTCCGGTATTATTGGAGACTGTCCTTAAATGCCCTTATATTTGTAGTGAAAAGCTTGGCACGTGTGTATAGGTATCGAATGCAATACTATTACATCTAAGGCATCTAACTAATTTTTCATATTTTCATTAACCCCATTCAATACATAATGATCCGAATACATATCAACCCATTAAAAAACACATGACAAAGTAACAGCACCACCTTTGGAAGTCGAAATTTATCAATGCTTCACCTACGCCTACTGGCATAGGATGATTAATTGAAAATAAAATGAATTGGCATTCTTCTATTATATGCATATATATATATATATATATATATATATATATATATATATATATATATATATATATATATATATATATATATATATATATATAATATTTCTAAAATAAATATTAAATTATTAACACATACCGACGCTAGCATTTCAAGCTTATTGCTCTCATCAGTGCAGGAAAGTAACAATTACAGACGGTATATATTCCGTGAGCGTTTTTTATCTGGAGAATTTTGGAATTAGCGAAATGTGAAAGGCATCAAATAAATAAGACCTGAAAGTAGTTTTTATTTTCCTTCTAATTTCTTATCTTTTTCATTGTAGACACACTCTCTCTTTCGAACACACAGACACACACACACACACACACACACACACACACACATATATATATATATATATGATGGACTCTCCCGTCGATTACGACGTATGAGGTTCCAACAACTTTCATTTGTGCTTAGATCGTTCATGACACCTGAGTCCGGCAAGGGACCTGTAAGGAAAGCCGCAGACAGTGCAAGAGTGTGAATAATATATATATATATATATATATATATATATACATATCTTTCTCTCTCTCTCTCTCTCTCTCTCTCTCTCTCTCTCTATATATATATATATATATATATATATATATATATATATATATATATATGTATATATATATATATATACATTCGGGAGTTACCTGTTTTGCCTGTTTCCTTTTCGCGTCACTCCCTTATTTCCCGCTTTTCATTTCCATACCTTATCATTGTTGCCCTGTCAGAGACACTGATTGGATATTTTCTGTCGCATTGCGTACAAATATGCCGACATGGATATGTTTTTCTACCTTAATGTCCATGTATGCACGCTCATGTGCACCTCGCCGCTTAGGTTTAATTAGAGAGAGAAAAAAAAGGACCCAGATTTGAAAGGCAAAAGACACAAAGCAAAACCCGAGAGAAAAAGTACATCAAAATAACAAAGCAATTTTTACGCACGTTAACATGAATTCTTTTTTTCACACGTATATTTTTATGCATATTTTTTGCGCGCGTATTTTCTCCCGGATTATATGTTAGCGCCTCTCTTTGATATGTTCCGTATTATCTCATTATTTTCCCGCCTTATTTCCACCCTCATGTTTTCTATCATCTTTTTTTTCTCTTTTTTATGTGTGTGTTTGTGTGTGTTTGTATTTCCATTATGACATGTGTTTATAGACCGCGTATAAATGCTTGAATGTATAGTACATATCTTCAAGCATTTATTTGCGATCCATAAACAACTCAGTAAATACTAGCTGTTCCTTTCTAGCATTGCCCGGGAATCCTTATTTACTTACCTCCCCACGAGAGCAGAGTTAGACACAAGGTCGTTTTTTAAATGTGGAGAAAAATCCAGCTCCCCACAAAGCAACACACTGGATTAGTTCAAAAATAAAATTGCCTCAGTATAAAATGATTTCTCCTTCACTGACTGAGGGCAGAAAAAGATAAAGTGTAGTATCAGAACAGATACTACATTTTGATCGTAGTTAAAAGGCTAAGAAACGCTTAATTTAATTCAGACATCAGGTAAATTACAATTTAAATAACTGAAATAAAAATCGGGGTTTACTTTTTTAAGTTTTGAAAATGTAAACAGGTTTGTACGTTAGACAAATATGTTTGATATTAGCTTTTGAGAAAATAAAACTAAATAATTAAATACACACACTTACTGATTTTTTTTATTAATCTCTGTTCGTAATTTGGTAAGATAATTAGAAGTGCATATTAATATATTACTTATTTCTTTTTTCCTCTTGGACAATGACTTTCGTTCTTCATTGTTTTTATGTATATTTTTTCGCACTTCAATAAAACCATTCACGGACACTTTTGTAAAAAAGAGAAAAAAACGAAGAAGTTAGACACCCGCCATTGATAATTTTTAAAATGCGTTGCTCGTAGTATTTTATAGAATTATTGTTTCATTTCAAATTAAACTTATTTATGAATGTTGAAAAAAAAAGGTACGGTCGGCAAGTAACACTATGGGGAAGCTGTTTAAATTAGTCTCGAGAATTACTGATGAAGGACGCATGAGTTGAAACTATACATTTAGAAGGAGAATTCTTTTGTTAAAAAAATCGTTAAGCGCAGTTGGTTAGAAAAATTAAAAACCCAGTTGTGACAGGATATTTTATGACGTCAGTAAATGGATAATAAACGGAATAGTACATTAGGAGTTGGGAAACAAAAGTAGATCGACGGAAAAATATCGGAATTCCCACTGTATAACACGGAATAATGGATTATAAACTGTATAACATATAATGAATAACACGTATAATGCGTGGAATGTTGGTGGTGTCACACACACACACACACACCCATATATATATATACGCTGATTTTTTTTTGTTATTGTATTTACTGGCGATAGTCGACTGGTGTTTACCGGTGCGTTTTTATGATTTGTCGCTACCCTTAGCGGTTTATTCATTTTAAGAATAAGCAAAGGACTGCATTTTTTAAAATTCGCTTTTAATCAAACGTGTCATCAATTTTTGTATATATAGATTTAACAAAAAATTAATTTACGAATTAATTTAAAAAAATCTATATATACAAACAAATATTTATAAATCTCTTTGTCTCTCTCGTACGCATTGTTGTGGTTAAGTTTCTGCCCACATGAATAGCCGATGCCGACGTATAGCATAACGAAGGCGATGTAAAATCTCAAGGTAGTATTCCATGATAAATGCCAGTATACTGAAATCATATGCCCTTAATAGGGTTAAGATGAAACTTCATATACACTAAATGTACAAAAGCAAGGAAATTCCCAAATGTTTACACTTTTTATTGTCATTAATTGAGGGTATGACTATATATCAACCAAACCATTTCATTATCAAATCACTCTATGCATGAGTGGATGAAGTGTGTGAGGTGCGCTGAAGTAAAATTCCTACCAGTAAAATACATAGCCCTGTTCTGCTGGCATACCTTTAATGACAATAAAAGTGTACACATTTGGGAATTTCCTTGCTTTTGTACATTTAGTGTATATGAATTTTCATCTTAACCCTATTAAGGGCATATGATTTTAGTATTAGTATACTGGAATTTTTCAAGGAATGTCACTACTTTTGTAAAAGCTATGCCTCAATACAATGGTCATTTTAAAGTTTTTTTTTAATTTTCTGGAAAACTAAGGTATATGGTAAACTGAAATTAAAATGCCATCAACTAGACGATAGAACCTCTATCTCTGCCAAAAATCAGCTGAATCCACCAAATAGTTGATGAGATACAGGGTGGCACATACGTATGTACGTACGTACACACAGATAACATGATTTCATGATTGAAATTTCTGTATCTCTGGGTTGCCTTGACTAATGATGCTGAAATTCTACACACTTATAGAACCTATCAAATAAAAATTTTGTGCAAAGTTTTAACTAATTTGGTTAATTGGTTTTTGAGTTATGATTGATCAAAGAAATGAGATTTCCAGCATAGGCTATTCGTGAGGTCTATTAAGCGATAGAGCGCTCTCGCGCCTCCCTTGATTCCGCATGACAATCTACTGAACCTTCTTAATACGCTTTTCTTTATGTCTGTGGATGGTCTTCCTGAGCTTATCCTCCTCTCCAATGAGGTTTGAAGCGAGTATACCATATCATCATCTTCAGAGGCTTGTTGAAACCCCTGGATGATTTAAGCTTAAGTATCTCCAGGCTTTTGGCAAAATAATGCTCGATGCGTTCAACCATTTTGCTTGAGAACAAAATACGCATCGACAATAGGCGTGACAACTGGGAACGGACGCGGTATTACGGCATGATATTGTTCATGAATACACAGGGAGTATGGCATCACCTACCATCCAAATAATTTTGGCCACGTGCTATTTGTTTTGGCAGCAAAAAATAATGTTGGATACATTATGAACGCGCCTTGTGTATCATTAGTACGTACCTACTTACTAATTCTATCTATCTATCTATCTATCTATCTATCTATCTATCTATCTATCTATCTATCTATCTATCAACTTGAAAGATAATGAGTAGGTCCCTGTAAAGGTACTTGCACGAGGAGTCAATCATGAAACTAGGATCACACAATCACTACCGCATCTCTTCTGAACCGACATTCCCTGTGTCTAATGGCCAGGAGGACTGGAAACTATCACGGTATAAACAGAGAAAAACTGGTTTTATTTCGGTGTTTTATTCTTCTAGAATTGTTTAAAAAATGCTTGAGAGTCTAATCTATCCTATTATTTAATCCATATCTGGGGGCAGAATATATGGGTCCATACCTTTCCAAAGAGATTTACTAAAAGCGATTCAGTATACACACCCAGTACGACGATGGCACAGTTCGCGCCTGTAACAACAACACCACTTCCGTATTAGATCTATCTATATGTCTGTACTATATCTATCTATCTATCTATCTATCTATCTATCTATCTATCTATCTATCTATCTATCTATCTAATAATGCGTTAAAGTAGGTTCATGTTCGTACGTACATTAACACCATTCACCCATTTTTAAAAGATGGGATTGTTCGATCACCGAACATACAATGCATAAAACTACTCATTAAAATTTCATCTAATGACGCTTTTATGTTGAACGTAAAACTCGAATTGAAATACACTTTCTTGGATCAAAGTGTAATATCTGTTCTGTTCAAAGATATTTCAATGATATCGTGAGGTCTATGTTCGCGCCGGGCGTCCATAGAATAGAAGATATATCGCAAACTCCTGCAAGAGCTTTTAAGATAGACACGCATAACGTACTTAGATAGGAACGTTTCAGTTTAGAAAAAGGTGGTGCAATAATATCGTGGGGTCTGCGTTCGTGCAGTACGTCCATATAATAGAAAATATATTACAAATTCCCTTTAAGCACGGCATCAATATACAACAGATGAAGGATACAACCGTTGAATTTCCACAGGTCTCGCTAGTTTATCTCTATTTACATATCAATTGAGATAGTAAACATATGTATATTCTGTCTTCTATAAAGCAACTTTTATACGTGTTTCTATAATTGTATTTTATGTTGTCTTTCCACAACATCAAATGCACACAGAAAATAAAAATGACATATACGAAATGTACCCGGCAGAATATTTTCTACTGTCGTTCAAATAGTCTTGGTCGGATAGACACTAATACAAACCTATAAAAAATGGTAGATGAACAGAGGTAATAAAACACCGTTAATGGCTCTTGCGTTTGTGAATGGGTCTCCTTATAGCGTCGTATATTACTAGCGTGCGCATGGTCATTGGACCAAACTTATGGAAACATGAATTTGGTGGGAAGGGAACGGCAGATAACGTAGGAAAATTGAAAATATTTCTAAGATTTAGAAGTTATCGATATATTTTTTTTCAAAGTGATTTACTGATATTAAAAGGCTAGTGCTTTTAAAAAAAAATACTTTTAATAGGAAAAATATTCGTTTCACTTTGAGAAAAAATTTATATATATGTATATATATATAAATTTTTCTGAAAGATGTAACGAATACATTTTATATATATATATATATATATATATATATATATATATATATATATATATATATATATATATATATATGTGTGTCTGTGTGTGTGTATATGTATGCATGTATCTGTATATGTATATATATATAAATAAATATATATATCAATATAAGGAAGTAAATATGAAATTAAAAGTTCATACAAAACAGAAAATTAGTCTATGAAATAGTGGATAATCAAGTAAGATGTCAGTAGAAATAAGGACACACACCCATAATTCAACCTTGACTAAAAGATTTTGGTCGATTTGTTCGACCATATATATTTTAGTAAATGAATATGGTCTAACGAATCGACCGAAATATTTCGGTCCAGCTTTAATGATATGTTTGTGTCCTTATTTAATAATGCAAAATACATGCAACAAGTCACCCATCTCTCTATTAGCTATGCATGTATTTTTATCGCTCTTTCATATTATGTTGATTTGATCAATATCTAATATTTTGGAGTATTTAGAGAAAGAGTGATTCGTTTCTCAGCGTGACCTTCTAATTTAATATACAATACACACATGTATGTCAATTAGATGGTAAAATAATACGTCTCTTTACTTCTATATAATAATAATAAAAATATTTCTATATAATAATAATAATACTAATAGTAATGAAAATAATAATAATAATAATAATAATAATAATAATAATAATAATAATAATAATAATAATAATAATACTAATAATACTATCACAGGTAAAAAAGCCTGGGCCTGGTGTTGCCGCAAACACTAAACCAATATAAATGTCTATAAATACAAATAAACGCCGTGGGACTTAGAAGAAATATCTGAGTGTCATGATGGGCAGGTGCTCCATCGATGGCCATCATGGAGGACCCGGTCCGCATCCTATGAATGTTGGCTTCTTTAATTTCAGAGACAAGATCACAGGCCAAAACAAGTAAGTAACCTCTCTAATTCCATGTATCACAAGGACACAGACCAAACACAAGAAAACAGTAATGAAAAGAACAAACCTAAAAGCCATACAAAGAAATGGACCACGAAACAGAATAGACTGGTAAGTAAATGCTACTACAAAAGCTGCTACCCCACCGAAAGAGGCTATCGGAAACGAATGAAAGATCTATGGAGCATGACTACTGACTACCATACAACGGAATAAAATATACTATATCAATCAAGACAGATCCCTAAGAAAGGGTAGTTCTCGGAGCTGGAATTAATAGCAATCAAACAAAAAATAAATGGAGTAACAGATAAAAAAACATTTGGCAAAAACCCACAGGTAGAAGACTGACAAAACATAAACACTGAAACTGAGAAGGTCGAAGACTACGAACTCACAGAACTCCTCGAAGAAGAAACAAGAAAAGTGGAAAACATCAAACGGTTTATGACTGAGAACAACATAAAACTTCCATCCCTAAGGAAAGAAGATTGGAAGAAATTAAAATTAGAAGCAGAGAAAGTAAACATACTCCTCGCATACATCTCAACAGATACTCTCACAGATCTAAACAAGTTTATATATCTGGGGGCAAAATCAATAAGTATGAAACTAAGAAGTAAAAAAGACCGGCCAAAAGAATGGACCGACAAAGCCTGAATAGGAAATCAGACTGGAAACCTAGATCACCAAACTTCGAAAATAAGCTAAAACCGTAAACAGGATGAAAGAGAACAGGAAACAATGGAAGAACAACAATCAGAATGACAAGAAAAGACTAAATAAGAAACATGTAGAACTAAAACAAAAGATAACAGCAAAAGAAGGAAGACCGTGACGATACTAATCCAAATCGGCACAGCACAAACAGAACTAGACCTTGGGAAAAAATTAAAGCCAGTTTTACTAAAACATAAGCGGAGAAAAAAACAACAACAGAACAACCGGAGCCGACAAAGACAAAACACATCTGGAGCAAGATATGGAAAAAGCCTAAAAACATAACAAAAATGCCAAATGGCTAAAACATTAAAGATGAACTACAGTAAAATTGAATAAGAGACAGAAACAGAAGTTAATGAAGAAACGATTGAGACAAGCCTAAGAAAAATAGCAGACTGGAAAGCGACAGGCCATGATGGAATACATGCATAGTGGTTTAAAAAATTCATGACCCTTCATAATAGTTTATCACATAAAATGAGAGGGTGTATCCACAAAACAGATGTACCAGAATTGATGACCAAATGAAGGACGACGCTAGTACAAAAAGACGCCAAAAATCTACCACTCCCTGAACAATCGTGGACTGTTCCTTTAGAAACAAAAAGAATACGTGAAAAGGAAAAGAAGGACGCATGAGTTGTTATACATATATCAAAAGAGCATGTAGAAGGTAAAACGTAGAAAATAGAACATATCCATGGCATTAATTTACTACAATAAAGCCTACGACAGAATCTCTCAAGCATGAATAATTGAATGGTTAAACATGTACTAGATACCTAACAGGATTATTAATCTCATTAAGAAAGACATAAGAACATGGAGACTAGAACTGACAGCTAGAGGACAACACCTGATTGAGATAAAAATACAGAGAGGCATCATCTAATGAGACTCCCTATCACCACTATTATTTATCATAGCCATGATGCCGCTCAGCTACATACTCAGGAAATGTGATGCCGGATACAAGTTTACAGACAGAACAAAGAATAAACCACCTCATGTACATGGACGCCCTGAAGCTATTTGCAAAAAGCAAAAAGAAACTGGAGCAGCTGATAAATACGACCTGAATCCTTAGCCAGAACGTTCAAATGGAATTTGGAATGAAAAAGTGTACACGGCTAGAGATGAAGAGGGGGAAACAGAAGACAATAGAGGGCTTGGAACTGCCCAACCAAGAGTTGATGAGGCGAACAGGATAGCTATACACATTTGGAAGTTCTGAGAGAATACACCACCAAATCTTCAGAAATGAACGAGAAGATTGGAAATGAATACATGAGAAAAACAAAGAAAACTCTTGGAAACGAAATTATATAGCGAAAATCTAGTAAAAAGAATACACATCTGGTAAGTATCACTAATAAAATACTCTGGACCATTACTAGTCTGAACCAAAGAAGAACTCAGGCCCTTTTACTAGAAGACTAGAAAATTAATGACCATATACAACGCACTGTACTCAAAAGCCAATATAGACAGACTCTATGTGAAAGAAACGAAGAGGGAAGAGTACTGGAAAGTATAGAAGACTGTGTGGAAGATAGGAAAAAAGAGTTGGAGAAATACATAACGCAGAACACAGAAAGGCTAATCACCGCAGCAAGAGACACTATCCCAATGTACAACTCGGGAAGAACTGAAACCAGAAACAAAAAGACAAGAAAAAAAAGTGGGAAGAAAAACGGCTACATGAATGTTTTATGAGTTTACAAGAGAAGAGATCCACCAACATTCTTGGGCATGGCTAAGATAAGGACACTTGAACAGAGAAACGGAATCATAACTGAGAGCTTCACAGAACAATGCGATAAGGACTAACTACATTAAAGCTAAACTAGATAAACCCCAGGAAAACAGTGTGGACAAAGAGACGAAATAGTATATCACATAATAAGTAAATGCAGCAAATTAGCCCCAAAAGAATACCTGAACAGACAACTTCGCGAGGAAAGGAGTACACCTGGAACTATGCACACGACTGCATTTTATACACATAAACCACGGACAGTACTGGAAAACAAAAATCAAAAAATCTTCTTAAACATGAAGGGGCAAACAGATAACCCATACAAGAAAGGAGACCGCATGTCATAATAGTTAACAAGAAGGAAATATCGTACAAAATCGTAAGTTTTGCCGTTCCAGCAGAGCACACATAACTTACTAGAGAATTGAAAGGGGTATGGAGCATGAAGAAAGTCAATATAATACCAATAATCGTAGGAGCACTAGGAACAGTAAAAAAAACCCTGGAAAATAGACTGGAGAAATTAGAATCCAAGGTATCACTGAGCGCATATAATGGACAGCATTGATGAAAACAGCCGCAATCTTAAGGAACATCTTTGAATTTCGAAGCTACGAACGGTAACTAGTCAATGGAAGTTAAAATAGGAAGAAAACAAAACCACAGGGAGAACATCACCACTTGAATCCAAGGAACAGAAACCGCAAAAACTTTTATTAACTGTCCATCCTCCAAAGTCGTGGCACCAGCCTCAGTTGATACCTCACAGAATAGTCGTGAAGGGTCAATGATGATGGGTAGACCGAGGAGGGAGAGCACTAACCAGACCTCTACTGGAAGTGTGCGGGGAGTACTGGGCCCTTGGGGAGGTTTATTGCCACCCAAATCTCAGAGGAGACCAATTAGGGAGTACACATAATTATATAAAAGTACAGATATTTATTATCTTTAGGTATACAAGAAGAATGTCTTAAAAGCGATGTACGGGTTTATGAATTTTCGAATGAAACAAAATGTAATAAATATTTGTGTGTGTGTGTGTTTGTTTATGTGTGGGCGTGTGGCTGTCTTGCATCCATTTCTTGCATGAATAGAAGTCGATTTTGTCGATCATTGAAAATCTGCGTTTGGCAATAAAACCTATCGTATTCTGTAGTTTTCCAATGAATCGTCCATCGAGGTTTGTTTAATATAGTTCGATATAAGGAAAAAGAATCCGCTATGCCATAATTGCTTTTGTGTTTGGGCATTTCATATTCTTGTTTGCAAAAACTGGGAAATTTGCCAGCGTATTGATGGTGAACTGGCGACGATCAGTGGAACACTGCTGCGAATACGGAGAGAACATTTACAAGCGTTCAGTGGAAAACCCCTCGGGAGAAAATGGAGAATGGAAGAAAGCCAAACGGCACAGAATGAAGTTCCAGGTTTTATTGTTAATTTCTGAACTCCTGGAAACACTTCCGGTGATAAAATATGGCGGCCAATGGGAAACAAGAATATTCCTTATAAAGATGCGTCCATTCAGTGTGTACTTTTAGAGTTAAAAATGTTATATGAAACTTAAGCGTGGCAGAATAACAGACATACGGATAGAGCTATTTATATAGAGATGCGTGGATGGATCGAAAAAGCTATTTGAAACAACGTACCGGCGACAATCCTATTTTAAAATGAACCGAGTGAGTGACCAATAAAAAAGCGCCTCTTATAAATATGCTTAGACGAACCTAAAAATATATGTATCATTTAGGTTATTCGGACTACCATTCTCATCTTGGTTGTCATTTGCAAAACGTTCCGGCTAATGTATATAGCGGCCTTCTTCAAATGTAAACTTTTACAATTTCATGTCGAAGATCAACCAGCAATCCTCGTTATCAGGAAAGTTCCACGCTTAAGTTTAGATACTTATCAGAAGCTAGCAGTAGTACCAAACGAACATTAAAAGCCCTAAACTATGAAGTTCTTTATAGCGGATGAATATAAAAAAAATCAGACGGTCGAAGCATTCCAGCAAACAATCAAAGTATTCTATCGCGATAGCAGTCGATTATGCCGTCCCTGTTTCACTTTCCTGTGTACAATGTCAACGACTATTGGTAACCAGCAAGGTTAAGCTAGAGTGGATACTGCGATTTTGTATGGGATGAATACTTGATCTGCCAAACTGCTGAAGCTTTTTAAATTCATAGAGGACAACTTAATAAGGTTAAGCGCGTTTAACCAACGGAAGGCGTTTATAAGAACAAGTACGTATCAATTAAAAAAGGTTTCGTACTGATATACGACGAAACAAACGACTCAATAACTAAGTGGTTGACCTCAGACACACAGATGACAGGATTATTATCGATTCTCTTCCCAGAGTTCTCAGAGTGCATCAATCTTTTCCTCAATATATTGCGAAGATGACCGAAGAGAGAGAGAGAGAGAGAGAGAGAGAAAGAGAGAGAGAGAGTTATAAAAATTCGACAGATGTTTCCGATGATTATCTCTGCCGAGACAGTGCAGATCATGCTTTCAAAACTAAAGTCTGACAGAAGCCATAGTCGTGATAAAATCTATCCAATCGTGCTCTGATTTCTTGTCCCCATCAAGACGTGTCCTTTAATCTTTCACTTGGGGAAGGTATGGTGCTAAATGACTGGATAATAGCGACTGTGCGTCCAATATTCGAGATTGATAACAAAAAAAAAACCTTCTCAATTATCGAGGTGTCAGTTTAACCTCCGTTATCTGCAAGGTCATCGAGACTATTCTGAAGCAGGCGACCATGAACCACCTCCTAGCTTCTAATGTGATTGCTGCATCACAACATAAAGGTTTACGCATCAGATACTGCTGAACTAATCTACTTATCATAGAAGAATCGGTCACTGATATTATGGAAGAGGACAACACGACAGACATATTGTTTTTGGAATTTCACAAAGCGTTTGACTCGATGCACCACCAGCTACTCTTTCAAAGGCTCTATTATGACAAGATTCATCTCTCAATTATAAAATGGATTGGGTCGTTCGTACACCATCATACTTTTCGTGTCCACATAAATGGTTGTTTTCCACAGAGGCGAGTAGAGTGCCTTACATTCTATTTCTTCTGTATGTAAAGTATCTCCCAGGTGCATTTACTAAAGATGTACTACTCTTTGCGGATGATGTGAAACTGGTATCACTAACTATCACAACTATGATCAACTTCAGGTTAATCTGAACAAAGTCTGGTGGTGGACGTCAATCTGGGGTTTACGGCTGAAGTCTGCAAAATGCAGTCAGCTTATTATTAGCTTTCCACCTACTACCACCCTTAACAATCTTTGATTATGCTATCCAAGCAACACATCCTTATCTACAAGAAGATATCGTACACTTGGTGCGTGTTCTACGGTTGGCAACCAGGATGGTGACTTGACTCTCTACGCTTACCAATGAAGAGCGGCGCCAAAGATTCAGTTTGTTCTTACTTGAGCAGTGAAAGATACAAAGCGACTTGATTCTGGTGTACAATATAATTAACTGGAATTTAAATCTACTTTTCGAAAGATTTTCATTTCAGTTATGACTAGCATCTCCAAAATACTACTACTACTACTACTACTACTACTACTACTACTACTACTACTACTACTCTAATAATAATAATGATAATAATAAATAATAAACGACTGTTGCGATAAGGCACAATCATTTGCAATGGTTATCAAAAGAGGTGGAGAGTACAAAATATCTGGGGAGACTTGTTGCCGTTCAAACTCCAGGGAACACTGCCGGTTGTTATCAGTGACTGTGTAGAAAACATTTAGTAAGTAAATAATAATAATAATAATAATAATAATAATAATAGTAATAATAATTATAGTAATAGTAATAATAATAGTAATTGTAATAATAATAGTAATAATGATAATATAATAATAATAGTAATAACAATGATAATAGTAATATAATGAAAATAGTAAAAAATATTGTTGTCACTCAGACTCCAGGGAAAACCACCGGTTGTTGTCGGTGAAAAATCACTGACGATGACCCGTTTGAGAACTCCTAGTGAGTACAAGTAATAATAATAATAATAATAATAATAATAATAATAATAGTAATGATAATAATAATAGTAGTAGTAGTTGTAATAATAATAATAATAATAATAATAATAATAATAATAAATAATAATAATAATAATAATAATAATAATAATAATAATAATAATAATGTCTAAGGTCAAAAGAATTGACTTGATGTTCGAAAAAGAAAACTCCAACTAAAAACATCCAAAAGTTGAGACTACTATGAAATAATAATAATAATAAATATAATAATAGAAAGAAAAAAGTATAAACGCATGTAGTGGTACTAGCTTCGGCTGATACCACATAAAATGGCCGTGAAGTGTCAAGAAGGATGGAAAGACCAAGGAAGCGGAGCACCAACCAAACATCTACTTGAAGGGGGCGAGAATACAGGAACTTTAAGAAGTCTTATTGTCACTCAAATTCCAGAGAAGACCAACGGTCGTTGACAACGAGAAATCAATGGGAAACAGCTGCTGCGATGACGCAAAGTGGTTTGTAATGTTTATTGAAAGAGGTAGGGAGTGCTGGAAATCTGCGGGCACTCACACTTCAGGGGAAGAGCATTGTATTTTTTTCACTGAGCAATCACTGATAACGACATGTATGAAAACTTGTGAGTAAATAATAATGATAATAACCGCGCTCTTAATAGACGTGAACTTCTCTCTGAGGATGCCAGCTAGCTACAAGAGGAACAAACTTCCTTCCTTTCTTACTTACTTCCTACCTTAATTACTTTCTTCCTTCATTACTTCCATTCATTCCTTCATTACTTGATTCCTTCCTTACTAACTTCATTCATTCATTACTTCCTGCCTTCTTCAAAATATCCCAACGGAAGTAAAAAAAACAACAGAATAGAACTTTCTTGTACGAGATATCTTGGCTATTGCATCTTTGTCACTACTATTGTTTGGAAAGATATAACTCCATATATCCTCTTCCCAGCTATTGATTAAATAATAGGGTAGACTAGACTCTCACGCCTATGTTGTGCAACTAGTCTAGGAGAATAAAACACCAAAATAACATCAGTCTTATCTACTTATTCTGGAATTGTTTCCAGTCGTCTCTGACTTCTCTTTGCCACTGGACTCAAACAATCTCGCTGCAGGAGAGGTTGGGATTGCGCAATCATTGCTTCATTATAGCCTATTCGCGCTGATATCCTTACAAGAGCATCCATTATTTCTCCAGACTAAAAGGCTGTCTCTACATTATAAAATACTACATGGAAAAGGCTAACACTATTATTGATAGTCTTATGCATCAGAACTAAGACAAGTGAAAGGCAACACAAAAAGAACTTAATTGCAGACGTGCTTTTCTCTATCATTAATTGCCCGTTCAGATGTTCATATCAGAGTAGCTGCCAATCACCAGATGTTCCCCCATCCGACTTGTTCTTATCTCCTAATCTAATCCACTCCTGTTTGTTCGCCATTCTGCAAACATTGATGACATTATATGTGATGTGGATTTTGTTTACGATCACGATGACAACGTCTTTCACGATGGGATGATTGAGTATCGTGTGACCACCAAGTAAAGTGGGAACCATATTAAAAAATAGTGAAAAACTGTCTTGTATCTCTGAATTCTTCTGTGTGAGCTATACAACCTATCGAACCACCCTTGCATATAGTTTGTGTATACATATGTTTATATAAGCGTCAAATAGTCAAATATATAACGATTTTATGTCTTCTTTTGAAATTCTGACTTTTCATGAAACTTCCGGTATTATAGATGCTGCATCCGGTTGTTAGTTTTTTTCTTCCTTTTAATAAAATCATATCAACGAGGTGTATGAATGGCTTCTTTAAATGCAATCTTTTTATTGCTTATTTAGGTCTTGTTTGCCTACTTTACTTATTTCCTTGTATTCCCACAATGCACTCGCCTGAAACCGTTGACATTCTGTCCGTCGAGTTTTCTTTTCTATTTATGCTTTCTATATCGATCGACACTGTTTTTGTAGAGTGTCTGTCTGCCTGTCTACCTCTGGGGATGCAATTAAAAACATATAGCAAGATTAAACAGAACTTTTCTGCGAGTAGAATTTTATGAAGAATTTTGTGGTTGGGTTAATTTCAAACAACATTCATAAATAAAACATTTTACTTTATTTTATTTATAACTTAACAATTTAATATAATAGAAAAAGAATGTAAATTGTAATATGGAGTTCAGGGATGGGAGCGTCATCACCCATTTCCGTGCTTTTTCAATAAATAAAGAACAGTTTTTATCAGAGGATGGAGTTCGGTTAGTTCATAATTTCTGGCCTCTTTTGACATCTTTTGAACTACTAGCTAAATACCTATCTTACTGGCAGTTCAATTAGTAATATACATTTGAAGAATTTAAGCAATGTTTAATTCTATTTGTTATTCTTGAAATGTTCTTATTGACATAATTTAGATGTTTCAGAATTCATCTGGTGTTTCGTTTCGGTAACCGTCCGAGAATCTAGAACCGAACCTCTCCGTTAACCGAGGGTTGATATGCCGTAAAACAAGCCAACCAAACGAAACACCATGAATAAATATTTGAAGATATAACGAAATTGAAGCATAAACACTTTTACCAAAATGACCGCATACGATATTAAATAACCCGAAAAGAGTTGATATGCCGTAACAGAAAACAACCAAACAACAAAACCTTGTGTTAACTGATTAAATAAAAATTTCAACTAGAAAAGCTCAAATACGTTAACCCTAAATAGCGAACATCAGAAGGCGAGAGAATACATCGACCGAAACATTGTAGAAATCACAACAAACAAAATGAAGACAGTCGTAAAATATTCAAATGTTTCATTATGTTTAAATAAATATGTAAATGTTATTAATTAAACGTGTTATTCGTATTACTTCAAATAAGTTAGTAATATTTAACAATAAAAGAATTTAATTTACAACGGGGGGTGGGTAGGGAGAGGGGAGGGAGGCGGCGAGTTAGAGGGGAGTCGCGACCGATGGTGACTGCTGAAGAGACAGCTTTTGCCCCGGCAACCGAGTAATATAAATAAATATATATACTTCCATCCCGTAACGCAAAATTTTGGTGAGTTAAATATGTGCATATTTCTAGCCACCGGATAATACTATTAACAGTAATTTATACAGATTGATGTAGAAAACACTGTGAAATTTCCACAGGGTCCCGCTAGTGTTTAAATAAATATGAAAATGTTATTAATTAAACGTGTTATTCGTATTAATTCAAATAATTTAGTAATATTTAACAATAATAGCATTTAATTTAACAATCCTTATTATTATTATTATTATTATTATTATTATTATTATTATTATTATTATTATTATTATTATTATTATTATTATTATTATTATTATTACTACTACTACTACTAGCAGTAGTAGCAGTAGTAGCAGTAGTAGTACTAGTAATTGTAGTTGTAGCACTATTAATATTTTAATAATGTCTGTTCCACGACACGCTTTTTTTATGCCGATGTTGTTTAATGTCAAATTTAGTGGAATGTTAATGTTTCTGAATTTTTTAGACGAGGATTGATAATATGTATTATTTGAATGGTTCGGACTACTGTTTACATCTTGGGTGTTTTTCTTACAACGTTTCAGCCGATGTAACCTTTGATCGTCTCTAGGTGTATCTTGACAATGGCTCTAATTGGTGAATGGTAGAAAGAATGTTTTTGTTATTTTTTCCAACAAACAAAAAAAAGTTCTTTCTGTTTCATAAAAACATGGCACATTTTGAATTGTAACGACTTCGGATTGATTGAAAAAAGAACAAAAACATTTTTCCACCATTCACCAATAAAACAATTGTCAAGATACACCTAGAGACGATCGAAGGTTACATCAGCCGAAACGTTGTGAGAATAATACCATGATGATAACAGTAGTTCGAACAATCAAACTAATACATATGTTATTCAATATTCATAAGTCTGTAAGTAATATTTTTGCCAGTAGTAGTAGTAGTAGTAGTAGTAGTGGTTGTGGTGGTGGTATTATTAGTATGTTGAACACCTTAAATACATCCCGCATGTACAGGGAGCTTAATGCGAAATTTGGCATTTTACCGAATCCTTTTTGGAGCCTGTAAGTGTTTAAGAAATTCTTTTACTATAATATGTAGTAGCGGTATTATATTTTTAATACTCCTCTAGGAAACATACAGTAGGCCAAGCATGTTTCATTCTAATTTTGTGCAATTTTAGGGGGTAGTTTTAGAGCCTTGAGTAACAAACCTGCAGACGAATAGACAGACTGACAAATGTATTCAATTATAATTCAGAGGTTAATCAAATAGGACATTAATCGTGAGACAAATTGAATTTGTAAAAAAATAGACATTCTTGTGTTATTAATAGTTTCAATTCTCCCATACAAGAGGAGTATGCCCCTATTTTGTATCTAGTTTGTGACTGCGTGATAGAACTTATCTTAAACTTAACATTGTGTCATATTTGGTCCACGTGGTTAACGGAATAAAAATTGTGACTGTTTTAAGACACTAAAAAAGAAAAAAAAATGGTTATGAGAAGCTCTGTACCTCGGTTGTTCTATCTGTTGGTCTGCCATACCTAAGTTTTCATCGATAAACACGTGTTGCGTCCAAGCATCTCTATAAAAAGCTATGGTTGTTTGTCGGTCTGTCACGCTTAAGTTCAAGATAAAAACATTATTATAGGTCTGTCACGGTTAAGTTTAAAACAGCATTTTCGTCACTCTCTCACACTGTTGTTTATAAAAGCATTCAAGATGCGTCCAGGCATCTCTATGAGACGCTATGTTCATTGGTCGGTGGGTCTGTCACGCTTACGTTTGAAATAATAGCAGTTGTCGGTTTGTCACATTTAAGTTTAAAATAGCATTTTTGGTCCATCTTTCACGCTGATGTTTGAAAAAAAGCACTTGTATATACGTCCGCGCATCTCTATACGGTAGTCCGTTAATCGGTCCGTCACGCTTAACTTTAAAATATAATTGTTATCGTCAAAATGAGCAGTTTCAATGGACGCATATCCCTTTCTGTTTTTAGTTGAGAAAGTAGAAGTAATGAGAGAATAAAAGACTAGGCCACATGACGAATAATCAATGTTTGGCGTGGTTCACTTGGGTATCCGCAATTATCTTGGGTAAAAGAAGCAGACAGTCAGTCCATTCCATGGCACACGGTTCTTTGCGTCAAATGTCAGTCAAACCTTTTGGCTTGGAAGACCATGGAATTGAATTTCTAGATTACATCGACCGTTTTTGTACACTGGAAATTCTCTCCTTCTCACTCTCTCTCTCTCTCTCTCTAGCTGTATATATTCCCCTATCGCCCACACGTTATCATGTTTTCCTCGAGCACATGTCATGCAGAGTTAGTTGGAAGAAAAAAAGGCAAAAATATTATCGATTATGTTTTATATAACATATTAGCAAAATTCCGAGTCTACGCAGATTTTCTCAGGTTTTCCATAACTTTGAAGTCTCTATTTACTTGCCTCCCCACGAGGGCAGAGTTAGACGCAAGGTCGGTTTTTGATATGTGGAATATTCACCTCGTCTAAAAGGGGCACTCTGGATTGGGACAACAACTAAAAATGACGTATCTTTTATATCCTCGATCAGTGAAGGGGATATCCTTCTAGACTGAGGCAACATGGAGAAATCTCAATGTTTAGTGTATTAGCAATTAGCTTGGATAAAAAGTAGACAGCAGTCCATTCCATGGCAAACGATTCTTGGCACCAAATGTCTATCAAACCTTTTGGCGTGAAAGACCATGGAATTGAACTTCTAGATGACATCAACCGTTTTTGTACACTGGGAATTCTACGATTCTCTCTCTCTCCTTTTCTTTCTCTCTCTAGTAGAAAAACAGATACTACACTTTGCTCCTAACCAGAAGGCCAAGTGACTTATCTTTAAAGTCAGGAAATTAAGTACTCTAATCATTAAGAATAGGTTTCTAAAATTCCCAAGATGAATATATTTCTTTATGGGTTATAATTTGTTAAGTTTATTTTATGTTATTAGAACGTTACTTATCTAACAGAATCGTAAAGCAATTTACAAATTTTAATATAAAAATGATGTATAAAGTAAATAAAAAGTAAGAATATAAATAAATGTGTTTACCTACAGTTCAAAATAGATTTTCTTCATTACCTTTGATTGTGTCTAAGGTCAGATTACCTTATTTAGATTTAAAAAGGATCAATCCCACGACGAAAAAAAAAATCATCATCATCATCATCATCATCATCATCATCATCATCATCATCATCATCATCATCATCATCATCATCATCATCATCATTGTCGTCATCATCATCGTCGTCGTCGTCATCATAATCATCATCATCATCATCATCCTCATGATGATGATGATGATGATGATCATGATCATGATCATGATCATCATCTAGTCGTGGTGGTGTCACGGATCCCCCTGACTCTCACGCCATCTCGCTCTATTCTCCATCACACCTGGTAGGTCTTCATAGGTGCATTGTGAGTCTTTAGATTTTTTTATAGGAAATCTTGAAAAGATGAGAGAAAGTCAAACCGAAAGACAATCATCTTTCAGTCTTAAATCTAACATATAAAATAATGTTGGCCGGATTTTAAAAGTTTAACCTACATAGCATTTGATCTGACAAATTAAACTTTCAGTTGTTATTGTTGTACTATTTTATTTCAATAGACTGACGTACTTCGCTACAATTTATTTATCAAAAACTTAATTCGATCAAGTAGTTTTCTAATATGTAGATCTTATATATATATATATATATATATATATATATCTATATTGTGTCTAAATAATGGGTGCCCTTATTTTAACATGTGGTTTATTGTATTTCTATTTTAGGTTTTTAGTTCATAGGTTTTCAGGTTTTAGTTTAGTTTAGTTGTTTTACTTATTTGTTTGTTTATTTATTCATTTATGTATTGTTAGCCCAAGATAAATTTGATTCTGTGCAGGCAGCTGTTTGCTATCTAACTACTACAGTTTAACAGATTTTGGGTGTCTTTAACATTTAGGATTTACAAATTTCTCATTCAGACATAATTTACACGGCTCGTCTCAATTTCTACATGTACTAGCCTGTCGTAATATTTTCCATTCAATTATTGGTGAGCGTCCATTTGCTTTGAGCTCCCAATAGTGGTTTGCTAGTGCTGTTTTAATTCGACGATATAAATATATATACGAAACTATCATATTCTGAAACTAATTAAATATACAAAAAATACTTGAAGCTATCTTTATTAAAACTCAGCAACCTACAATAACTAACATTACATATGAAACGGGTAACTATATTTTAAAACGTTTAACATTTTAAAATGTTTAACATTTAAAAATGTTTAACATAAATATAATTCATTCTGTTACGATAATTCTTGCGTCCCGAAACTTAAATTGTGAAACACTCTTTTGGAATTACACTGGTGTGTTGTTTTGACGTTTAACGACCTGACACAAGGCATTCTCAGCTGTTGTTTGAAATTCTCTTTCCTCTTCATCTTCTTGCTCATTGTTTTTTGCCGCTTGAAGATTATTCGAGGATGAATCGAACGTTCACGTAATACTTATTGAATGACAATTATTTGTTTATGATTATGACACAAAAACTAAGTAAATTGAAAAAATAAACAATGTTATGTTTAGCAATGTTTTCTTAGATAGAAGAATGCTGCCGAAATACACACACACACACACGCTATATATATATATATATATATATATATATATATATATATATATATATATATATATATATATATATATATACTTAATTTATTGATTATATATATATATATATATATATATATATATAGTAAGTTATAGAATATATATATGGGCATTAAGCTACACAGAGGCTCCCGCGTTTAATCCTCGGGGGAGTCTTCTGTGTAGCTTAATTGCCATAAATATATTTTCATAACTTACTAATTAGCTCTACTTACGTATCGAACACTGTTGAAGTGAATACTGAAAATTGATACATATAAAATTATATCTCCTTATAATATTCTATGTGGATACATTAAGTACTAATATATATATATATATATTATGTATATCCATGTAATATATATGTATATATATATATATTTATATATATATATATATATATATATATATATATATATATATATATATATATATATATATATATATATAAATGTTTTGAGGTACACAACTTATAAATGCATTTAAAAAGGATGCGCGGAAATCTCTCAAAGGCCCTTTCGACTATCATCTCGTCAGGAGAAAATCGATAGTTTTTAATCAATAATATCGTCGAAAGAAAGAGCAAACGGGGAATTAAAAGTGCCAAAATTAACGATGGAGCGATTAAAAGAAGTGACTTTAAAGATTTCGTTAAGAAAACGATTAAAAGGCAATAGGTTTCTTTCGACGATATTATTGATTAAAAACTATCGATTTTCTCCTGACAAGATGATTGTCGAAAGGGCCATTGAGATTTCTCCGCACTCTTTTTAAATGCATATATATATATATATATATATATATATATATATATATATATACGCATTTATATATATATATATATATATATATATATATATATATATATATATATATATATATATATATACACACATTTATATATATATACGCATTTATATATATATATATATATATATATATATATATATATATATATATATAATTACTTGATTGATTCTTCATAGGTTGGATTTGTAGGTTAACCATGTCATGTTGTTCGACGTGTGTATGTATGTAAGCATCTTATGTAGTTTAGTATGCTTCTTTGCGTGCGTAGAATGGTGAGTATGTATATATTTATATTCTGTTATGCATGTAATGCTTGTGTCTATGTAATCGCTAGTATGTGTGAGTCTTTAAGATAGTACAGAGCGAAAGTGGGAGTCTTGCATTTGGATTGTTGTGGTTATTTAAGAAAATGCCATATCTTCCATTTCCCACTGTTATGACTTAAGCCAAATTTGTTTGTTTGCATGTTGAATAGATACTGCTGCTGATAATAGTTCTTTCGTTTCGACATCTGATTTTTTTTGACAACTTGATTTCAGTATTTTAGTATGAACTTGTGACCCCTTGATGTACACGGTAGTACTGAAATATGCATTGATTTGAGTAAACCATCTTAAATGTGTTTATATATATGTTAGAAGCAATGTTGCTGTACAATCAACAGTTATTGTATAAACATCCGTCCTAGGACAGTATAAGCAACAAATATTTTAATGTTTTTTCTTTCTTTGGGGTTATGGTATAGTTTCGGTGATACCCTCCTAAATGGTAAATTTTACAAAAAGCGAATAATGTATCCTTCAAAAAGGATAACAAATTTGCATATTGCTTAAAAAAAACGAACTCTCATTAATTCACTATTCGTTTTTTTCCTGTTTTCTTATTGAATGATTCGTTATATTTAACTATTACGCAAATGTGTATATATTTATCCATATTTTATTCACATAATTATCTCCTAAACTAATGAACAGATCATTATAAATGTTGGAATATATATGCTAGACAACACGGTGAATCACATGGGCACACTATTGTTTTTATAAACTTTACAATTTAGGGGGTGCGCTTATACACACTCGCATCCGCCCTTCAAATGTTAAAATATGTTATATACACAAGTTTAATAGGGAAACGAATTTTAGTTATATTTAATACTGCATTTTCAAAGAATCGGTGCGTGCGTGTGACCGTTAATAATTAGTATAAGCTTAGTAAAATACTAAATTTATTATTATGAATTAGTCAACTGGTTAGGATCGTCGACTATCAACTGGAGATTCGATCCAAGCTTGATGCGGATGCTAGTCTAGCCTCACTGAAAAGCTGTGATACAGCGACACAGTCAGTCTGGCTGATGACTGTCGTTAGTGATATCGCCAGCTTTTATTTACCGTAATTCAAAGTTTTTTGTAAATAAACAAATGGAGCACTGTTTAGTAGCTGACAATGGTTATCATTATTGTAGTCAAGTGGTTAGTATCACCGAGTATCAACTAGATAGTCTTAGGTTCGATTCATGCTTCGGGCGGGTGCTACTTTACCGCACTGTAGAGCAGTGATACAACGAAACAGTTTGTATGTGGAAGATTTATAAATCTACAGGATAATTTCGTAAACTAATGAACGGATAATTATGAATTTTGGAATACATATTCTAGGCAACATGGTAGGTAACATAGGTACATTATTGTATTTGTAAATATTGTAAACATTAACATTTAGGGAGTGCACATACATATACACACATACACACACACACACACATATATATATATATATATATATATATATATAAATTCAGGTATGTGTATATGTTTATCTTTCTCTCTGTATTAATTTGTACAGGATACACTCATAACGTAATGAACCGATCATCATGAATTTTGGAACACAGCTGTTACGCGTAAGGATCGGTAATATTGGCTATATTTAGTTTAATTTAGTTTATACAAAAGAGGTAAAAAAAGTTATTTAATCCTTTCGTGAAAATTCAGATACTTCAGATTTTAACAATGGTTATTAGACATCAATTAATAAATATTCCCTATATTTAAGTTTTTTTAAAGTATTTAAAGGATTTTAAGCTACATAATATAATGTGATATTATAAACTTCTCCCCCAACACACAGCCAATAATATGAGTTCGGAAATTACTCAAAATAGTGAAAAATGATCAGGAAGTAAGATAGATTAGTGACAGTTGAGTGACCCAGACTTGGTGGCGCACTGACCATTAGGTGTTAGCTTTTGGGTAGCCAGAAGGCGATGGAAAGGCTGGCTGAGAAAACAAGCGGACGAAATCGGTTCCGCTGATTAGCTGGGGGTGACTGAGAGAAAGACCGGACATCTAGGATTTCCGGTCGAAAATAAATATATTTAGAAGACGAGTAGATTGGACAGATTAGATTGGAGTGAACCCGAGGAGTCAGAATTGTTCGAGTCAGAGTTGTCAGTAAGAGTTCAGTTAGAGATGTAGATCGGCTCGAGCAAACGATGAGAGGAGTTGACGAGTATTGATTTACTCCTCTCCAGGAGTTAGGCACAAGGCCAGTTTTTATCTTACTCCCACAAGTAAGATGTGACCCAAGGTCGGGTCAGGAAAGTGGGGTTTAAAAATTGCCTGGACAGCCCCGTCGGCATTCCCCGGTAGGGGCGCCTCACGCAGTAAGCAATAAACTTACTCCTCCCCAAAGAGGGGAGGCGAAGCCTGGAAGGGTGGACCTCCTAGAACTGCACAGGACAGACCCATAGACCGGCGTAAATCAAGCCCCGAAGGCCAAGACAATACCAGTCTATGGGGTGCAGTATCCATCGGAACAGATACTACACTTTGATCTTAGCCAAAAGGCCAAGTTGACGAGTAGATGATCTCGAGAAACGACAATGATGGTCTCAACAGATAAATTATCTCAGTTGAGTCTTAAGCTGAGATTCTGCATTTGAAAGATTGGAGCTGAACTAAGATGTGGACGCTGAAACACACAAACACATACACCCGTTACCAACAAATCATATACACAATGTATATATCTGAGTTTGTTTTTTTCTTGTGAGTCTACGTTGCTTTTTTTCAACGTACAAGTCAGTTCACGAAAAATATCTCTGCCGATAGGATAAGTAATCCGTTCTCTTTTTTAAAAAAAAAGGAACGCGTGTGCGTCCGTACCGTTATGCATTAGCATTAAAAGAAACTGATTTTCAAATATATATAGTTTAAATGACACTAAGTAATTGAATTGGGCAGAGTAGAACAGAAATAAAATACAATAATTAATAATAATAATAATAATAGATAATAAAAAATATAAAAAATTATAAAATAAATTAAATTAAAAATTAAAAAAACCCAAATAAAAACAAAAGTAAAAATAGTAAACGCTAAAAAGAAAGTGAATGAATCAAAATATAATAAATTGATTAATATACTGTTAATACTACTACTACTACTACTACTACTACTACTACTACTACTACTACTAATGTAAGATTGTTTAAGTAATAAAATCATATAAAAATATATATGAATAGATAGACATATCAACAAAAATATATATCTAGATGCATGAATATAGGAATATTAGATTTAATGAAGGTAGCTTAAAATGAATATAAACACAAACAAGAAATTGAGTAACATAAATTAATTATATAGAATTATATAAACAATTAAGATAGATATATTAAAGTATAGATGCCTATACATATATATACAAATACACACATACACACATATACATATATATATATATATGTATATATATATATATAAATACACATACATACACACACCTATATCAATCAATACGCTATCCATGAATAGCAATAATAATAATAATAATAATAATAATAATAATAATAATAATAATAATAATAAAATTATGTAAAAAGGTATAACAATGAATGGATAGATATATAAATTAAAAAATATATAAATAGATATATCAATGAATATCAACTGAGGTTCCTTAAAGCGAATATATACTTCAGAAAATAAATTATGTAGTGACAAGAATCTAAATAGAAAGATGGATGGATATATTAATAATTAATTTATTAATATATCCATCCATCCATCGCGTGAACTGACTTGAACATTGAAAAAAGAATGAACGCTGCACGCTTTTGAAAATTCCAGTTTTTTCAACATTTTAAATTTTTCTTCATTTTCTTCATTTCTTATCATACTTTGACAAAGAGCGGAAGACTGCTCGAAATATCAGAATAAAATATAATATTTACAAAATCAGCATCATATTTATGCTTCATACATCACTAATCATCATTTAAACATTATATATATATATAGTCTCAGAAGTTTCTCAACCATTAAAACTATATAAAAAAAACAAAAAACAACAACTTTTAGTCCCAAGTCGTTCAGTGGAAAATCACTCATGTAAGTCAATTTATTTTTTACAGTTATTATATTAGTTTGCTTCTAAAATTATTTAATGGATCATCAGTTGTTTACCATGAAAAACTGTTTCGGGAATTTAAAAACAAGACAGTATTTAATTTCATGGCTTCCCAGCAGAGTTGATCAGACCCCACTCCCCTTAAAAGACAAAAACATAAACGTTCCGTATATATATATATATATATATATATATATATATATATATATATATATATATATATATATATAGTGGGATAGTCCTTAAGTTTGGAACAGTTGCATGAGCAACTATTTTGTATCGATGTACGTTAGTTTAAATGAGATCGTAATTCGCCTATACGAGATTCATATGCGCCAACATATTTTGGTGCCAATAACAATACACAACGTTAACTTCAGTTCACTGTTTTTCTTCAAGCCGACAGGACGTATTTCCGTCCTAATCTAATTCTGTTTTGTTTACAGGCGGACGAGATGCCGAACTCCAGGATGTGGCATTATTTGACCGACATGCATCAGCCCATTGTACCATCTCTGTTTTGTTGTTGTGTTCTCTGTGAATAGACATTTATTTGGTTGTGGAGCAATTATTTATTTCTAGACAAAAGTAACTAACCCCTTCTACAATGTTGCACCTGCACGTGTCAATTTTTTTAATCAACCATTTTACACTTTTTAAAACATATATGAATTTTTATTTTCCAACAAATGACCATTTTCTTCTTTTCACCTTAGAAGATTACATTTTAGCTTGTTTTTTTTTTTCAGCAAAAGAGACATTTTGCCTCTGGCAGCATAACAAAGACATTCTTGTTCAAGCTTATCAGTCATATACTCTATTTCTTTTGCATTTCTCATGTTCTTTCCATTTATTCTCATGTTCTACTATTATCAATAAAGTTTCTCTTGTTTTATCAACTAAAAGCCTAAGCAGGGCGTTATGTAGCAGTTGTATGAGCGAATTATTTTGTATTGATGTACGTTAGTTTCAACTGAGATCGTCATTATTTATTTAGAGGAAGAATGGTCACTCTTGAGTAACATTTCTATTTCCGTCGCATTCAGCCAGACGTACTAACTCTTCCAAGTAAATTCGTCATTATGACTTTCTTCCTGATTTAAACCTTCTGAATTGACTCCCAGCTGAAGTTGGCGACACAAGTAAAAGTTCTTGAAATTTTGAATGTGAATAAAATAAAAATAAAACTTTGAATGTAAATAAAATAAGAAAATACTTATATCCAACTTTTAAATATGTTAATACTATAATTTTATTAAATCGAGGAAGTCTATGTGCGATTGCTTGTCAAAATAAAGTTGACAACCTTTCAACAAATCGAATCAATATTGTCTTGCTTAAAAATCAATGGGTAATATAATCTTTCGATCGATTTCTTTTCGTACGAGAATATCCGCCAAAGTAGATCCGGTAGTTATCATACACGAATCACATGACACTCTATATATCAATATCTTTTTTCTTACTAACGTCATGTGGTCTTTTTATTCTTTCTGGAGAGATATGTTTTATATGTAAAAGAGGTGGAAAATGGAAATATACAAATAGCTCTGATTGGTTGAGCGAGATCGCACCGTAGAATATATGGCATGTTTAGAATAGTTAGAGTTAAGGATGAGTTGATTTGAGAAACGGTAGCACATAGAAGCTCTTGGAGGTTAATGTTATAATTTTTAACTCAGAAGAGAAATTGTAAAAGAAGTTTTCCATCAGTCTATTCTGCAACTAATCACACGACCGGTGAATAATTTGGTGTCATCAATATGTTGTTTGTCCGTGTTTTATCCACATAGCCATTCCCCAGATTTGTTATTGACTAATCCTGATGTTTGACATAATGGTTAGACTCTGAAACCGGGGTTCAATCCTCGGTCTAGCCATACCAACGATTAAAAAATATACTTGATTTACTTTTGCTAAACACTCAGCATTATAATGTGAGGATCTAAGATTACTGGGGTAATGCTGGGAAAGGAGTAGCGCCTTACCTTATATAATGTTGGGAAAGGAATAGCGCCTTACCTTATATAATGCTGAGAAGGGAATAGCGCCTTACATTATATAATGCTGGGAAAGGAGTAGCGCCTTACCTTATATAATGTTGGGAAAGGAATAACGCCTTATTAATATAATGCTGGGAAGGGAATAGCGCCTTACCTTATATAATGCTGGGAAAGGAATAGCGCCTTACCTTATATAATGCTGGGAAAGGAATAGCGCCTTACCTTATATAATACTGTGAAAGGAGTAGCGCCTTATCTTATATAATACTGGGACAGGAATAGCGCTTTACCTTATATAATGCGGTGAAAGGAGTAGCGCCTTACCTTATATAATACTGGGAAAGGAATAGCGCCTTACCTTATATAATGCTGGGAAGGGAATAGCGCCTTACCTTATATAATGCTGGGAAAGGAATAGCGCTTTACCTTATATAATGCTGGGAAAGGAATAGCGCCTTACCTTATATAATGCTGGGAAAGGAATAGCGCCTTACCTTATATAATACTGGGAAAGGAATAGCGCCTTACCTTATATAATGCTGGGAAAGGAATAGCGCTTTACCTTATATAATGCTGGGAAAGGAATAGCGCTTTACCTTATATAATGCTGGGAAAGGAATAGCGCTTTACCTTATATAATGCTGGGAAAGGAATAGCGCCTTACCTTATATAATACTGGGAAAGGAATAGCGCTTTACCTTATATAATGCTGGGAAAGGAATAGCGCTTTACCTTATATAATGCTGGGAAAGGAATAGCGCTTTACCTTATATAATGTTGGGAAAGGAATAGCACCTTACCTTATATAATGCTGGGAAAGGAATAGCGCCTTACCTTATATAATGCTGTGAAAGGAGTAGCGCCTTACCTTATATAATGCTGGGAAAGGAATAGCGCCTTACCTTATATAATGCTGTGAAAGGAATAGCGCCTTACCTTATATAATACTGGGAAAGGAATAGCGCCTTACCTTATATAATGCTGGGAAAGGAATAGCGCTTTACCTTATATAATGCTGGGAAAGGAATAGCGCCTTACCTTATATAATGCTGGGAAAGGAATAGCGCCTTACCTTATATAATTCTGGGAAAGGAATAGCGCCTTACCTTATATAATGCTGGGAAAGGAATAGCGCCTTACCTTATATAATGCTGGGAAAGGAATAACGCCTTACCTTATATAATGCTGGGGAAAACCTATATAATGCTGAGAAAGGAGTAGCACTTCACCTTATATAATGTTGGGAAAGGAATAGTCCTAAATTTATAGTTGAGCGTGTAGCCAACGAAGAGGAAGCCTTAGACTTGTTCGCGACTATGATGAAGACACGAAAAAGAAAATAGTTTAAGAAAGTATCGATTAGAAAACTGTCAAATGTATTTAGATGTTTAGTCTCGGATTTTTCTTAGATGTGGATTGATAATTTGTATTATTTGGATCATTCTGATTACTATTCTGATCTTTTACGTCGAGTTCGTTTTGTTTATACGTTGAGTGGCCGCAACCGCCATACTTTCCCTTCTCCAATTATCTCGGATAAAAAGCCGTTTTCAGTCATTCACTACTTACTACCCGATGTACCTATGCAGATTATTATCTGATTGCCGAATGGTAATAATAAATATCAAATGGTTATTATAATACAATTTAACGGTTATAATAATATTATTTATAGATTATGATAATGATAATAGTAATAATTAAACAATTAATTCTAATAGTTTATAAAATCAGTATAAAAAAGCACAGAAATGACTACGTGTAGTTGCTCGGTTGAAAGGAATTGTATTCTATATAAAAATATAGTATACAATATGTTTTATAATATATTTATAATAAATAATAGGATAAATTGTAGTTTATTATATTATTTTGTTTTTTTTACTATTAAATAGATTTTTGTAAAAAAATGTATATCGAAACAGTGTTGCGGTTCGTTGCTGAAGTAACATGTATGAGGATACACTTAATAAATTTGCAATTATTTATATTTTATGTTTTTTATAAAGTTGATATACAAACTTATAGTTAGTCAGAATTAAAAAAAATCTCTTTGACATTGAAAATTTATCTGATTATTCCTCTATGATAGTCAGATCAAAAGGATATCGGATTTACATACGGGTATCTATCAAAATACACAAGATTAAAATAAAAATCTGATTCAGCTTTGATAACCTAAAACTAAAACCAAAAACGAATTATATCAAAGGATATTTTTGATGAGGGAACGTATATAAATATAATAATATATAAATATAACAACTTTTTACGTTATTCAAACATAATGCATATTTTAAACGATGCATACGGTTTATTGGCCAGTCAATATCTTCCTTATAGCTGTGACAGTTTGTGAGTTCTTATTTCCTCCAGCTGTATTTGTGAATACTTGAACTAAGTATAGCTGGGAGTATACGTTACGCTATAAATGTTATATTTCAACGTTTCATGTTGTTTTCAATACAACACGTATTAAAATAGACGTCAATTTCAGTAAAAATAATTTTATATCTTAGAATATTATGAAAAATCAATTATTCTTTTAATTTTGAAAACAACTTCATTACAGAACATTAAAGAACACATCTAACACAGATTTATATACCACTAGCAGAAGAACCCGACGTTGCTCGGGATTGAATGAGGATCACTATTAACTCATTCTCCACCATGCTCATAACACCATATTACTTTCTTTGTTTTTACTGGCCCCTCTCTTCGTTTCGCCGCCTAATATAGTCGGAAGAAGCTAAAAATGTTTAAAAGCTCTCTGAATTAGATGCTTATACATATGCTTTACATTCCATTATAATCGAATATATGTATTTTAAGTTTTAAAGGTGTTCTATCCCCATGTGTCACTTAGAGGTAAGGACACGTAAATATTCGGCACATAACGTCAAGATTCGGGACCACTTCCATTGTCTTCCACGGAGAATTTTATACATATCATACGAATGTCATCAAAATCAAAATAGGATATATTTGAAATTTTAAAGGAGGTTCGGTCCCTCTGGCTTCCTTAGGTTAGGAAGACACATAGAGATTCAGGACCACTTCCATTGTCAGCCCAAGAAAATTTTATACATATAATTTAAATTTCATAAAAATAGGATGTGTTTACAATTTTAATGTAGTTATGTCATCATAGTCCCTTTAAGGTGTACTTAGAGATTCTGGAACACTTCCATTGTCTTCTCCGGGAAATTTTACATGAGAATACACTTTAAGATTTTATGTAGATTCTCTAACTTTTCTTTATATAGGCAACACACATACATCACGCAAACAAACAGACACACATACATTTAGTTTTCTCTCTATATAGATAAATTTCTATAATTGTTCGACAAGTCCCGAAGTTCTCTTTTAGCTCATGATCGTTGCAATAAGTTGAAAAAGGATATTCTCGACGCATTATCACACAAGGTAGTTAGACTTTTTTCTTAAAAAAGATTCTATTAACGGAATACAATATAAGGCGATGAGAGGTTGATGACTGGAAGTTAGGTTAGTTTCATGGCGGAACACTTGTTATATGTCTGCCTCTGTCTGTAGAACAGTTCTCTCTAACTTCAGTCGTTACAAAATCCAAAATCAAACTTTATAATACCTGTTTGTTACTATTGTTACTAATTACTATTTTACTTATAGCTGCGACGAATTGTGAGTGTATAATTACCCCAGTTGTAACCTCGAGTACTTGAACTAAGTATAGCAGAGAGTACACGTTATACTAGCATTGTTTCTACAAAAATACAGTAAAATTGCTGTAACGTTTGTGTAAAGTTTATGTAAAGACAGTAATCCTTTATTTTAAAATTCTATGAAAAATTAGTTACTCGTTTTATTTTAACGACGTTTTCAGTTCATATGTTATATAATAAGATTTATAAAAAATATACCATTACTTGATTATTTTTTTTATAAGTACTGAAATCAAAGTTCTTTCCTAGGTTGTGGTCGTTATTATGTTGTCGAGCTTGTTAAAAAAGCTGCACTCTGTGCAATATCGAACAGGGTAGTTAGAATTCTTTTAACGAAAATTATATTTCAAACGTAAACGTGACAGTTCAAGGAAAATGGTGTTTCAAACTTAAGCGTCACAATTCGACGAAAATTCTATCTCAAAATTAAGCGTGATAGTTCAAGGAAAATGGTGTTTCAAACTTAAGCGTCACAATTCGACGAAAATTCTATCTCAAAATTAAGCGTGATAGTTCAAGGAAAATGGTGTTTCAAACTTAAGCGTCACAATTCGACGAAAATTCTATCTCAAAATTAAGCGTGATAGTTCAAGGAAAATGGTGTTTCAAACTTAAGTGTCACAATTCGACGAAAATTCTATCTCAAAATTAAGCGTGATAGTTCAAGGAAAATGGTGTTTCAAACTTAAGCGTCACAATTCGACGAAAATTCTATCTCAAAATTAAGCGTGATAGTTCAAGGAAAATGGTGTTTCAAACTTAAGCGTCACAATTCGACGAAAATTCTATCTCAAAATTAAGCGTGATAGTTCTAACAAAAATGGTGTGTCAAAGTTAAGCTTTACAGTTCAACGAAAATTCGTGAGAGTTGAACGAAAATGCTATTTTATACTTAAGCTTGACAGTTCCACGAAAAGGTGTTTCAAACTTAAAACCGTGACAGTTAAACAAACATTTTTCAATCATTAGCGTGACAGTAAAACAAAAAAGTGTATTTTAAACTTAAGCCTGACAGTTCAACGAAAATTCTATTTAAAACTTAAAAGCGTGACAGTTGAACAAACATTCTATTTCAAACTTAACCGTGACAAACCGACGAAAGTGCAATCTCGACATAAGACGGACCGACAGACTGCGACTCTTTGTAAAGATACGTGGGCGTATCCAACATTCAATGTAGAAACATTTTTAACACACAGAACCGAAAAAATTGTCTGTGTCAGTACAGTCCATCGATTTTTCTTTCTGAAGAAAAAAAAAATGTTAACACGAATTATTTACGATGACAAGTACGTAGATGACCTTTCTGAAAGAAAAGAAACATTTCCGGTATTTTTGTCTCCGTGTCAGCAGAGAGGAGGCCAGTAGAATATGATGGATAGGTTACGTATTTTGAAAGAAAAATGATTGCGATTCGTGTTCAATTTCAGTCAAAAGAAAGAAGCACTTTCAAATAACGAGGTTACAAACTACTTCCATTCGTGTATAACATTAGTACATCATTCTATTATCAATAAATGTTGATGTTGCTGTTAAACAAGTCAAACTTCTGCATAGGGTTCACGAAGATCGTGCCTCACGATCGTCTGGTCTGCATGAAGATCTGCTCGTTGGTCGCAGCTATTTGATAACTTGCAAGATTGCAGGTTTTTATCCCAGACACCGAGAACGGCAAGGTCCAGCGGTTGCATGCGAAGTCGGGGATGTTTGACCAGAACACACAAACAAAATAGCGTAAAAGCAACGCTGTCTCTCTTACTCAAATGATTTGCGATTTCGCGCCTGCATGTCTCTGCTTGCTAAACGCAGAGGCAGAGGCGACGAGAGTACGACGGATCCTGAAGTCGACTTCATCTGGATTTTCACCAGAGCTTACGTAGACGAGTAGCTCTTAGATTATTTACCCCGCCTAATAAACCGGGCGTTCGGGTCTGGATTTACGCCGGTCTATCGGTTGTCGGTCCTGTGCAGTTCTAGGAGGTGCACCCTCCCAGGCTTTGCCTCCCCTCTTTGGGGAGGAGTAAGTTTATTGCTTACTGCATGAGGCCCCCCTACCGGAGAATGCCGACGGGGCTGTCCAGGCAATTTTTAATGGCCAAGGCGATCAAATTCTCGAGCGCTGGTTTTTCAATTCCCACTTTCCCGACCTTGTGTCACATCTTACCTTGTGGAAGGAAGATAAATCGAAGCTCTTCGATTATCACGTTTCTACTCATCCTACTAAAACCGGGAAGAGTTGGACTTTATAAGCAGATGTTGCTTTTTAACCTTAGAAAAAAATTGATAGTATTTTTTTTATTTCATGGCCTATCAATGCTTTGAATTATGTGATGCCGAAACAAAACACATTGTATATGGTTTCTATTGTACACTCCTAATGAGAAAACAGTGAAGAACGCGCCATACCCTTTCAAACAAAGGGTGTAATACCCATTGGAAGAAATTAGGTAATGAGGGAGTAAGACAATTAAGTACTGATTGGTTATAAGCTAGAGTAGGCACTGGCTAGCTGTAATAACAATCCTAAAATTTAAATCCATGCAATAGACCTGATGATTTCATTTGGCAATTAAACACAAACGTCTCTATGTAACTTACTTTCCATAAGTAGATTTTAATACTCTCTCTCTATCCCCCCTCTCCTCTCTCATATATATATATATATATATATATATATATATATATATATATATATATATATATATATATATATATAAAATTGAAATAAAAGCCAAATTAGCAATACAAGATTAATTAATTTTTTTTTTTTCTTACATTAATCCTATCGATTACGGAATAAAATTCCTTCTTCAGGGGTGACCAGTATTGAGTCATTTTTTTTTTTTTTTTTCATCAAAAAACAAGAATAAAGAAACTTATTTCTTTGTTAATTTGACAAACGTCTTAGATGGTACGACGTCATCGCCTTGATGTTATGAAATGGCGGTAGGATTCAAAACCGGTGACGAACGAGAGATGCGTTGGCACGCTGTCGAGTAATGTGTGTGTTTTTCGTTCAAGTTTTAAGTATTGCATGGAAAGTTTATAAAATTGAAATAAAAGCCAAATTAGTAATACAAGATTAATTTTTTTTTTTCTTACATTAATCCTATCGATTACGGAATAAAATTCCTTCTTCAGGGGTGACCAGTATTGAGTCATTTTTTTTTTTTTTTTTTTCATCAAAAAACAAGAATAAAGAAACTTATTTCTTTGTTAATTTGACAAACGTCTTAGATGGTACGACGTCATCGCCTTGATGTTATGAAATGGCGGTAGGATTCAAAACCGGTGACGAACGAGAGATGCGTTGGCACGCTGTCGAGTAATGTGTGTGTTTTTCGTTCAAGTTTTAAGTATTATTCAGTTAAAACTATTTTTTAATAGTTCAATATTTATTCCCACAATATTTCATAGTGTAGGGACTGTACAAGTTCCGAAGCATCACCTTACTTTTTTATTACAATTATATTGTCTTGTTTTTGGTTAAAAAAACTTTTTATGGGGAAATAACAACAACACACGCACACACACACACACACACACACACACACACACACACACACACACACACACACATATATATATATATATCGAAACTGGCTAGATATAGTCATGCTGATGAGTTGTATACACCGAAACACGTGTTTGTGGTTCCATCCATTGGATTTGTTGAACACTGTGTGACAGCTTACTAGCTGTTCGCTTGTAAATACATCAATAGACTTTATTTCGCATAGCTGTTGGGTTGGCCGCATGCACTAAGGAGTTCAGACTTGAGTTAAAAGGTAACTCGTGTCTGGAGTTCGAACCGTTGACTGACAAAACAGTTATCTTTACATTGACGATTCCCCCCTCCCCCCCAAAACATATATGTATGTAGATAATAATTAAAAAATGTTTATTATATATATATATATATATATATATATATATATATATATATATATATATATAAATGTATTGTAGAGATGTGACTAGATGATCTTTTTATAAGAAAAAGAGATGTTATTATATTGGCTATATCACTGCAAATGTATCCAGAGAATATATATATATATAATATACAGAAACATCATATATAAAAAATAAATTCTTTTTTACATAGATAATTTTCTAGTTTTTACACTATACTGTCGAATATATTATCGAATTTTATACACCCCCAAGCACCCCCCCCACATATATATATATATATATATATATATATATATATATATTAATATTGGGATCATGTATCTGTCTGTCTGTCTGTTTATCTGTCTGAAGCCGAAACTATACTATACTATTGTACTTATTATGAAATAGTATAGTATATACTATTTCAGACTGATGTACTGTCTTTCAATGCTTAATTCAGAGGGCATAGTGTAGTGTAGTATCTGTTCTGTTGTCATCATACCTTCCTCCCAGGCATTACCTCTACTTTTTGAGGAGGTGTGGAGATAGTGTAGTATCTGCTCTGTTGTTTTGATACTTTCCTCTTTACATTACCTCTTCTTTTCTGAGAGGTGTAGAGGTAGTGTAGTATTTGTTCTGTTGTCATGATATCATACTCCCAGGCATTATACCCTCCTATTTTGGGAAGTGTGGAGTCTAGTATCTGTTATGATACCGGCTTCCCAGGCATTACCTCCTCCTATTTTTAGAGGTGTGGAGGTAGTGTAGTATCTGTTCTGTTGTCATGATACCATCCTCCCAGGCATTGCCTCTTCCTTTTTTTGGGAGGGAATGTAGTATTTGTTCTGTAGTCAGTATACTACCCTCCCAGAGATTAACTTTTACTTTACTTTTTTAAGGGGGGTAATGCACTATCTATTCTGTTATTATGATACCATCCTCCCAGGTAATACCTCTTCCTTTTTCAGGGGGTTAATGTAGTATATGACTTACCTGCTTTCTGATTATTAAGTGTAACGTTCTATTACGAACGCACAGAAAGTTCTATTTAAAGAAAGATAGTTTTATTTATTAAAATAAAGGATAGGGTGCTTTTTTCTTTTTTATATAAAAAAACAAACACATTTTACTGAGCAATTAAATAAAACTAGCAACTATTTGCTAGTATATATAATTATGTATTATTATTATTATTCAATGAAGTTGTATTACGAATTTCAGAGCACACACACACATATATATATATATATATATATATATATATATATATATATATATATATATATTATAGGTACATTCAAATGACCAAAGTAACAATCAACACATAGCCATACATTTCACAGTGGCTAAGTGGTTAACGAATTGGACTCAGGATGTAGGTGTTCCAGGTTCGAATCCAATTCGTTCCACAGAAACACTTTTATCAAAACCCACACCTGACCTTGTGTCTGACTTCTTGGAGAAGAGATAAATAAAATACCTTTCATATATTCTTACGAATTCTGAATCTTCATACATCGTCAGGCGACCACAACCATACTTACCTTCTGTTCTTTCAATCTTTTTGCTTTCATATATCGGAAAATTCCTGTAACCTCTCTTTCTCTCGAGGACAAACACATTTTTTGCAATATGTCTATATTGTATTTTAAAATTTATTCATGTTTATTCCGTCCAAATTCAATGCCTTTTATACATCTGACGCGCGTTTCACAGCAGAATCAAGAGAAATACACACGTGTCAGATGTTGAAATAGCATTGAATTTGGAAAGAATAAGCATAAATACATTTTTAAAAATACAATATAGACATAATACACAGATTTGTTTGTCTGTGAAACAAAGAGAAATTACTGGTAATCACCGATATATGAAAGCAAAAAGATTGAAAGAACATAAGAAAAGCTTGGTTGTATTCGCATGTCGACATGTGGAGATTAAGAAATTGTAAGAATAAATGAAAGGTATGATTATGGATTGATTGTTCCTTCGGTTATTGAAATGCACCTATAATATATATATATATATATATATATATATATATATATATATATATATATATATATATATATATACACATATATGATTCAAATCCATCATAACGTTGAGAGACTTACGTGTTTTTTCTTCTCTCAATCGTTTTCTCCAACTTAAACAATTTTCCCCTCATGTCTAATTTTTCAGTTTTTAATTTTATCGTTCTGACGTTTCCTCTCAGAGGGTCAGACGATAAGGCCTTAAGGAAAATTTTTGCAATTTTCTTTTTTTCCACCCGTCCGTTTCATTGCTTAAAAAATGTTTCCTCTGAAATTCATCCTACGATTTGGTTGTACGCGAAATTTACTTACATTATATATATATATATATATATATATATATATATATATATATATATATATATATATATATATATATATATATATATTTGAACAATTTGTTTGTCGTACAGAATTTTAGCAAGGTTTTAAATAGGATGAACGGAGTCATAGCGAGTCGATGACAATATCACAAGAAAAAAAAGAGGACATTTATAGTAATATATTTAATTGTCGGAAGACATTCGATTAAAGACTTATAAAAAGAATAAAAAAATGTGTCGGTTGAAAGGTACCTTGAGATTTAGTTTGTTAATTTTAGTCGATCATTTTATTCTATTCGCTATGATTCCGTTCATTCGATTTAAAACCTTGATATATATATATATATATATATATATATATATATATATATATATATATATATATATGTATTACTTATATGTATGTATAAAATTAATAAATATATATATATATATATATATTAACGAAAAATACGGAAAGACCGGACTCGGATTAAATTTTAATTTTAATTCTTTTTGGATTTATTTAAAGTCTTTTAATCAAGTCCTTGATTTTAAATTCGACGTGTTTTTTTTTTATTACTTTTTCATTCTTTCGTAAGCTTAATACTTACACCCATATTCTTACCTTAGCCTTTTCTAAAAGACACATAATGAACCATCAAAACATTAACGGCCAAATATACGCTCCTAATAAAAATTGAATCATGAGAATTGTATAGAGATATTTCCAATTTTTTTCATTTAAAATTTTTTTTCGAATTTTAAATCTCAACTGTAACATTTCAACCTCCCTTTTTTCGAACATGATTTTTTTTTGTGGAGGGGGGGGGGGCGCTGTCAAAATTTTTGTTTTGTTTTTCAACTACAAATATTTATTACTTTGGGTAGGGAGGGTAAAAAAATATTTTGGGGTTTGGGCGGAAATTTTTTTGGGGGTGCTTCCGAAATTTTTTTTCGGGGGTGGAGTCGAAATTTTTTTTTCAACTAAAAAGATTTCTTTGGAAAGTTTTTATTGGGGTGGAGTCCCCAATTTTTTTTTTTTGAACTACAAAGATTTATGGCTTTGGGTGGAAGAGGGTAATTTTTTGGGAGGGGGGTCGGAAATTTAGTTTGGGGTGGGGTCGAAATTTTTTTTTTTTGTTAACTAAAAATATTTCTTTGGGTCGGGAAGGGTAAAATAACAAATTTAGGCGGGGGGTAAAAAATAATTTGTGTCCGAAACAAATAAAATCAATGTCTAACAACCCAAGAAATATGACTGGGGTGCCATCGGTTTATGGGTGAGCGTTCATTTCTGACGCAGCAGCCTAGCAAAAATAGACGGCCGCTAGTACATATAATTATTATATATTATGTATTATTATAAGCCCCTTCCAAGTAAAATTGAAAGATTAAAAATAAACATTCTCCTAAAAGCTTCAGTGCAACGCCCCGACTCTGTCGTTGAGTTCTGTCGAATGTTAAGATGTTTATCCTCGCCGATTTCAGTGTAAACATCACTTAATATCTCCGTTATTACGTGGCAGTCTCTCGTAACTTAATAAGACTAGCTGAACGCCTACAGATTCAAGGTGTATCTGTGAACCGGGTTTGCGCTTTATGACCGTCTGAGATTGTTATTTCCCTGCACTGATGATAGCTATACGCTCGAAATGACGTCGTACGTAGGTAAAATATTAAAATATAATTTAATATTATATATATATATATATATATATATATATATATATATATATGTATATAAGTATGTTAACATTTATGAAGGCTGACAGCAATGCAGAAAACCGGAATGGTGAAAGAGAGAGCGAAAAAATATCAGTAAAATATTAAAAATAACTCGAAATGGAGGAACATTAAAAGTTCAATCCGTCTTAGACAGATTAAACTTTTGTTTTCTTTTTTAAGAAGGGGAGGAGTTTCTCACAAAATATCAAAGATGTTCAACTATCTCAGATGTTATCAATATTTTAACCGTAAGTCTAATATTTACTGATATGATATGTGAAAGATCTATTGAAAAATAAATAGATAATTGTGAAGATTTATACCCAAAATATTGTCTTCGGTTTTTCGTACATCGTCTCTTTCACCTTTTCGATTTTCTGCATTGCTGTCACCCTTAATAAATACCCACACACTTCTTTACCACCAATGCCTCAAACAAACTAATATATATACGTGGATATATTGACATGACGTAATACGACGCCTTATCAAGGGCTAAATGTTATACAAGGTTGAGATTGATGTGGGGTTTAGCCATTATTGATCGCCATAATGTCGCCCATCGCAATGAGGTGTTCAGTAATGGCCATTTATCGGGCTGGTGAGATCCGACCGACTGTGAAGAAAATGGTTATGAAAACCTAAAGTTAGTGTTAATTAAGTTCTTTATCAACGTCACGTTTCACCTTTTTCAGGCCTTATCAAATCCCATATACGAATGAACACTAAAAAAGAAAGAAATGATTGGACAGGCATATTTTTTATCTATTCATACATGTATTGTGTCGTTTGCTGTTCTAAATGGAAACAGCTTCGTGGTAGAGCACTCGATTTGCAAGTTAAAGAATAAAGATTCGCATTTTAATAGCCTTGCTTACCTCGCCGATGACCCCATTGTGTTTTCGTTGTCTTCAAGCTAGGCTCAAAGTGTAGTGTCTGTTCTGTCTTCGTTCGGAGAAGGAGAGACCCTTCTTGTTTGGGTCAATTTTCATATTTGTCGCATCCAGAATGCCCCTTTTGGGGGAACTGGATAACCCTCACATGAAAAAAACAACCCTTCTCTATGACTTTGCCATTGTAGGGAGGCAAGTAAATAGAGACTCAAGCAATTAGGGGAAATATTAAAACGCCATCTGCAAGACTACTCTGGTCTGAATATCGATTTTTTTAAGCGAAAAAAAGTAAAAAAATGTAATTCTCAGATATGTAATCATGATTATATCAGATATGATGGTGTGTTATGATTATGGTCATGGTTATGGTTATGGTTATGGTTATGGTTAGGGTTAGGGTTAGGGTTAGGGTCATGGTCATGGTCATGGTCATGGTCATGGTTAGGGTTATGGTTATGATTATGGTTAGGGTTAGGGTTAGGGTTAGGGTTATGGTTAGGGTTATGGTTAGGGTTAGGGTTAGGATTAGGGTTAGGGTTATGGTTATGGTTATGGTTATGGTTAGGGTTAGGGTTAGGGTTATGGTTATGGTTATGGTTATGGTTAGGGTAATGGTTATGCTTATGGTTATGGTTATGGTTATGGTTATGGTTATGGTTAGGGTTATGGTTAGGTTTAGGGTCATGCTCATGGTTAGGGTTAGGGTTAGTGTTAGGGTTAGGGTTAGGGTTAGGGTTATGATTAGGGTTATGGTTATGGTTAGGGTTAGGGTTAGGTTTAGGGTTATGATTAGGGTTAGGGTTAGGGTTAGGGTTAGGGTAGGTTTAGGGTTAGGGTTATGATTATGGTTATGATTATGGTTATGATTAGGGTTATGATTATGGTTAAGGTTATGATTATGGTTATGGTTATGGTTATGGTTATGATTATGGTTAGGGTTATGGTTATGGTTATGGTTATGGTTATGGTTATGGTTATGGTAAGGGTTAGGGTTAGGGTTATGGTTAGGGTTATGGTTATGATTATGGTTATGGTTATGGTTATGGTTATGGTAAGGGTTAGGGTTATGGTTAGGGTAAAATAAATAAGGGTAGTTATTTAACAACAAACAGAATGACAAACCACATCGAAGTGTTGAGAAATAGAAGACTGCGAACCGACGACTTTTCCCTGTCATTAAGCATGGCGGAAATACAATATGTCTCTCTTTGTTTCTCTCCTTCTTTCTTCCTTCTCCTTCTCTCTCTCTCTCTTTGATAAATACTTTAATCTCAATAGCTCAGGTTATAACGGAGCGTCTTTAATGTTTCCCTTAACTTTATCACTATTAGGTCAGAAGAATTGCGCTTAGTTATTATGCAAACATTACTTCACTATAAACTCTTTAACGATCAGGCATACTATCAGGAGTTGGCAGTTGTTTCATGTGACAGAACTACGCATTCGAAACAATTACTTCGCTAAAGTGTTGGACGGCCTCTAGATGCTCTATGATCACAACCCCTACAATTAATTTATTCATCTATCGCTGGAATATGCAATAGAACAACTTACGAATCTGCTTTCGACAGCATTTTATAGGGTATGTTAAATGCAACTTTGTTGGTCATTTTTACTGAAAAGTTATTCGTATCTCTTTTAAGAATTAATTACCAGATGACACTAGATTCATTCTCTTATATTTGAGTTCTGGTATTCTGCCTTGCGTTCACCTGATCCTTATTTATATGGACAGATAACGTACATCTCCCGTTTTGTTACTCATTTTATGATTAGCTGTTTCTTTCGATACTTCTGCAGTTTACGGACCGTGACATTTTTTAGATAAGATTTTCTAGTTCAATTCAATTTTTACGGTATCTTTTGTTTATTAAATTGTTAAGCCAAAGTATCGAATAGTTAATAAATCCCCCCTTCCCATGTTAAGAATGGCTTTCTAAATAACAACGTAAATGAAGAAGTACCGTTTTTTCATCCAGCTGATATGAAGATCAAATATTTGACTCCGATGAGTTTAGCAACAAACAGATATTTTATGATAAGAGACCAAAATTACACATGGGGTGCGCCTACCTTACCAATGATAATAAAGAAATACGGAGAACACCTGAAGCCAGATGTGAGTGGACGACTTTATTGTGATTCATACAGTAGCTTACACAAATATACGTCGTTTAGTCTCTCCTAATCTTTTTTACTCGGGCTTAATTTGAAGACGTTTGATACGAATCATTTTTGATATATCAAAAACTTCACTTTTACTTCTATTTCTACGGACAATCACGTTCTGTTAATCGTTATTTATAATGTCGGTTCGTTCATTACACTGATAGAACGATTAAAACGCCAAATGCATATGCAAAATAAAACTTAGATTAATTAATTTGCATATTACTTTGCAAAAGAACATCTCATTAATTCACTGTTTCTTATTATAGTTTTCAATTCAATTACTCTTTTCGTTCTATGATTACGCATAGTTCTATTTACGTATATATTTGGATTCGTGGATAGAAAAGTAGCATTTTATTCTGAAAAGCGTTTCCTCGCTTTTCAGATCAATTTAATTCTTGGGTGCGCTCCTGTTCGACATTGTAAATTTAAAAAAAAACACTCACTAAATACACGCACACAAACATACACATACATCCCGCGGCCAAGCAAAATAGTCAATGGATATCCATCACCCCTTCATCCACATTTATTTGATTACGAAATTAAATTCCACCGTAATGCATTTCGATTTATCCGTACAAATGTCAGTCATTTATTGTTTTGTTAAATTGTAAATTTGATACAATGCTTTCACCTCGAAAAGTACACGCATACCACAACCAAGCAGAAACATTGTGAGTATTCCCATCACAAATTAGATTATTGCTAATATTTTTCAGCGTCGATAAAGACTTATTATTTTCGACGAAAATAATTTTTCCGTTCTTTTCCGGTCAATTTACTTCTAGGATTGCGATTCTTGTTTTACTCAATTTTCACTGGTCTCGCTAATAATAACTATTGTGATATTGTTTTCAGTTTTTGCGGTACAAAATTGTATAAAAATGCAAAGTTACACACGCAGAGTTTTCGTATTGCAAACGTGACAGAGCAAATCTTTATGTATGCCTAAATAAAATATATTTTAATTGATAGATGCGTTCTAAATCTCTATGCGTTTTTTTTATTAGTCGGTTGGTGAATCGGTAGAACTATTACACTTGCGTTTAGTCTGATATCTTCAACTCCTCGACAATCTCACGCACCGTTAATTTACGTTTGGCCAAAACAAGTGTAAGGAGTTTGTTTTTATGTTTCTCAGACAAGTGCCAAAGTTGGGCAATTTGAGCGTTCAGTATCATTTGTCTCTTTACGGTCGCGTTTGAAGTCGAAATACCATCTCGTCAACATTGTTTCTGAAGGAGCTGAGACCGAATAACACATATCAAGCCATTGCTTTGCTTGAACCGTATTTTTCGGTCAGAAAAGCAGTGCTTTATCAATACAGGAAATTGAAATATTTCCCACTGTTTTGAACATTTGCAATTGTAGCTTTATTTAAATAATTGTAATTTGTAAACTAATAATCCGATTAGGCTAAAATTTTGCCATATTCTATTTGAAGGTTAGTACTTTATAACACCCATACATATTTTTTATTAGTGGCGTCATCTATGTGTGAGGCCCGGGAATTATTGAGTGATGTATTCATATCTATTATTGTCTATGTGTGTACGTGTTTTAATAAATGGTGAATAAAATATTCCCCAGACACAGGCAAAGACAGACCAAGGTTTATTGCTTAACCGTCAGCCTTACAGCGGATTTCTCAGGTATAATATTCACGTCGATATAATTGATTACTTCGCGACCTTTATTCGAGTTTCTGTCTTTCAATCGTCAGCCAATACGGCTTGACAAAAAACAAAAGACGACATTTCCAGACACCAGTCGGAATCAGGAAAGCCTCGGGCAATCAACGCGGTCAAAACATTCGACTTCGGTAACACATCAGTCTGAAAGGTGTTCGTTTTTTTGTTTTATTAATTATTCTATTTTCTTCCTTTGCCTTACAGAATAACAAGTTTGGTTCTTGCTTCCTTTTTAAAAGAATTTAATAGGACACAAACAATCCTACTATGTCTACAGATGACGGACGCCGTCTTGTTCAACGAGTATAATCATCTCTGACAGTATTTACAGTTTAGTCGTTATGAGAGCGACAGTGACTCCCGAAGAGAGCAAGTGATTAGCAATGCTTGTTGCAAAGACGGGATACACCATCAATATGTGTTAGGACTGGATTAGTAAGTATATATTCAGGATACACGTACGTTCTTATGCGATAGATCTTTACGAGTCTTGCGCATACAGCGAAATAGTCTGTCTGTTGATTACTATATATATATATATATATATATATATAATTAATTATGACAATATATGTATTAGCATATACTATCAGTGTGTTTTAATTAGCAGTCTCTTTAAAAGATTCAGCTCAATGATTGTCAATCAGTAACAACAGAGCATATATATGTCAGGTTCATTTTGTATCTTAATAACTATGTTTTTATTTTTCATTTTTATTTTTATTTTTTCACATTTCCAAAAAACATAACATTTCTGTGAGATGTATTTTTACGGTGCGTTTCATTTGCCGTCATCTAAACAACATTTTTATGTCAATATCGTCTCTGCAACACAAAAAAATCATCAGAAAAATCCACAAAGAATAAAAAATGTTTAAAAAAAAACTACACTATACAGTAGGTCAAACAAATGAAAAACAAAGAACAGACAAAACTCACATGTGGAGAAACTCACGAGTACGCCATTTTGACTTGCTCAGTTCAGAGCTAGTACATCTTAAAAGTTGTGTGGACATTTATTAATTTAAATTCAGTAATATTTCTTAAAATATTTATAAAAATTCGAATTTTTTACTTTTCTAAAGTTACATTGCTATTAAGATTATTATATACGAAACTACGTGCAGAGCTGATTTCTTTTAACTTCATCAGTTGAGAGCTAGCTATATATATTCATCTATCCATTCAAGCATTACTAAGATTGTTATACTTCGTTTTTTTGGTGGAAGATGGTTATATTTATTTATAAACCGTTAAAATGAACACTAAGATAATATTAATTGCCCAGATTTCTTCACTTAAGTTGTAAGTTTCTATTTAAAGCGAAAGTACGAGCTTGTCCCTAACAACGAACATAGTTTATAATGACTTACACATGAATCAAACATCCGAAAAGAGCTATTATATATTTATTATTTCTCTCCATTAAATGATGCTAATTACCTGATTATAAAGTATTATGAGGATTCAAACGTACTTTTAAAGACATTTATACCAAAAGTTTATTGTGATTACGTTTTATACTTAACTCGTCTTAACTCGTGTTGTGAGGGAAATAACTTCATCAATACCCATATTACATCCCTACATTGATTGTATGCCTATATTTATATTGGGGTTGGTGCATTTTTTTTATTTATATTTATTTATTTTCCTTGTTTATTTATTTATTTATGTATTTATTTATTTATTTATTATTTTTTTAGAAGTTTTTGATTCGAACGATACCGGTTAACTCACTCGTTCTTTGATGATTGTTTCCGGTATTTGATTAGTTTTCATTTTAACTTCTTCTTTATCGTGCATTTTATCTTCATATATATATATATATATATATATATATATATATATATATATATATATATATATATATATATATTTGTTGGTGATTTTATTTATCCATTATTGCGACAAAATATATATTGTTTATTAGCGTTCATAATGAACGCCAACTCTTCAAGCGTCAACGGAATCCAACTGCTGGAATTTCCTGTCCTCCCAATAGGCTGAGCCCCATTTTCGTCCCCCTCCCTCTTATGCATCTTCAATTTGCGGTTGGGGTTGAATTTAAAATTTTAGGCAGTTGGATTCCGTTGACGCTTGAAGAGTTGACGTTCATTATGAACGCTAATGAAACAATATACATATATTTGTCGCAATAATGGAATAATTAAAACTACCAACAAAAAAATATATTTTGCTCTGAATTTTCATTGAGCACTCTCATAAACCCAGTGTCAACCTCCTTCGGATTTATACCCCCTGGATATTTGTAACAAGTTAATTATATATATATA
>OY744528.1:96663609-96738609 GCA_963556195.1 Sepiola atlantica | reverse complement strand
ACGTTAATATGTAGCTCAGTCAAACTTAGCCTGCTAATCATAGATATGTATATATAAATTTATACATGTATCTCCATATATTCATCAGAAAATGAGAGAGAGAGAGAAAGAGAGATAGAGAGAGATAGAGATAGATAGAGATAGAGATAGAGATAGAGAGGGAGAGAGAGATAGAGAGATAGAGATAAAGATAGATAGATATATAGATAGATAGATAGATAGAGAGAGAGAGAGAGAGAGAGAGAGAGAGAGAGAGAGAGAGAGAATGTATAGTTCACAGGAAGCCTCGTTTATATTTTAGTCAATCTCAGAAATCAAGGGGCCTCTTCCTGGGGCCAACACTTGATCTCTATATGAGATACATAGATATTCGAATATTATATTTACTTTTATCTGTCAAAGGTTGAGTTGGTAAAGAAGTTAAAAACATTAATTGTCCTCTCCCTAATTGACTAGTTAACTATGTTTCTTGTGGTCTCTTGGTCTTACCGATTCCAGGAAAAGAATACATCTAGTCTGGTAGAGTATCTACCTTAGTGCTGGTACTAGAGGCAACATCACTTTGAGAAGGTGCACCAGTCCTCGTACAAAACAGTGTGGGTTATACATACCGAGGGGATCTTATTTGGGCTTCGAACACTATGTTGTTTTGAATATTTAGTCGGGGTTTACTTGTAGGAGGAAGTAACTTCATGTCAGGTTTTCCTGACAAACCCATGTACAGATATACCTTAGGCACTCGAGGTAAGTGTATATATGCATATATATGTTGTATGAAATACATTTATGTCAAGCTGATGATCCCCCCTGTGAATGAAACATAAACGTTTGTGTGTAGCTTACTCGCCTTAAATATATTTTCATACTACTACTAAATTCTACTCTCTGAGCACTGTCGGAGTAAATACTATATATATATATATATATATATATATATATATACATATATATATATATATATATATATATATATATATATATATATATATATATATATATATATATATATATTATATTACTTTACTAACAAGGCCCGTGTCGCGGCGTTTCTCTGGGGGAATATAAAACAATGATTCAATGGAAAAAATTGGAATAGCAATTATGAAAAAATAAAAATAAATCCGGAAAGAACCCATTTTACTGTAAGTAATTTAGCTGATGAAAATAGGATTCGTTTATTCCGCGAATAGTCAGAACGTGTCCTAGCGTTGTTCAGGGTAATATAAAATATTGATTTAATTAAAAAAAAATATATATATCTGAGTAACAATTCTGATGAAATAAATTTAGAACAGAACCTATATATTTGTAAATAAGTAAATAACAGTGAATTTTGTAAGTTCGGAAGAGCGGGCCTAAGCCAATGCCATCGTAAAGAGAAGTCTCGTTTTTCTGCTGATTTCAGAGTGGTCTGGACTAAGACGATAAACGAGACACTTCCAAGAGAACGGTTACACACTACATGTAGACATATGACGGTCCGATCGAAATATTTGATTCATTGTATATAAAAAAGGAAAACAAAATTGGCATCCTTATCGATTTACTTAACAAAATTGTATTTCATTTTTACGATACCTTTTAATGTTGAAATAACCTTTTATTACTTATACGCGTAGTTGAGCGCCTATTTCCACCACTACTACTATGTTGTGCTACAACTACTATCACTTAATCTTGACTTTTACCCGTCTCCAATTACAGTGGGAATAACGCTGACCGTTGTCGGTTCGCCGACAAAGTGTCGGCGTTGAGAAAGAAGAAACAAATAATAACAATGTCGAATTCTCAATTTCATTGAAAAAAGTCGGTCCCGATCGAAATATTTGATTTATTGTATATAAAAAGAAAACAAAATTCGCATCCTTATCGATTTCTTTAACAAAAGTGTATTTCAGTTTTACGATGCCCTTTAATGTGGAAACACATTTTATTACTTATACGCGTAGGCAAGCGCGTATTCCCACCACTACCTCTGTGTTGTGCTACTACCACCATCACTTAATCTTGACATTTACTCCTACTTGAATTACAGCGGGAGAAACGCTGACCGTTGTTGGTTCACCGACAACGTGTCGGCGTTGAGAAAAGAAAAAAATAATAATAACAATGTCGCATTAATAGTTTCACTGAAAAAAGTTGGTTCCGATCGAAATATTTGATTTATTGTATTACAAAAAAAGAAGAAAATCCTGCAGAAGAAATCTAAGCAAACTAGTATATATATACATATATATATATATATATATATATATATATATATATATATATATATATATATATATATATATATAGGATCAAATATAAACCAAAAGTAAACTTTTAGTAGATAGAACCTATAGTGAAAAAGGTTAAGCTCATTATACGAGATAGAGCAATTGAAAAGATAGAAGAAATAAGAGTGATACACATGTACGAATGTCCAAATTTATTTCAAATTTCGATTGTTCAATGCAAGGTGTATTCTGTAATAAACTAAGAGAAAGATTTACTTCATTTTTAGCACTTTCTCCATACTGCCCCTACGAAAATTTTTTTTCCGTCTTTCTCCAAATTCTCCTCTTCATTGGACACCGTTTAAACGGACAATTACCACCTGGACAAACCACATATATTTTTTACTGAACTTTTCTTTCACTACATTTTAATAATATTTTTCAAATATTTGAACTTTGGCTTTTCTACAGCCAACTTATCTATCTGTATTTCTCCTCTGATGATAAGAACTCGATCTTTGAAAAGCCTTGGCTTAAGGAAAGAATAATAAACACTAGTTTATTACAGAATACACCTTGCATCGAACAATCGAAATTTGAAATAAATTTGGACATTCGTACATGTTTATCACTCTTATTTCTTCTATCTTTATATATATATATATATATATATATATATATATATATATATATATATATAGTTGACTTGTAAAATTCTAGAGTATATTCTAATTAAGCTTGTAATTATGTTTAGTCATCTAGTTAGCTAAGTGAAATAATTTTTACTGTTCTTTTCCATTACCTGACAGTAAGGAACTCTATTAAAGTTACACAAATATTTTCTTCACAGCCTTTATTCTAATGACCTGCTTTGTAGTTACACGTGAAACTTAATTCGCATTCATTGCGTATTATTTCATGTGCTATCTGTCGCAATCTGTTCATATCAATATATTTTCTGTTTAAGCCAGTAATTATCTATTTTAGGCTTTTTTTTATCTATCAATCTGTCTATCCATATATTTGAGCTTTTATATCTATCTTGGTAAAACTCGTCATATCATTTCTGTCTATTCAGCCATAAGCATGTGGCGACACTGAAGTTATTGAATAGAGTCATTGCACCAACATTGAATTTAGTATTGTCTGAGATGGAGTCGACATGTGGTAAGAATGACTAATTAGCGGATACCCAAACAACTTTTATATGGGAATTTAGCTGACGGAAAATGTCCATCATACAACCTCCAAAAGAGCTATAAAGACTTTATAAAGGACACAAATAATATATATATATATATATATATATATATATATATATATATATATATATATATATATATATATATATAATTAAAAGACATCAATAAAAGATGCCACTGGTACCACATAACCCAGTACTAGCTGCTGCTGTTTGGGTCAACCACGAGTAAAACCGACACCTCAACAGGACTGAAATTAAAGCTAGCAAATGGGCGGACGAACTTTATTGAGCCAACGGCCACTTAAACACACACCTAGCTATAGGCAAATAGCGTCGCCAACCCGCATGCCTAGCGTAGCAACTATGGCACACCCCTTGAATGACAGACACCAACAAAAAGGCCTTCAGTTCCCAGTAGCTCTGAAGTCACCATCCAAGGCATCAATAGGATGAACAATAAGGCAGATCCAGGAATAAAACAAGGTGGAAAGAAACCAGGGAAGGCTTTCTCCAGCATGAGTGAAACAACAAAAAAAAACCTGATGATGATGATGATGATGATTATGATGATGATGATGATTCCAAAATTCATAATGATCCGATCAAAGCTAAAAATGCGAGTTCCTGTCTATGTGGTTTGTCGAACACTGTAAGATAGCTTACTATATCAGCATTTGAAAAGACATATTAAGGTTGATTTCCCCTCTTTCTACATAACTGTTATGTTGGCCGCATTTGGTTGGATGTTCAGATTTGGGTTTAAAAGGTAACTCGTGACAGGGGCGCGAATCGTGTGATGGGCAGAACAGTTATCGCCACACTGACGATTCAACAAGGATCATATGTATAGGTATGTGAATAAGAATGACAGATATTTATAGCCCCTTTTACGGCAGGGCCCTTTAAGAGAAATAAAAAAAAATCTGTCGAATGCCAGCTAAAAGTGCGAGCTTCGTTCCATGTTATTTGTCGAATACTGTTAGATAGTTCGCTTGAAAATATATATTAGGATTAATTTCTCCTTTTTCCGCATAGCTGTTGGGTTCGCTGCATGGGTTGAAATGTTCAGATATTTGAGTTTTGTCTAGAGTTCGTATTGTGCGACTGGCAAAACAGTTATCTCCACACTGACGATTCCACAAAGAAAAAACGTATATGTATGTAGATAATAATTAAAAAGATTTATTATGGAATAATTATATATATATATATATATATATATATATATATATATATATATATATATGTTAAATATTTTTGCAAATCAACACATGTTGCAATTTAAATGAAAAATTATTTAATTAATTATTTTTTGCAAGCTTTCGTTGTAAAACAACTTTGTCATACAAGACTGTCTTATAGTTGTTTTTTCTTTTCTTCTTCTTCCCCATTTTGATGGTATTAATCCCGAGAGGTCGAATCACGTAAGAGGGAGAAAAGCGCGTCGAGGTGTATAAAACGATAGGATAAATAGGGTCCGGTCGATGTTATGCGCAGATTGGCGCTTTGTGAATAAAGAAAATTGACAACATCTTTGAAGCACGCATGATAATGTATTTAAGTGAAATATTTTTGAAGATCAACACATGGTGCAATTTAAATGAAAACATCATTTATTACATTTTTTTTGCAAGCTTTCGTTGTCAAACAACTTTGTCAGGCGAGACTGTCTTATAGGTTTTTTTTCTTCTTCCTCATTTTCATGGTATTAACCTTGAGGGATCGAATCACGGTAGAGGCAGAAAAGCACGTCAAGTTATTAAAGATGTTAGCATAAGTATTTTCTTATTCAAAAAGCGGCAATCTGCGCATAACATCGACGGAACTCTAGTTAATCCTAACGTCTTTAATAACTTTACGCACTTTTCTACCTCTACCGTGATTCGACCCCTCGGGGTTAATACCATCAAAATGAGGAAGTAGAAAAGAAAAAAAACTATAAGACAGTATCGCCTGACAAAGATGTTTGACAACGAAAGCTTGCAAATTTTTTTTTAAATTGCACAATGTGCTGATTTTAAAAGAAATATTTCACTTAAATACATTTTCATTCGTGCTTCGAACATGTAGTCAAATTTCTTATTCAAAAGGCGCCAATCTGCGCATAATATCGACCGGACCCTACTTATCCTATCGTTTTTTACAATTTGACGGACTTTTATGCCTCTACCGTGATTCGACCCCTCGGGGTTAATACCATCAAAATGAGGAAGAAGAAAAGAAAAAAAAACTATAAGACAGTATCGTCTGACAAAGATGTTTGACAACGAAAGCTTGCAAAAAATTTTTTAAATTGCACAATGTGCTGATTTTAAAAGAAATATTTCACTTAAATACATTTTCATTCGTGCTTCGAACATGTAGTCAATTTTCTTATTCAAAAGGCGCCAATCTGCGCATAATATCGACCGGACCCTACTTATCTTATCGTTTTTTTACAATTTGACGTACTTTTATGCCTCTACCGTGATTCGACCCCTCGGGGTTAATACCATCAAAATGAAGAAAAAGAAAAGAAAAAAAACTATAAGACAGTATCGCCTGACAAAGTTGTTTCACAACGAAAGCTTGCAAAAACAATTAAATAAATAATTTTTCATTTAAATTGCACCATGTGTTGATTTTCAAACATATTTCACTTAAATACGTGCTTCAAAGGTGTTGTCATTTTCTTTATATATATATATATATATATATATATATATATATATATATATATATATATATATATACACGTACAACACTTTATAATTCATGCGTAAATAATCAAGATAATGAATTGATTCCAGTAAAATCATCGAAGTTAAGCTACGTTGACCTTGGCAAATACTTAAATAGGTGAAAATTTAGGAATACGAGGTTCTGTAAATAAAAACCCGGTCTCATTGGCCTTGCAAACTGAGGGGCGTCTACCGATCTACAATAACGTACTGTCGTGGGCCATGTCTTGTGAACTACGCCGACCAGACAATGAACGGCGATGACATACTTATTTCATACTTCACATCTATCTATTTCTTGTTCTGTCTGTCATAGTCTGTTCATATTTATTTAGTCAAGTTGTTCACGTGCATGTATATATATATATATATATATAATCGATCTATCTGTCCGTATATATGTATCTATCTTTCCATATGACTGTGCATACATTTTATTACGCGTGCTTGCATAAATTCATTCGCACTGCGTATGTGTGCTTTTGCCAAACGCGTGTCTTTTACACCTTTGGTTATGATTGATTTCCGTCCCTCTAAAAGAGACGGCGTAATTCCATTTCCCCAATCTTTATATATATTGACGGAACGGAACTGTCAATTCCAACTTATTTGAAACGCAAAGAAATTCTTCTCTCTTTGCAGGAAGAACGGCGTATATGAAGTCGATTTTGGTTGATGTCTATTGGGGAGAGGTAGAGTATTTTCACAGGTCTCTCTCTTTCTCTTTTCCGTTAAACACAAGCGCATACTGCCTATAAGGGAAATTAGAAATGGCAGCTCATATACTGTCAAACATTTAATCGACTACAGCCTACTGTGCATATTCATGTAATGGTTTATATTTTCAACCTTACTTAAAAGATTATACGCTGTGGACTCGTCCTTCTTTAAGAGACCCCCCCCCATGAAAGATTGTGAGCCTTTTTTGTAAAAATATCAACTGTTGATTGGATAAAAATCTAATACAGACATTTTATTTCAGCCAATCAAAAGCGCATATATAAGAACATGGGTCGTTTATATCAAAGCATTGGTGGGTCAGTATTACAAAATTGAAAATAGATGTATTTTACAATGCAAGATTAATTTATTATAAATATACACTTTCCCACTTTTAAAAATAGACCTTGGAATATTAGCGCCATCCACTAGAAGCAACGTAATTGATACTTAAAGACAAACCTAAGAAATATTCTCGACAGTCAACCCGATATTTTCCACTGCGCTGCCAGCGACAAATTCAGAATGCCCAGTTACTGCTAATCTCATCCTATTGCTTAACGAGCCACTCCTAACATAAATACGTTTCTTCTTTTCAGGATAAGCTCAAGACTGTTTCTTACCAGTACCTGTGTCTTGGACTATTTCTCCAAATGCATTGTATCTCGCCAATGAAATTCAATTTTTGCATTAATCCACCTTTCCTCCTTAAGGGTACCTATTCCATAAGAAGTCTTTAGTAAGCCAAACACTTATGCCATTCATAACAGGGGATATTACCGGTGACATTTTATCCAAAATTATTGACGAAGAAATAATCACAGTATATCTGCTTGGATTTGAACTCTGCAACCTCGGATTCCATAAGCCGAATGGTATCCATTACACCAATGATGCACAACTACTGACTGACTGACTTACTCCATGACCTCATTATATCTCGGGAGGCAATAAATACCCGCTAAAATGGTTTCTGCATTATGATGAGTTTATACTAAAGTAAGGATTGCGCAGACCGAAACTGCTACATTGTTTAAATCTAAGAGAAAGGAACCACCCAAAACAATCAGAAGCAATGCTGGGATAAGCGAAGAAGAACAGGCATTTTTTCGTTTTTCTTCTCCTAAAGGGGTTGCCATACCAACGCTCGAGCGTCTAGTCTACACTACCTTTCATCCATAGCTAGGGAGAGGAAAAACGCCAAGTATTTCTGTATGTACAAGCAAAGACTTAAAAATTATGTATAGAATAAAATGAATTCGGTCTCGTTTTCGACTTTGTTCCCTCCCACAATATCAATATTTGTGTCAGATTAGCTAGTCAATTTTGGCAATTATTGGCGTGTGTTCTTCACAATTTAAAATTGCAATTCCAATCGATTTTATCAATTACATGCTATATCCGGTAGAATATTTATTTTAGTAAACGCTATTTCCAGATATTCACCGGCTAATTTCATTGAATAATTGATAATTTTTTTGTTCATTAGTAATGAAATCACTGCGTTCAAGCCTAGTTCGCTCCGATAATACTAAACTTTATAGTTACTTTCTTTTAATACGTCGTATTAAGGTATTTTCTTTATTTATTATTCTACATTTTATTTCTCTCTATAATTAAATTGAAACACTAAAAGAAACCTTTTATTTTACTTACATGACGACGACTTCGACAACGCGTTGAGAAGATTAAATTCAAATAAGAATTCTCCACTAGCAGGATTTTCAATTAGATTACAACTTACACTGCGTTTCTTTGTTCTTTTCAGTAATTTTTGTACTAAACAACTCAGCAAATTTTTACTTTATAATGAGTTAAAATATTCACTTGTATTTGTCTGTAATTAAAAAAAGCAGCCATTTAAAAATAAAAATACAAGAAGAGAGCTAACTATGAATTCGCACTTACATATTTACTTTCCTTTGTTTGCATCAAAACATATAACAAATACAGTAAAGTTTAAATAAAAATAACAACGATTTAACCCGTGCTGAGAACAGTAATATCAAACATTTATTCTCAACTAGCAGGGTTTCATTTCATTTGGATCTAAGACGGCTTGTGGTTCTTTGTTTTTTTTGTTATGATATTTATCTAAACAGCTCAGCTATTTTTATATTTTCTAATTAGTTGAAAAATTTAACTGAATTTATTTGTCATTTCGATAGGCATCGATTTATCCATACCCTATAACGTCTAAGGGACGTAACCAGGAAGTCATACATATATTTTTATTTGTAATAACTTTTCAGTGGCCATGATAGAACCTGGTGGAACTCATGTCCTCTCCAGGCCACATACAGCACCTGGTATTCCCAAATGGTCACACATTAAATACTGGCCAAACTCAACGTCGCTTAACTTCGGTGATCTAGCGGGAATCGGCGTCCCAATGTAATTATGCCGTATATACCTTAGGGTAGCCATTTTAAAATTAAAAAGAACGATGGAATTAACTATAGATTCGTCCTTACATACTTACTTCCCTTTGTTTGCAAGCAAAATTATATTTTGGAATCAAAATACTGCATAAAACACAACAAATAGCACGTAAATAGTACACTTTATTCCCAGCAACCTGTAGATCGAACTACTCGTACGCCAGACATAGTTATTGTGCAACTTTAGAGCAAAAATAAACAAACTCACTTTAAATAAGTTTTTTAGTACGAATTAGAATTTACGAAGCTCAGCTTAACAGTTATTATTACTAATCCTAATATTGCAATGACTACTTTTTCTATAGGCCATATGGTTTCTTTTGTTTATATTAATACTTCAACCGTATGCGTTTCTTTGCTTTTTTATAAATATTTATATTACATTTAAACACATATGATCTCCCTGGCAACGTTGAGTAGCCCTGCTACTTTCTAATATAATAATACGCGTTGTGTTAATATGTAAGACAATTACTTTATGTGTATAATAATACACTTGCACTTTAGTTTGTATGTTCCTAGTCACTTTGCAAACCTATTTAAGAATTAGATAGTCTGATCTCCATTAATGAAATTGCTGTTGATCTGATGTCGCTGTTATGAAAAATAAATAGATTTTGACCGTTTCAACATGAATTGTTACAAAATTGAATAAGACGTCATCAATAGAATTCTGTCGGTTTAGATTGTTTAAATAAAAAATAAATTAACGCGTAAAATGTTTGTTTTCATTTATTAAAAATCAGTATTTAGCTGATAAGTATTTTTACGACGAAAATAACGTGGACTTTCACGGGGCCCTGCTAGTAAAGAATTATGAGTGTTCACCTTCTCTGACAAGGCACACTACATAAGTATTTACTGTACTAGATACGTCATATATAGATTATTTCTCTTAGCCGTCATTAACACTCATACTTTTAATTTATCAGTCATATGTATTTCCATGATTAGACAACCATTGCATCATAACTTCCATGTAATCCTATATATTTTCTTGAAACAAATGGTATACATTAATATGACACACACACACACACACACCCACACACACACACACATATATATATGTGTGTATGTGTAATGGAATCTTCTGATATTGAAATCTTCTGCATCTTTATCACTTAGGAAGTGAAACAATTGACATAGTAGAATATTACTAAAAGCAACACACGCTACAATCACCAATAAAACAACAATTGCATAAAAATACATTAAATATTGAGGCGATAAAAAGCATACACATTTCCAGGCAAGGCATCATAGTCCGGAAGTAAAACGTCAGACTATAGACATCAATATCGAAGGGTAGATTCGTGTCCAAGTTAGCCATGCTGATGACGGCTGTGAGCCAGAAACACGTGTCCATGGATTACTTTAATGTACGTATAAAATTAATAAAACATATATATTAACTAAAAATACGTCCTATCAAGTTAAGGGCGACTAAAAATGCAATCTTCCGCGTCTTTATCAATTAGGAAGTGAAACAATTGATATGGTAGTATATTATTAAAGCAACAAACGCTACAATCACCAATTAAAAAACAATTACATAGAAATACAATATATATATATATATATATATATATATATATATATATATATATATATATATATATATATATATATATATATATATATATATATAAGCAAATGGGTCGTTAATTTCAAAGCATTAGTGGGTCCGTATTATAAAATTGAAAATAAAAGCTTTTCTCAATGCAATATTAATTAATTATCATTTCTTACTTTAATCTTATTAATTTCGGAATAATATTCCATCATCAGAGTTGACCAGTATTCTGTTGTTATTTTTTTTATCAAAAAACACAAAAAACAAAAATACACAAACCTTTTTCCTTTTGTTTTTCTGATAAAATGCCCTTGTTAACCGCCAACGACATCGGCGCGGATACACCATAACAAGGACATTTTATCAGAAAAATAAAAGGAAAAAAGTTTGTGTATTTTTGTTTTTTGTGTTTTTTGATAAAAAAAAAATGACAAAATACTGGTCAACTCTGATGATAGAATATTATTCCGAAATTAATAAGATTAAAGTAAAAAAAAATTAATTAGGTATTGATAAAGGCTTCTATTTTCAATTTTATAATATATATATATATATATATATATATATACTATATACTTGCCACTTACAAAAGTAAAACATCACTCAAGCATAAGAGTTAATAGGATTATCAGGCGGATGATGACAAATGCGACGAGAGAATTTGAAAAGATGAGTAGTATTTTATTACGTAAAAGAAAGTCTCAACAAGTATTTGTTAAATTCTTCTTCTTTGCGTATAGTCATGCGACAGTTTCCTACTTTTTACACAGTCGTTTGTAATTTGCTTGAATCATGCAAGATCTTTCCACCCAACATTAGTGTTAACATTCAACTTGAAAACGATCATGTTGTAGTCAGCTGGGAAATTTGCCCGAAATAATTATCTACTTATCTTTGGAAATGCATTCGCTTATGTTAATATAGGTATAATTCCCTGTACTGTTATAATTTGCTCTCATAGCTTCATCCATGCTACTGTGTTTGTCTGTGTGTATGACAGCGAACTACTATTAGGCAATAAGCCATTAGAACTTAGTTTTACATTTCTGCATGTCGGTACAGTCGAGGAAACAGGGAGCAGGGATGGAGTTTCAAAGGGAGGCAGCTCGAGGAAATAAGCTATTGGAGTAGAAGGCTCTCCAGTATCTGGGAGACTCCACCGTGAATGGATGGGATTCAGCTGATTGTCGGATTTGTCGAGTATATTTACGTAGAAGGGGTACCAGATATACTATAACATAGTTAACTGGCTAATTGGGTAGAGGAAAATTAATGTTCTTTACAAACTCAACGTTGAAGAGGTAAATGAGAAGTTTAATAGAACACTCGGATATCTATGTATCTCATACAGAGATCAAGTGTTAGCATTAGGAAGATGCCTCTTGATTTCTGAGAACTTACAATGTAATAAAATAGAAATATATATATATATATATATATATATATATATATATATATATATATATAACTTCTTTGTAATATAGTAGGAAAAATCCCAGCAGAGTGCTCGATTAATTAAGAATTAAAGTTAAAAATTAAGAGCATAATATTTATTTATTTTGGTACAGAAAAATTAGTACAACATTCGTACCGTCGGTTTGAAGCACAGAAAGTTTTAGCCATCCGGCTCTCTTCAGCTTCTGATGACAACAGAAGCTGAAGAGAGCCGGGTGGCTAAGACTTTCCGTGCTTCAAACCGACGGTACGAATGTTGTACTAATTTTTCTGTACCAAAATTAGAACTTAAAAATTCCCTAGAGAATAATCGCTAACACATCAGATTTTGTAAAGGTATCATATTTGTTCTTTTTTTCTGATAAAAGTGTCCTCGGTGTAGTATAGAACATCGCTCTAAAATATCTTTATCTTTTATTTTTATGTAATGAAATTTAAACTACAATTAAATTACACGAGCTTATGTAGATTTTCACACATTTGAAAATGTTGTGGAGTGGCAGACACGACTTACTACAAGGAAACACATATTTGCAAAGGAATATGAATAGTGTATACTTGATATTTGTTATAGACTTATTGCCATGGCTAATAACACCCTTACCCAAGAATCGAACGTTTAAATTCATCGGCTTAACATTCACAGGTAATATGAATTAGAAGAAATACATAGAAGATACTGCCAGGGATGCTGCAAGGAAAGTGGCTTCCCTCAACCGTGCTAGAAAACGTCTCACACCTGTCAGTATCCTATATATCTACAAGACCACCATCCACCCGTGCATGAAGTATTGTTATCACATCTGGGCTGGTGCACGATCCACTAGTCTCTCCCTCTTAGACAGAGTCATAAAAAGAGCCTTTAATATAATAGCTTCCTTACAATACACCAAGCTCCAGCCCCTGTCTAATCGCTGCAATGTTGCACCATGTGCTTGTTTTACAAATACTTCAATGGAATGTACTCCCACGAACTTGCTACCCTGGTGCTCCCTATACGTAAATATATCCGACTAACTCGACAATCAGCCCAATCCCTTTCACTTCACTGTGAAGGTTTCCAGATGCTGGGGTGCTTTCTACTCTAATAGCTTCTTTCTTCGAACTGCTAGCCTTTGGACCTTTATTCCTGCTTTCTGTTTTCCTGACTTTACTGACATGCAGAAATTTAAATGTAATGTGAACAAGCATCTTGCTGCAAAACTCCTCATTTAGGATACACTCGGTGGGTCTGGCAATTAATCCACAATAGCCTCTTATATTTCAGTCGCAATATATCTTATTTTGGGTGAATTAAAGTAAAAAAAAAATATATTTATCACCTCTTCAGGAGGTTAGACACAAGGTCAAGTGTAATTTTAAAAAGGCAACTCACTAGAAAAAGCGCACTCTGGCCTACACAAAATGCATGAGCAGCCTCGTTGGCATTCTCCGGGACGGGCGCCTCAGACGACCAGCAATAAACGAACCCTTTCTCAAAGAGAAGGTAAATCTTGCGAAAGTGGACGGCCTAGGACTGAACAGAACCATACCTCAGCCCGACAGCAACAAAAGCACAGACTGATTGTCGAGGACGTAAAAAAGTTATATAGTGTTCGAGTGTATTTATTTCTATTTACTTTCGGACTAGGATACAACAAAAAAAGTCGATCGTTTCGAGATAGTTCAGTGGGAAATTTACACTAAAATTAATAAGTTTTTTGTACGCAATTATCCCGATAGAATTATTATTTTTATAGTTGTAAGCATTTTGAATTTAGAAGCTTTACATTTATTAAATAGTCCAGTATTATGAATCTATTATAGAATCGGCATACCAGTTCCTCACTATAATATTACGATACTAACACTTACTCGTAATATTATGCCAACCACAGGAACCAATACCACCGTCCTGAAAGGTTAGAAGCGAGGATCCGTTGGGATAAAAATACTATAATTGGATATTGTAACAGAATATCTGCCGATCTCCTCAAAAACCGATTATCAATACTTAAATATAAATGAACCAAAAAAATTCTGCAGAATCTGATATTCAAGCAAATTCCAATTTTGTTTACGTCTCGTTATTACGGCTGAAATAAAACACCAATCAGCAATCGACATTCAAATTTTCAGTTAACTTTTGAAATATTGAAGAGCTACACTGTCATTGTTTTTTTTTATGTCATTTATCTCTTCAGATCTCAAGTTGTTATCTGTCTCTGTAATATTTGCTTTGTTAAAATTTTCTAAAAAAAACGTTTAAGTAGTCTCAAGTTTTGTCTGTGTACAGAAATATTGAATTAAAGTTTGTCAGTTAAACATTCTACTCATTTTATATCAGAGGTTGTTGGCAGTCCTACAACATTTACATTACTAATGGAATAGGAAAACAAAACCTGGAGATAAACAGCACACTTTGGAGATACGGGTATAAGACTGTCTGCATCCCCAAGTTCCAATTTACTTAACTCCCCATGAGGGCAGAGTTGGAGATAAGATCAGTTTTTAATATGCGTAAAATCCAGCGCCCCTGAAAGAGGCACTCTGGATTTTCCTTCGAGTCATTTATCCTGATAATTGTCATTGTATTCTCAGTAATAATTACAATAAGATGTGTTCATTTATTAGAAGACTCTATACATCGGTCTACATATCTGATTATGGTTGCCTGCCTATCTATCTATCTATCTATCTATCTATCTATCTATCTATCTATCTATCTATCTATCTATCTATCTACCTTCATATCTATCTATCTATCTATCTATCTATCTATCTATCTATCTATCTATCTATCTCATTATCTTCATACGCACTGTTCGTATGTGTGCATAACTCTATCTAAATGATGGACATTTATCTAAACATATAGATATGCAGAGTTTTATACGATTGGCCTGTAGTAACTAAAAGAAGTGAAACTTTTCATCTAGATGATTTATCCTTTCCTAAGATTACATACACACATACACACACACAAACACACACACACATACACACACACACACACACACATATATATATATATATATATATATATATATATATATACATATGTTTCATTTTACTTCAGTCAAAGTTCTCAGAAACCAATCAGGCTTCTTCCTGGGGCCAACCCTTGATCTTTATATGAGATACATAGATATTCAATTTTTCTATTAAATTTCCCCTTTACATCTTTACCAGTTAAATATGTTATAGTATATCATTCTTGTAATCTCTTGATCTTACCGAATTCCAGGACAAGAATTTATCTAGTCTGGTGGAGTATCCAGTTTAGTGCTATTACTAAATAAAGGCCGCATCACTTGGAAAGAGTTCACTATTCCTCGTTTTAGTTAGGGTTTACTTGTAAGGTGAAGTGTTCTGCTGCCAGGTTTTCCTGACAAACACCTGTACAGAGAGATCTTAGACCCTCAAGGACAGTGTCTAGGAGGCATTCAAGTTCTCTCCAATATATATATATATATATATATATATATGTGTGTGTGTGTGTGTGTGTGCGCGTGTGTGTGTGTCCGAGGAAAGGATACATCTCATCCGAATAGGTAAAATGTATACTATTTCTTGTAATTAAATAGAAAGTAAATCGGCGTTGCCCTGAAATGAAAATGGTTCTTATATATCAGCTAAAGAAGTCAGTATGACAAGCACCAAGCACTAAGCAGTTTGCTTTCTGTGTGAATTTTTTATTTCCTGACGTCGGTTTCATCATTTAGCTAGAACTGAGCAGGATACACTGCATGCTATTCAGGAACCACACTCTGTGCGCATTTTCGAGGTCTGTCTGTAAACCAAATTTCAATTGTATAGCTGCACAGCTGTAAAAGGTATGAGTAACCACAGAAACATGACACACATGCAGTCGAACGTGATATTTTATTTACATAGTTGATCTAATGGAGATATGTGTATATAGATCTACGTTTTATAATTGAAAAAGCTAGTTCTTTAATCAAACTCTTTAGACACAAATACAGAATATATATAAAGTTGATAAAAGCATATATATATATATATATATATATATATATATATATATATATATATATATATATATATATATATATATAAAGTGCGTTTAGAAATTATATGCAAGTACTATTTTGACATTTATTTAATGTTATACCGTCTAATATGTGGCGCCTAATGGTGTAAAATGTTTTAGTATGCATTTTGTTTTAAGTGTAAAAAATAACGTCTAATTTTTCATTTCAGACAGAAATTTAATGATATTTTATAATTATTATATTTTATCAGTGTTTAAATATTATTTGCAAATTCTTTAATTAAGCTTAATGGCTCGCAAAAATTAACTCACAAATTATGCAAAGAACTACATAATTAAGGAGAGTCTTCGCTTCAAGTGTCAAGGATCTAAAAACAGTTCATCTAACGATCAAGAGAGTATGTGACAATGAAATACACCCGAGAAAAAAGAAGTCTCAAGCTAAATTCAGGAGTACAATGAATAAAGATTTGCCACATATCCGAACAGAAATTATTAGAAATCCACATGCCAGTAGTTTATTGATATTTTGAGCCGCCGAAGCTCTTATAGTTTAAAGAAGAATAAGAGACAAAGAAAGTTTGTTTATCTAAAGAATCGAATCAAGAAACCGATATTTACTGGGTTAAGAAATATATGAAAACTGATTTCAGGGAAGTCTTGTTCACAAATAAGTCCGGATTCACTCTTGATGGACTGTATTTATGGGCGCAGGGTTGTGTTTGTAAGCTACGTGATTCAAGACAACTTTTTAAACTGCAACAAAGTGCGAGTGAGATCATGATATGGGCTGGTATTGTTGGTAGTGAGCAAGTGGGTCCTTTTGAAGTCTAGGACGGAGTGAAAATTATTACTAAATTTATTGTGATTTCATAGATCAAAATCTCTTTGAGTGGTTGGTTAACAGACCTTTAGCCAAACGTAAATCATAGATATTGATGCACAACAAAACACTTTGTCACGCTTTAAAGTTCACCAACAGATGGTTACAAGAAGAACTTTAGGGGAATTGTACATAGAATGGTTACCGAATATATGTGACTTAAATTCAATTGAAAACCCATGAAGTACTCTTAAGAGAGATATTTATCCAAACAGTAGACAGTTAAACCGCCAGCATGAAATGTGGCAAGCAGTATAACATGCTGCAAATATATTATCAGTTGATACGATAGCAAATCTAACATCAGCTATCGATAACTGACTGTTAAAGGTTATTGAAAAGACAGGAACATCAATGAAGTAAATGATGCAACATTTTTCTTTTGTATTTCTGTTAATTTACCTTTTGTTTTTTGTTCAATCTCAATGTTGGATAATTCTTGTTGCATAACACTTCCTTTGTATGTATTTATTCTTTCAAAATCAACACAATTAAAATGTATTGGAAAAAAAACTGCACAATTAAAATATTGACAGTAAGTTACTTTTTTTTTCAAATTACAACAATAACAATGCTCTATCACTTTTCGATGTAATTAAACATTTTATATAGAATAGATATAAACAGTTATATAAATATTTAAAAAAAATATTTGCAAAATACTGGATGTTTTATTATTTGAATATAATCTCTAGACGCACTTTATAAATATAAATATAAAAATACCCGCCCCAATGTAAGTAGCTAAACAAATCCAATCATTCAGGCTACTAACTTTGTTTTACTGTTGTGAATATTCCTATATATTTAATTTTTTAGGGTACATACTCTTGTAAGATTATTGGATAAGGCAAATAAATTAGCCATAAAGATAAATATGATACGCGATGGTGCAACTAAAAAGTGAAACTACAAATGTGTGGATTTCATTTTAATAGAAGCGCCACATACTTCACAAGAATATGAAATACTCTTTTTTGTTTCATTTTACTTCAGTTGAAGTTCTCAGAAATCAATGGGTCCCTACTTAGGGCTAATACTTGATTTCTATATGAAATAAATATATATTCGAATATTCTATTAAAGCTCTCCTTTACATCTCAAACGTTGAGTTAGTAAAGAAGTTCCTTTTCAGAATTGACCAGTAAACTATGTTATAGTATACCTTTTTTGGTGTCTCTTGGTCTTACCGGATTCCAGGACAAGAATTCATCTAGTCTGGTGGAGAATCCAGCTTACTGCTGTTACTATAGACAACATCACTTGGAGAAGGTGCACCATTTCTTTTATAAGCCAGCGTGGGATAGCCATATCGATGGAATCGGATTCTCTTTTTTGTTTCATTTTAATTCGGTTTAAGTTCTCAGAAATCGAGGGCCCTTTCCATTGGCTAACACTTGATTTCTATATTAGATACCTAGGTATTCGAATATTCCATTACAGTTCTTCTTTACCTGTCAAACGTTGAGTTAGTAAAAAAGTTAAGAACATTCATTTCCCTCTCCCCAATTGAACATTTAACTATGTTATAGTATATCTTTCTTGTAGCGTCTTGGTCTACCGGATTCCAGGAAAAGAATGAATCTAGTCTGGTGGAGTATCAAGCTAAGATAACATTACTTGGAGTAGGTGCACCATTCCTCGTATGAGCTAGTGTATAGCCGTGCCGAGGAAATCCTATTTGGGATGCGAATACTATGTTATTTTGAATATTTAGTCAGGATTTACTTGTAGGGTGAAGTATCCTCATATCAGGTTGTCCTGAAAAACACTTGTACAGAGAGACCGAAGACACTCGAGGATTGTGTATAGTAGGTAATTCAAACTCCCCAGTAGGTAATTTAAACTCCCTCTGTTATGTATTTGCATATGCTGCAACAAATGGTTCTTCTGTGTAAAAGAAGAGCCAGATACTTGACAATAAAATGGTTTACTCTAGTATAAGTTTGCATATGGTTCAGCATATTAGATTTTACTAGGACCATATTCGTAAATTAATGCCAGGAACAATATGTTTTAGAAAAGAATAATAAACGTCATTAGAATTAAGAAATGCTCGTGACGTTGATTGATATACGAATAACAATCATTAGAGATATAAACAAAGATTAGCTTACATTTTATTCAAAGTTGGAGGTCACACTATATTCATAAATTCAGGCCAGGAAAAATGTTTTGTAGAAAGAATAATAGAAGTAATTATAATTAAAGAAGTATTTGTGACGTAGATTGATATAGAAACAAAGAAATCATTAGCGTTTAAAAGGGGCTCAAAAAGAAAATGACGGTAACGAGACAGAGGGAAACCGAAGAATAAAGAACTCATGTGGGAACAGGTTACGAAATGCCAAAAGCACACATACGCATGCACACAATAGAGTGGATCGCATGTAACAACATATAGATCAAGTAGCCGTAAGACACGGAAAAAGTATACGTATAGAGCAAACATATTCTAGAGCAGGTAACGCCTCAAATCTACGATACGATTCTTTTAGAAAAATATATAGGAGCAGATTGCTTAATCAGTTCTAAATAGTTTTAGAAATAAACATTTTCGAAATAAAATGGATGGATTCGAGAATAATAGTAATAAAATCAAATTATAGTAACATTTTATGGTCTACTTATTGAACTATTTATAAATATAGAGAGACGGATACAGAGAAGTAGAGAAAAGTTTTAATAGAAATATGTTACACTTTTGCTCCGGGCAACGCCGGATAGCCGTGCTAGTTAAATTATTTCAAAGTTAAAATAACCTTTTCGTTTCCATTAGCCAAGTCAGATATAACACAAAGGAAAAGAAATAAGCGGTCAATAATATGGTCAGAATACTCTAAGGGCAAAACTACTGGGTTCGAATTCATCAGTCACCAAAACACTATATCATCATTCAAAGAAGTCAACATAAACCAGAAAAAGATTAAAAAAACAACAACTTTAAAATGAGCATGTGAACTTATTTTGTTGTTATTGTTGAGTTTTACTGCATTTCAATTATATTTCGGCCATTTTATGCCGAAAACGTAAATGTTTTCAGAGATTGCACATTGAAGCACTGATGAAATCAGAAAATAAAGAGAATATTTAAAAAAAATATATTTTGATTTCGCCGTCAACGACATCAGACGTATTTCAACTCGACTGGGAAAATGTCTCAGTCAGGGAGAAATAAAAGGAAGAAAAAAAGATGACTATACTTCCGAGGAGGGTATCCCATACCGAAAGTACTCAAGTTTAAACTAAAAAAAAAAGAAAGTTTTTAAGATAAATAAATAATTTATTTTGAAAAACAAATTTCTGCGTCGTTCAGGTTTCAAAATATTAAAAAAAAAATTCTGTTTATTTTCATGTTTTTGTATGCGATTGATTTGTAGATACATATTTTGGAGGTTATTTCACGTACATGATCTGGTCTTCCTAAATAGTAACCCATTTAGTACTAACCAGGCTCAACGTTGCTTAAATTCGTAGACTTTACAACAAACGGTGTGTTAACGTTATAATAGCGATATATGAAATTCTGTATCACCTACATGTTCGCCGGACCTCGCACCAAAAGATTATCATTTCTTTAGAAGTTTGCAGAAATAAAATTGAATGGTTAAATTATTTTTACAAGAAAAATACAAAAACTTGTTACTTTTTCGGTAAAAAGCCTTAGGAATTTTATGAATATGTCATTAAAAGCCTTTTATTAACAGATGGACGGAGAAGAATGCTAGTGACTCCGTTAACGATTAAAATAATCTGGTATTATGTTTAAAAAAAAAATAAAATTGCAACCTCATAAAATGATATTGTTCTGAAAACCAAGCGGAGAGAATTTTATTTGAAAAGGAAGTAACACTTTTTTGTTACTTGTGCTGATATCTATCAACTTCAACGTCTGCTTTCATATAAGGTGTCAATGACGCCATATATTTTTTTTCTGGAAAAATATAATTACTGATAAATATCATGGCGTTATACGTGTAACTATTTAACTGTGTTATTCTTTTTTCATTCTAAAGATACAAATATGCAAGCGCAAGTAAACAGTTTCTCTTTCTCTATCTAAGGAATGTGATTATATATATATATATATATATATATATATATATATATATATATATATATATAATGGGTGTTGCAATTTGAGTTTGAAACATGACTCGTGACTCGGGGTTCGAGTCCGGCGACCTGTATGAATACTCATCTCTACACTGACGACTCCCGAAATGATGAAACGTATACGTATGTAGATGAAAACAAATATTTATAATTATTTGTCGCCCTCAAATCTAGGGTAGGCTTTTTAGTGAATATGATTTAGCAAAGCTGTCATCGTGGCTTTAATGAAGGTTTCTTCAGCAGTCTAACACTCTGACGACGGCTGCCTTTAATAGGTTTAATCTCTGACTGATTTATCGGGTTGTTGATAGTGGCCGTGTAGGCTAAAGCGTCGGAATTTGCGTTTGAAACATAACTTGTGTTCTGGTGTTCGACCGGTATGAATAATCATTTATACACTGACGATTCCCGAATAGATGAAACGTATACGTCTGTAGATGAAACATATATATATATATATATATATATATATATATATATATATATTGTGGCCTAGGGGTTTAATACAAGGCTACAGAGTAAAAGTTGACTGTTAAACTGGGTTCGAATCTTTTGATCAGCAGTAATTATCATCTCTTACATTGAAGATAGCGTAAGCATGAAACACATGTGTCTGTAGATACAGATATCTATATGAAAAAATTGTTATCGCCCCCTACAGCAAAGGATTAGGCCTCTAAATAGTTTATAATAAGCTGTCAATCTATGCGTAATGCGATGTTCCGGCCTCTGTTGTTTTACACTATATGACTAAGCTTACTGTATCCACCGATTCGAAATTATATAGAATTTAAATAATCTTCTTTTCCATGTTAATTTATGATGGCTTAGGGTTTGAATACAAGTCTGCAGGGCCACAGGTGACTTTACAACTGAGTTTGAATCCTACACTGAAGATTGCAGAAGAATGAAACATGTGTTTGTATGTCAAAAAAAAATCAGATAAAATAGTGTACGCACACGCACGCACACACACACACACACACACACACACACACACACACACACATATATATATATATATATATATATATATATATATATAAATATATATATATATATATATATATATATATTTATATTACTATTTAATGTATCCACATACACTTTTATAAGGAGATATAATTTTGTATGTATCAATTTTCAGTATTTACTTCAACAGTGCTCGATAATAAGTAGAGCTAGGTAGGAAGCTATGAAAGGCATTTTAGCCTGAAGATTGCCCCCGGGGATGAAACGCGGGAGCCTCTGTGTAGCATAATTGCCATAAATATATTTTCGTAGCTTACTATATATATATATATATATATATATATATATATATATATATATATATATATAAATTTCATTCACCCCAAACAAAGCATATTGTCACTGAAATGTCAGGGGCTACTGTGACAGCGGCCATATTTATACGAAGGCAGCCTGAGTGGTGAGTTGAGCAGTAATATATATGTTCACATAATATTTGAACTTTTTCATGTTGATACTGTCGGGGAAACATGAAACAGGAAAGGAATTTCAAAAGCAAACGGACCGGGGCCGAAAATCTTCCGGCATCGAGAGACATTTATAGTGAAGCAGTGACATTTAGTCATTTTGATTAGGGGGTACAAAAACGATACATTCATCGGAGCACATTCTGCGGAAATACTTATAAAACAAGCACAGAGATGCAACTCTTTTTCTGTTACAAATAGACGAGTATACGGCACAGGTTCCGTGACACTTGACTTCCTATCATAGACGTTCATTAATCCTAAATTGATATGATATTAATATATACTATAGCTGAGTTAATACAGCTTTGTTTCCATAAAGCTTTTTCCTATATATTTTAGTCACGTAAAATAAATGTTAAAACATTCCTTGGTATTGGTATTGAGTTATGTTTAGAAACTCCATTTTAATTGTTCTAATAAGCCGTAATTCGAAATGTATTCTTCAACCCCTTACTCATTTTCTATCTATTAATCTCACTATGTTGTTTGACCCCCCCCACTTAATTGTGTACACTGCTTATTACTCTCGCTTCTGCTACTCTCTTTATTTACTAACAGACAAAACTAACTGCAACATAATATTGGAATAGTCAAATTAAAACAATAAGGAATACTACCACGTACTAATACTATTTAAGCCATTGTTGGAGATGAAGAGCGGGAGAAATACAGCGAACAGAAAGACTAATTTAAAATATTATCTTTTTATTAAAGAGAATTAACTGACTTTGCAAACTAACTTTTTTCCTGATTTAAGCAATCTAACCGAGCTGAATCAGTTCCATACCAGGACAGACATTTTGTAGTAGACATTATAATCAAACATCTTTGTCTGTTTGCCTGTCTATTGGTCAAATATAGGCTCCGAAAATACACGACAAAATTGCAATGAATTTGGCATGAATTATCCGCATCACAGGGGATGTAAATATATTAATGTGCTACTACTACTACTGCTACTGCGATTACTGAAATAAATATAGACTCAGAAATAACAAAACTATGGTGATGAAATGATACCGCATTAAACAGTAAGAACAATTGCAAGTCTAGTAATAAAAACTAATTACAGAAGTAGAAAGAGTCGTTGGGGTACCTTGTATGTCATAGGGATAACTATTTAACTTACATACCTTCTCCTCCTGATGCGCCTCCTCCTTCTTTTTTTCTTCTTTATCCTCCTCCCACTACTACCGCCGCTGTTATTACAAACGAGAATAGATATTTATTAGCTTCAGACTTATTGAGTAGCATTCGACCAACATTTGATTAAAGAACTTATTGAACTCCAGTTGTAATTCTAAAAACGAATACTAATTATGATCTTTAAATATCATTCGTCACAGCCCTCTAAAGGAGCAAGACAAAAGGATGACCGTTTTGCGGAGACAGTACTTTTGTACAAATGTAATTAGTATAAAAAATGTGTTAAATACTGCTTTGTTTTCTTTGTTATATTGCTACAAAATAAATTGAAATGTATCTGTATGTCTGTTTTTACGCAGTAGAATCGGAAACCTCTGAATATATTTGAAATAAACTTGACACGCATGCATAGAAGATGAACCGCTAATTAAAAATATTTCATAGCATAAAAATATGGAGAATCGCATGAGATTAAAATCGACGTCGACTTAATTATGATGCTGACTATTACATACTTTCTTTAAACACGATCACTCTAGTATTGATAAATATTCGGGTAGGGGAACTAGCTAGTTCATATATTAGGTTACTTATAAGGGAAAGCGAATTCTGGTAGGAAAGCATTTCTCAGTCTCGAAAGAAACGGCCAAGAAGACGCTCGTATTAAATGGGCTAACAGATTTGTTATTTAAAACGCTGAAAGCTTAATAATCACCCTCTCCCCTCTCCCCTCTCTCTCTATATATATTTATATTTTCGGGGTTTCGAATCGCATGACCGGTAGTGAATAGTCATATCCCTATGCTGTTGAGTCCTGATTATAAAGGACGAAACGTACACGTACATAGATAATGAACAATAACAAATATTTATTATTTGTAGATCCTAGAAAAACCCGTCTAGCTGGACACTGTAAGTGTAATATTAACACAGCATGACGTCGCTAGCTATAAATGCATCGTTCCTTTCATTAAGTAGAACACTCTTATGACGTCAAGCCGCCACATAAAGTGTTAAAATTATCACCGTTTATTCGCTGTTCAACAATGGCCGAGTGGTTCAGGCGTCGGTATTTGAGTTGTAAAATACTCGTAATCCGAGGTTTCGAATCGCATGACCGGTAGTGAATAGTCATATCCCTATGCTGATAAGTCCTGATTATAAAAGACGAAAGTATACGTACATAGATAATAAACAATAACAAATATTATATATATATATATATATATATATATATATATATATATATATATATATATATATACAGAAAATGAATGATGAAAATAAAAGTTGAACCGTTACAAAATTTATTAAATCATCAGAAATTCAAAAACAAGGAAGGATCTCATTATCCTTAATCTATGGATTTTCAAAGAAAAATTCTTTTCATCAGAAAATAAAAATCGGTAATGTAAGTATTACCAATAACATTAAACTTTGAAAATTAGTACATACATATAAAATACGTTTTGGGGGCTAAAAGGATCTTAAATTAGGGCAATCAACCCCAATAAAAATGTTGTTAAGGTAAAAAATTGGAAAAAATGAATACTCAAAGAACTCAAACGTTCAGATGTTGTCTATAAAAGGCTGAGTATTACATAGCATTCAGAGAACTCGTGTAGTCTGTATGCGTAAAGATTCGTGAAAAAGGCGAAGAGACGAAAAACGGAATATCCAGCCCGAAAGATCCAAAATTAAAGTTATAGGTCAAAAATAGCTTTTATAATACAATAGTCATTGCCGATTTCAGCTTCCAGGCAAGGTTCAACGAGTTAAAAATAAAGAGTTCAAAACAAAGATTTCAAAAATAGGTGTCAACAGTCCAGAAGCTAAGGCAAAGTCAGAATAACATTATCCGTTAAAAAATGGGTCTGTTGAAAATGAAAAGAATGGACGAGTGAAAATCAGAAAAAAGAAGAAAGAAAAAGGAAAGAAAGATGAAAGAAATAAAGATAAATAAACCTATCAATACATTTACATTTTAAAAATATGAAAGATAGAGAAGAGGAGGAGAGAAGGTGAGAAATAAGAAAATATGAGGGTGGTAATAAAAGGAATAAAGAAAATAGACGAAGTAAAGAGAAAAAGAGAAAGGATATAGTATGGGAGAAGAGATGGGATGGGTTAGAAGGTGTCAATTTTAACGGAAGTAAGCCAGACCATATACCGAGAAAAATGCCCGGCGTTATGCTTATAGAGAAAAAAGCAGCTAATAAGTCATGCTTATTACTCAAATTCCGACCTCTTAACCCTCACTGCAATTATGAACACCTACATGAACAATGAGAGTTTCAAAGCTATTGTAGGCAGCCGACGTAAACAGTGTTCCACTTATGAGGGAACATGCATTAAAGCTATGATTTTGACGGCGGTATTAGTACAGTTGCTAGCCAAGACGAGGGGCGACAAAGTTGTGATTGAATCATAGACATATATATGTTTACGATTCAATCACACTCTGTGACGAAAACGGCCAGAATTTATTCTAATGTGATTAGCGACGTGTGACTCAATAAATCTATCGTTTTTTCACGACTTGAAATATGTCGAATTATGAATTGCTTGCATGTATGAGAGAGAATGTCTGACGACCTTACATTTTGCGAGCTCCATTTCTACAAGACATATTGACAGACGAACGCAGTCATTAAGGAGCAACATGAAACAATGTATAGTTTCGTTAGTCGCCAAAGTTGACCGCGCGATTCTATGAGATAATTGATGACTAACTAATATTACCACATAATCTTTAAGATTGGGGAGGTTCTTTGAGAACCCTCTGTTTTATTCATGAAAGTCTACAGCTATTCGAATAAAACTTGGCATATACATAGCGGTATTCCTTGACAAGGAATTTCACGCAAAACATTTCTAGCGCAAGTATATTATTGCTGACGCCATCATTTGTACCCAGGTGTGTTAATATTTAGTATTTTTATATTTTAATATAGTTGTTATTTTACCAAAACCATTAATGCTTGAGCTATGAACCTTTCTAAAAGCCTAGGTTCTGTATTGATAAAAACATAATATCTTAAAATTATCGGCTTATCTAAAAAAAATTATGATGATGTTATCAATTATGACAAAAATTGACGTATGATATTATTGTCTATATTTATAAGTCTACTATTAACTCATGTATGCAGTACTGTTTGTCATATTTGGTCTGGTGCTTCTGTCAATTTCTATTGGTATAGTGCTGTTGTCAATTTCTATTATCTCTTGGATAGAATTAAAAAAAGAGAGAATATATTACCTTGCTGGCCTCTAACCCCACCGCTTCCAAATGCTACATATTCAATTCTGGTTTTACCAGTATTTTAATGGAAAGCATTTATCTGAGTTTGATACTCTCGTTCCGTCGCTTTATCGGTTGTCACTCAACTATCTGCATACTCCCAACCTTTTACTTCCAATGTGTCTACTTGTGTATGATCTTATAATGTTATGATGTTATGATGTTGAATAAGTTTATAATATAAGGTATCTCATTTGAAACGATCCAGTCCATGTTAATCCGAAGATAGGTTCCACGTTCTTGTGAAATTTACCACGGTCATGTGTTAACAAGTAGGAAAATTAGAGAATCAGTTGATCAATGAAAAACGCTCTTTTCATTGTAATTAAACATTTTAAACTACAAACAGAAGTAGACAGAAATGTAGAAATTTAATTATTACCTATATGGATCTTGTTGAAAGTATTTCTGTTGTACTTAAAAGAATGAGGACATACTGATATATCAAAATATATGATATATCTTCTTGTCAGTGGCGGTGAAGAAGTGTGGGTTCGTTAGGATAGAAAGACGTACGCACAGGAATTTGACGGGTGTTTTTTCTCGAGATCAAATCGGCAATACACTGCCGATATCCATTTCTGATGGTTATTATATAACAATTTGTGACCTTCCACCCCCACCTGCAAACGACAACTCTATGACTTCGCTGTCAATGTAGCCACACACACACAGCGTTTTATTGAACGATAGGTGTTTCCTTTTGCAGGTGTTTCCAATCAACAATTATCTTATTTTTTACTAACCATCATATTTGTTTTAACCCATCCAGGTGGCCAAATTTCAACCAACGATTATCTTATTTTTGACAATCAACCATGTTATGTTGTTTTCTTCTGGCCATGTGTGTGTCCCTGTCAATTGCACCTACTTCTGTTAAATTACTTTTTTCATTACACCCGGTCTGGATATTTAACACTGTGACTATAATTTCTATTTAAGATACTAGATAAAGATAGGTATTAGGTATGGCGGTACGTTAGGAGAGATCACATGTTAGCATAGTATTTTAATTATTATTAATATTGTTTTACTCTCTATGGCACATCCGGCATACCAAAAGAGATCTATGACAAATTTGATGTATTTATACTTAATAGTTTTCTTGCCTATAAATATTTTTTTAAATTCGTGTAGTAGTAGTTAGTAGCAAGTAGTAGTTGTATGAACATTTATATTCAGATAACACGTGCAGCATCTCAAAGATGTTGCCATGTTGGTGCAATTACGTTCGGTAATTTAGGAGAATGTCAATCACAAAAAGACATACATACAAACAAGTTCTAAATATTATATAGATTGACGTCGTTTTGATGGCTCCTGGCTTCCTTATTATTGATTAATCAATAAAATAAATAATCGAATAAAATAACGACCCCGATGTCTGCTCTCTCAGAGGTGTCAATAATGAAGTAATCAATCATTTCCCGCTAAAATAACTTAATGAAAAGTGACGTGGTGTGTTTTCTTTATATTGATAACCACCTATGTCGTTTCTTCTTACTTTAGCAAACCGAGAGACAGTAGTGTTACTCACGTGCTTGGTTGCCATTAGTTGCGGGTTCGATCCGTCTACGATGAATGTTTTTACGTATTTAGGTATAGGTAATTAGTATGCAGTGAATACAGTAATAAACGTAATAAAATGCATATTAACTGAGAGCAATTATATCAAAGAATTAGAATGAAGAAAAATCTTGGTATTGGTGATACAATTCTTTATTGTGTGTGCGAATTTAGAAGATACAGTCTGACACATGTGTTGATGTCATAGTATGTGTGAGCATGAAATGTAAATATGGAAAGAAGAGTGTTATTGTTTACCTAATAACTTTAGGCTGCTTGTTGTGGCGTTCGGTGACTCTAGCGTTCTAATGTTTACTATGCAAAATTTTTACGTAGATGTTAATAATTTATTGCTGGATTGTGCAGTCACTCTAGGGTTTGATACTCAGACAATCCAATATTGCAGTGAATAAGTGAATCAGCATGTAGCAAGTCCTGTTAGAACCTTGTAAAAAAATCCGTTAAACACATTTGCACCGCCGATAATGTGGCGCCTCACAATTTGCACAACGCCAAGTAGACAGCATCGATATAGCTGCCCAATTCACAAGCTTTTTCCCAAGACATCACTGATGTTTTAACTAAATGCAAGAAGAAAATATTGTCTCTGGTGCTATGTAAAAAGTGAGCTAAATGTTGATGTTTAAAATAGTCATAAGCATACCATGTCCTTACTTCAATCCATGCTCCCCTCTATAAAACATCACAACAGAACTCGTCTAGCTACACGCACTGTCAGAAACACCCCTTTCTTTCTCTCCATTCCTAATACTAAACGAAACTTCCATGAGCAAGGTTTATTTCCTAGAACTACCCGTCTGTAAAACAAAAACCGCGGGACAGTTTCTTTTGTAAGTCCAATGTAAACACATTCTTTTTGAGCCGCCCTCTTAAATAATCAAATTCTGCCCAATTTCCACCATCATTAACAATCCTATTTGTCATCATTTAGACAATCTATTTTTTTATTCTGACTTTGATTGACTAATATACTACTAAAGGAGAGAAAATGTGCTTTTCTCGTGATTAAGATAAATCGCTATTTGTAAATTGGGATTTGATTTTCATATTTTATTATCTTTTTTCAGAATTTAGACCAAACACTTTCTTGTTTTGTAATTTAAAAAAAATTTCCTCCTAATTTTTATCATACATGTAAACTGGAAATGGCAAACAAAAATTGAAAAACTGGCGTAATAAAAGAAACCTGAAATGTATTTGCATAAATATTTCATGTCTATATATTGGTGAGAAAAGGTAAATGGGAAAATGGTGTCTATCAAAGCCAAGATACATTAATAAAAGTATTTTTATATTTTAGAAAAATAGATGTGACAGATCTGTAAGTATCAGCATTAGTATTTTTCTTTCATTTTCTAGTTGTGCGGATGTTAAAGATTTTTCATTTGAGTATAAATATAGCTTATTTAGGATATTTCAGTTTTCTTAGACTTTTTGATCTTTTAATATTATTAATCGAAGCATTTATGACTGTATATTATTAGATATGTATGTATTTCTTCTTGTTTGTTTATTAGCGGCAGGTCTGGAAATTGTTTTTTACTTATTTATTAAAATATCCAGAAGTGGTATAGCGTTATTTGATACTTTAACATATATAAAGTTAATAGAATGTTCAATAATATTTAGGTTTGTTTACAAGGAGGAAAGTACTGTATCGGCGTGTTCTATATATATACATTTAAATGCAAATGGTTACGGAAAATTTGAACATTAGGATAAATTAGAGGAAACTAGATATTTTCTCTTAAATAACCCTTCCGTGGAATAATATGAATGACAAATAGAAAATATATATGAAAAAAAATATAGAAAGAAATGAATATTGAAATGCACTGAAGCATATCCCAAAGAAAAATTGTCGATATCTTTTTATATTTTTGCATGATTTGTATATCAAGAAACCGTATGTTTTGAGGAGGGTAGAAACAATTGTATGCCAATAAAAACTACTATTTAATTGACTTATCAGAATTTGTTCCTTTCAGTAACTCAGGTAGATGTAACATAACAATTGCATATATAGTATTGTACTATTGTACTATTTAGCCATAACGTGAAACTTTGTCGTTAATAAAAATGTATATATATATATATATATATATATATATATATATATATATATATATATATATAGTCTCGGAAGTTTTTTAACCTTCAAAACTGGGAAAAAAAATTTTGTTGAAAGATTTTTGTCTAGTAAGTCAATCAATCTACTGCAATCACTATATTAGTTAACTTCCAAGAATTTACTCTAATATAAATATATTTTTATATAAGTTGTTTTTATATAAGGGATCGTCAGTTGTTTACCATGAAAACTGTTTCGGGATTTTAAAAACAAAACAGTATTTCATTATCATGGCCTCCCAGCAGTGTTGATCAGACACCACCTCCCTATTTAATAATTATTTTTTAATTAAAAAGTTTACAAATATTTGATTTAGTTTTGCCTCCAGATTTTTTTTTATAAGTTATTTAATATAGTTTCTACTTACCTGCGTTGTTCCTTTCAAATTGAGTTTACTATTTTACATAACATCTATTTTATAGAGTTAGATGATTCCATTATAATAACCCCCCTTTTTTCCTCTTGGTTATTTTCTTTATCTACAAATGTTTTAAAATTAAAAATATATATTTATAAAAATATTTCATATATACATATATATATATATATATATATATATATATATATATATATATATATATATATATATACATTTATTTATTTCTATCATGGACTATTTACATATGTTATACATTTTTATAGTAGAGTTTTGGATTTTTTTAATCAATTTCTTTTGATTTATTTCATATAATTTGAAAGCGTCAGGATAGCATGTTATTGCCTTATTTAATTGTCTAAATATTTTATTTTGATCTCCACCTTGTTTAAGCATTCTTATTACTAATGAAGTGACTGGAGGTATAAAATCCATTAATCTTAAAGTAACGCGGGCTATTCTTAGAAATTCGGACATTATACTCCCATAAAATATATACATAGGACAGGTACTACTTTTATGCGGCATACGAACGATATGAAAGGGAAAAGAATTTCTTTTATCAAACATTTTATAAATAAATCTACCATCCTCAATTTTTATATCTAAATCTAGAAAGGTAGCATGTATCCTGTATGTTCACAATTTAATTTTAACTCCCAAGGATATATTAAATGTTTTGTATTTTCAAACTCCTCTCTATCATTTATACAGACAAGGTCATCAATAAACCTCCTGCAGCCGTGGTAATTATACGTTCTAGATATATCATTTTTTATTAATGATGACATATATATGTATTCATATCTATGTAAATAGAGATTTGCCCAAAAGGGGGCATGGTCAAACCCATAGGAATACTTATTGTTTGTATTAGTGTTTTATTTCCTATTTTAAAATAACTCTCTTTAATCGGGTGACTTATAAGTATTTTAAGGCCATTTTTTGAAGTACTAGTTTTACTGTTTTTAGTCTTACACCAAAAGGCTTTAGATTTTGAAAAATCTATGTATTTACCTTTACCTCCGGCAAAAGCTAAATCTATAATGTTACCTAATTCTTTAATTAGTTCATTATGTGGTATTTTAGTATATAAGGTACTAAAATCATATGTAGAAATTGATTTTGCCTTTTTACGGGAATTTATATAATTTAGTTTTTCTTTTATTAGATATGAATTATTTACTACCCAACATAGGTTTATATTACTATAAAACTTTCTTTTATTATGAAAATTATTTATCTGATTAATTATTAATTTAAACACATTTGATATAGCCTTACTCAATGGTTTAGTAATACACATTTTGGAGGCAACAATAAAACGGGCCCCAACTGGTTTTATATATATATATATATATATATATATATATATATATATATATATATATATATATATATATATATATATATATATATTGAGTGTAAAATGCATAATATATCATGAAATGAAATGCCGTGAAATACAGTATGTGTGGAAAAGACAAATGGGAAAAAACTAATTTAAGCACAGGAATAAATCAACATTTTTACCGGTTTCGTTCGGATCAACGAATGTGCTCAGAAAAAGTAAATCTTTTAAATTTATTTGCTAACAGTAAACACGTCGGAAAAAAGAAACGCACAATGGGATGTTATTGACACGTGTTCAAATATAAAAAAAAACATGAATAATTAAACGCGCGCGGCAGAGACTTTAAAATGGGGAAAGGGAGAGAGAAAAAAGAGAAGAAAAATGAAAATTTGGATGGAATGCAGTAAAAATAAAAAAAGTTACTTTAATCGGTATCGCAGTTATTTAAGCAGTGGCGTCATATATTGCATTGTTTCAGTGCGGTTTTTGCTAGATGGTTGCTTCCGGAATAAGAACCTAATCTGAGCTTAACGTTAGATGGTGATGAGGGAAGTGCTTCCGATGCACTCACAACGTTGGTAAAGGTATTCGGTATTGAGGAGGGTGCAGTTGGTAAAGTCAAAATTGTGGGTTAAAGTGTTTCTCTGTATGACTTATACTTTCTCTTTTTTCTTCTCACTTTTGCCATTTAAACGTTTCTGCCGCACGCGTTTCATTATTCTCTCGTTTTTCAAATGGTTAAACACGTGCCAATAATATCTCGTTGTGCGTTCTTTTATTTGCTATGTTTTTACCGTTATCGAATACATTCAAAATTTTCACTTTTCCTGACAACGTTCGTTGATCCGAACGAAACCGGTAACATTTCTGGTTCATGATGATTTATTCATGTATGGAAATTTGTTTTTACTGTTTGTCTTTTTCATTCACACACACATACACATACACACACACACACACACACACACATATATATATATATATATATATATATATATATATATATATATATATATATATATATATATAACCAATAATTGTACAAGTAGACATTTTGTCCTTTAAAATAACACAGAAGTGATAATTGATTTACCTTCTTCAAAGGATATTTTCTTTTCAATTGTCAGGTGTGAGTATATCTATTTTATTCTAATTATCTGTTGGTTGCAATTTGATTCGGAAAATATATCACCAATTATTAGATTCAGATCGCGTTAAATAATTCACCAAATACAAAAACACGCATGGATGCGCAACGTATCCCAAATAAACTTGATGTACAAATATGAGCTCTGTCTCTGTCTCTGTCTCTGTCTGTCTGTCTGTCTCTCTCTCTCGCTTTCTCTCTCTCTCTCTCTTTCTCTAAGTTATGAAAATATATTTATGGCAATTAAGCTACACAGAGGCTCCCACGTTTCATCCGGGGGGGGTGTCAGGCTAAAATGCGTGGAGTTAGTTTTGCCGGGTGTTTTTATATACACGACGTTAGCTAGTTAACCAATCAGATTCTTTGTTGTTCTCTGAGACAATCATTGGGCTTCTCACCAACAAAAGTTCGGTTGGTTTTACTTCTTATTTCCTATTCTATTGTTCTGTTTTCTATATGATGATTCATCCCAGTGTTTTGTTGTTGTCTTAACCAATCGTTGGGCTTCTCCAAAGCAAAGGTTCGGTTGTTTTACTTCCTATTTCCTATCCTATTGTTCTGTTTTCTATAGAGTGGCCTATCTCTGTTTCTTTGTTGTGTCAGTATAATGGTGACCTTATTTTACACGTAGTTTCTTGTATTTCTATTTTAGGTTTTAGTTTTTAAGTTTTTAGGTTTTAGTTTAGTTTAGTTTATTTTACTTATTTATTTATTTATTTATTTATGTATTGTTAGCCAAAGGAACATTTTATTCTGTGCAGGCAGCAGTTTGATATCTAACTTCTACTGTTTAATAGATTTTGGGGGTCTTTAAAGCTTAGGATTTCAAATTTCTCATTCAGACATAATCTACACGGGTCGGCTAAATTTTTACATGTACTGGCTTGTCGTATTTTTTTTCATTCAATTATTGGTGAGCGTCCATTTTATTTGAGCTCCCAATAGTGGTTTGCTAGTGCTGTTCTCTGTTTTTAAATGTACTTTATATATATATATATATATATATATATATATATATATATATATATATATATATTAATTAAACAAGTTCAAATATATTGATAAAATGAACTTAAAATCCAATTTTTAAAAAAGTGTTCAATACAAAGTAGAGCTTTATAGATAAACTTTATATCAACATTAAAACAACCATGCATGAATTAATTTACTAATTATCACGAGAACAAAGCTACGATTTTCTTCTTAATGTTATAAATGTAGTCCAGCGTTCTAATACTGGACCAAGACGCTCCGTCTAGAAATATGTACGATTTTGATCACCTTAATATTTAATGTATTTTTATATAATTATTTTTATTGGTGATTGTAGCGTTCGTTGTTATTTTGTTTACTATTATTTCGATTGTCTCACTTTCCTAAGTGATTAAGATACAGAAAACTGCATTATTAGTCGCCCTTAACTTCATAGGACGTATTTTTTCCGTTAATATATATTTTTATTTATTTTATACGTACATAAAAGTAATCCATGGACACGTGTTTCTGCCTCACAGCCGTCATCAGCATGGCTAACTTAGACAGAGATCGAACCTTCGATATTGATGTCTGTAGTCCAGCGTTCTACCACTGGACCAAGATGCTCCGTCTAGAAATAAAATCTCGAGACCACATTTATGGAGACAACGAAAATCCCGCTTCCATTCAAAACCATAAACTTCAGAAGTACCGTAAACTTCAGAAGTACCCTTTTCTCTCCTGGGTCAGTGAAGGAGAAATCATTCTGGACTGTGATAATTTTAATTTATGTTTTAATCCAAAGTGCTCCCTTCAATCGGGAGATGTATTTTCCCCAATTAATCGAGGATAGGAAATGATACTTCTTCAGTTTACGGACCCAGACATTTTTAACATTTTCAAGTTAAAATCCATTTTTACGGTATCTTATGTTTATTAAATTGTACGGTGGAAGTACAGAATAGTTAATATATTTAATTGGGAAAAATCCAAGTCCTTGCTAAAACGAGCCATTTGGAATGGCCCTAAAACGAGAAATTGGCGCAGTGTAGAAGGATTTATCTTTCACTAATCGAGGAGAGAAAAGGATACTTCTGCAGTTTACTGACCTGAACCGTCTTACCCCCTCTTCCACCTCTTAAGAATTGGTATGTAAAGAATAACGACATTATTTTAGCACTGTCTTTAAACTGCAGAAGTACAAGATTGATGCAAGTAGCATTGCAGAATCGAATAAATAAAAATGATGTACAAGTAGAAATTAAGAAATGGCGGTATCGTGCGTGTAATTATAGCAACATTTATAACATACTATATGAATAGGTATTGTTTTGAAAAGAAAAAGCTGTAAGAATGTGATGTACATTGTAATATTTAGTAATGAAAATGAACTTATATACTATTTGTTTTGTAATATTAAACTTGTTCGAAATGTACTTAGCTTGATTGTATCGGTGTCATCTCGCTTAATAATGTCCTCGTACAAACGTAAGCCTGGTATGGATGGACAGAAGCGAAACATTTTACTGATGGAGAAGAAGGGATTAATTTGGTTAAAGAATTTAATAAATATTTTTTGTACGAAGACGTTATTTATGTAGCGTAGAGAATGTACTGATAAGTCTTGAAAAGTGTGAACACTAACATTAAAGTTAAGATGTGAATTCTAGTAGATAATCTATTCGAGGAAGTGAACCTAGAGGCTCCCATATCCGGAATAACATTTAGATGTTAATTGCAGCTAATTGCGCTATCAAAAAAGGGACTTTACGGGCTACCGTACAAGTGTTGTAAACAATGGAATCGAAAGCTGCGCTGGCGTTGGCACTGTTATGTGTTCGAAAATGATGTTCGAGTCTTTAAAATGTTATAAATGTGTTACTGAAGCTTGTATGTACGAAATGATAAATTATGATAATAATTTATAATTAAAAAATAGAATAATTGGAAGTAAAATCACGTCGAACTTGGGAGTAGTAGATGGTGAACGTCATTTTGTATTGAGTTTGGTTAACAGTTAAGGCATTTGTTTATTCATTCTGAAATTCCAGAATTTGAATAGATATAGGTGAAAAAGTAAGCGATCGTTAGGCGTAAGCTCGGTATTCCGTTATTCGTGTAATTTTTATGAAATGATCGTTTCTTATTCAGTTTATGATACCTATGTTATAAGTAGTATGTTGTGATGATTTTTAATTGAAATAATAATCGCTGTTTCGAATATTAGTTCCTAATTTAATATTATCTACGGTGAGTAAGAGTTGCATGGTAGGAGTAAAATATTAGAAAGAAATAAGTATGCTACCATCTGTTTGTATTACGTTTTTGGGAGATTCAGACATATAGGTCTAATAATAGTATTTAATGTTTGCAGATGATATTAAATGAAAGTTTCTTGAAACATGCTCGAGTGAAGTAGGTGAATGACGTGGTGTGTTTCGTAGCCTATGATACATGTGGTTATTCTCTTACTAGAGTCAGACCTCCATTGGAAAACCAATCTACTTTATATATAGAGAGAAAAGTTTAATAAATCAATAATACGGAATTTGTTTTCTAATTTTTACTCATTGCATTTTTTTATCTTTCTCTATTTTCTCCATTTTTATTTTTAGTTATCTTTTATTATTTTATTTTTATTTAGTTTTCTTTTTTTAAAAGATTATTTTTTTTGTTATTATCTAGAGAAATAACTTATGGTAGAGATGCAAGAGGATATCATTGATCACTGTCAAATGGAGTTTTTCTTGTTGATATTTTTAGGAGATTAAAATTTCCCAAAATTTTCCCAACCGCCGCTGGATCAAGTGACCTTCATATGTCGTACAATCGGGTGGTCGAATGGAAACATAAGAAGATATAATAAGCTGAACAGAGATAGAATAAGAGATAAATGTTTTCTTAAATCATTAATGCCAAAAAGAATTTAAAGGTGTTTCTTGGAATGTTATTATTGTCTCTGCTGAAGAGAATTTAAATAGAAAATATGCCATGTGGTTACTGTGACAAGTAAGTGGACAGCGAATAGTTGACATTCTCGGCATTGAATGGACGTAAATTAAGATAACATGCGTCCAGAAATGAACATACATTTTGTAAGGAGATCAGAATTAAATTGTTTTACGTGTACCCCCATACATCGTCGGTCTGGTGTATCCGTGTGGGTTATGGAGGAGGTGAGGTGTCAGCGGAATGACATTCTCCGTATTTGCAGGTAAATGAAAATATGTTTTTCTCTTCTATGAATAAGTTTCGAGGAAAGGTACGGTGGGAGATGGAAACAGATGATGAAAAGGAAGTGTTTATTCTGTGACTGAGTTTAAAAGGAGGGGGATTTCCTCCCTCCTACTGAGGTTACAGTGGGAGATGGAAACAGATGAGAAAAGAGACGAGGGAGTCGGATTAAACTACACTTGTCCATCTCTGAGTTATACGAGTGAATTGGAAGTCGCTAATATGGAAAGTAATGTTAATCAGAATATATTTGGTTGTTGTTTAATTAAATTTTGTTGGAGAAGGCGGCGAATCACGCCCAGTCTCAATAAAAGGAAAGTTTAATAGACATTCATATACTCCTCTTTGCTTGCCCATCTAATTTATATCATTCAGAGACGTACCACGAACTTAGGGGTTAAATCGCCAAAACCAACATCGCCAAAACTTAGTAATATTTCCGGTCCAAAACACATACACTAGAAGTTAAAAGTTAGAAGTTTTTGAGCGCACATAGTCTTGTATATTTTACTTTAATAATTACTTTTTTATACAAAAACACACATCCGTCCTTTATTTTTTTGGCTTGAAATTGCCTTCGCCCCTCAGAGGTACAAACTTTGAAAACGAGAGCCAGCCGATTACCCTCTTGATCTGATCACAACGTGAAGAGTGGTAATCAAAGGATCTTCATCAGTACAGAAACCTTTTCTGCAAACAGAAACCGAGTGAGCAACCGAAAACTAAGAACGGTCAACTTCGGGGACGTCACGAGAATGTGGGGTACAAAAGCACTTTATGTAAATGCTAGTTGGAAATAATAATAATCACGCTAGGTTCAGCCACGCTGATGAGTTATATAACAACAAAAATGCTTTCTGTCAAAAAATTATATTTAAAAAATAGTTATGTCGCTCACTATCTGGGAGCACTACATTGATTAAGAGAAAATTGTTCTGAACTAGCATTTAGGTAGAGTGCTTTTCGTTTAAAGGATCGCAGACAAAATAAACAAATAACTGACACACACACACGCATATATATATATATATATATATATATATATATATATATATATATATATATATATATATATTGTGTGCATTTTTTCGTTTATGCAAACATTGTTAAAAATAACAAAATTCGTCTGTTGTTTATAACTTTTTTATTTTTTCAATTTTTCTGATGGTCGTTTTTGTATTTGAATGTAAAAAAAAATGTTCCATAGGTTTCACAGGTATCACGAACGTTTTCGATTCTTCGTCGAATCATGCTCAAGTGTCAAAAGCAAATGAACAAAAACAGGTGGGGAAAGAAGAGAATGTGAAATTATGGAAAATTTATTAATTTATTTTGATTTTAATACAAACAAATTTGAAAAAAAAAGGTATAATTAAACAGACGAATTCTGTTATTTTATACAATGTTTGCACAAATATATATATATATATATATATATATATATATATATATATATATATATATGCGCATAGCTAAGAAATAGAGCCAATAAATCGGTTAAACGTCCTCTACCTATTGTTGTGGCAAAAAGTTCGCGAACACACAGGAACAAGTAAAGTTAAAAAGGAATAAACACAAGAAACGAAAAAGACAAGAGAGTAAGAGAAAACACAAGGCATTTAGAGAAGAGGAGTCTGACTTTTAGCCTATCTTATCGCGAACTTTTAACTACTACGATCTGTAGACAGATGGTCCCTAAGAGTTTTTTTTTAATCATTATTTACTGTTTACTGCCAGTCGTAAATATCGTAGCATTTTGCCTCTGACGATATGCTTAATAGTACGAAACGCGCTAGGCTCATAAAATGTTTGTTTCATTTTCTCTTCTTACCATAATTCTATCTTTCATATATATTCATTTATATATCTTATACTTATATGCACATTAGAATAGATAAAGAGAAGTTTACTAGCCTGATTTCACACCATAAGCCCTGTCAGGTGAATTCACTACGGTATATTTAGTAAGCAAGTTGATCATTTAAAATAAGTTGAAAATCTAAATGTCTTATTGCAACGGTTAATCGTGTATAACATAACGCGAAGGTCTCCTAAAACATTTCTAATTTCAAATGTTTACTTTTCTCAGTAAACATACCAAACAGCGTTTACATGGAAACTTCTTATTATTATATTGGCCCTGAAGTTTCCATGTAGTTAGCACTTTTTAGGATATTGAAATATCCAAATATGAAATTCACTTGCAATACCCGCTCCTTCTCCCCATTTCTCATTCTCTTCCCTTCTTACCCTTTCTCTCTCTTCTTTTCTTTCCGTTTCTTGTCTCTATCTCTTAATTATTTACGTCATTCACATCCCTCCACTACTTTTCTGATCATTCACTCTTTACTGAAGCTATTCGCTTTTTTAAGACGCCATCCAGGGGGGTAAATTGCGGGTTCATCCATTTACAATAGTATTAGTGCGTAAATAACATACGATCCGTAGAATTTGAACTGGGAATGACCGATTCCATAGATGACGACGGTATCCACTTGGCCAATAATGCACCCGTCTCATCTATGCGCTTGGCTCCGAATCCGTAGTTAGACTAAAAAAAGTGTTACGCGTAATTAAATACATTTCCAGAGAAAATCGATAACAAATCAAAGGTTTGTCGAGAAACTTTTTCGTTTTCTTTGTGTTTGTCCCGAGCTAGAGTGGGTTTGCAATAATGTATTTTTATATCCACTTGGCATAATCGCAGGCTTGGTTCGGTTGAAGGCCCATCTTACGGAGATCAATGTGCTGGCCGTCTGGCTATCTTATCATCGGCCTTCCTCTCGGTCGCTTCTCGAAGACTTCAAATTTAAAAGCTAGTTTCGCTCGGGCTTAGGCTAAGAGTTAGATCTATAAGAGAAAACTTCGGAGGACCTGTCCTTGGCCCCGACCCGCATGCCCCGCGACTGTGCGGACATGCTTTGGTGTTCGCTAAGACAGGCCCCTGCTAAGAATTAATTAGCAAACCTAGATATGAGTCTGACCAGTATATGGCAGCTATCTGGTGACAATAACCACGGCGTCTGATTAGTAACCAACGGCAAGCTATGGTCATCACAGTTCGATCAGCAAACTCTGGCGACAGGTTGAACGACGCACCGACCAGAGTATCATCTTAAATCGTATCACCATGGATGTCTTTACGAAATACGGTTTGGCGAGAATCCGTGAAGTAAAATAAGTTGGTAAGCGATAAAATTCATCCTCCAAGGAGAAACCTTCCTTCGTTTATTTGAAGAAGCTATAAGTAAATTCTAAAACTGAAGTTGATTCATTTCGCCGGACAATATATCGTCTGCCTGTGGGTTTCAAGAATGTTTATTCTGCCGGAACTAACTATTAATCACAATTTATTTTGCCAATGTAATGTTCAGTGTATCAAACAAAGGATTTTATATCCGTATTCTTCAAACAAAGAATTTTGCACTCTATTTCTTTAAAAAAAGAAGATTTTTCGCCTCTTTTTTCAGTGACTTGACACATAACGCTTTTAATTTTACTCACGATATATACATTTGTCAATTCTAGTTCCGGGAATATAAAATCTAGTTATTTTTTATCACTAAATTGTGATATTTCATATAACTAGTAAGCTAGAATTATGCTTATTAGTAAGTAGGCGGAATCTAGGTAATTTGTTCCGTACAGACACAAACTTTCATATTTAATCAAAATACCAAGTAAAATATATCGATTTTAGTTTAGAACTAATTCTCGAACAATTCATTCAGACAATTTCATATTAATCTCACCAGACAGGATCTTAATCGTAATTTCATAATAACAGTTTTTAATATGTTTTATACGTGTATCAAATTTGGTCCAATTAAGAAAACACCAATACAAGACCTACATTAGAAATGTAGAGCATTTGTTTATCGTTGAATGTTTTCTGCATGATGATCTATGAGCTTTTTTTGTCGGTTAACTTAATTAGTTTAATCGCAGACTTAAAACTCGAGGCGTAAACGGAAAGTGGATATTAATGTCTGCTGGACGAAATATATCGCAACATCTACATGTCTGAATAGGAATAATTATATACCAGCATTTTTATCTACATACTTACTACACATTAGAAGTAGCGTGGTGTAGAGGTAACAGACGTGGAGTGTAGGCTCGACGTGCCAGGTTCGAAATTCGTTGGGGCTACAGTACAACTTTCACTAATACTCTTGGGAAAGTTATAAGTCTATATATCCTTCTTGCAGATATGAATCATATGATACGGTAGACTAGAAACGCAATACTTGGTTACTCAACTAGTCTAGGAGAAAAGAAAACGCCGAAATAACATGTCTTTCTTTTCTTAACCCGGCACCGCTTCTGTTCGTATTTGACTTCTCCTTGCAAGTTCTTCAATGCCGGTTCCGGAGATGCTCAGTTGATGATTGCGCAACACATGCTTCACTATAGACTTTCCGCACAGGCACCCTTACAGTAGTATCCATTGTCGTTCGAGACTAAAATAAGAGCAAAAAAGAAACTTACAGATACTCTGGAACTGTATTCGTTTAATAAATCCGTAAAAAGTTGAATATCAAATTAAAAATGCTGAATTTCGAATAAATAAATAATACTTCGAAGAGTAAAACAAGTTCGACTACATATTAAAAAGCAAGTTAATCATTACTATTACTGACATAAATATTTTTAAAGAAAACACCGTTGGAAAATCAGTCAAAAATAAGTTTATTAATTTTTGACCAATTTGCGTGAAAACTAATTATTGAATGTTTAAAAGAAGTTTTAAGCCAATTTACTTAATCATAAATAGTCACTGCGGTAGCCATTTCGATTCTGGATAGGAATTAAGTACATGATCGGAGTAGAAGCGAGTAAGAGATAAATACTTTGCTTCTGCATTTCCGGCCTGTTCGCTTACACTCCGGCCATGCACTTAGTTCCTGTCCAAAATCAAAATGGCTGAACGAGGATTATTTTACTCAATGGCTATATATGGTTAACTAAATATTTTAAATATTCAATATTAATTTTTACAAAAATAGGCCACAAATCAGTAGGTAAAGAAAAATAAATTGTTTTTGACTACTTTCGCAACGGTATTTTCTTTTAAAACAATTTATGTCAGTAATAGTGATGATTACAAAAATAAAAATGTCAAATTATAAATTCAAGTGAGTGTGGAAATAGACAACTAGCAGGACGCCATTTGAACAAATATCGGTATCGCCGAACAATATTGGACAGTTTTGATCCACGGAAGACACGTTAAATAAAAGACAAATAAAGCCAAATATAAGCTGTCTTCTGTAAGACAGTATGAACGGGCCATCCGAGATCAGAACACTTTATAACCATCACTCTGAAACGTTACCGTTAATAAACCCGCCAGATTTATGGCTAATGTTTTCATAATAAACTTATTTATTCTTAGTATTGTGTGCAGGCTATTCAAACTTATAAGAGCTTGACTCTAAAAACCAGAACTGATTACTCGTCGGCGGCATTGTTTCAAGTTCAACGTTATATCGTCGCAGAACTTTGTAAATTACACGACAAGCAAATGAAATAATTGTTCAAAAGACAAGTGATCCAGATGACGATGAACCACGATCATACAGTGGTTACAACATAGCAACATTCAATTGAGAGAAATATTGTTGAGGATGTTTGAATGAGTGTATGTGAGTCTCGTTTGCGTTAGTATCGAAGTTTCTATGTGAGTGAAAATGTCTCTCGTGCTAGCTTTATAGGAGGAAACAGTTTGTTGAGTAGTGAGATATATGTGTGCGTTGATCAGAGAATGGATTTTAGTTGTGATACTGAACGTCTCGCTTTTTTTGGCGTGCGAAGGGTATCAACGTAATTGTTGCTGTTTCTTTTTCGGTGGCGGGTTGTTGTGTGCGATGCTGATGCTTGGTATCTGCTTGAGAATTTTACACACGTGGCGAATATAGCAGGTAGTATTTTTTCAAAATATATTTTAGTTGAGATAAAAGCAGCGTGAATCTGATGCTTGGACATTCATGAATTGTTTGGACGTGGAATAATTGTGCATCAGTGAGAATCTGGTTAATGCTTTGATTGGCTAAGAATCAACATCGGACATTCGAGAAGAGTTTTAATTTCACGTCGAATGGCTAATTGCTGCGCATTGTCATTTTTGTTTATGTGGTCATGATAATAACATCTTGAATGAAGTTCATACAATATGTTGTGGTCGGTAGTTTAATACATACAAATACATTAAAAATATGTTGATTTTTAGTGAAACATATTTTATTTTAAAATTCTGCTCATCATTTGAAGTGGATCTCTTTTAATTTGACATCGAACATTTTTATGTACATTTCAGCGTTTATAATCTGACGTTAATATAGTTGTTCCTTGGTATGACAGTAAAAAACATCCCAGCTAGGTGAAGCTCGACAACCTTGGAAGACAGCTCACCAGGGGGAAGGAAAACCCTTATTTCAAATATCCGTGTCATTACAGCCATATCCAATCACAGAAAAATCTTCAGAAGTAAACCTCGAGGAAAATCAGGAATCGGAGTCCCTAAGGTACTCAACCCGTCCTGGTAATTCCTGCGACGGTCACGGACTGTAGCGACTCTGTTGTTCCTTTGGTATCTCCGGTGTTGTGGAAGGGAGTATGCTACATGAGCAACCACCTTTCCTCTATATTACATCGCCCAAGCTTGCATTCGAAAAAACTGCACCAAACAAAAAAACGCTGCATTACACCTGGAGAGGACACTCCAGCTTCGGCTTTGGTATTGACACAACACGAAGAATGGCAGTTACCGGTTATAAGTTACAGCTCGATTGGCGTAGAGCATAGCACCAAGAGACATTCTTGTCAGCGGGAGAGATTTTCGGATCTTACTGGACAGCTACCGCCCGCCCAAACCTGTGTAACCCACAACCAGAAAGGTAATCTCCAGCTTTCAGTGGGTGCATGAGAGTTAGGATACATCCGACAGGCAGACTTTAATAAGAATAAACCGGCTTTAAAACTGGGCTGTTAGAACGTTCGAACTATGTTCACCGGCCTTTCTAAAGACTCCCAAAGTCTCGCCACAGGTTCGACGCAACTTCAGTTGTCCAATTACTCTGGAAAGCTACATATCAGTCGAGTATCCGGTCTTTGACAATCAGTCCGACGGGAACTGGGCCATTTGTGGGCTTTTTATCTGTCGATCTGTGGTATTGGTCATGGCTAGTCAAACGAGGCCCACTCTCTAAGGCCCAGTCTTCCATCTTAGGAGAGAAGTTTGTTTATTGCAAACTGCCTGAGGCTCCCAGACCGGGGAATACCGACGGGGCTACCAAGACATTTTTTTCATAGGCCAGAGTGCCCCTTATTTAGGGGCGCTGGCTTGATTCTCCCCAAACTTCCGTTTTTGTGCTACATTTTCCTGTGCTTAGAAGGGGGTAAATATCCAGTAGCGAAGCTGTATTTCTGTAACATACTATTCTGTAACTCTATAAATACACACTCTTGTAAATATACCACCGTGTTGTCTTATTTATTATTGACCCTTCAAGGTCATAGCAAGTTGTATAACACATTTCTCGTTATTAAGACTATAAATATTTAGAGAGAACACATATATTTTCTTGTTGAACCGGAGATTAATTGTATTAGTCTATTTGGAATTTTAACAACGTAACTACCACTCCAGAAAGTACCTCACTCCTGACGCAATCATCTTCCTGTATAAGAGTCAGATTCGTCCTAAGATGGAGTAATGCTTTCATATCTGGGGCGGTTACGCTCAGACCACGCTTTATTGTCTATATAAAGTACAAAACCGACTTCAAAATCAAGTGGAAGATGATCTCTTCTCGTCCCAACATCCTCTTTCACACAGAAGAGATGTTGCTAGCATCTATCTACTGTATCGTTATGTTCATTGTAGGTGCTCGACTGAGCTCTAATCCCTGGCTCCCTTTATCAAACATTTATAGCAAGAACTCGTCTAGCTAAAACCACAGCAAATAACTTTTTTTTCTTTCTAAAAGAATACCGAAAACACAAACACACCAAAAACAAACGGAACTTTCGTAAACAAAGTTTATTTCCTAGAACATCCGATCTGTGGAACAAGACAACACGAGCCTGCCCCCCACCTAACCGACTACGACATGATCATCTCTAAGTGTAATGTAAACCAATACTCATTGAGCTGCCCTTTTGGATAATCAATTCCTCTTAGTAATCTTCTACACTTTCTATCCAGTGTTTTCAGCTATCAAGTGGCAGCAATAACCGGCTAAATTACCATCTTTTTAATACATATCCTCGAGTGGCCCCGAGACTTGATAAGTAGTGACCTATCAGAAAAAAAACATTATAAATCATTTAAAATGAAACCATAGTCGTTATAAAATCCAATGTAAAAAATACTTGTGATAAACCGTCCTTATAAGTAATCCAAGTGTGTCCATTACATTCATCGTTTTCAATCCACTCATAATATTCTTCATAATTAAACTGACAATACATCCATCTTACCAATTCTTATCGTTTAGTGGCCTTTGACCTTAATAAGTGATGACTGATTAATAAAAATAAAATCATTGCACATTTAAACTTGTATAATGATTATAATTGCATGCATAAACAACTCTAAAAAACAAAAACATATTCGATATATAAACATTTTACAAAAGAAAAATACGTAAAAAAAAACAGGATAAAATAATGAACCACAAAAGGTTTCGCAAGGATTAAGCGCGATTTATAAGCTTATCGTGACCGGGAAACAAATTGATCGCGTGACTCTTTGTTCTGATCGCATCGCGAGATCAGTTAGGGTTTCATTAGGTTACTGGGACAATGTTCGAATGTACGGTCGACATTTTCTTTCGATCCGATATATTCGAAAACGGAATCGTTCAAATAAAGAGGCATACTAATGTAATTCTATCACGATACAAAAAACAAAAAAAAAAACGAAAGATAAATTAATGCGTAACTAGTATCAGACGACGGAACATTTAAGAGAGTGTTATTATTTGGAGCTCATACTGATGGATGCAAATACAAGCACACGTATCCTGTAGCGCTATTATCGAGTATTGTTTGTCTTTTGATCGTAACAAACATCGCATCGGTGACATCACATAGCCACCTGCGCTGTATTGATGACACGTAGCAACACTAGTAGCAGTAGTTGTAGATGTAATGGCAATGTGTAGAGTTCGTATGTCTCTCTTTTTCTCTCTTTTTATTTTTCTCGGCATTTTGTTTCCGAAAAGACATATTCAGAAAATGAATCTTTCAAATTAAGGGGCTCCCTAAAGTAATTACTCACAGTACCAAAAACTAAAGATAAGGTCTAGCGTAACCAGTATCAAAAGATGGTGTTTGAAAGAGAGTATTAATATTCAGGACTCATACTTATGAATGTTAATACATTTTGGGTGACACCGATAATGACGTAAAAAAGTTAATGGTATTTTTTCAGACTCGTTATATACAAATGTCGAATTTTTCAGAGGAGGTTGAAGGTTGACCCCGGTGAGTTGAGTAGGTACAGCGTGATTGGAGCATGAGAAATCAACCAGGATAAAGCTCAAATCACCTTAGGCGTCGTCGTTCCTGCTTCATGAGAAATAAGAAATGAAGGCCCGCGCGCAAATAAGACATGGTTAGAATGCAAGAAACCAGAGGAACATTTCAGTGTTGTTCTCAATCAAGCTTATCATGATCTTTACTTGAAAGTTTTCCGCGTACTCTTCACCCGGCCTTAAATCGAAACCTCTTATTACGAAATCGTTAAATATAAGCGAAAGAACCTAAATTGTTAAAAGTGTAAAAACAGCCAATAAAGAAAGATATGTATTGGTTATAAACCTATAAAATAGTGTGAGCTGTACTTCGATCTAAATGTTTTGACCAAAGTCAAGTTTGTCGACAGCACCAGCTGTTTGTCACTCTGAAGTTGCAGTGGTGATATGGTAGCCGAAGTTTCTGTGTTTACCTCTCTCAACTGGTAGCTACAACAATGGATAACATTAACGAAAATATCTAGCAACCTTATTACTCAATGGCTTATACTCTTTAGTGCTTTACTTTTAAGATGCAGCAATGTTACTCGTCATATTCCATCGCCCGCTCCCTGTGGTGTGGGAATTAAGACAGCGCTTTGCGAAAGGCCACTACACCCAATCAGCTCACCTGCCAAAGCGAAAAACTTTCTCTTTTTCTAGCTACGTGTCACTTCGGACTTCCTCCCATGATGCATCTTCCTGTACACGTTACTCTAGTTTTACTTCTTACTTAATTTTAAACCGATGTGGCAAAATTACCATATATTTATGTGAATACAGCTACATGTTTGTCTTTATTTCTTCGTTACTGAGTTATTGTGACCCATTGTCCGTGTCGTTGTTGACATCGTTATGTGCGGTTGAATTTACTGAACGATGCTCCTTGATTTAACAAACAATGACAAGGTTTATACTAAGAGATGACAATTGTTTTTACAAAGAATCACAAGTTTTATTAATGAAAAATACACATTCATTTACGTTCAACACGCATAACAAAGCTAATGCTACAACCTCGATGACCCAGACAAAAACAATAAAACAGCAATAATAAATATAAATCTCGAAACTTGAGCACATTTCAGAGTTAATAAAGAGGTTTTAACATTATTATTTGTATGTACTTATATATTGTATTAGTTTTATTTATCTAAATTTAAATAGATTGGGAGATCTGTCTCATTGCTAAATACGAAGCGAATAGACGAATAACGAGCATTGGAGATTGGGAAGAATTCAAAAATATTTTTACACTTAAAAAAAAAACAGTGTGACTACTGGCTGAGAAGAAAATGCGATGGTTCGCATGTTGTTACTGTCCATCCATCAGAGTGAGAAAGAGGCTTCTCCTCACAGATGTAACCTTTTGTAGTTGCAACTAATTAGCATACGTGGAGATCAGCTGAGGTAAATGAAAGGACTAACATTAAGGTGGGCAGTTTAATTTTTGATAGCTGAGAGAGAACATTGGAGTTGAGATTTGTTTGTTTTCGTTGCAGTGTTGTTGAAGAGGAGTTCCTTTAATTTTGCTGCAAGATTACAAGAGAAAGTTCAGTAGGTGTCGGAAATAAGTTAATGGCAAACACCACTTCAAAATTAGTCACCAATATAGCACTAAATAAGAGAGAAACTAAATTATGTATATATTTATTTACCTGGGATGTATAATATTTGAGCAAGGATCAAAGAGAAAAAAAACTAGCCAGAATAGCAGAAACAATAGCAGAACTGAATTAACTAAAACTTCTCGCTTTTATCAAAACTATTTGATCAATATATATTTCTATGTAGATTTGAAGTACGGACGCTAAACAGGCATTCGATATGAGGCGCTACTGTAAAATCATGATATCAGTTGAAAGTACCACGTGACGAAAAATGTTGCCAGTGACCGCGTAACTAACACCATCTGACCACATCTTCCACTTCTCTCAATCGTCCGTAGAATGAAAGCTAGATTTAGTCACATCGTGAAACGGAATGGACTGACGAAGGTAGTCCCCCAAAGAAATGTGAACGGTACACGGAAGATATGCTAGCAGAAAAAGAGATGGAAGGGCAACATAACAGAATGGACCTGGTTATCATTTGAAGTTTGAGTGAGAGTGGACGAAAACCGGAAAGATTGGTGGAAGATATCCCTGAGTCGCCGAAGGGAAACAGTGCTGACAGACAAGTATGACTGGACCATGTTTTATATATTAAGGCTACCTCTTCACCGATCGTGAAAGCGGAGAAATATAGTGATCTTTTGATTAGCAGTGTGTTATAAACAAAGAGACTTCGAATTTATTACGCATAATCCGATTTGGGAATATTTAATGCAGATCACCATATCGATTAAAACAACTCTTTGTAAATGACTTGTGAAACAAATAGTTTCTGTTGTTCATAGATAGAGATAATTAGGTTTTATATATTTCCCAACGTGATTACCGCGTAATTGAATACAATACTTATATACAACTAAAACTCTGAGTATATTGTTTTGTATCTTGGCTGTTTGTATCTGTGCACACTTCATCTATACATAAATGTTTTAGATCATAGGAAAAGGGCGAATGACGTAAATAAAGGGCGATAACAAGAGAAGTGGTGAGGGGAATGAACTGATGTAAATAAAGTGAAATCAAGAGAAGGAAGGAGAGAAAGGGAGAGAGAGAGAAGGGGGAAAGAAAGAGAAAGATGAAAGAAAAGGGGAAGAGAGATAAAATCACATTGTCAAAGTTTAGCTGTTGTATATTTAATAATATATTAATACATATAATATAGCTTGAGATAAATAAAATTAGCACATTATTTATATCAGTTCCCAGAAGTAAAACGCAAGACAATTTGGCGTACAATCGTTTCTAAAACGATTTAGAATATTTTAATTTATATTATATTTTAGATGATTCTAAAAAGTAACTTCTTCAGCTCCCCTCATAACATTACCAATAGAGGTCAAACAATAAAAACATCAAATTTTACCATTAAAATATAAATAAATATATGTCCAGTTATTACAGGACACAGAACTTTTTTTAATTATTTTACACAACTCTATTTATAACATCAATAATGATAATAATAATAATAATAATAATAATAATAATAATAATGATATAAAATAAAAATATAAAATAAAAAAAATGGTGCCAGCCTTGGCTGACACCATACAAACTATTTGTAGAGGGTCAAGAAGGATGAGAAGACCGAGGAGGGACAGCACGAACCAGACCTCCACTGCGCGAGTGCTTGGACCTTGGGGAGGCATATTGCCACCCAAATCCCAGAGAAGACCAATGGTAATTATCAGCGAGAGATCAATGGTAAACAGCTGTTGCGATACTGCAAGGTTATTTATGGTGGCTATCGAAAAGATGTGGAGATTACTGGAAATATGGATAGACTTGTTGTCACTCAGACTCCAGGAAATACAACCGGTTGTTGTCGGTGAGCAATCACTGATGATGACCTGTGTGAGAACTAGTGAGTACACATAGTAATGATAATAATAATAATGATAATAATAATATATAATATTTTAAATACAAAATAAATAAAATTGAATAAAAAAAATAAATAAATAATATAAAATAATGAAATATTGAAATGATTTGTAGTGAAGATAAATATACTTAATAATAGGTAAAATACTGATCGAACGTCTTACGCATGATCTACTATTATATATTAGTTTAATTCTGCATGGCTCGTACTGTTTCAGTATCCGGTACCACACTCACGCAACTTAACACTATTGTTCAAATCATAAGATGTTTGTTCCACCCGCACAAACTGCAAAAGCAATTAAAAACAACAATAGAGAGAAATAGGGTGTGATAATTAACACTATTTATTTCAGGTCAGTGCTTTTACTCTCTCTCTCTTCTACTCTGTGAACATTTCTTCCTTTCTTTTCTTTTCGCTCGCGTTTTTCTATCTTACTCATTGTTCTTGGATTTTTCCATATATTTGTCTATCCAGCTATGTCCTTTTTACAAATCCTATATCGTTTTTTCTCTTTGGAACTCTCCAAGAAGCTCATTGTTTAACACTAGAGACACGGGCATATCCCATATTCCCTGTCATACCCAACCAAACACAAACTGCAATTTGCAGTAAACCACGCATGTCACACCCTTATAAAAACTACAATAGATAATTCTTTGTCTTCTGGTCATAACAGATATATCACCAGCGACGTTTCATACACTGTTTCTTTTGTTGATGACACGTAGCAACAGTAGTAGCAGTAGTTGTAGAAGTATGAGAGGTGTGTAGAGTTAGTCTGCCTCTCTTTCACCCTTTTTTCTTTTCCTTTGTTGAAATCGTTTTTGTAGTCATGATGCGTGTATATTGTTTTCTTTCTTCTTAGCAATTAAAACAACAACACCATTATTTTGCTCTGGGGTTCTTTTGTAGATTTTTTTTTCTTTTTACAGTATACATGGGTATTAGATAGTAAGTTACTATAGAATTAAACGCACCTCACCGATACGTATGTTTCACCTACGTTGATCATCTATTATAAATACGCGGAAGGGCATAGTATCAACATCAATCTCCCGCTCACCCGCTCACTGCAGGGAAACGGACGAACAGCTCCGAAAACACATCTGGTTACATTTAGGCCAAAACCCACCAAAAGAAATATCAGACTATTTTATTTGTCTAGTTTCACTCGTCACTATTTGCAACATCATTTCTTCAAACAAGTTAACTTAAATTCTAGCGGAATTTTCCTATTTATACACCAGCTATTTTTACGTAGAAACTTCCCTTTCTTATTACTAATGGATCTACATACTATATTGCTACACTTCAATCTTACTCCGCAGATTACCTATTTTATTCAATTGTGCATTAATCCTATTTTAAAATGTATCGACCAACATCCACTCAGATATCGGGAACTTAATAATTTGTGTTCTAAAATATATCGTTTACAATAGGTATTAGATCTCGGTATGAAATAACGCAAATAATGCTCATGCATCCGGGCTGGTGTACCAACCACTAGTTTCTCCCTCTTAGACAAAAGAGCCTCTAATCTAATAAGTTTTACACTATCTACCAAGCTCCAGCTACTGCCCCTATCGCCGTAATTTTGTATCTCTGTGCTTGGATTAAAAATACTACAATGGAATATACTCCGACGAACCTGTTGCACTTGTGCCCCCACAAAGGAAACACCCCCCGACTAACCCGTCAATAAACGAAATCCCACATATTCACTGTAGAGGTCCCCAGATGCCGGAAAACCTTTTACTTTAATAGTTATTTTCCCCGAACTGCTTACCGTTGGAATCCCCTTCCTGCCCCCTTTTACCCGTCGGTACCAACATGTTGTACAACTCCCCACTTAGGATGCCCTTATAAATCTGACCCCTAATTCTCAGTGGCTCCTTACAACTCAATGGCAATGTGCCTTTTTTGGTGAATATATCTCTATCTTTGAAAAAAAATGTGATAATATTTATACATAGTTTATATATATATATATATATATATATATATATATATATATATATATTCATTTAGGCAAACATTATTAAATAACACGGAGTGGTTTTGTTTGATGCGACTTTTTTTTATTATTTCAAGTTTCCGAATTGTCCATCTAATGTTTCGGTCAAATTGATGTAAATATGATCCATGGGTTTCTTGTTCCATTCTTTTTTCTTTTTCCAAGTACTTTCGATTTGAATCGTCAAATCATCTTCAGGCGGTATTAGTTTTAGTGTCTTAACAAATTATGACTTTACTGTATATATATATATATATATATATATATATATATATATATATATATATAGGATTAACTAAAACTAGCTGGACACCGTTGTTGATTACCTACCGACTTCTCTTTCTTCTTACTGCAAAATACTTGTCAGCTACATATACATTAGATAAATAAAATAAACGTTTAAACGTTTTGATCTATTTATTGTAAACTTTTAAAGAAATAGTCTCTTTCTTACCGTCAAAATGATTGTCAGCTAATATCCTTTGGATAAATGAAACGAACTCACTTTTAAGTCGACGACGACAACATAATTATATTTATGACGTCTAGTTCAATTTTGGAACAGTTAATTTTTAGCACCGAACGACACCAGATCATGTTAAATTACTTTAGCGATCAGACGGTCTAATATTTAAAATTAGTGTACCTGGGGAAAATGTACTTACAAAATAGGTACAAATGTAAGATTTATGTATACTTCAGATGAACCTTTAAAATTAGACGGATTGTTACTAATTCCATATTTATTGAGGTCACCTCTGTTATTTTAAAGGTTCACGATTCATTATTCACTCTCGTATTAGTAAATATTACTTTAGTCTGGATACATTTGTATCACTGGTCGTATTTTGACTGAGGTCAGAACAGATACTATACTTTGATTCTAGCCCAAAGCAAAGTTAGTTCCGATAATATTAGATCAAGGAAGAATTTCATTTATGATGTATATTCTATTTTGGAATTATTTATTTCAAAATGGGTCAAGTCTAAATTTTTCACCTTTAGCGACATCAGATTTGCATTATATCTTTATTGATCGGACGATCTCACTTTTTTAAAATGCGTTTTAGAGATGATAACATATGTACAGACAGACGAACATATACGCGCATCATCATCATCATCATCATCATCATCATCATCATCATCATCATCATCATCATCATCATCATCATCATCATCATCATCATCATCATCATCATCATCATCATCACTACCACCATCGTCGTCATTATTATTATTATTATTATTATTATTATTATTATTATTATTATTATTATTATTATTATTATTATTATTATTATTATTATTATTATTATTATTATTATTATTATTATTATTTACTCACTAGGAGTTCTCATCATTAGTGATTGCTCACTGATAATAAGCGGTGGTATTACCTACAGTATGAGTGACAACAAGATTCCCCAGACTTCCTTCGATAACCATTGCAAATGACTTTGCGTTATCGCAACAGCCGCTTACCATTGTTTTACTCGCTAACAAAGACCATTGCTCTTCTCTGGTATTTTTGTGTAATAAGCTCACGCAAGGTCGCAGTACTCTTCGCACTCTTGCAGCGGAGGTTTGATTAGTGCTCTCCTTCCTCGGTCTTTCCATTCTTCTTGTCCCTTCATGACTATCTTGTGTAGTATCAGCAGAGGTTGATACCAGTTTCAGTGGGGGGGGGCAATTATTATTATTATTATTATTATTATTGTTCCATTTTTGTAATCGTTATATTCGTTGTTCGTCGAGGCTTCAGCGATAATAAACTTCGTAATAAACGACGCATCGATCAGGTGGAGAAGTCCCTCTGCTCTACAATATTAATGAGACCCAACTAATCGAATTAAACGCACCTCACCGATGCGTATGTTCCAACTACGTGCTATTCTAGTCTATTCTGCGTTAATCATATATTATAAATACGCGGAAGGAGAAGTTTTGTTTGAACATCCACCACCTTCTTTCACGAGAACAAAACTGACAATCCTTTAATTCGTTTAACATAATAAGGCTCTAACTACCCGGATTTGTCCGGGATGCGTTGAAGTACAATTAGTTTTTTTAATCGCTATTTGTTTGCACATATTGAAACTTAAGGTAGATAACTCATATTCTATTCTTCAAATTAAAATGATGTTCAGTTTTTAAAACGTTTGATATTAGGAGTCGTCTGGCCCGCACTAGGCAATTTAAAAATAAATTATAGCCAAGTACGTTAATATATAGCAAATAACGCGGTACGAATTTTTTAAAATTTTTGTTGTAACGAAGCCGACTTTTTATATTTAACAATTAAAAATGTGAGTTATTTCTTTTTGCCAATTTCGATCTTTTTTTGTTTGGGGGGGGGGGGGGTCATAATTGAAAAAAATGTTTCTTTTTACCAGTTGTCCGGGCAGGGTTACATCATTTTTTAAATAAAGTGAAGCACGTTATTATTGTACAACAATAAATAACAAATGAACATTGACTCGTCAGAAGCAAAGTTTGATTGATAAGATTAAATGAAAAATCCGACAAGATGAGTTTATATGTTAGATAGTTTGATTCGTACTTCAATCATTTCATTTTTATGTAACACCTTTTAATACTCACACGATAATTAACGTTTATAACAGACGTGGTGATATTTAATTTTCAGAAACATTCTTAATATTAGTTTTAATAAATGTTAGTGCTGTGTTATTGATTTTAATTTGATTTAAACGAATATATATATATATATATATATATATACATATATACATATATATATATATATATATATATATATATATATATATATATATATATATATATATATATATAAGCCCCTTTAAGAAATTAAAGTTGAGCACTCTCGGGGATGTTAAAAATAGACTGTCAAAACGTTCTATTGCAAAGTTCAGAATACGTTCGTCGAACACTCTCGACTAGTCTTCTATCTGTGCCCGCGTCTAGGTACATATAGATCTTAATTTCCCTCTCGGGGATGTTAAAAATAGACTGTCAAAACGTTCTATTGCAAAGTTCAGAATACGTTCGTCGAACACTCTCGACTAGTCTTCTATCTGTGCCCGCGTCTAGGTACATATAGATCTTAATTTCCCTTAATTACGTGACAGTTTCCGTTAGCCGAATGGATATGGCGATTGCTTGCAGATTTTAGGTTGACTCTGTGAACCTCTGAAATTGTTATTTTCCTGCACTGATGAGAGCAATAATCTTGAAATGCTAGCCTATGTAGGTATTAATAATTCAATATTTATTATATATATATATATATATATATATATATATATATATATATATATATATATGATGGACTCTCCCGTCGATTGCGACGTATGAGGTTCCAACAGCTTATATATATATATATATATATATATATATATATATATATATATATATATATATGTATATATATATATGTATATATATATATATGTATATATATATATATGTATATATATATATATATATGTATATATATATATATGTATATATATATATATGTATATATATATATATATATATGTATATATATATATATATATATATATATATGTATATATATATGTATATATCATCATCATCATGGACTCTCCCGTCGATTTCGACGTATGAGGTCTTGACAACTCAAAATTTGTTTAGTCTACGATGGATGTAGCATGCTTACATTTACTCAATCGTAAATGGCATTTGAGTCCTGCGAGAGATTTGCAAACCAGCCCACAATGGATGCAAGAAGGAAGATCTTGTATAATAATAATAATGTATATATATGTATATATATATATATATAATCGTGGGAAAATATATTTTAATAAACTGTGTTCTACTTTTACTTATATTCACCCCAAGCAGAGACATTGCCACTAAGACGCAAGCGCCTGCTATGAATTAGGGGCCATATTTATAGGGGCACTCTGAGTTATTAGAAATTCCTTGTTTTGTATCCTGTCAAAGGGGGAGAGGCTAGTGTTTTGTGCACCAGTCTAGATGTGACAACAATACTTTATGCACGGGCGAATGGTCGCTTTGTAGAGATATATCTATGCAGCAGACTTATATATATTTGTTTCTTCTACATCAATAGTTTAATTCTGCATTCTCTAAATTCAGTCGCATTCGTATTTTCACGAGACAAACATTAGGGTTACTTAATTGAAAGAAAACTATAATAAAGAATAATCTTTACTTCTAAAGATTTTTTTAAAGCGCACATATATTACCAATTGAGATTTCGTATCTGTCTGTCTAAAGCCTAAAACAAAATATTATTTCTATTAATTATACTATTGTACTGTCTTTCAATGCTCGATTCAGTGTATGGTCTGTTGTCATGAAACTATTATCCCAGGGATTATCTTTTTGTTTCTTTTTGGAGATGGGTAGTGTAGTATCTGTTCTGTTGTTATTATACGATCCTCGCATGGATTAGCTTCTTCTTTTGCTTTTATTAGGGGGGGGTAGTGTGGTATCCGTTCTGTTGTCCTGATACGACCTTCCCAGGCGCACCTCTTTCTTTTTTTTAGGAGGTAGTGTATTATTTGTTCTGTAGTCATGAAGCCATCCTTCTTTTGGGGGTAGTGTAGTATATATTCGATACCATCATATCAGGCATTACTTCCTATTTGTGGAAAAGTGTAGTATATGTTCGTACGTCATTATAATTCCTCACAGGCTAGGCCATATATTTTCTAGTTAAATTAATAAACAAGCATGATACATTTCGCTAATCTTCTATGAAAGACTTAAAAAAAGTTGTTTGCTCGACATAATTAGCAACCGTCTTTCTTCATATCCAGATCGTAGCGTTTCTATCATTACGATGAATACATAAAAAACAAAAAGTTCACAGAATACATGTAAAAATATTAAACGTTACTAAATCATTCAAGTGTGTTCAAATATTTGTAAAATTAAATGTTATTGTTAAACATTAGTGAATAATATTTTTATTAGTGGGAATCAGGCTTAGTTAATTAGAATAACGAATTAATGTAGAATGCAGATTCCTACAAAAATACCAATATCGCCCTGCTCATCCCTGCATTTTATGAGTCATCTTGTGCTACTCTCGGCGATATTACGTAGCAACTACTAAATTAGTAGAGACTACAATTATCCTGTATGTGAACTGTAAACGGGAGTATTATATGAAATCTACGTCAAGAATAACAATCCAAGATATGTAAATAATAATCAAGCACGGGAAGAAGGTCGATTAGTATAAATACTGCCATATTATGCATATAATTAATATGATACAGGATGACCCATGTAAATTAAGTAAATCCTAAAACAGGTCAGCCGAATTAAATTAGAGCGTACGGCGGCCGGTAGGAGAATGGCTACCACCCTAACTAGCGCTTGTACAGATCTTTGATAGTAATACACAATTGCTGAATCTGAAGCTGTTAGGTTGGCATTGCCTTAGTCCTAAAATCGAAGAGATAAAAATCAATTAAATATGCAATTTCATAAAGATGGATTAACTGAGACAGATTGGGAACATTTTAATGTGTTCATTTCAGTGTTTTCCAATACCGACATTAAAAAATTTCAGCTGAATAATAATAAATTCCTAGTAGTTTATTATTTTTCTTTTATTAAAATGTCACCATTTAGCAAGGCCAAATGCTACCCGAGGATAAGTGTTAATGAGATAGATGCATTTTTAATTGAATGATGATGAATGGAATAAGAGAATTGAAAATGATTAATGGAATTAACAAAGTTTGAGTACTTATTGTCAGATAGAACCAACTCAATCTAAAAGAAAAATGTGTTTAAAGAGGAATAACTCGTTATCCTTAGATTACCTCCAAAATAATATTTTTGAAAGCAGAGTTATGTGCCCCTGCATTTTGGGATCAGCCGCGAATAGAAAATATTCAAGGACATCCGTTCAGCGACAGAACATTAAATACGTCCTTATTTCAAAGTATTTTTTCAGTTGTTATCTATGCAATAAATAATTATTATTATTGATCACCACAGAATCATTTTCATCCAAATTATTTCTTAATGTTTGTGTCTTACCACTCATAAAATACCATTCTATTTAACTTATGATGACGGTTTCCGTTTAAACATCTCTATTTGTCGGCCTGTCGGTCCATTCGTTTATCTGTCAGGCTCAGGTTTGAAATATTTCCCTCGCAAAACGCGCAAATTGAATGGACACATCTTATCTTAGATGTGTCCGAACATATTAATCAAGGGCTCTGTCCGTCGCTTAATCTCTCAGGCTTAAGTTTGAAATGTTCTACCAATAAATTCTATTCAATTTTCTCTTGTGTAATGCTGTAGGCAAAACTAATAGAATTGTAAATTACGTGTTATTCATGCCGTAGACAATAACGTAAACTGTAAGCGCTAATTATATCTGAAGTGATAATAATTCACTGACGCCATTGGAGGTTTGCCCCAAAATATTTACGATTTACATTATCGTTATTATCATTCACAGCTGAAGTTTGAGTGACAACAAGTCTCTCTACTACTCCAGTTGTTAAACATTACTTATCGGTGCTATAACATTGTCCGTCTTACGTGGAAATTGCTAAAGATGTTCTCACGGTCCTTTTCTCTGGAGGCAGGTATATTCACGAAGAAAGTGCCGGCGACGATTTTATCGTTAACGATATTTTTTTCATTTAACTAATAGATCTACGTTTCCATAAGTATAAATTACACTCTGGTAGACTGACATCTCGTTGAACCTTATATGACGTCCTAAATTCAATAAGATCATGGCAGCATCCGAACTTATTTAAAATATATACTATGTCATATATTTAAGCTAATTGATAAGCTATCTACTTGTTATATGTAGTCTAGTTTTTATATAACAAACATCACTGAGAGATTAATTTGGCTGTGTAACATGTTACGAGAATAGGGTTATTTTTAATAGGTATAGGTACATATTTGTGTAGCAGTTAGTGCCAGGCAGTGGTGCAGTCATTGGACACTCTATCATAAAAAAGTAGAATGGATTCTTTTTAAAAATGTACAGGAGAATATTCTGTAACAAACAACCCAGCCGGGGAATTACTCAATGGATAAATAAATAAAATATTTTAAAGTTTAATCGTCTTCGTCGTTCTTCTGCGAGGACATTTCGCAGAGACGTGGAATAAATTTTGAGATTGCGGTCCAGATAAAAAAAAAACTAGAAAATTACGTGAGAATATATAAAACTAGCTCATACCGCCTCACGCCATAGGAAATATGCCAGGTTTATTTTTAACACCGCTGTCGTCTTGATGGTTAGATTTCTTATCCTATATGTATCCACATCATTGTTCTTCTTATTTCCCAGGAAATAGCCACGCTTGGCACAAATGTTTCCAACATGTTTAATATGTGTACACCTTTCTAATGAAAGGAATGTTAAGTTGATTGAATAGATAGCGTCTCGGACTATGGAATTGTTTTGCATTCTTCTAACTCTATTGTATATATTGCGGTTATTTTTGCACTAATACTGACGGGAAACGTAGAACCAACCATTTCCATCGATCTATGGATAAAAAAGCAACCTGTAGTTAATCTACTCATATGCAATAGATCGTTCCATTAAATTATCTTGTAAATCACTTATAGTTCTTGCACCAGCTTTTGTCTTCAAAATTCAAGTGTACACCGTTCGTTTCTAATCGATGTCAGGATAGTGATAAGTTTCGTTATATTTCTCTTAGTTAAGCTTGGCTACAGTTCCAATTTATTTCAACTTACCTGGTATTGGTATAATAATGTTGATTGGTTTCCGCACCCTAAGATTTTACTTAATGTGCCAGCTGTTTTCATAAGTAGCTTAGTGTCACTGCTTTCTCCAATTCCAATGTATTCTAGTCTTTTTTTGCAGTTTTTTGGGGGACTGCCGCCACTTAGTAGTTCTCACATCCGATTGCTCTACTCAACGTATTGAGCTTAACTTTATCACGATAGATACTTTTACGATACTTGACTTATTATTAATTCTATTATAATTATATATGTATATATATATATTTATGTGTGTATGTATATATATATGTATATATATATGTATATATATATGTATATATATATGTATATATTTATATATATATGTATATATATGGGTATATATATATATTTATGTATATATATATGTATATATTTGTGTGTATATATATGTATATATATGTGTGTATATATATATTTATGTATATATATATATGTGTATATATAAATGTATATATATGTGTGTATATATATATTTATGTATATATATGTATATATATGTGAATATATATATTTATGTACATTTATATATGTATATATATGTATATATATATATATATATATATATATATATATATATATATATATATATATATATATATATATATATATATATATATTTATGTACATTCCTCCACAGCGACACTTTTTCGGTTAGCTTATGAAAAAGGTTTATTCAAAAGAGCAAAACATAAAATTCTTATGCTGATATATATATATATATATATATATATAAGAATATTATTTTTTTTGAAGGCGATAACAATGCGTTGTTAGAGTGACACATACGACACGTGGAATCGTAAAAACAAAACAAAGTGACAATATTGAAAAGTCAATAATTTTCAAATTTTTTAATTTTTTATTTACCAGTGTATCGTGACCGTGGTGTTGGGTTGGAGTGTGTCCTTTTCATTTAATTTTCGAGGGTATCCCTCATCCTCAGAATAAAATAAATACTACTACTCGTTGGAGTGTGTTTTTTTTTTTTTTTTTTTTTTGCCAAAAGCCGGGGCCGGAAATGTTGGTTTGTTTTTAGTAGTAGGTTCGGGGAAGTTTCTTATTTATTTTATTATTTGCTATTTTAACCGTTGCTGTTTATTTTGTTAGTAATTATACTGAGTAATTTATTTTTATTTATTAATTTATTTATTATTTTTTTTTTATATAACGTTGTTTGTTTTGTTAATAATATACTGAATAATCGTATTTCGGTGGCAGGAGCTGATAACTCGTGGTAGTCAAGCTTTGTTTGTGGGAGTTATGTCCCTTTAGTAATTTCGTTCTATAAATTTGTTTACCGTGTGTGTGTAGTAGCACTCACACTCCGGACCTACACTAAGACAACACCTATCTAAACCTAGAACACCTTTCAACACGAACCCTTGCACCCTAGCAAACTGCCCCATCAACAACACGGGTTTATGCAACCGCACATATGCTATATACCAGATACAATGTGCGGTCTGCAATGAATTCTACATCGGCAGTACAGTGAGACCTTTGCATATACGGATTAAAGAACACGTAACCACCAAGGCATCATCCTTCCAAAAACATATAACACATGGCCACAACCCCACCAAAGACATACGAGTCAAGATACTAGCTAGCGAAAGAGACCAGGGCAATCTCAGACTCAAAGAATCTATATTAATTAGAAAGCTATCCCCTAAATTGAACAACAGAGCCGAGCTAAACTCCAACTTCTTAATATAACCACACACGACAAGCACCATCATCACATTTTACTAACAAACATCTATGATACTATGCAGACATACTATTAACAATAACAACACTAAATGAAGTTAGTTAGGCCCATATTATTAGCCCAATTACTGACACTGGTACACACACAACCACTTGCACCTGCTGCTAACTCGGACACGTGGTTGCACTTGTTGCCCGCCTTACTTATTAACTTGAAATCCCGACCATTATATACCACGACTGCACAGAAAAAAATCTAATAATATAGATAAATAATAATATAGAATCGAACAAAAAAAAAAAATAAAATAAATAAATAAATAAAAAATAAAAATAAAGGAAAAAAAATAAAAAAATAAAGAAATAAAGAAATAAAATAAAGAAATTAATAAATAAATAAAATAATATGTATGCATGTATGTATTTTACATATACGTATATATATACACATATATACATACACCAACACACGCACACACACACACACATATATATACCAAAGGCTCTATTAACGACGCCCCACCTCCATACCCAGGATTCCTCACCCACCCAATCACATCTGCTACTACACACACACGGTAAACAAATTTATAGAACGAAATTACTAAAGGGACATAACTCCCACAAACAAAGCTTGACTACCACGAGTTATCAGCCCCTGCCACCGAAATACGATTATTCAGTATATTATTAACAAAACAAACAACGTTATATAAAAAAAAAATAATAAATAAATTAATAAATAAATAAAAATAAATTACTCAGTATAATTACTAACAAAATAAACAGCAACGGTTAAAATAGCAAATAATAAAATAAATAAGAAACTTCCCCGAACCTACTACTAAAAACAAACCAACATTTCCGGCCCCGGCTTTTGGCAAAAAAAAAAAAAAAAAACACACTCCAACGAGTAGTAGTATTTATTTTATTCTGAGGATGAGGGATACCCTCGAAAATTAAATGAAAAGGACACACTCCAACCCAACACCACGGTCACGATACACTGGTAAATAAAAAATAAAAAAATTTGAAAATTATTGACTTTTCAATATTGGCACTTTGTTTTGTTTTTACGATTCCACGTGTCGTATGTGTCACTCTAACAACGCATTGTTATCGCCTTCAAAAAAAATAATATTCTTACTCTATACACAATGCTCCAAGCGAACTACAACATTCTTCTCATATATATATATATATATATATATATATATATATATATATATATAGAGAGAGAGAGAGAGAGAGAGAGAGAGAGAGAGAGTGAGAGAGAGAGAAAGACAGTTAAGGAGATATGAGATGCATAGATTTTGGGCAACATGCAAAAACACGTCTTCTCTCGTTTAATTCTCTCTGGCTAAGCGCGAGGGAAATGCTCCCTTCCGGAAATCACGTGGTTTACGAAACTTCCATTCGGTGTCCACCTCTTTCCTCTTTATTTTTCCACTAACACGACTACTACTATGTAATAGTTTTACCCATAGTTTTATGGTTGTACAACTCTGCAATTTACTCAGTAGTACCTGTCAATGCCCAATCCATGAGTTAGATTACATCTGTCTTTTCAAAGACACGGAACTGCACCTGGTAATAAAACCCCAATTTGAGAGGTTTAGGAAGTTTTAGCTCCCCATATTGTTAACATTACCCCCAAGGTTATTCTGGCCATGGGTGAGCTTACTTTTCTAAGGACACATCTATGGATTAAATAGAATTAACCCTGAGTATGACATGAAGCTGCTTCCGGGTACATCTTCCTTCACCTTTTCGCTGGGAGCAGAGTATGGTATCTGTTCGGGTTCTGTACTTTATCTTTTCTCTCTTCGATCATTGAAGAAAGATCCTTTTAGACTGAGGCAATTTTTATTTTTGTTCCATCTTTGGGGAGCTGGATGTTTTCCCACATCAAAAACCGACCTGATGTCTATCTCTGCCCTCGCGGGGAGGCAAATAGATATTAAGTAGTAAAAGCAAAAACCATGAATAAATATTTGAAGTTCTTAAGAGCTTTAAGCATAAAAAAGCTTTACCAACATAACTGGACTGGCATAAAGCGACACGAAAAGGTTGATATGCCGTAAAAAATCACAACGAATAAAAAAACAGAGTACATTTAGATGCTTGTAAAGGTTTTGAAAGCAAGAGAAAGAAATACCTATCGACAAGGCCAACGGTGTGATTCACTAATCACGTATTTACTAAGCGAGTCACACGAATTCGGGGCCAACAAAGATTGATCGGGTGACGTCAGATCGACACCTTTTATAGCAACGCTTCTTCATGTCGGACAGATTCGTCCGTGCAGCCTTTGCAAATCAGATTACGTGTATGGCACCATCTGTGTCCTGTTACGTCACAGTTCTCCAACTTGCATCCTCCTCCTTTTCTCTTCCGCCATAACAAGTGATCGGTGTTGCAATTAGATTTAGCAGAACCTCGTAATTTCTGTGGCTGCATTGGAAGACTTTAACCACACGTAAAAAAACGAATCGATTCTGGAATGCACTCATTTATAAAATCTCTTAAGCAAACACACATGCAAATACAATGCACACTATATGATACACACATGCAATAAACGTTGCTTACACAATACGCTACATCGACAAGACACGTGTCAAAAATACAAAGCACAAAACAACACACAGAACACGCATAACGCACAAGCAAAACATATACAAGCAAAACATACAAAAGACATGCACACAGCATGCACACAGCATGCACAGCACAATACATAAAAACCAGTAATATTAGACGGATGAGAAATAAATGACCATATGCAATAAATAGATCACTCGAACACGCAATATAAACGACGGAAAACATACAACATAGACATAGTAGATGCACAAAAAAACGTACATAACACCCAAATAACAAACGCACAGTACACACGCATCAAACGCATAACGAATAAACGCATACACATAATATACGAAAAATACATACACGCACGCAACCATGTAGGCTTCCTTGAATTTTTGTTTAGGAGCAAAGCGTAGTGTATGTTCTGATACGGCACTTCACCTTTTTCTGTCCTCGCTAAATGGAAGAGAAATCCTTCTGGACTGAAGCAATTTAAATTTTTGTCCCAATCCAGAGTGCTCATTCTTTGGGGAACTTGATGTTATCCATATTAAAAACCGACCTTGTGTCTCACTCGGCCCTCGTAGGGAGGAAATTAAATAGGGACACAACATAAGTATACATACCGAAAAATTGTTGTTTCTCAATTATAAATATGAGGGTTGGGATTTGCTGAAGAGCTTCCATACATTAATTCATTAAAATTTGATTGCACATAGTGCAAGACAAGGGCCACTCTCTACAATGGGTAAGTGGTGACTGTAGAGGTTCACGATACTTGCCACCTGGTGTTATAGCGTTTTTCGTAACCTTCTACGGGTAGATTTATTGCTGCTTAAAAGTTTAGTATACTTTACTAATTCATCGATATGATGGGTTTGATTATCGTAGATCAGGTATTTTGGAGAACAATAACGACTACCTCTAAGTAAAGAAGAAACACAACATGGTCATTAACACAGATGTAGTTAAGCACAATAATAAAGCTACATTTGTTTCTTGTAAAAAAGAAGGAAGAGACGAGAGATAGAATATAGAACAAAGATGTAACATATAAAACATGTAAAACAGAAAAGCCAAAAAGTATGTGATTTATGTATGCATCAACGTTTCGTCTTTATTGAAAGACTTCCTCAGGATGACGAAAGCAATGTTTTGGCTTTCCTTTTTTCATTTTACATTACGTCGGATCATTTTATCCCCCTTTTCCTCATATATATATATATATATATATATATATATATATATATATATATATATATATATATATATATATATATATATATATATATTATATGTATGTTTAGGCAGCAAGGCATTACTTATGCAAGCCTCATACATAAACATAATTACATACATCGACTAAAAATACTAAAAGTGATATAAAAAAAGCAGCCCAATATTAACAAAATAGTTTTTAATACCAATACTAATAAATTAAATGTATTCCATAATTAAACATAATAAATAAAATAAATAAATAAATTAAATAATATAACTAAACAAAATTAATAAATACAAATATTAAAATAAACAATAAACTCAACCACACCCCTCTCCATTTCTTTTCCTTTCCCTCTTCTCCTGCCACATCTTACGAGGAAATTATAAACATCACAAGAGAAAAAACGACAAGTCTCTTAAATAACAAAAACACACCTACTCCTGAAGACGATCACTACGATCGAAAGCGCTTGAGATGGCGTAAATAAGAACCGTCGGAGCCATATTATACCGACTACAGTTACGTTAGGTTTTTTTAAACACGATCAAAATATTAAACTAGTTATTCTTAGCGTAACAATACGCCCTTTTTTAAGTTAATAAAAGCCTTTAATCTATACGTGTGCCGTTGTTTTTGTTTTTTTAACTCAAATTCTTTCAACACAATAGTCCATTCCAAATCAATGTCATAATTTACCTGATACTTTTCTTAGTCTCCTTCATCTTTCTCCATTTCTCACTGGCCGTAATCGTCTACGTCATCTAGTTGTGTGCCGTTGGTTTTCTTAGATTTTCTTACTTTCTTCGTCGCGATAAAGTATGTCGAAACTGTGGCAAACTCGGCCATTTTGCCAAAGTTTGCCGTTCTACCATGTCTACACCTTCACGTTCCACCTCAGCTATTATAGTAGCCCGTGCTAAAGATGATGATAGGTTCCCTCCTATTACTAAAATTGTAAAATTAAAGGGTAAACGATTAACTGCTCTCATAGACACCGGCAGTTCTGATAACTTTATCAGTGCTCGTATTGTTAAAACAATGAAACTGTCTACTTCTAAACGGAATTCCGTAATTTCCATGGCATCATCGGCCATTTCCCTCAAGCTATCTGAATATTGTACTGAGGACGTTATCTTCAATGGTTACGAATATAAAGAAATTGACTTCACAGTACTTCCTGATTCCTGTAGGGATATTATACTCGGAGTGCCCTTCTTAAAACTACACCGGAGTATCACTATTTCTTTTGGAGGGTCTCAGGATATTCTAAAAATCTGCGCTTTAACCAAAATCAGTTGTGCACCCGTTAAATTGTTCCGAAACTTGACCCGTGATTGCAAACCTATTGCTACTGGGTCCCGAAATTACCGTGCGGAGGACTCTCGATTCATTGAAAAAGAAATTCTACAAATGCTTGAGGATGATATAATTGAACCAAGTTACTCTCCGTGGCGCGCTCAAATTGTTGTGACTTCGTCAACTAATAAAAAGAAACGATTGGTAGTCGATTTCTCCCAAACTATTAACCGTTTCACCTTACTTGATGCATACCCCTTGCCACGAATTGGGGATCTCGTTGACCAAATAGCCCAGTATCGTATCTTTAGTATAATTGACTTGTCCAAAGCATACTATCAGATTGAAATTTGCCCTGAAGATCGCCCCTATACGGCCTTTCAGGCTGGAAACCGTCTGTACCAATTTAAACGAATACCCATGGGGGTCACAAACGGGGTTTCTGCCTTTCAACGATTTATGAATTCTTTCATTTCTGATAACAAATTACCTGGAACCTTCTCGTATATAGATGATATAACTATTTGCGGTAAAACCCAGGAGGAGCATGACGTCAATTTGGAGTATTTCTTAAAAGCTGCCTCGACATACAACCTCGAAATAAACCGGGAAAAATCAAAGTTTTCACTTCGTTCTATTAACGTGCTTGGATACCAAATTTGTAACGGAACTCTTCAACCTGATCCAGAGCGTTTGAGACCTCTTTTGCAAATGCCTCCCCCTTCCGATTCAAAATCGTTAAAAAGGTGTCTTGGTATGTTTGCTTACTATGCGAAATGGATACCTAAGTATTCATACAAAATTCGTCCACTGGTCGAAAATAAACAATTCCCTATGCCTCCTATAGTTGTAAATTCTTTCGAAAAACTCAAGAAAGACATTGCTGAATCATCCGTAAAAGTTATTGATGATGAATTGCCGTTTATTATTGAAACCGATGCCTCAGAAAAGGCTATCGGAGGCACTCTTTTACAAGCTGGGAGACCTGTAGCATTCTTTTCTCGGTCGTTAAACCTCTCTGAAATGCGACTTCATATAGTCGAAAAAGAAGCATATGCCATAGTCGAATGTGTTCGTAAATAGAGAGATCTCATTGTTGGGAAACATTTTACTATTATTACTGATCAACAAGCCGTATCTTTTGTTTTTAAACCTGCTGATCGTGGAAAAATTAAAAACGATAAAATTATACGGTGGAAAATGGAACTTCTTCCCTTTTCATATGATATAAAACACCGTCCCGGGAATGAAAATATTGTCGCTGACACATTATCCAGAGTATGTAGTGCTGCTGTTTCTTCCTTGGAGGAACTAAAATCAATTCATGATTCCTTAATACATCCTGGAGTACAACGCTTTTGGCATTTTGTAAGGTCACAAAATTTGCCATATTCACTTGATGAAATCCGACGTGTGACATCTCAATGTACTACTTGCGCCAAAATAAAACCCCAATTCTTTACTTCTACTAATAATATTCTTATCCGTTCTACTGCTCCATTCCAGCGTCTTTCTGTCGATTACAAAGGACCTATCCCGGCATCTTCATCAAGTTGCCGTTACGTATTTACAGTCGTCGATGAATACAGTCGATTTCCGTTTGCTTTCCCTTGTCGTGATTGCTCCTCTCAAACCGCGATTCAGTGCCTGGTGAATATTTTTTCTATTTTTGGACTTCCCTCATTCATCCATTCCGATCGAGGAACTTCGTTTATGTCGGAGGAATTCAAACAATTCTTGCTGCGACTTGGAATTGGATCCAGTAACACTACTGCGTATAACCCAAGAGGTAACAGCCAATGTGAGCGCTATAACGGCATTATTTGGAACACCATCTTATTAGCTTTGGGATCAAAACGGTTACCCATTAGCGCTTGGCAGGATGTTCTACAGGATGTTTTACAAACTATTCGCTCTCTACTATGCACCTCCACAAATGCTACGCCTCACGAACGCATGTTCAATTTTAAAAGGCGCTCTTCCACTGGCACTGCATTACCTGTTTGGCTCTGTGAGCCTGGGGAGGTGTTATTAAAGCGATTTGGTAACAGGAGTAAATATGACCCGATCGTTGAGGTAGTGGAACTCCTCGAGGCTAACCCTACACATGCAAGAATACGATATCATGATGGCCGGGAAGATTCAGTAGCACTAAGACATTTAGCACGTTTTCCACGCTCGGGTCGATCTCAAGATTCTGCTGAAAACGTTCTACCTGACATGGGCCCTTTGCCTGATACAAGTTCCACGAATACTCCTTCACCCAAGGAAAGTTATACAGAAAATGAATTAGTGAATCAGAATTCAGAGAATCAACCTTCCCAGAGATATGGTGCTTCTGATAGTGAACTACTTCCCCGCCGGTCTAGCAGGATTCGCAAACCAGTCCAGCGTCTGGATTTATAAAACTTTCTGATAACAATCTCTGTTACAAGTGGGGGAGAATGTTATGTATATTATATTTCTTCAGCTGCATTTGCCCAGGATTGAACTCAGCACCTTGGGATTACGAGATGGATTACGTGCACTTGCATATATTTCCGTTAAAGTAAAATTACTGGGTTTTCTTGTCCACGTGACTTTTTAATTTAAATGCGTTCTCTTTCTTTTACCATATATACGTTCTTGGCCTCTTGCCTTGTTGGCATTGTAGTTTTGAATTAATTGAATAAAGCCTTAGAAAAGATTTTTCTATTCGTGTCTTCTTTTTACATTACAATCGTCTAGTGCGGTACATCTGCTCTATCGGAATAAAACTCTTCTACATGACAAAGAAAGAATCCAGAGGGTTCTAACGAGATGTTTATTGATCTTTTTTTCCTGATAATGCCTGGAAGAGTGTCGCCGTTTTCCAGTTGGTTTGTTTCTCGGTTTCCGACTTAACTATTCTTCTGACTGGGCGGGGGGATGGAGTAGCTTATTCTCGTCTCATTCGAGAACTAAACTTAAAGTTTCTAGATCACCCACTCGCTTCGAGATCCATACCGGACTGATCTAATTTAGGTAACAGACATATTCGCTTGTCCGGCTCGCCCGCTGTTCTAAGATCGAATGAATTCGAAACAATCTTTTAATCATAGTCCCCAATGTTACGTCATACTTCTTTTGCTTCGTCAACCAATCACATACCCGTATATTTACTCGTTTCTAGCTTAACCTTTACTGGCCCCAGATCTTCCATCTCGGCCAAATCATGTTATTAAATTGAGAATGAATAGTTCAACAAAATCCCGGGTCATACTCACCTGCACTTGCGTTCCTAAACTGACCCCGGCCACAATTTCTACTAGCTAACGTACGCCTTTTCAGAAACATAGGGCCTTTCATAATCTAACACTACCACCGGAAACTCGAAAGCTAGCTAGTGGTATTCAACCAGACTTGCATATATATATATATATATATATATATATATATATATATATATATATATATATATATATATATATATATATATATATATCTGTGAAGTTAGTGTGAGAGAACCTCAGCAGAGTGCTCGATTATTAAGAAAAGTAAAAAAAAAGAGACTACTATTAATTAATATATGTATTACAGAAGATCAGAACAACCTCAGTACCGTAAGGCACTCTTAATTAACTGGGAACACCGTTTTACAGAGATATACATTTTCTAGATATGACTAAGATAATATCTACACAATCTCACCTTATAAACAGAGATAAATATATAAATAATAACAACAAATATAAGAATATACAACATTTCTACATCAAAATAGGTAGACACTGATCTTAATATATAAACGAGATTTTGAGGAAGAACAACCTAATACCCATGTGTCCATATGGCTTATTTCTAATTTTGAGGAGAAACAGTTTTTTTGAGGAAGCAACTTTTAGGGAAATTTTTGAAAAGGTTTTCCTTGGGAATTTTTTTTCCGAAATTGTTCTGGGGAGGGAGTGGGATAGGGAGGGAGAGAGGGAGGGAGGGAGGGAGAGAGGTAGGGAGCGAGGGAGGGAGGGACAACTTTTACACCATATCCCATTAACAGGGGTTTACCCTATTTTAGATGTCTACTTCTGGTTATTTTTGAAATTATAAAAGGTTTTATTAAATTAGGCATTTCATTTTTTTAATTTTTAGTATTTTTCTATATTTCATTTTTTTGTTCATTTGTTATATTATTTATTATCATTTATTATCATTATTATCATTATTATCATTATTATTATTATTATTATTATTATTATTATTATTATTATTGTTATTATTATTATTATTATTATTATTATTATTATTATTATTATTGTTATCATTTGAGTTACCACACAAGTCATCGTCAGTGATTGCTCACCGACAACAACCGGTGGTGTTCCCTGGAGTCTGAGTGACAACAAGTCTAGACAGATTTCCAGTACTATCTATCCCTTTTCGATAATCACCGCAAATGACCTTGCGGTATCGCAACAGTCGCCTACGATTGATTTCTCGCTGTTAACGACCATTGGTTTCCTCTTAGAAATAAGCCTCCCCAAAGGTGTCAGCATTCTCAGTACTCTACCAGTGGAGGTCTGGTTAGTGCTCTTCATCCTTAGTTTTTTTCCTGACCCGTTACGACTATTTTTGTGGTATCAGCCGGGGCTTGTGCCATCACCTTTGTGCGGTGTTTGGGGGCAGTTTATAAATTTATTGCAGTTTCTGTTCCTTGGGTTTATGTGGTAGCGTTCTTCATGTGGGTTTGTTTTCTTCTTGTTGTAACATCCATGTCACTGGTTACCGTTCGTAGCTTATGCGGATTGGTTTCCGCATTCGAGGATTCTACTTAAATAGAAACTATTTTTTATCATTGCCATCTTTTGTATGGTCTCAGTGATCCCTTCGATTCCAATTTCTCGGAGTCTTTTTTCCAGTTTTTTTAGACTGTTCCTAGTGCTCCTACGATTATTACTATTTATTGACTTTCTTCATGCCCCATATCCCTTTCAATTCTCTGGCAAGTTCCGTGTATTTGCTTCGTTTTTCCGTCTCCTTGATCTCCACTCTGTGGGCTGCTGGAATGGCAAAATATACAACTTGGCAGGGATTCTCCTTATTGTTGACTATTATAACATTTGGTCTCTTTCTTTGTATAGATTTATCTGTTTCCACCTCCATGTCCCAAAGAATTTTGTGATTTCCGTTTTCCAGTGCTGTCACTGGTTTATGATTGTACCATTTGTCCGTGTGTTCGAAATGCAGTCGTTTGCATAGTTCCCAGTGCACTGCTTCCCCCCACGCAGTGTCTGTTCTTGTATTCTTTTTGGACTAGTTTGCTGCATTCACTTATTATGTCATTTACTGTTTCGTCTCTTTGTCCACACAGTTGGCATTTACTGTTTTCTTGTTTTAAACCATTTTACCTTAAATGTAGTTAGTACTAATCGCATTGTTCTGTGCAACTGTCAGTAGAGATTATGTTTTTCTGTTTAAGTGTTCATTTCTTAACCGTTAATAGGATTGTTGATGGCTCTCTTCTCTGGTCATTCTTATGAAACGTCCATGATGCTGTTTTGCTTCCCAGTTTTCTTTTCTTGTCTTTTTGTGTCTGGTTTCTATGCTTCCTAAGCTGTTTATTGGGGCGGTGTCTCTTACTGCGGTGATCAGTCTTTCTGTGTTCTTGGTTATGTATTTCTCCAGCTCTTTTTTGTGCGTTATTCACAAAATTCTATCCACACACACACACACACACACACACACACCCACACACACACCCTCCCCCCACACACATATATATATATATATATATATATATATATATATATAAGTATATATCAAAGTTTTTTTTATCCTGCGGGGGCGAGGAAATACTCGACTAGTACACGGGCGCTGGCTATTGTACCCCTCTCGGTTTGTTGGACCCGTAAGGCCTTGTAAAACCATCCATCTTAGAGAAGAAAATCTCTGACAATAAAACTTTGCGACCAACTACTTACGCCGTGGCAGCACATCGTTGGGGAGGTAGGCCTCCTTAGTCCTGATCGACAACCTTCCTAGAGTTGGAATCTCAAACAAAATATCCGGTTTGCAAACCTACAATTGCTTAAGGAGTAGATAGGTTCTGCCTATCGCCGGCCCTTGCACTCCTTTGTCTATTAGCCAGGCGCATAGGTACGAGCACTTGAACGCCTCAAAACACTCAGTGCCTAGCCTTGTTTCCTTACTAAGACAATGAACGCCGTTTCTCTTTCACTCTATTTGGGCAACTTGGGGAAAGTTTTTTCGTCACTAAGTCTTACATGACCAGTCTAGGTCGCTCGTGTTCCAACAGGCTGAGGGTCCAGGTTAGATAGCTTGTCTGGCTGCTGTTTCCGACTGACAGCAGCCCAAACTCTTGGGTAGCGCTAAGAACGGCTGCTCAACCATCAGTTGCATAATACAGTGGGTAGTTGTATGTACCATGTCGCGCATGGAAAAGGGACCCTGCAATTATCTATGGACCAGGTCGCCACTAATGGACTGGTTGTGTGAGCTTATTAGTACCAAACAAGGACCCACCTTGGCCGACCCACTCTATAACAAAACAAACATGTCATTACAAAGAAATAAAGAAGTTACAAAGAAATAAAATCAATGCTAAACCAGACACCCAACAAAAAAACACTTTCGCCTCCGCCCTTGAGGCTCGCATTCACAAATATCCGAGGACTTACAACCAACATCAACTACGTAGAAACCTTTCTCCTGACAAACTCCCCAGATATCATAGCTCTAAGTGAAACACACCTTATATCCTCAATCTCCGCTAACCACTTTGATATGACTGACTGCCTCCCACTCTATCTCAAAGACTCTGACAAACATATGCACGGGCTGGGAGTTAGAATCGGATGGCCAAGACTACATGTGCTTTAGATTGACTTTACATCACAGCGTCAGTTACTTATATTTCTTATACCGTTCCACTTCGACCCAGGACTGTACCCTGCTAAACTCAGTCTCTGAAAGCATAGATAGAGCACTCTCAATTGACTCGAATGCCCAGATACATGTATTTGGGGATTTTAATGCACACTATCGTGACTGGTTGGGATTCTCCAACCTTACTGATGCAGCCGGCAACTCTACGTATAATTTCTCCTTAGCTCACTCCCTGTCTCAGACTGTCGATTTTCCGACCCGCATCCCCGATCGAGTAGAAGAGCAAGCCTCACTTCTAGACCTTTTCTTGACCTCAATGCCCGAGGCATGTGTGACGAAAGCTCATAGCCCACTTGGGAATGCTGACCACATTGTGCTATTGGTTCATATCACCCTAAAAAGTCGCCCAAAAGCTGATGAACTATT
>OY744528.1:96613609-96658609 GCA_963556195.1 Sepiola atlantica | reverse complement strand
GGAACGTTTTTCTTCTTATTTTTTAAGAGAGGTGGTGTCTGATCAACACTGCTGTGAAGCCATGAGATACAATACAGTTTTCTTTTAAAATTCCCGACACAGTTTTTCATTGAAAACAACTGATAACACAATAATATTAATGCTAGTGTATTTTTGTTACAGCAAACTAATGCAGTGATTGCAAGAGATTAATTGACTTACAAGAGTTTTCCAACGAAGGTCTTGGGACTAAAAGTGTTTTTTTTTTCATATATTTTTAAGGGTTGAAAAACTTCCAAGACTATATATATATATATATATATATATATATATATATATATATATATATATGAGAAGAATGTTGTAGTTCGCTTGGAGCATTGTGTATAGTGTAAGAATAATATTTTGGAGGCGATAACAATGCGTTGTTTAAGTGACACATACGACACGTGGAATCGTAAAAACAAAACAAAGTGACAATATTGAAAAGTCAATAATTTTCAATGTTTTTTTATTTGCCAGTGTATCGTTGACCGTGGTGTTAGGTTGGAGTGTGTCCTTTTCATAATTTTTTTTTTTTTTGAATTTTCGAGGGTATCCCTCATCCTCAGAATAAAATAAATACTACCACTCGTTGGAGTGTGTTTTTTTTGCCAAAAGCCGGGGCCGGAAATGCTGGTTTGTTTTTAGTAGTAGGTCCGCAGAGGTTTGTTTATTTATTTTTTTAATTTTTTTTTTTTTATATAATTTATTATTTACTATTTTAACCGTTGCTCTTTGTTTTGTTAGTAAATATACTGAGTAATTTATTTATTTTTTTTTTTTTATAACGTTGTTGTTTGTTTTGTTAATAATATACTGAATAATCATTATCTCGGTGGTAGAGGCTTGATAACTCGTGTGAGTCAAGTTTTGTTTGTGGGAGTTATGTCCCTTTAGAGTTTTAATTAATTTCGTTCTATAAATTTGTTTACCGTGTGTGTGTGTGGTAGCAGATGTGATTGGGTGGGTGAGAAATCCTGGGTATGGGGGTGGGGCGTCGTTAATAGAGCCTTTGGTATATATATGTGTGCGTGTGTGTGTTGGTGTATGTATATATATATATATATATATATATATATATATATATATATATATATATATATACGTATATGTAAAATACATACATGCATACATTTTTATTTTATTTATTATTAATTTCTTTATTTTTATTTATTTATTTATTTTGTTCGATTCTATATTATTATTTATCTATATTATTAGATTTTGTATGTGCAGTCGTGGTATATAATGGTATATATATATAAATATAAATATTTATCTCCCTATCTTTCCATCTCTCTCTCTCTCTCTCTCTCTCTCTCTCTCTATATATATATATATATATATATATATATATATATATATACATATATATATATATATATATATATTCTTTTCTGTTTAATAAATTTATATAAGGTATATGTCTTATATCAGTTTAAATAGTAATACATTAACACTAGCATTTGATACTGAATTCAAAGTTGTCTACGAAGGAGATGATATTTAAAATCAGTAAACCAATAGTTAATAGAGTACGATTGAAAACAGCTGTCCATACGAAACAATCTCCCGGTGCTACAAGATTAGGCTGTCTAAAGATACCGGCTTCCTGACCAAAAATGCACAAAACATTGATGCCAAATTCACTCATTTTCTGCAAAGCCCCCCAAAACATTTTTCCTTTACAAAACGAAACACCAAGAATAAATACCTTAACAAATAAAGAACTTGAAGCATAAACACATTTATAAAAATGACTGGATTCGGCATGTAAAAAAGGGTTGATATGCCATAAAACAAAACAATCAGACGAAACACCATGAATAAATACTTGAACATATACATAACTTGAAGCATTAAAACATTGACCAAAATGACCGGATTCGGCATACAATAACCCGAAAATGGTTGACATGCCATAAAACAAAACAATTAAGCGAAACTAAACATATTTTGAAGCCGTTCTTGTAAAATAATGCTTTGCACATGATTTTCCATTTTGTTCATGGTAAAATCTCAAATGTTCTATTATGTTACATATATGCTTTTCATCACTGACGGAATTTAGAACCTTGTCTTTCTTTCTTTCTTTTTTCTTTCTTTCTTTTCTCTTTCTTTCCTGAGGCAGACACACACACACTCGCACACATATAGATTAATTCAATCGATTTTACAGCAAAAACTCGTTTAGTTACAACCACTATAACGAATATTTCTTTCTTCCACTGTGTGCCTGGAGCTAAACGAAACTCTCATGAGCAAAGTTTATTTCATAGAACTGTCTTTGTGTGAAATGCAATACCACAGGACTGCTTCTCGGCCGACTACAGCATGCCCGTTTTTAAGTCCACTGTTAACAAGTTCTTCTTGAGTCGTCGATTTGGATAATAAAATTCTGTCCAGAGCCAATCTATTGTCTTCAATCTTCATGTTTTAGTTTCGTTATTCAATTGACACAAACCATTAACCCTTGTCTATGAGTGGCTTTTGGGCCTTAATCAGCGGTGATTTATTAATAAAACACAACAAAACAGTATACATTAGTCTTATCTTACATTGGTACCTACGGTTTCATGGAAACACTGAAAACTCAACCTACTATCAAAATGTCGGCTTACGAATCGTTCACATCTTTGTAGGTTCAATTTCCAGTGTTTACGTGAAACGGGAGATACAGATGAAAGATCAAACTAATATATAATGTTTATTGCACAGGTAATTCGACACTCTAGTTATTTTTACTATGACACTGAATTACACTATATATATATATTAAAAAGAAGTTGTTTTTCACGATTTAGAGTAAGGTCCCTTGTTCGTGTTTTACTACTGATATAGTTTGTTTACTTTTTTATTAGTAAATTTTTCAGCAGTAAGTTAGCTTATACAAGTTCTAAGTCTGGATTAAGTTAGTATCTCTAAGATTTAAGCTACAAGTATTATTTATTATTTTTAAAATTTCATTTTTGATTTTGACTAACTAAATCCAGACTTAGTACTTGTATAAGCCAACTTACTACTGAGAAATTTACAAATATAAAAAGTGAACAAACAATATCAGTAATGAAACACAAACAAAAGACCTTACTCTAAATCGTGAAATAGAAATTTACCACGTAACTGTTTGCTCTACTTTAGTACTAATATATATATATATATATATATATATATATATATATATATATATATATATATATATATATATATATATATGTATATATGTATATATATATATATATATATATATATATATATATATATTGTGATATTGAAGCGCCGATGCTAATTAAGACAACACGGTGGTATATTTACAAGAGTGTATCTACTAAACAACAGAAATAATATGTTACAGGAAGTCTGCCTGTGGCTATGGCTATTCTCAATAACTGCCGCCAGGGCCGCTACGACACTTAGTCAGAAGAGCCTATCTATATCAGAAAATGGGTAGATTAACATCACATCATAACACCACATTTTTAAAATTGCTTCGTATGGAGTCAACACCTTTTTTCGCTTGGGGTTGACTTCCATTAAGTCTATTTATTTCGTTTCCTTTTAGATGGTCGCTTTTGCAGGATCAGTAATTCGAACGTGTGAAACACGGCGCCCATCAATTCTTTTTCTGTAGCATTTACAATTACAGAATCCGAATATCTTTTTTTCATTTGAAGTAAATGTTTTTTCCGGGAAAATTTCGGCCCCTTCACCATGTAGAGCATATTCCCAATCTTTTTATCTAGAATCCCGGTTTCTCAAAACAATTTATTGTTACTTACCATTCGAGAAAAAAGAAGCTTTTCCTAGAGTTTAAAACGCCATTTTGTGACATTTAGTTTATGATCCGGTTTCTTATGAGTTGTTAACAGTCTATCAAAAATCTTATAATAATTCTTGCGAATATACCTTCCGTTGGAACGTTATTTTTCGGGTTCATCCTATACATTTGTAGAAAATCCTGAATGGCTTTCTCCGAAGAAGTACTCCTCGGTTTTTTAGCACTTTTTAAAATGTATCGAAAAATCGTTCAGCCTTACCATTGCTTCTTGTATGATACTGCGCGATTGCCATATGCTCCACTAAAAACGACTGACAAAACATTTTGAATTCACTGGGCATTAATTGATTTCCGTTATCCGATACTACACACTCCACAACTATGAAACGTGCGAACACGTCATGCGATAAACCAAATTGCTGCTTTAGTGATCGTTTTTTTCTTACACGTACGTATCTCTGGCAATTTAGTGAAACTATCCACTAGTACCAGATAATAGAACCCATACAATGGCACAGCAAAGTCAATATGAATTTTATGAGCGGCGTCTTTGCTGCTAACGAACACCCGTTACATGATTTAACTGTATTCTCAACATCTCGGTCCATGCTCGCCCAGTAGACGTAACTTCGCATGAAAATCTTCATTCACCTAGAATACGTTTTGCCATGCTGCCGGAATGACCACCTGATCACTGTACATCACTACATCACTGCATATCAAGTATACTTCTGAGATTTGTCGTTTTATTTCCATTATAACTTTTTTTTAGGTTCCTTAGAAAATTATCGTTCATCTCTTTTGTTTTTATTTCTCTAAGTCTCACACAAAGTGTTTTCCACCTCAACTTCGGTTTGTAGAGAGGAATCTAGCGTGTATTGAAGGGGTTCAGCAGATTTTGGTATTAATCTCGACATTCCGTACGCATGACTGATTTTTGAAGATGGGAGACAATCCATTTTGTAATTGTAATTTTGGAAGATGGTTCTTTATCTCTGTAATCTGTTCGCAGTGTGTGTTGTTAAACCCTTTTCCTATCTATAAATTGTTAATAAATATTCATGGTCGATTTGTAATAAAAATCATTTTCCGTGCACTTAACGGCAAAACTTTGTTACCTCATAAATTATACCCTGCGCTTATTTGCGAATTTGCGAGTAGCTGTTTACTGCCGACAAAAGTGTACGATACGCATGCGCGATAGGCTTCAGTCAACTGTCTTCCATTCGGTGTAAAATACAAGTTCCAATGCCGTATGAACTAATATCGGTAGCTACAACGATTTTGCGCTCTGGATCATAATGTGCTAAAAATAATTCAGAGGTAAGAATGTTCATTATTTACCCAAATGCCTCCTGGTATTCTACCATCCAGATCCAGTGGGTGTCCGTCTTCAATAGTTCTTTTGATTATCAAATTTATCTGGCGAATTACTTTTCTTGTTGTTGTGAATTTTTCTGATATATGACACTCCACTATGTTCAATATCTTTTGAGTCTTGACGTACGCTAATAAACCGTTTCAGTCTTCTGCGATATGCTGGAGTGTTAAATCTAGCTCATTTTCTAGTTTATTAATGATCCTCCTTCTAATTTCCGCATCTGTATTCTATGCGTCAATATAAGGCATTTTAAATTGTTAGCACTCAACTCCGACAACTTGAAATCATCGCAGTACTTGTTAACTACGCTAGCAAAAGTCGTGTATTCGTCTTCCTTTATTGCAAGGTTCATGCATTTTTACCTTTTGTGAAAAAGATACGTTTAGTCAATAATTATATCGCTTCACCAAATGTAAGATCGCTGTTTTTGTAGTAAAATATAATTTACGAATTTAGTATGCTCGATCGTATCAAATTTCCTTAAAAGCAAACGAACCTTTTTAAGATCGGTCCAATTCGCACAGTCCGTATTATAAAAGTCTTAGTTTCGTCTGAAATACGACGCAAACATAACCCTGTTGTCAGGATCGTAGTAATTAATAATGTTCCAAATAGTGTTTTGTGAAAATGCACTTTCATCTTCACCATTCTGCCACCCATTTGATGAAAAGAATATTCTTGTGTATAAAGAACAATTTCTTCAAATCATTCCATCTGTTCCAGCTTGTCTTCACCCATTTTCTTTTGACATTCCGCTGGTTGTACTTGCATTTTTTTCTGTTGTAATTTCTGCAATACAATTTTTCTGCATCCATTTTCTTTTGATATTCCGCTTTTTGTTCCCGGAATATTTCTTCTATTCGAAGTTTATATTCCATTTGTTCTTTCTTCAATTCCTTTTTTCTGGATCTATTTTCTTTCTTATATATATATATATATATATATATATATATATATATATATATATATATATATATATATATATATATATATATATATATATATATATATATATATATATATATCGGATCGACATGACGGTCACGTAACAGTTAGAAAAAATAAAGTAATTTCCTCGAGTTCGTATATGTATGCATACAGAACGTGAGGGACTGGTTAACTCTTTTTCGCGACACCTGTAAAAGTGAAAAGACAGACGGCAAACACTTGACAAAAGAATGGAAGGCCAATACAAGTTAAAACAGTAAAATAACAAAATTTATTTCTATGAAATAAATAAATAAGAACAGGAAATAAAAAAGCCAAAACAAGAATAGTAGAAGATGGAAGTATAACAAAGACTTAAATAAATCAAGCGAAGATATATATGCGACAAAAAACCCATTTATATAGCATGAGAGAAAAAAGGACTAACTTAGAAATTACTGAGTTTGTGAGAATAGAATGTTCAAGCCCTTGAACCATGTACACATTTGTGGCCGAAATGGAAGAGTCCAAATATTTCTTTTCCGCTTTATCGATTTACTATCTTTTAAATGACTTGCTTTGAGATGTATTCAAGGGGTCTTCTTTGTTGGTGTTCATATCAATGTCAGATAATATGACAATTACCGAGGTGCGGGAACTTTGCACAAATACTTCTTCGACGTTTCGTTTTCTTTTTCTTCTTTGGTTGTCGCGTAGCTGTGAAACAGCGAAACAGGCTGTATGTGGATGACTATATATATATATATATATATATATATATATATATATATATATATATATATATATATATATATATATATATATATATATATAGTCTCGGAAGTTTCTCAACCATTAAAACTATATGAAAAACAAAACAAACAAACGTAAAGTCCCAAGTCGTTCAGTGGAAAATAACCTATGCAAGTCAATTTAATTTTTACAGTTATTATATTAGTTTGCTTCTAACATTATTTAAGGGATAATCAGTTGTTTACCATGAAAACGGTTTCGTGAATTTTTATATATATATATATATATATATATATATATATATATATATATATATATATATATCATATTAGTAAAATATATATATATAGTATTAGTAAAATATTCCACTGTATAGAATGGAATTAAATTTTGAAATTTTAAACGCGTAAAATGCAGAGACTTTTCTTCTTTTTTTAAAATAAACATATCATTTATTTAAATTAAATTTGTCGATTAACACAGGAATCTTCATCAGAATACTATATATATATATATATATATATATATATATATATATATATATATATATATATATATATATATATAAAGTTGGGTATGTGTATATATTTTAATATTTGTACGTACAATGTTCTCTCATAAACTAAGGAACAGATCATTATGAATTTTAGAAAAGAAGCAACTAGGCGTAAGGGTCGTAATGTTTGTTATATTTAGTTTTATTTAGTTTTTATTTAGTTTTTGCAAATGGAGTAAAAAAGGGGACATTTTAGATGCTTCCGACTTTTGTGAAATTTTAATAGTAGGTATTAAACAATCAATAATAAATATTCCTAACATTTCAGATTTTTGGGAGTATTTTAAAGTGTTTTTCTGGAGCATAATATGGGCGCAACCTCACATTTGAAAATTTAAATATTTCAGATCTGCAATAAATTTGATTCATTGTCATTGAACACCAATTAAGCAAGAATCATTGAATTTAAATTTCTTCTTAAGACCACTTAAGCTTATGCTTTAAATTGTATACATTTTCCAGAACAGAAACCATGTAATAGATTTGGATCAAAATTAGAATAAGGATACTAGACGTAAGGGCTAGTATCATTATATCTTGCTTCTAATCTTCGTAAGGAGACATGAAATAGTGATCTTTAAATCTAATATAAGCAAATACTTCTTGAGCCGTCCTCTTGGATAACCAATTCCACTTAAGTAATATTCTGTGCATTCCAACTGTTCTGTTCAAGTAACCAGTTTTACTAGCGGGTATTCCTCCAGTAGATTTCTATAAAATCATAGATTTATATCTATATCCATCTCCATCCTCTCTCTGTTAGTCTGTCCGTCTTGTTCTCCTTACCACCCCTCTCTCTCCCCCTCGCTTTCTCTTTATCTCTCTCTCTATACCCACACACACACATTCACCCCCCCACACATATATATATATGTGTAGGTTTTGTTATTGTTTATACTGGCGATAGAATGTTAATGACAGCTGATAGCCAAAAAACACGTGTCCATCGATTCCTTTTACATGTACACAAACATTAACTAATATATATATATATATATATATATATATATATATATATATATATATATATATATATATTTGTATGTGCGTCTGTAGAACAGAGGAATATATCTGACAGTATGATATAGATAATAACTAAAAAGCCTTGTAGTGAGAAATAGGTTTTATTCAATAAACATGACGTTTCCGTAAAGTATATAAATACTTCAAATACGTAAAAGCCGAAAATTCTTGTGTCAACCGAGAGAAAACAATATATGAAAAAAAGGTAAAATAAGAGAAATTAACCGAAAAAATAGGAAAAACATTACAAATAATGATTATTCTCCACGTTAAAAGACCCTTTAAAGATGTAATTGTCTGAAAAGTAGAGCACCGTGAAATTGAGAAAGTTTGTTGTCGTTTGCGACAAAGAGATTTCTGCACGAGCGTTGAACACCGTGGCCATCTATAACGCTTTCGCCCTCCTCGGGCAACTGTATCTTTATTTCAATTACTGTCTGTGCCGATTGCCAGTAGCCATGTGGTCTTGAGCGTTTGTCTTGTAATTTTAGCCTGAATCTACAAACTGCGTTCGATCCCATGCGATTTCCAACATCCTGCACTAGTGAGGGTAAACATCCCGAAACGATATCGTATGTAGGTAAAAAAACATTTAATATTTAATCAAAAATATTTATAGTATATATATATATATATATATATATATATATATATATATATATATATAATATCTTAATAGCTCATACGGAATTTTTCTTTTCTTATAATCATTAGTTGTTATTGACTGTGTATGAGTTAATTCAATTCAATTTAATTCAAGAAACCTGCGACATAGAATGCATCACACATATATTCAAATATCTATAACTAAACTCATCCTCATCCGTGCGTATTGTCATGAATAAAATAAAAGAAAACCAATGCAAACACACAATACATTGTTGTTTACTGAACACGAAAAAAATATTTAAAACTTGGTATGAAAAATTCATTCAAAACAAAATGTCGTAAAAATTTAGTCACGTTTTTCAATCCAAACAAAAGAAGACGTCTAATGAGGGAAAGGCGTTGAGGTATTGCAACGCCCACTCACTCAGAAATGCAATATCGATTTCCATTATGTAATTGAATAATGAGGCATATTTATTTACAAGTCGCTTTTTTCTCTCTTTTTTTAAGCAATAGGTTTCGAAGTTTATCAGAGCTGAGAACCTCGACTATTGAAATACGGTTGTACACAACGTCACTATTAGATGAGAAATAGTCTTAGAGTTATTTTTCTTTTAAGAACCATCACAGCTAAAAATCTTCTTAAACCTTCTACCAACTGATAAAAGATACGTATGATTTAAGTAATTTATGTATATATAGTATTAGTAAAATATTCAACTATATAGAATGGAATTAAATTTTGTAATTTTAAACGGGGTTTGAGACCAGTAAAATACAGAGACTTTTCTTCATTTTTTAAAAATAAAAATATTATTTATTTAAATTCAAATTGTCGATTAACACAGGAATCTTCATCAGGATAATATATATATATATATATACATATATATATATATATATATATATATATATATATATATATATATATATATATATATATGTAGTTGGGTATGTGTATATATTTTTTAATTTGTATGTACAATGTTCTCTCATAACTATAAGTCTTCTTCTTTCGTGTGAATCAGATGATTCTGGTGCTGGCATTAGTTTCCCCGATGTTCTTCTAGTTAGAAATCTTTCTGGTAAGACATCGGTTACTTACGGGAAGGACGTCAAGAAGGTTGCCAACATCCCTAAGTGAAAGTGGTACTGCGGAACCGACTAGATTCTAACCTGGAACACCCAGATCTTCAGTCCGTGTCGTTATCCACTTAACCACCGTCACTCCCAGACTATAAATAATAGCATATAATAAAACATTCAGGTATTTCATGTTTGCATGTGTTATCAGCTTTCACACAGATTAAAAAAAAATACTATCGTTCAATTGAGTCACCACTTATCAAGGCACGGAGTCCACTCAAGGGTTAATGAGATTATCAGTTAGCAATGAATAACAACTTTCAGAGGATTAGAAACGGTGGATTAAATGGTCAGGATTAGATTATTTAAGTGGGCGGCTCGACAAGAATTTGTTAACATTGGAATAAAAAACGACGATGTTGCACTCAGCTGGGGAACAGCCCCGCGGTTTTGTATTCCACAGATGGAAAGTCATTGGAAATAAACTTTGTTCATGAAAGTTAAGTTTAGTTTTACAGTGATTGACGCTAGACGAGTTTTTGCTGTGAATGTTTTACAGGGAGAAACCAGAGATTGGAGCTCAGTCGAGCATTTGCAATTAAAATAACGATAGAGGAGAGAAAGATTAGCAACGCCTCCTCTGTGAGACAGAGATTGCAGGGAAGAGAAGAGATCATCTGCCATCAGAATTAGAACTCGACTCTGTACAGTCGTAGAAAGTGCTCTGAGCGGCACGTCCCACGATGCGGCAGCATTATTCCATCTTGAGGCGTGTCTGGCTCTTGTAAATGTAAAGGATTGCATCAGAGAATAAGGAACTTTCTTGGGTGGCAGAAAGATCCGACTATTTTTCCTGCGACCTTAGCGGTCGATTTGATGTAAGCCTTTTATTTCAGGTCTGGAGCGTAAATTACTCTTAGGAGCTTATGAAAGCAGATGACTTCCTCATGGATAGAGCAATTAATTTGAACTCAGAGAAAAGTGAGAACCCGAGCGATGGTTATGAAAGAAGAGATGAACTTATTTTTAGAGATATTAAAAGTAAAGTCACTTTTTCTCTATTGCACTACGTGCTTGAGGTTGAAAGAGAGATATACTGAGAGAGAGAGAGAGAGAGAGAGAGAGAGAGAGAGAGAGAGAGAGAGAGAGAGAGAATAATAAGATCTTGATTATCAATGATCTTCGAAGTGCTGCCGTAGATGGCTGTGTTGTCTGCGTAGATATTAACGAATGATCTAAAAATATGATTTGGAATATCATTGATAAATATCATGATAAGTGTTGGCCCCAGTATGGACCATTGAGGCACGCCGGCATTGATACTTTGGAATTCTGACTGCTGACCAGCAACAACTACTTTTATAGACCTATCTAAGAAAATAGATGTTATGGTTCAGAGAACCTTTCCAGATATTCTATAGCTACCAAGCGTGTGAAGCAAACCTTTGTGCCAAATCTTATAAAAACCTTTTATATATCAAGAGATATCGCCCTAGAAACAAAGCCTCTGTCGATAGATTCACTGATCTTGTGCGATATTACAGTTAGCACGTAAGCTGCTGATCTTGCAGGACGAAATCCATATTATTAAAGATCGGTGTTAGCGACTTTGTCCTTCAAACTAAGTCCGCATATGGTCCTAAGGCAGCTCCTGTGGAACACATCCAATTGGCGCATGTGATGCCGGTAAGGCGTCCACGCTTCACATCCATAGAGAAGACCTGTCAATATTACAGCCCTATACACATTGATTTTTGTCTTCAACTCAATGCCTCTGCTACTCCAAAGACGATGTTTCGGTCGCATATTTTTGCCAGGCTGAGAGTGTGATATCATGATGAATTAACTACATACACTGACCCCAAAGGAAGAGGTAATGACTAAGTAAATGATATCATGACGAACACCCCCCCACACACACAAAAGGTAGGAGTTAATGCCTGGGAGCGTGATATCATGACAAATGAATAGATAGTACACTACCCTCCACGTAAATTAAAGTAGCGCCTTAGATGATATGTTCGTGAGGAAAGAATGTAAAGTATACTTCTTCTCCCTCAGAAGAGGAGGTAATGCCTGAGAGGAATGTATCGTGACGAATGAAAATATACTACACATAATTAAATAAGCATAAACCGTTTTAATGTTAGAATAGTTAGGATATGTGGACAAAAACATTCGCATTTATTCATTTAGATAACATTAAAAACAATGGCAAGTTTCATTGTCCACGTGAAACGCCAAAATAAAAATTGGGCGAAAAATATAGTCGCCATCTTCATAAAATAGAGTAATGTGCTAGATAAGGAAGAACGATCACTTCCTTTCATAATTCTCTAGTTTAAAAAAACATGTTTATAAACTTAAATTATCGTTCTTCCTTAGCTATCCTCTTTCTAGGCTTGTTTAGATAGCGACTATATTTTCCCGACCTAAATTGTATTTCGGCGTTTCACGTGTATGGTGAAACTTGGCATTATAGATAAAAACATTAAAACCCCTAAGTTATTTTTTTTCATAACATCAGTAGACCTAGATGGATCTACATTCTAATACAGCACGTTATCTGTTTGATTGGCGACGCCAATTCCGAAACAAAATCTAAATATATATATAATTATTAAGGAGCGACAAATATGAAAAATATTTGTTGTTGTTTATTATCTACGGACGTATACGTTTCGTCTCTTTTCAATCAAGACTCTTCAGCGTAGAAGTATGACTATTCACTACCGGTCACTCGGTTCGAAACCCTGGATTATAAGTATTTTTCAACTTCAATCCAACGTCTTAAACCTCGCGGCCAATATTTGAACAGCTGGTAAACTGTGGTAGTTTAAATACATTTATAAGCGGCGATGGCGACACAGGCATTCTACTTATATTAAGGAATGATGCATTATAAAGCAAATGACGTCACGCTGTATTTGCACTACTACTAAAGTGCTCTACTAATTATTAAGGAGCGACAAATATGAAAAATATTTGTTGTTGTTTATTATCTACGGACGTATACGTTTCGTCTCTTTTCAATCAAGACTCTTCGGCGTAGAAGTATGTATATATATATATATATATATATATATATATATATATATATATATATATATATATATATATTGGGAAAAAAGAACATAAAGATATGAAATATATCTTTAAAGTATAACATATCATGAGAAGTTAATGCTCGATATACGAGATAGAGCAATAGTATAAATAGGTAAGTGATAGGAATAAAAGTCTTTTAAATCATCAATTGTTCAGAACTAAAGGTTTTATATAACATAATCATTTAAATAATAAAATAAATCTGTTATATAAAACTTCTTGCTTTTAACAATTGATGATATAATAAGTCTTGTACTCTTCACAATTTTTATTCTTATCACTTACCTATATATATATATATATATATATATATATATATATATATATATATATATATATATATCAAGCACGTAGACATACTTGGTATAGTACCCAGGCGCGATGCTACCCTAGTCGGCGAGATGGACCCGTAGATTATTTAGATCACCCATCTAGGAGACGGTAACTCCAATATAAAACCTGCCCTCTACATCGTCTTTAAGTTATTTTGCTTCAGCTTGTGACTGAAACCAGGATGGCCATCTACATGTACATACCAACATGTTCATACCAACAAGACTTGTAAAAATAAGACGGGCTTGCTGAGTGATCTGCGTGTTCACAACCGGACATTGCAATCTTGTAGGAATAACCTTCAGTAAAGGAGTGGTAATTATTATATATATGAAACGTCGAATTAATCTAATATATAATAAATAATAGCTGTTTGGTATAGAAAAAAGAGAAATATTGATTCTGTCAAGATATCCACAGGAGACATTGTTACTGACAACATGATTAATCTGCTTTGTTGGCTAATTTTAGAACTCTAGACTCATCCATTATCAAAATCAATGGAGTAGATACACATCTTTACTCAGCACTTTGATGTATGTATCTACGATAGTTGTCAGAAGCGAAGAAACAAAAAAACACCTGTTTTTTTAAGTATTTCTTTATTAGCTATATTTGCACGTTTCCGAAATAAAGTTTTTTCGCGTATGTTTCATTGTTTCATAGTCGGATATGGTCGTCTGAGGTGAATTATTTCTGGAAAAATGTTTGCATTTTGAATCGAATTTTTTCTTTAACTTAAGTGAACCCTCTAAGTGGCAATACATAAAAGAAAAGGAAAGTCCGATCGCTCTTACCTATTGTCGTGTAAACCCGTGTGTATATTAGATTGATGCGTAGAGATAAGAAAACCACGAGATATCACGTTACCAGTCCATTTGGAAAAGGAAGTATTTCCTCGATATATCTAATATCCCCCCCCCCAAAAAAAAATAAGCAATAATCAAAATATCGGTAATCTTGGGAAAATCTGATAATGTCTTAAAAGAGCAGGGAGGTCGTTAATGACAGCGGCTGGGCAGACTGGATCCATCACTTAGTTTTTTTTATGCACTGAGGCATTGTCTGCTTGTGTTCCTACATTTCTCTCTTTTAATAAATCACACACAAGCATAACATGATTTTTTTTTCAATTATCTTTTCTCTTTGTTGTTGATGGGGATGGGGTATCCTACTGGATGCCAGACATTCATCCGCTATGACAGAAACTCAAACCTAGAGATCTGTTTAGAATTCTAACCGCCCCTTTAAGTGCAATTATTTGAATCTCTCTTGCACTTGGTTTCCTAAGTATATTCGCCAGAAAGTTTTTTTTAAAGTTCTGTTTCATAACTCCGGAAGCTCCTATTACATAACTGATTGCACAATCTATTCTAATTTCTTTTTATATCATACATAAGACCTTGCTATTAAGTCCCATTCTACGTCTCGTTAGAGACACTAACTTCAACTAGGGTTGCTACCCTCCCTTTGGCTCCATATCACTATGTCAAGTTAAACAGCTCCGTTCTCAAAATATGTAGCTATAAGGATTGCATAGTCATAGTGTATTTCCAACCGTTCTTTCCGGTATATGTTTCCAGCACTTGCTTCAGAATGTCTCCTGATGTGTTTTTATCATAATTTGTTTAGGATGTGTCCTTTGACGCATTACTTATCCTTAGAATCAACTGTTTGTTCCCCAATCAACTTGACTTTCTCTAAAATATCTGTCAGTATGTGTTTGAGTAAAATGTATAGACTGAAGCAGGTAAACAACGCAACACGCATTTATGTATGGAAATCAGAACTTTACAGCTACGGATGGCTAAAATAGCAATAATTATTTTCCACCCTTTTAAACACAGGCACGGCCTAGTAATACCCTTACACAAACATCTATCTATCTATTATTATACTAAATGCCAGTTCATCAACGTTTGTCTCCCTAAGGATGTTTTCATGTACGCTTTCATAACAAAAAGTAATTCTAAAATAATAATTTAGTTCTGGTATTGAGTAATCTTTGGAAAAAAATATGTTTTAATTATTCTAACTAGCCGTAGTTTATAATTAACTTAACAATTTAGCTATCGTTTTCTTTCCCTTAATTATCTATATATTTTTCTTGCTCCCTATCAGTCTATGTTGATTTAAAGACTTTTCAATATTTATTAATACTTCTGTGATCATTTAGACAAAGAGTGACTCTCTTTCTTAACATGGTCATCTAATTTACATACGTAGTCTGTATACACAACAAACACGTATGCAAATTAGATTGCCAAATAATAAGTCTCTTTACTTCTAAATACTACTACTACTACTACTACTACTACTACTACTACTACTACTACTACTAATAATAATAATAATAATGATAATAATAATAATGATAATAATAAGAAGAAGAAGAGAAAGAAAAAGAACAAGTAGAGGAATTTGAGGAGACTTATTACTTAGACTCCAAACAGACACCACATTATTCTCAGTGAGCAATCACTGAGTATAACTTGTGTTAAAACGCCTAGTGAATAATAATAATAATAGTAAGTTGCAATACACGGAACTAGCTAGCGAACTACAAAGAATATGGAACATGAAGAAAGTCAGTATGATACCAATAATCGTAAGAGCACTAGGAACAATCCCCTAAAAACCTGGAAAGAAGACTGGGAGAAATTGGAATCATAGGGATCACTGAGACCATACATAGGACGGCAATGATCAAAACAGCTGCAATCTTAAAGAAAATCCTCCAATGAGGAAACCAACCCGCATAAGCTACGAAGGGTAATTAGTGACATGGAATTTACAACAAGAAGAAAACTAAACCACACAAAGAACACCACATCACGAACCAAAGAACAGAAACTGCAAATCGACATCACGTCATAAGCCCCCCCCCCCCACCCCCCGCCAATAAATTACACCGGCTTCAATTGACACCATACAAAAATGAACCAATGAACAGAAATTGCAAGAAACGCCCCATTTCCCAAACAAAATAGTGCCGGTCAATGGGAATGAGAAGCCCGAGGATAGACAGCACAAACCAGACCTCCGCTAGAAGAGTGCAGAGAGTGCTGGGACCTTGGGGAGGCTTATTGCCACCCAAATCCCAGAGAAGACCAATTGTCCTTACCAGCGAGAAATCAATGGTAAGAGGCTGTTGCGATACCGCATCGTTATCGAAAAAGGGTGAAGAATACTGGAAATCTAGGGGAGGCTTGTTGTCACTCAGACTTCAGGAAATATCACTGGTTATTGTCGGTGAGCAATCACTGACGATGATCTGTGTGAGAACTCCTAGTGAATACAAATAATGATAATAATATTATAGAAGTAAAAAGACTTACCGTTCTCAGTTATGCAAGAAGAATGTCTTAACATATATGGCACAGTTTATGAATTTTCGAATGCAATCAAAGTAGAATAAATAGTGGTAGTTGTTGATTTATGAAATTGTTTAAATACACGCAGGTTTATTCCATAAATCCATAACATTATTCTGGTCGATTGCTTCCCCTACAAACACTTGTTTTTGAAAATAAGACTTTCATTGTCACTGATGGTCCAATTAACCTATATTTTCCCTAGTCACTCTTGTAAACTACCACAATCTGATACTACTAAGTCAATGGTAATAGGGGTGTATAAGCGTCGAATATATAATATGTATTTAAATAAATGACGTTAAGACATGTGTCCCTACAGACTTCATATAATAAAACATTGTCGAAAAGGCAGCGGGAGAAGGAACCAATTAACGGATTTATAGTAAATGCATGCGTCGTAAAAACTACTGGTTTATTATTATTAGAATGAGTTTGCGTTCAGGAGTTGGTGAGAAAAGTAGATGATTATACGTCATTAGGGGCTTTCGTAACTAAAAACGTCAAATTTTCACTAACAAATGTTGATAGAAAAGAGAAATAGAAAGAGCACCATAGACCTATCATCATAGTGCAAAAGAGTTGATGTTGATTCATTGATTATTGCTTTTTACGACATTTCAGACACGCCAAGAAACTGAACCATTACAACATAACCTGCCTATGTTGATTGATGAAAGTCAAGTAGCAAGGCAGGATACCAGACACATAGGTTTTTGCCCAATCAAGGTTTCCGTCAGCATACTCTATGCTGCAACAATGTCAGGTTTGTTGGGCGGGTCATATGTGCCTCATGTCAGATTCAAGACTTCCAAATCAGCTCCTATACGGTGAGCTGGCCAAAGGCAAAAGTACATTAGGATGACAGTGGAAACGGTTCAGGGACAGCTTGAAGATGCCCTTCAAACAGTTTGTCTGTATTCCGACTCGTGGGAAATCCTAGCACAGAACATATGTTCCTGGCGTACTGAAAGCCACAAAGGAGCCACAATTGCTAAATATGCACGCATTGAGCAACGCAAGATGAAACTTGCTATTCGGAAAGAAAAAAGCAGTCAGCACCTGTGCGACAAAATCATCCCACACATGCTCTACATGCAAGAGATACTTCAGAGCTCGGATCGGACTGACGAGCCATCCCTGGAGCCACAAAACACATAATAATCACGGTCATATTCGCAAGCGATGGACGAACATCACATCACAACATTTCAACCATCGGTAGATCATCTATTTTATACGATTAGTTTGTAGAATAAATTGTTTTTTAGGCGTATATTTTTGTAAACAAATATTCTGTATTTTCTATTTAACCGATAGATGGCACTACTAATTTCCAGGTCGGAGTGGACTTGGGGGTAGTGGTAATTAATATGTAACTATACACTTCCTAAAGTTCCCAAATTGAGGTCTCGCCACCGAGTGCAGTTTCCGTCATATCCAAATCATGATTGGTAAGAGAGAATTTGAGTACTTGATGAGGTTTGGAAATTGAGTAGGCAGACAAAAAAAGTGGAAAGGTCTAGGAAAGATAGATTTAAAGTGTTGAGGTGGGAGTAGAGGCGAACCTCTTGTCCAACGGTGCCCGAGGTTTAATTTTATTTAACCCATAGATAGGACTCTGATATTCGGGATAAGAGTGGGCCTGTGAGTATGGTTACTAAGAAGTAATTGCACACTCATGCAAGCCCCTAAATTGGGACCTCACACCGAATGTACTTTCGGTTGTACACAAAACTGCAAACAAGTAAATATATCCGTAGTGTTTTATAATATGACTTAACACTTGTTTGCCTTTTAATATGAGTTCACTCACGGGAAGTGAGCTGAAACACGAAACCATAGCAATTTTCTTTTTCTAAACCGTCAGAAAAAAGATCCGAAGCCATTTTGTATGTTCTGATTATAGCTGGCATTTGATAAGCAACTTTACGCGTTTTCTGATTTGCCACAAAAAACCCGGACGACCTATATGCCTCATTTGACGACCCCCTTTCTCCAAGCGATGAAAAATACAATAATAAATCAGTAAAATACAATAACAAATTGAATAATTAAATTAAATAAATTTAAACAAATAAATAATCTAAAAAATAATCCAATAAAAAATAGCAATGAAATAAATTTAAAAAAATGGAAAAAAAGAAAATATAGATAAATGAATAATAAAAAATACCAATAAAAATGTGTCTTGAATTTCTTTAAAGCTCAGAATCATCTTCGAACATTGTAAAATAATAATGAATTCTTCTAAAAGTATAATGTTTTTTTTTCCTCTTCTTCCTTTTATGCATTAAGTTGATACTTCCGTTCCAGAAGCTGCTTAAGACAAGTGCGTAACACTTTTCACCTGCATTTGGCGTATTCGATTATAAGCATTAAGGTTTATATCTGACACTATTTGGTATCAATTTATTGAGAACTTCTAATATAAAGTTTAACATATTGGGTTGGCAAAAAAGTTGGTTCGTTCTTTTGCTTCTGTCAGTTTATGGGGAACTCAAACATCAAGTTTAGAAACATAACATAGTTTATACAATTCATATTACACGCTTAATTTGGAAATCTTGAGACTATCTACGATTTGTCTGGTTGTCAAACGGCAACCCTGTTCAACTACGGCTTTCACGTGGTCACTGTCGACCATCTTTGGTCGCCCAGAGCGATGAACATCTATGATCTATGGCTGAAAAAAATTCCTTTTCGGAATCGAGCAAACCATTTCTAGCACATCCGTTATGTAACAGCATTCTTCCCATACATATGGCATACTATTATGCAAGTTTCCGAAGCTTTTATGTAGTAAAGAAGCATTAGATGTTGGTAGTGCTCTGCTTGATCTTCTATTTCAAGGCCTGAAATAGAAACAAAGATGTAAGAACTCCTCTGCTCGGAGGTTTATTACATATAGACGTCAACATACTCGCTACACCAAATACGGTATTTGCAAAATAGGAATATAAAACGATATTAAGTACGCCGAAAAAATGACATTAAAAACAACGAACGAACTTTTTGGACAACGCAATATCAACATCCTAGCTGACATACCCAACTCTTGGGCGAAACTTTACTATGTTAATTTATAAGTTTAACTATGAAAGATAAAACAAATGAAAGAATCTTCCAACACATTCAATATTCGATCTGTGGTACTCCATGTAACCATTTCGTTAGTTTCCGAGAATTAGAAATAGCATTTAAAGAACACTAGAATAAAAGCAAATGAATAACACCTCTTTTCTTTTTGGGGGCTTATCCATCAATTGATGGTGAAACATTTACGAAGTTCGTGCGCCATGATGCTCACTGACTCATTGCGGCTAGAAGCTCCAATCTTGAGAGACTAGTGTCCTTCTCCAGAAGAGTTCTGGATGTAATATGAGGCCTCTGAGCTGTTCGCTTGACCTCTTTGGATCACAGAAACATTTTCGAGCAGGTTCATTGTGTCGAGATTACATGTAAAGCCAGCACAAAGATTCGGTGTGTGTGTGATACTATAGACTAGGGGGAAGCCCCGAACGGTGGGTGGGGTGGTGGTGGTAAATGATTCACTAACTCATACAAAGACGATCGGAAATGGGATGGACAATCAACAAGGAATGGTCCGTTTCTATTGTCGCTGACTAAGACAAAACAGCCGAAGATAAGATATTTTTTAGTGATAGTGTTTTACGACAATATCGACGACAATAAGTTAGTTTACGGCAGGCGACGGTTCACGGCAAAAAGTCGACGAGGAAAGAGATTCAGTTTGGTGTCAGCTTCAAGGGTGAGCAGATCCAACCGAGCAAACGATGAGATGAACTGATCAACCGAGCGACGGTGCTGGCCTCGACAAACAATTTAATCTCTGTTCACTAAAATGTGGACGTTAACGTTTGGGGTCCATTTTGGTATAACACACAACCAGAGTACAACTGTTGAAACACAATGTATATTGGGTGGTGTTCTTTCTTGTGAATTGCATTGCTTTTATTTGTTTTGTCAAGTTGCAAACCAGTGCTGTGCCCTCGATGATTCGTCATTAGATGGACGACTCGGCTAGACCGACGATGAAGACAAGCAGAAGGCCACGTACACACAACGTTGGGGTTGACGGTGGTCGAGAGGGGAAGCAGAGGACGATAATCCAGTCTCAGTCGACAGTTTGAACGATGCTCATACATGGAGTAATAAATATGAACACTTTATTTTAAACTATATATTTTAATTGGCTGAACTAAAAGTTGATTCTATTATCGATCTAAATACCACAGTCTACATGACGCCTGACCTAACTTATTTCTAAGCTGCAACTAATTCTTGAAAAATTTAAATTATATCATGTTACCCAAACCCCGATCGTATAACCGGCTTCCTTAACTTTAGGATCAAGTCCAGTCACTCGCATCTGTTTATGATCAAAAACCATAATAGCGACAAATGCATATGTTAAATTATGTGTGAAATTTTAAGGCTATTAAATTAAAGAAATAAAATAAAACTAAATTAAAAAATATAATAAAATAAAAATATGTTATAATAATAATAATTTAATTAATTGATATATTTAATAAATTATAAGAAACACTTCAAATTATCTAAATCATCTAGCCAGATTCTAACCCGATTATTTAACTTGTAAAAGAAAAAAATTCGCAGGACCATATGACTACCGACGCGTCAGTGAAACTCATATGACCTCTTTTTCTTTAGAAAATTCAAATCTGAAAAATAAAATAGATCGTCAGCCATTATCTTGTCGGCGAAGATCACAATGGACGACCTGGGACTATTAGTTGTTGTAGTGGAGTTGCAGTTCTCCACTACAGTTCTCCACTGCAGTTCTCGACTTGCAAGGCCATCAGAACTGCTTTTTAGATGCAGAACCTGGTATTGCTAAATGTTTACCCATCTAGGTAGTGACCAGGATCAACGTCACTTAATTCGTTAATCTAATGGAAATAGGTGTGTTACGTGAGTATAGCCGATAATTGTATTTATTTTTCGTAAATTTTTTATTTAATTTTTTTTATTACAGTTACCTGTTATTTAGGATAACATTTGGTATTCGTTTTGTTTACATAAAACCATTTCGTAAAAAGAAGATAAATAAATTACGAATTCCTGTCTTAAGACTTTTGACCAAATCTGTACCATACATTAGTGAAGTCTTATTTCGTGCATGTACAAAATATTATAAAAGACGGTAGAGTAATTTTGGGTGATCCTGTTAACCAACATACTCTGTTTATGTTCTTTATTACATACTCCTTAAAAGATCTTTGCACATTTATTGCATATTCCTTAAAGGATCTTTTCACACTTTACTGTATACGCCTAAGAGAATATTTGCACACTTTATTACATACTCCTTAGAAAATCTTTACACACTTTATTGCATACTCCTTAGGGAATATTTGCACACTTTATTGCATAATCCTTAGAGAATCTTTGCAAACTTTATTGCATACTCGTTAGAGAATATTTGCACACTTTATTGCATAATCCTTAGAGAACCTTGTACACTTTATTGCATACTCCTTAGGGAATCTTTGCACACTTTATTGCATACTCCTTAGAAAATCTTTACAAACTTTATTGCATACTCCTTAGAGAATTTTTACAAACTTTACTGCATACTCCTTAGGGAATCTTTGCACACTTTAATGCATACTCCTAAGAAAATATTTGCACACTGTATTGAAAAATCCATAGAAAATCTTTGTACGCTTTATTGCCTACTCATAAGAGAATTTTTGCACACTTTATTGCATACTCCTTAAAGGAATCTTTGCAAACTTTATTGCATAATCCTTAGATAATCTTTGAAAACTTTATTGCATATTCCTTAGAGAATCTTTGCACACGTTATTGCATACTCCTCAGAGAATATTTGCACACTTTATCAAAGGATCCACCACCGATTATGACGTTCAGATTTTTCACCTGAGCCCCACAGCTTTTATATTTGTTTGGTGTCATTTTTCATGGTTTTGTTTGTGTATGTGGCAACACCAGGTCAAAGCTTATTTTACATGTGATCCTGTCACATAGATAGTGTTTATCTATGTAGAAATAACAGTGCACTATTGCAGACACAGTACGTGTTAGATGGTTACAATAAAAAAAATGTTGATCAATAGCCGAAAAGTCGGAAACTAAGCGTTTCACGACCTATGATCTTTGGAACGTTTTTCATTCTTAACACATAGAGAACATACTCCCAAACTAATGCCATCGATCTCCCAAACATCCTGTATATATAATAAATATAATTGTTAGTATAACAAATTCAATCAATAACAATATGTGGAGAGAACGTATATTTTGGTTTAAAGGTTGATTCTACTTAATGTGCACAATAAAAAAGTCAGACGCATCCAATAAAAAACTTTTATGAATAAATATAAACAAAATATAAGTGTGAATATACAATTAGAATTTGAGCGATTTTGTCTTGAAAGCTAAGGCGACGAATTGACTTCGAAATCACTCGTAAGATTTAAAATCTAATTTTATGTCGTGTTTTTATTACTTCGTATCAAATGGTTCAGAATACGTAATGCCGTTCAATGGAAACAGCTGTATACCAGTAGAGATTTTACAAAGTTTAGGTATCACATCTGAAACGATATTTTCTCCGAGTTATCTTATATACAAGATTCTAGGACAATAAATATCGAAATCATAATAATGAACGTACATAGGTTTTAATCGCACCTAGATAAATATTCTTGGTTTTATTAGTTCGCACAAAAAGCTTTAGAATACATAATGTCTTTCAATACAGATGTCGGTTATTTGCCAGCCAACATTCTCATTACGACAGCCGTTCCAAATTTTCTAAGCATCCCTCAGAAGTCGGTATTTTTCACTATTGGTTTTAATATAGTTCCACCTTGATATTAATGCACTTGGTTAAACGGGTTCAAGCATTGCAATCCAATCACGGAAGGTAACACATTTGTCCTGAATACACTCCCCAATTGCACATATTACCACATAATGGTTTATTGGTTTTCCAACTAAGACAAAGTTAGACAAAAGTTCGGTTTTAATGTGAGTAAATTCAACTCACCAAAAAGGTGCACACTCGATTGGGAGCAAAATAAAAAAAACATAAGCCTAAAAGGATTTCTCTTCTTCTCACGGAAGTCAGACTTGATACTACATTTTGATCCTAGCCCGAAGACCAGTTATAGGTTAATCCGTAGACACTTCACAAAGTTGGAAGTTAAGATAGGTATTTACCAACCACTTCAAGAGGTCCTTTTTAATTTTGAAAGACAATGGATACCGACTATAATGGTGCATAGTGAAGCAATGGTTACACAATCTGTGACTGCATCTCTCTTAGACCAGCTTTGTTGGATCTAGTAGTAAGAAGTCAATGACGGCTAGAAAAAATGCCGGGTTTAGCAGAGAAAGACTGGTGTTATTTCGGAGTTTTCTACCTTCTAGCATAGTTGCAAAAAGAAGACTTGAGAATCTATTATACCTTACTATTTTACCTATAACTAGAGAGGAAAATAGGGATGCATAATTTCCCAATGGTATCAGTTACAATCTATAACTATTACTACAATGGTGCTCCATTGTGACACAAAAGGGGATATAGATAAAGGCTCACTTTTGACAGTCAGAGTAGTTTACAAAATATCCTTTGTTTCTTTAGCAACCTCCAATTGGTCGGCGCAAGGATTGACAATGACAATACATGTTAATAACACATGAAACTTATATTTTTCAGGTTTTATGAGAGAGTTTTTTTTATCTTCTTTATCTTCTTTTCTTATTAAATCTTGGAATCAGGTTGTGGATTTTTTTTTGCATACAGATTTTAATGAGATACCTAGTAAGGCATGCATGCTTAAATCTATCATTTATTTAAGCATGCATGCCTTACTAGGTATCTCATTAAAATCTGTATGCAAACAAAAAAAAATCCACAAGATATCTGCTCCGGTTGGAGGTATGGGACACAAGGTCGGTTTAATGTAGGGGACACACCACCTTCAACAGTCAAGGTTAATTACAAAATTAGAATTCACCCGAAGTTAGAGATACCAAAAGTAACGAGAAGGATAAATATTAGGAAAAAATACATTATATATTTTCGAGTTTTATTTGCATTCTATTTTATTATTTTTTACATTCTTTAAATTAAATTTGAAAATGCGATATTGGGTATTTTTTGCAAACGGGTTTAAATGAGATGTCCGTGAAGATATACACATATCGATCTTAACCTTCCGTTTCGTTTCGATAAACAATTAGTACCTTTGTAAGGGTGCCATGCGCATAGAGTCTATTGTGTAACAATGGTTGCGAAATCTCAAACCACACTTCTCCACTAAAATCAATTGGCAAAAAGACGTGCACAAGGACCGGAAACAATGTCTGGATATGCAGAGATCTTTTCCCACATACAGTACCTAGTATTCCGAAATGATCACCCATTTAGTACTGAATAGGCTCAACGTCGCTTAACTTCGATCATCTAACGGGAACCGGTGTGTCAACGAGAAAGTGTCGTATATACAAATACCTATGTCATGAGTAACAATGGTAGGTAGTGTCGTAATTAAATAATTTAATTGGGCTGTAAGAGCATGCATAAAAAAGATATTCCTAGTCTTATTTCATACTAACTAATAGTTAGTATAACATACCTTAGAATATGTAATGTCTTTCAATAAAACTAGCTGTATCTGTGGATATTGCATATTTTAAACGGACTATTAAAATGTCTTATTTAGTATTTACTAAAAGTCGCACAAAATATATTTTTTCATGTCAATAAGACAGTGTCTTTCGAGTCCATAAATCCAACAGTTGTTTAAGCATTCACCCCTATTAGGAGGCACCAGAAAAAAACGAGGTGTATATATATATATATATATATATATATATATATATATATATATATATATATATATATATATATAAATGTATATATATATATATATATATGAAATTACGTGATGATAACTACAATAACCATATATATATATATATATATATATATATATATATATATATATATATATATATATATATATGGTTTGGTTTGGTTTGGTTGTTCTATTTTACGGCATACCAACTCTTTTCGATTTATTTAATACCGAATCTGGTCATTTTACTAAAAAAAATTTATGCTTCAAATTCTTAATATCTTCAAATGTTTATTCATGGTGTTTGGTTTTGTTGTTTTGTTTTACGGCATATCAACCTTTTTCGGGTTATTTAATGCCGAATCTGCACATTTTGGTAAAATTTCGTTGTTTTGTTTTATGGTGTGGCAATGTCATTTGCCGGGGGCGGTCTTTGGAACGATATGTGACGACGGGACGATGTGCGACAACACGTGCACGTATGTGCAATGTCTCGTCTTGTTATCGCCAGTGAGCAATCATTGTTTGACAATAGTCACTTTCGTCTGCTTTTGGGACTGGCTGGCTGTTTGGTCAGGACAATATGTAGGAAATCAAACATTATGCAATAATGGAACACACTATTTTACTTATTATATAAAATTATACTTTATTATATTTTCTTCCGAAGGACATTTTTATATCTTGCAGAGAGCGCGACAAGACGCGTGCGCCTCTTTCAGAATTCAAACCAGTCTCTTAATTTTCAATTTATTTACAAGAGAGAGAGAGAGAGAGAGAGAGAGAGAGAGGGGGAGAGTTAAAGAGAGAGGGAGCGATAGACAGAGGGGAAGAAAAGGAGAGAGAGGGAATACAGCCGTCATAAGTGTACGCCTTGTCAAATGTTTTGTTTTGAGTTTGATAACTGATTTTCTCGAACGACGACTGGTCTGATCTCTGAACCCATCACATGCACCTGTCATTGAATTGGTTTGACACCGACCTTCAGTCCTCCAAAATATGACTGCACTCAGTGATCTGTAAAAGGCAGAGAATTACTGTCTTTGAAATAAGTGTGGCATAAGGATTACGAATATAACGGGGAAACCTAGCTCCCAAAAGGTCACGCATTGTGCCACAATGGCATATCAACCCTTTTCAGGTTATTTAATGCTGCATCCGGTCATTTTGGTGAAGGTTGTTATGCTTCAAGTTCCATATATGTTTAAGTACTTATTCATGGTGTTTGGTTGAGTGAAAGGGGAGGAAGAGAGAACGAAGAGTCGAGTGAGTGAAATTGTTTTTTGTTTTGAATTTTGCAGAACATGAGTGAGTTTTGCAAAGAAAAAAACATCAATTAGTCAGGAAGTCAATAACTTCAGACAGCCTGATTTGGTAGCGCCAGTAGGTTCTATTTGACCATAGATGGGACCCTTACAGGTACTACCACTCTGGGTCAGAGTGGAACTGGGAGTAATGGCAACAAGGGGCAACTTCATATTCCCCACACTTCCCAAATAGAGACCTCAGCACTGGATGTCTTTTAAGGCGATACCCAGGACATATATATATATATATATATATATATATATATATATATATATATATATATATATATATAATTTTATCAAGTTCTAGGGGTTGTAATAAAATAATTGTTTGTCATTATATGTTGAAATGAAATTTTATATTTCATTTTCATAGTGTGTTATCATGAGACCACACTTTGGAAGCTTTAGGGACCACAGAGTCACCACTTAGTTTCCACTACTCTCAGGCCCACTCTAATCCTAACTTTTAGGTTCACATCTATGTATTAAATTCGAACTATCGTTCACAGACACTTTATTTACAAAATAAACGTCTGCATAACAAATTAATCTACGAATCAATCGTTAACAAAAAACGCCATGTATATCAACGATATATACGGTTTCGGCTTAAAACGATCGACCGACGGTTTACCTGCCGTATAAATCCACAACCAAACGACGGTAAACCATAATAGGTAGCGTATCGAGATAGTGGCGTATTTGCGTAATTCAATTTGACTTTAAAAGCATGAATGCAAATACATTTCTGATTGTTATATATGTATTTAAAGTAGTTTGAGATAAATAAAATTAGCACATTTTGTATATCGGTTCCCAGAATTCAAACACAACAAAATTTGGCGTACGATCGTTGTAAAACGATTTAGAATATTCCATTTTGTATTATACTTTAGATGATTCCAAAAATGGTTTTCGTCAGCGCTTTCATAACATCACAAATAGAAGTCAATCAAGAAAAACATCACAATTTAGTATTATTCTAAAATACATATATCCAATCATAGTAGGAAAATAGAACTTCTTATTCTATAATTTTTACCACTCTATTTATAATAATAATAATAATGATAATAATAATAATAATAATAATAATAATGATAATGATAATGATAATGATAATGATAATGATAATAATAATAATAATAATAATAATAATAATAATAATAACAACAACAGAACCGGGGAAAATACAACCGAACGAGAGAGGCGCAAGCATAGGCTGACGCCACGAAAATTATGGACAGAGGGTCGAGGAGGGAAAGCGCAAAACCAGACCTCCACTGGAAGAGCGCGGACAGCTCTGGGACCTTGGGAAGGCTTGTTGCCACTCGGGCCCCAGAGGGGACCAATGGCCCTTATCAGCGGGAAATCGTTGGTAGGTGGCTGTTGCGATTACCGCAAGGTCATCAGCGGTGATGAACGAAAAGAGGTGGAGCATACTGGAGGCCTGAGGAGACTTGTTGTCACTCAGACTCCAGGGAATGCCACAGGTTGTCGGCAGTGAGTGACCACTGACGATGACCAGTGTGATAACTCCTAGTGAGTAAATAATAATAATAATGTTAATTTATATATTACGAAGTTCTATGTTCCTGGATATATGTATTTTTTAATAATATTTAATTTTGAAGTCTCTCTTGCCTGACTTCTATTTGTGATGTTATTAGGGGCGCTGAAAAAGAAATTAAAAAAAAAATTATTTAAAGTATAATACCAAATAAAATATTCCAAATCGTTTGAAAAAACGATCGTACGCAAAATTTTGTTGTGTTTAAATTCCTGGAACTGATATAATTAGTGTGCTTATTTTTTCAATCTCAACCTACTTTATAATAATTCTGTTTTATTCTAACAATCAACCATTGAGCTGATGTAAATAACTACAGTATTTAGAGTATTGAAATGCTTGTATTTTGACTTTCTCTATATTTACTATAGGTAAGTTATTCTATTGTATAAATCTTTTGAGTTAAGTAAACTATAAAGTCTATTTACGTCAAAAGAGTGTTATTATATATATATATATATATATATATATATATATATATATATATATATATATATATATATATATATATGAAGTTAAAAATGGAAAAGCAGAAGATCTTTGAGCTCAACGTTTCGCCCAACTGTTACGTGCGCTTTATCAAGAGCGAACGAAAAATGCTAAAAATGACAAAAGACGAGAAAGTCTGTAAAATATGGGAAATATCTATAGTGGTAGGGTATTACAATTTATGTAGGGAGGGAAGATATGCAAATATGTACAGAGTCATAGAAAAATACATAACACATATATAAAAAATTATATATATATATAAATTATATATATATATATATATATATATATATATATATATGCATGCATATATATGTGTACGAAATATATATACAATGTATATAGAAGTAGTATTGGAAAAGGGAAAGGAGAAATTAAAGAGCAGAAAGGGGGTCCAAAGGAAAATCAATTAAAAAATCAGGGAATCATCCAGTGTCTAGATATATCTTGTTTTCGTTAATAATTGTTTTTGATAGGTTTGGGGAGATATAGTAGACGGCCATTCTTTGTTTAATTTTATTTTTGGAAAGAGCCACGAGAGCTGATTCAATTAGTCGACGTGTTGACTTATTATGTATTGTTTTGATTATCGTGGATTTATCAAAGTCAAAGTAATGCCCATACTAAATAGTGTGTGCACATAGGGCATTAAGCGTGTTATTGGTTTTAATCGCTCTTTTATGTTCATAAATCCGCTTGTCCAGGTTGCGCTGCGTCTCCCCAATGTATATCTTATTAAACTCTAGACAAGGGATGGGGTATATGCCCGCTTTGATATTAGGTGTAGTGTTCAGCATAGATGTTTTTATTAAATCTATAATACGTGCTGAAGTTATTTGGGTTATGCTTACGCCTAGTTTATCAAGTTATGTGTAAATGGGGTTGTTGTTAGAGTTATTACATAAAGCTATATGTCTATTTATTATAGCGTTGGTTGATGGGTCGTTTTGTTTGCGATTTGAGTGAATGTGTAGAACTTTTCGTTTTGAGTTTTGTATAAAATACATTGGGTACTATAATGTTTTGAGGGTGTGTTCAATGTATTGAAATTCTTCATTTAGGTACTCCTTGCTACATATCCTAAGCGCTCTGAGGTAAAAGCCAATTATGATGCCCGATTTTACTTTATTATTGCGGTGCGAATAAAAATGAAAATAATCATTCTTATTGGTTGGTTTACGGTAGACTTTATAAGATAAATTATTTTTTTGTTTATTAATAGAATACCAATATAGGGTAAGGAGTTATCGTTTTCTTTTTCGAAAGTAAATTTGATGGTAAGTTCTATTTTATTTAGTTTGCTAGTGATGTTTTCTATTTTAGTGGTTTTGGGGAGGAAAATGAAGATATCGTCTATGTATCTGTAGTATGACACATTTTTAGGTAATCTATATTTGAAGTGTCCGTTCTCAAGAAATTCCCAAACTAAACAGGATAGAACACCGCTGAGGGGATTCCCTGTAGGTAGGCCAAATTTCTGTTTATGAAAGAAATTATTGAAAGTAAAATAAGTCATTATGAATTTAATGTTCAGATTACATCACATTAGGTGAGGTCACCGATCTTCATCTCAGAAAACGCGTATCACTTTTCGTAATAGCAACACTGTAAATAAAACTATGTAAGTTGTTATAGACATTCGAAATGACAAAATCCCAGGGTATTTATTCACGCAAGATCTCAAATACTTTATGAAAGAAGAAATCACGCCTTGACAACAAAAAAATATCTCGTTAATTCAGACAACAAAATTTATTTTGATCTTGGTAAGAAAATGGGAGATGTTGGCAGCAAATTGAGGAATGCGTGCAAACTGGCGCGGGAGATTTTAAATGGAATCAAACGATGATTTGATGGCAAACACAGAGTTGTACCTAATCTGGATTCCTACATCAATGGTTAAGGTTTAACATTTATTTACATGTTTTTAAGGTGCTTCTACACAATACGAACCAAAGCTTTTTCTTCATTTCATTCATTATTTGTGTGTGAGGGGGACCCGAAAATAGCATGTAAACGAAGACAACATTCTAAGATCAGGGAAAAATCGAGTGGCTGAAAGTAATTTAATGATAAAAAAGTTAAATACCACATAATCTTTTGTACTTAATTTGCAAACAATTATCTTTCGCTAGTGTTCGCACTGATATTTATATTCGTATGAAATAACGTCTCGAAGAAGAAAAATGAAATGGACTCAATTTGGAAAGTTTACAAATGTGAAAAGAAAGAAAATACGTACAATCATTACAGAAAGAAAAAATGAAAAAATGAAAAAAAAAAGTCTCATTATGGACATAGCGTAGAAAGATTTTCTTCAAAATTAATTTCAGACGAACTGCTATCTACATTTTTCATTCTACTAAACACTTTAAATGGTTTCGTCCTACAATTTTTTACTCACTAAATTTTGTGTGACGGACGGATATATATATATATATATATATATATATATATATATATATATATATATATATATATAAATAAATCTGGACTTTCGTACATGTTTATCACTCTTATTTCTTCTACCTTTATAATTGCTCTATCTCGTATATTGAGCTTAAAATTTCACTACAGGTTCTATTTACTAAAAGTTTACTTTTAGTTTATATATATATATATATATATATATATATATATATATATATATATATATATATATATATATATATATATATATATATATATATTGGTCTTTTATATTGAGTAGATGATATTTTGTTTATTAATTAGTAGATATTAATAATATTTCTCAATTATTATTTGGATGTACTTCGTAAAATTTGGAAGTGCTTCTGATACAATATCGTAATCCAAACTCGAAGTCCAATTAAATAAGCCAAAGTCGCTATCCAGAATCCATGACCCATCGAATTTTTAAATTTTATTTAAAACATTTCTTAAAACATTTATTCACCCCTAAGCAGACATATTGCCACTGAGCCTTAAGGTGCTACTCTGATTAGGAGCCATATTTATAATGGACACCCTAAGTGGGGAGTTGAACAGCAAGATGTTTGTTTAAATTACATTTAAATTTCTGCATGTCGGAGAAACAGGGAGCACGGACGTAATTCGAAAGGCAAGAGGTTCACAGAAAGAGTAGACAGTTAGAGTACAGTGTCTCCCGGCATCTGGGGACCTCTACAGTGAAATGTGGGGTGTTGCTGCAAGTCTCGAGTGTATTTACGTTGAGATGGTACAAGTGCATTAAGTTCATTGAAACGCATTCATTGGAAGCACTTGTAGAGCAATACCATGTATGGAACATTGCGGCGATGGGACAGGGACTGGAGCTTGGTAAAAAGTGCTGGAAATATTAGGTAAGAGACTTTTTATTTACCCATTTCGAAGAGAGAAACGAGTGGTTGGTACACCGACCCATATGCAGAAAGAATACTCAATGCATTTAGAGAATGATGGCTTTATAAATATATAACATACTGGCAGGTGTTAGAAGTGTACTTGCCTGCAGCAGACTTGGCAGTATGTATTTATTCCAATTCATGTTAGCTGTGAATGAATTACTCACATCACAAACTGAGTACATGCAAATGACATTCGGCTTATCAAATAACTCTCTACTCAGAAACTGAAGTTCTTATATATTGAGAAACAACACAGAACACGAGCTCTCTAACAAGTTGTCTATTTTCTTTCCGTTGTCATGATCAGCACTGTATGAATGCAGACAATACAACAGAACACAATGCATATAAAATTGTACCGAATTCATTAAGAATTAACTCACGATATTCGTGTATCAAATGTTTACGACACAAAGAAACCAAATAACAGATGTATCTTGTTCCTTATTGAAACACACGCCTTAACATTGCAACTTTAGATAGACACTTTCTTTATGAAAAGTTGAAGTTTAAGATTTTGAGGAAAATGAAAATGATATACCTAACGGATCTTATTTACCAATCTCCCCACGATGACCAGACGTGCCACAACGTCGAGTTTGATTTAGCCGAAAGTCGATATGGAACCACTAACAAAATTACCTGACAGCATCTCTCAGTATAGTATAGAACATATAAGTTATCTCCCTTTAGTTATATTGATTCTTCTGCTGGGTTTATTTGGAAAAGTCCATCAATGATAATCAATGAGCAGAACCACACTTTCGGCAGGCATTTTTTGAAATAAGCGCAGAAAAGGGTACGCCTCTAGTCACGTTCGATCAGACTTTCTCAAACAACGTTTACGAAGCGTGCAAACTGAGAAAAACTATTGCGTCCGAACTATCCCCAAAAGGACTTTTACAAGGCAAACCTAAAAAAACAGAGTTATATTTCCACAAGAAACGCTTCGTGGCCAAACTGAGTCCAAGATATTATTTACATTTTTAAAATTGTTCATATCTTTGTATCTTAATATTGTATTGTAGTTGACTCAACTGCTAAGTACGTGCAACCTCATTTAGACATTTCCTATACATTTTTTATTAATGTATACTGCGTACATACACTTTAGAATGATTATACAATTGCTTCTTGATATTTTCCTTGTGTCATGCCGAGAAGAAATATAGGGAGGGTTCTAAAATATTTCTACAATATTTTTACTTTTTACGAGCTTGATTCATGCAATTTAATGGGTACTTGTCCGCCGTTTTAAAAGAAAGATGTTACACACACTTTAAAACTCATCAATTTTGTTTTCCATAACTCCGGGCAACGCCAGGTAACTCTGCTAGTCTTTGATACAACGTTAATTACTATAGTTAGTGTCTTACACAGAAAGAACTAATACATTGTTAATTCCATTATTCTACTAGCAGAGAAATACATTGACACAGAAACATATGTAACATATAAAATATGGTAAACTTTTCTATAATTTATCCTAGCAGAATTGATTCGAAGAGTTTGCTTGGATTCCTTTACTGAATTATATTGCCAGAAATGTAAATCTTACAAGAAATGAATCAAAATAACAGTAAAAAATGGGGACGGTGTTAAATGAGCGAAACAAAAATGTATGCATGAGTCAGAATAAATTGCTAAGAATTACACGGATATTCTAGAGTTTTGACGACACCAGGCCAGATGCAACCTCCAACAAATAAACCTGTTACATGTTTACTTGGCAAGAGAATTTATTGTAGCAACACTGGCTGAATCGCACATCTTTGGACCGGCACATCGAGTGGGAACGATCACTGTGAGTGCAGGTTCACACATCGTTAAACAAATAAATAACGTAGTACGTCGAAATATTCCGAATAGGTTTACCCCTTATACTTATATTAGCAGAATACTTACCCTAGCCCTAACCATACCCCTTACCCTAACCCTTATACTTATATTACCAAAATACCCGATTCAGGACGGTTATACTACTAATTTAATAATAATAGTAATTTACAGAAAAAAACCCAATAGTTTTTCCTCACTTTTATGTTCCGCAAGTAAGATTTAAATTAAGATATACATGCTACTCAACATTATTTCTGTAATCGTTATTTCAATTTTCATCAAAATCTATTAAATCTAATTATAATAGAGATTATGTATCTGTTTGTCTGTCTGAAACCGAAACTATATCATTAATTTTGATCGCTCTTTTTTTATATCTACTTTAAGCCGAAACTGTATCATCAGTTTTGATCGCTCCCTTTTTATATCTACTTTAAGCCGAAACTATATCATTAATTTTGATCGCGCTTTTTTATATCTACTTTAAGTCGAAACTATATCATCAGTTTTGATCGCTCTCTTTTTATATCTACTTTAAGCCGAAACTATATCATCAGTTTTGATCGCTCTTTTTTATATCAACTTTAAGCCGAAACTATATCATCAGTTTTGATCGCTCTCTTTTTATATCTACTTTAAGTCGAAACTATATCATCAGTTTTGATCGCTCTCTTTTTATATCTACTTTAAGCCGAAACTATATCATCAGTTTTGATCGCTCTTTTTTATATCAACTTTAAGCCGAAACTATATCATCAGTTTTGATCGCTCTCTTTTTATATCTACTTTAAGTCGAAACTATATCATCAGTTTTGATCGCTCTTTTTTTATATCTACTTTAAGCCGAAACTATATCATCAGTTTTGATCGCTCTCTTTTTATATCTACTTTAAGCCGAAACTATATCATCAGTTTTGATCGCTCTCTTTTTATATCTACTTTAAGCCGAAACTATATTATCAGTTTTGATCGCTCTCTTTTTATATCAACTTAGCAGCTCTTATATACACATGCCAAGGCTTCCCCAAACATCATGCGTGTTTTAAATTTACATAATTAATTCATTTTAAAGCGTCTAATAAATTAATATTCGCAAATATTCACTTATGATTGTTTTTTCATATTTCCAGATGTATTTAAAACATTTTCCTCGATAATAATCTTAATAAAAATTATAAATAAAATTAATTAAACCGTCATTAATGGTAGTAGTTGTAAAAACATACATATTTTACTGAGCAATTAAATAAAACAACTAGCAAAAATATGCGACCGGAGGGAGTATATATTTGCTAGTGGTTTTAATTCTCGAAAAGTGTCTTGAATGTAGAGCTTCAGCTTACGATATCTAAATAAGAAATTAAAATTCATGAAATTTTGTCTTAATTTCTATCTTATAACAATGTATAAAATTTCATAGAACATCGGAAATATTTTCAAATAGGAGATTGTGCTTATATCATGGCGCTCTGACATTTTGTAAATATTTATTAATTAATGTTTTATACATATAGTTAAAATTTCATGAAAATCTGGAGTATTCGAAGTTTAACAAAGAGCTTCCAGACCGTATTTGTCTGTTATTTCCATAAAACTAAATTAAACATAGCCAACATTACGACACGTACGCCTTACAGCTGTGCCCCAAAATGAAAATGATTGGTTAATTAGTTTCGGAGTTAAGCATACGCAAACATCTAAGCATATACGCAACATAACTTTATATTTCAAGAGATTACAAACATTTATGTGATTTACCTACAAATTCTACTGCAGTATATACATTTTAGTGATTAAATCAAATTTTAAGTTCTCACTTAAATGTATTAAGAAAACATAACACAAAACGAGGAACCGTATTTGTGCTGATTTAGTATAATACAAAAGCAGCCAACATGATTGAAACCCGTAATGTTATGTATTAAGTAAAATTTAAAATTAAAAAAATTTTTTTTTGTCATCCAAATTAACCTATAGACTTAGAGTTTGTGAATAGGGGAGTACTCAGACCAACATTGCTTTATTTATAGAAGAAGCCTCTTTTTACATAATTGTGTGACTGTAAATATTCACCGTTTTCATAGGTGATTAAAAGTCACAGTTTTCGAAGTAATAAACGGACAAACAGCGCTCTTTATATGACTGGAGAGATAGCTCATAAACGGGAAATATTTATAGAGAAAATATATGGAGAGAGAGAGAGAGATAGAGAGAGAGAGAGAAAGAGAGAGAGAGAAGGAGGGAGAGGAGGGGGAAGAGAGAGTATAAAAATGAGGGCAGATCCGTTCTTGGTGGCTTCCCCCCTTCATGAATAAGCTTCCAATAGACTAGAGGCGAAATATCGATTCTTTTTTTGTTGTAGTTTTTTTTGTCTTATATTTGCCTTCGTTTATCCCGTGTTTCATTTTATTTGTCTTACACATTATGTCGGGTTTGCATCATTACACTCCATATACACATACGTGATAATGTAAACGCCTTTTACCAAATAAGTGCGTGTTCTTGTGGCAGCTGGGTTACCAAAATGACTTCTGGTTCCATCATTTTGTTTTGTAATTTCTATATGTTAGCTAAAGACAAAATTAATTCATCGCCATTTTTTTTTACTTTATTTTGTCTTGTTGCATTTAGCCATTCGAAACTTTATCTCTAAATCATGTGACCGTCTGAGTTATTTGAGAAGCGGTGCATAATAAGCACGGAACAAAAAATTGGTATAATCTTTTTTTCTTCTTTAAAATTCACAGCAGCTGAGAAATATCGATCGGTTTTCAAACTCTAAAAATATCACTTGCGTTGGAGGAAAGTCATGCTTTCGGTTTATGCCTGGAAATCAACCGTATTATTATTATTATTATTATTATTATTATTATTATTATTATTATTATTATTATTATTATTATTATTATTATTATTATTATTATTATTATTATTATTATTATTATTATTATTATTATTATTATTATTATTATTATTATTATTATTATTATTATTATTATTATTATTATTATTATTATTATTATTATTATTATTATTATTATTATTATTATTATTATTATTATTATTATTATTATTATTATTATTATTATTATTATTATTATTATTATTATTATTATTATTATTATTATTATTATTATTATTATTATTATTATTATTATTATTATTATTATTATTATTATTATTATTATTATTATTATTATTATTATTATTATTATTATTATTATTATTATTATTATTATTATTATTATTATTATTATTATTATTATTATTATTATTATTATTATTATTATTATTATTATTATTATTATTATTATTATTATTATTATTATTATTATTATTATTATTATTATTATTATTATTATTATTATTATTATTATTATTATTATTATTATTATTATTATTATTATTATTATTATTATTATTATTATTATTATTATTATTATTATTATTATTATTATTATTATTATTATTATTATTATTATTATTATTATTATTATTATTATTATTATTATTATTATTATTATTATTATTATTATTATTATTATTATTATTATTATTATTATTATTATTATTATTATTATTATTATTATTATTATTATTATTATTATTATTATTATTATTATTATTATTATTATTATTATTATTATTATTATTATTATTATTATTATTATTATTATTATTATTATTATTATTATTATTATTATTATTATTATTATTATTATTATTATTATTATTATTATTATTATTATTATTATTATTATTATTATTATTATTATTATTATTATTATTATTATTATTATTATTATTATTATTATTATTATTATTATTATTATTATTATTATTATTATTATTATTATTATTATTATTATTATTATTATTATTATTATTATTATTATTATTATTATTATTATTATTATTATTATTATTATTATTATTATTATTATTATTATTATTATTATTATTATTATTATTATTATTATTATTATTATTATTATTATTATTATTATTATTATTATTATTATTATTATTATTATTATTATTATTATTATTATTATTATTATTATTATTATTATTATTATTATTATTATTATTATTATTATTATTATTATTATTATTATTATTATTATTATTATTATTATTATTATTATTATTATTATTATTATTATTATTATTATTATTATTATTATTATTATTATTATTATTATTATTATTATTATTATTATTATTATTATTATTATTATTATTATTATTATTATTATTATTATTATTATTATTATTATTATTATTATTATTATTATTATTATTATTATTATTATTATTATTATTATTATTATTATTATTATTATTATTATTATTATTATTATTATTATTATTATTATTATTATTATTATTATTATTATTATTATTATTATTATTATTATTATTATTATTATTATTATTATTATTATTATTATTATTATTATTATTATTATTATTATTATTATTATTATTATTATTATTATTATTATTATTATTATTATTATTATTATTATTATTATTATTATTATTATTATTATTATTATTATTATTATTATTATTATTATTATTATTATTATTATTATTATTATTATTATTATTATTATTATTATTATTATTATTATTATTATTATTATTATTATTATTATTATTATTATTATTATTATTATTATTATTATTATTATTATTATTATTATTATTATTATTATTATTATTATTATTATTATTATTATTATTATTATTATTATTATTATTATTATTATTATTATTATTATTATTATTATTATTATTATTATTATTATTATTATTATTATTATTATTATTATTATTATTATTATTATTATTATTATTATTATTATTATTATTATTATTATTATTATTATTATTATTATTATTATTATTATTATTATTATTATTATTATTATTATTATTATTATTATTATTATTATTATTATTATTATTATTATTATTATTATTATTATTATTATTATTATTATTATTATTATTATTATTATTATTATTATTATTATTATTATATTATTATTATTATTATTATTATTATTATTATTATTATTATTATTATTATTATTATTATTATTATTATTATTATTATTATTATTATTATTATTATTATTATTATTATTATTATTATTATTATTATTATTATTATTATTATTATTATTATTATTATTATTATTATTATTATTATTATTATTATTATTATTATTATTATTATTATTATTATTATTATTATTATTATTATTATTATTATTATTATTATTATTATTATTATTATTATTATTATTATTATTATTATTATTATTATTATTATTATTATTATTATTATTATTATTATTATTATTATTATTATTATTATTATTATTATTATTATTATTATTATTATTATTATTATTATTATTATTATTATTATTATTATTATTATTATTATTATTATTATTATTATTATTATTATTATTATTATTATTATTATTATTATTATTATTATTATTATTATTATTATTATTATTATTATTATTATTATTATTATTATTATTATTATTATTATTATTATTATTATTATTATTATTATTATTATTATTATTATTATTATTATTATTATTATTATTATTATTATTATTATTATTATTATTATTATTATTATTATTATTATTATTATTATTATTATTATTATTATTATTATTATTATTATTATTATTATTATTATTATTATTATTATTATTATTATTATTATTATTATTATTATTATTATTATTATTATTATTATTATTATTATTATTATTATTATTATTATTATTATTATTATTATTATTATTATTATTATTATTATTATTATTATTATTATTATTATTATTATTATTATTATTATTATTATTATTATTATTATTATTATTATTATTATTATTATTATTATTATTATTATTATTATTATTATTATTATTATTATTATTATTATTATTATTATTATTATTATTATTATTATTATTATTATTATTATTATTATTATTATTATTATTATTATTATTATTATTATTATTATTATTATTATTATTATTATTATTATTATTATTATTATTATTATTATTATTATTATTATTATTATTATTATTATTATTATTATTATTATTATTATTATTATTATTATTATTATTATTATTATTATTATTATTATTATTATTATTATTATTATTATTATTATTATTATTATTATTATTATTATTATTATTATTATTATTATTATTATTATTATTATTATTATTATTATTATTATTATTATTATTATTATTATTATTATTATTATTATTATTATTATTATTATTATTATTATTATTATTATTATTATTATTATTATTATTATTATTATTATTATTATTATTATTATTATTATTATTATTATTATTATTATTATTATTATTATTATTATTATTATTATTATTATTATTATTATTATTATTATTATTATTATTATTATTATTATTATTATTATTATTATTATTATTATTATTATTATTATTATTATTATTATTATTATTATTATTATTATTATTATTATTATTATTATTATTATTATTATTATTATTATTATTATTATTATTATTATTATTATTATTATTATTATTATTATTATTATTATTATTATTATTATTATTATTATTATTATTATTATTATTATTATTATTATTATTATTATTATTATTATTATTATTATTATTATTATTATTATTATTATTATTATTATTATTATTATTATTATTATTATTATTATTATTATTATTATTATTATTATTATTATTATTATTATTATTATTATTATTATTATTATTATTATTATTATTATTATTATTATTATTATTATTATTATTATTATTATTATTATTATTATTATTATTATTATTATTATTATTATTATTATTATTATTATTATTATTATTATTATTATTATTATTATTATTATTATTATTATTATTATTATTATTATTATTATTATTATTATTATTATTATTATTATTATTATTATTATTATTATTATTATTATTATTATTATTATTATTATTATTATTATTATTATTATTATTATTATTATTATTATTATTATTATTATTATTATTATTATTATTATTATTATTATTATTATTATTATTATTATTATTATTATTATTATTATTATTATTATTATTATTATTATTATTATTATTATTATTATTATTATTATTATTATTATTATTATTATTATTATTATTATTATTATTATTATTATTATTATTATTATTATTATTATTATTATTATTATTATTATTATTATTATTATTATTATTATTATTATTATTATTATTATTATTATTATTATTATTATTATTATTATTATTATTATTATTATTATTATTATTATTATTATTATTATTATTATTATTATTATTATTATTATTATTATTATTATTATTATTATTATTATTATTATTATTATTATTATTATTATTATTATTATTATTATTATTATTATTATTATTATTATTATTATTATTATTATTATTATTATTATTATTATTATTATTATTATTATTATTATTATTATTATTATTATTATTATTATTATTATTATTATTATTATTATTATTATTATTATTATTATTATTATTATTATTATTATTATTATTATTATTATTATTATTATTATTATTATTATTATTATTATTATTATTATTATTATTATTATTATTATTATTATTATTATTATTATTATTATTATTATTATTATTATTATTATTATTATTATTATTATTATTATTATTATTATTATTATTATTATTATTATTATTATTATTATTATTATTATTATTATTATTATTATTATTATTATTATTATTATTATTATTATTATTATTATTATTATTATTATTATTATTATTATTATTATTATTATTATTATTATTATTATTATTATTATTATTATTATTATTATTATTATTATTATTATTATTATTATTATTATTATTATTATTATTATTATTATTATTATTATTATTATTATTATTATTATTATTATTATTATTATTATTATTATTATTATTATTATTATTATTATTATTATTATTATTATTATTATTATTATTATTATTATTATTATTATTATTATTATTATTATTATTATTATTATTATTATTATTATTATTATTATTATTATTATTATTATTATTATTATTATTATTATTATTATTATTATTATTATTATTATTATTATTATTATTATTATTATTATTATTATTATTATTATTATTATTATTATTATTATTATTATTATTATTATTATTATTATTATTATTATTATTATTATTATTATTATTATTATTATTATTATTATTATTATTATTATTATTATTATTATTATTATTATTATTATTATTATTATTATTATTATTATTATTATTATTATTATTATTATTATTATTATTATTATTATTATTATTATTATTATTATTATTATTATTATTATTATTATTATTATTATTATTATTATTATTATTATTATTATTATTATTATTATTATTATTATTATTATTATTATTATTATTATTATTATTATTATTATTATTATTATTATTATTATTATTATTATTATTATTATTATTATTATTATTATTATTATTATTATTATTATTATTATTATTATTATTATTATTATTATTATTATTATTATTATTATTATTATTATTATTATTATTATTATTATTATTATTATTATTATTATTATTATTATTATTATTATTATTATTATTATTATTATTATTATTATTATTATTATTATTATTATTATTATTATTATTATTATTATTATTATTATTATTATTATTATTATTATTATTATTATTATTATTATTATTATTATTATTATTATTATTATTATTATTATTATTATTATTATTATTATTATTATTATTATTATTATTATTATTATTATTATTATTATTATTATTATTATTATTATTATTATTATTATTATTATTATTATTATTATTATTATTATTATTATTATTATTATTATTATTATTATTATTATTATTATTATTATTATTATTATTATTATTATTATTATTATTATTATTATTATTATTATTATTATTATTATTATTATTATTATTATTATTATTATTATTATTATTATTATTATTATTATTATTATTATTATTATTATTATTATTATTATTATTATTATTATTATTATTATTATTATTATTATTATTATTATTATTATTATTATTATTATTATTATTATTATTATTATTATTATTATTATTATTATTATTATTATTATTATTATTATTATTATTATTATTATTATTATTATTATTATTATTATTATTATTATTATTATTATTATTATTATTATTATTATTATTATTATTATTATTATTATTATTATTATTATTATTATTATTATTATTATTATTATTATTATTATTATTATTATTATTATTATTATTATTATTATTATTATTATTATTATTATTATTATTATTATTATTATTATTATTATTATTATTATTATTATTATTATTATTATTATTATTATTATTATTATTATTATTATTATTATTATTATTATTATTATTATTATTATTATTATTATTATTATTATTATTATTATTATTATTATTATTATTATTATTATTATTATTATTATTATTATTATTATTATTATTATTATTATTATTATTATTATTATTATTATTATTATTATTATTATTATTATTATTATTATTATTATTATTATTATTATTATTATTATTATTATTATTATTATTATTATTATTATTATTATTATTATTATTATTATTATTATTATTATTATTATTATTATTATTATTATTATTATTATTATTATTATTATTATTATTATTATTATTATTATTATTATTATTATTATTATTATTATTATTATTATTATTATTATTATTATTATTATTATTATTATTATTATTATTATTATTATTATTATTATTATTATTATTATTATTATTATTATTATTATTATTATTATTATTATTATTATTATTATTATTATTATTATTATTATTATTATTATTATTATTATTATTATTATTATTATTATTATTATTATTATTATTATTATTATTATTATTATTATTATTATTATTATTATTATTATTATTATTATTATTATTATTATTATTATTATTATTATTATTATTATTATTATTATTATTATTATTATTATTATTATTATTATTATTATTATTATTATTATTATTATTATTATTATTATTATTATTATTATTATTATTATTATTATTATTATTATTATTATTATTATTATTATTATTATTATTATTATTATTATTATTATTATTATTATTATTATTATTATTATTATTATTATTATTATTATTATTATTATTATTATTATTATTATTATTATTATTATTATTATTATTATTATTATTATTATTATTATTATTATTATTATTATTATTATTATTATTATTATTATTATTATTATTATTATTATTATTATTATTATTATTATTATTATTATTATTATTA
>OY744528.1:96553609-96608609 GCA_963556195.1 Sepiola atlantica | reverse complement strand
ACTACGTGGAAGAAGCCTCCCTTGATATTGAAGGTATAATAACAACAAAAGCACATTCAATAACAAAATACACCGATAACAAACTATTAATAAGAGCTTAAAAAGGCGGATGCTCGCCAATAATCGAATACAAAATCTTAAGATTGGTCAGTATATCCAGATATTTAGACGACTCGTGAAGATTATTTTTGAATGCAAATTTGTTGTCTTGATGTTGTGAGGGGTCTAAGAAGTAATGTTGATGTAATGTTACAAATATTACGTATTTTTAACATTATTAGACAAGGTTATTGAGTCTCCAAAAAGCGTTATGACAACTTTTTTGTAGCGTGTATTTAATGTTGCAACAGAGTCGTTTTTTATTGTTAACCGATATATATATATATATATATATATATATATATATATATATATATATATATATATATATATATATATATATATATATATTGAGCTTAACCTTTTCACTATAGGTCCTATTTACTAAAAGTTTACTTTTGGTTTATATTTGATTATATATATATATATATATATATATATATATATATATATATATATATATATATATATATATATATATATATATATATATATATAATCAAATATAAACCAAAAGTAAACTTTTAGTAAATAGGACCTATAGTGAAAAGGTTAAGCTCAATATACAAGATAGAGCAATTATAAAGATAGAAGAAATAAGAGTGATAAACATGTTCGAATGTCCAAATTTATTTCAAATTTCGATTGTTCAATGCAAGGTGTATTCTGTAATAAACCAGTGTTCATTATTCTTTCCTTAAGCCAAGGCTTTTAAAGATCGAAATCTTATCATCAGAGGAGAAATACAGATAGATAAGTGGACTGTAGAAAAAAAGTTCAAATATTTGAAAACTATTAAAAATCTAGGTTTTATTTACGACCCCTCTTCCCATTTCTCTTTTTCTCTTCAAACAATATTTCATATTTTACACTCAATGGCATATCTCTCAACTTTTGACCAATCTCGCCCGCACCTACCTACCAATCCTTTATCACTTGAACCCCTCCTCCCCCCATCCACCCCAACTGCTACTGTGGCTTTCTCAACTCACCCAACCACTTTACTTCCTCATTTTTTCACTCTCCCCCTCCTCAACCCACCTCCTAATTTAGCATAGCTTTTTAACTTAGTTCTTTTCTTGGATTCGCTCGCTAGCATATATATCCAATTATCCTTCTCGCTTTTTCCACCATGGCCCAGGAAGTTGCAAAAAATGGCCTTTTCTTACTTCAATTCCATTTAAGTGCGCTCCATCTACGTTTTGTTTTCAATATTTCACTTTTGGATTTATTTATTTTTCGAACACCTTCTCCATACTGCTCCTACGAAAAATTTTCTTTTTTTCGTCTTCTCAAAAATCTCCTCAACGGACACTTTTTCAACGGACAATTACCATCTTTACAAACCACATATCCTTTTTACACGAACTTTTTTCACCCCATTTTTAATATCTTTAATATTTTTCAAATATTTGAACTTTGGCTTTTTCTACAGCCAACTTATCTATCTGTATTTCTCCTCTGATGATAAGATTTCGATCTTTGAAAAGCCTTGGAATAATAAACACTGGTTTATTACAGAATACACCTTGCATTGAACAATCGAAATTTGAAATATATTTGGACATTCGAACATGTTTATCACTCTTATTTCTTCTATCTTTATATATATATATATATATATATATATATATATATATATATATATAATATTTGTTATTGTTTATTATCTATGTACGTATACGTTTCGTCCTTTTTAAGTCGGGACTCATCAGCATAGAGATATGACTATTCACTACCGGTCATGCGATTCGAAACCCCGGACTACAAGTATTTATCAACTCAAATCCGACGTCTTTAACCGCTCGGCCAATTTTAATCGATGATAATTTTAACACTTTATCGGCGGGCTTTACGTCTAAGCATTCTACTTCTTTTAAGAGAAGGAACGATGAATTATAAAGCAAGTGACGTCATGCTGTGTTAATACTACCATTACAGTGCTCTACTTTTTCGAGGAGTCAAAGCTTCAGTTTTTCTGCTCCATAGATGTTAATATATAATTTCAGGGCAAATAGAAAAAACAGATTCCAACGAAGTTATCGTTATTATTAAGAAAATAGATTAATTTTAACAGCTGTTTCTTCAATTGCCCAGAAAATTACCGTTTTCAACAAAACCTTGGACCGTCTATTGCAATGATTCATCGATATGAAAAACAGAAAATATCGTCACAAAACGAAATTTTCATTAGAAATCATTCTTTTATATCTTTTATTCCCCAACGCAAACGAGCACTGATCCCGAATTGACGCAACATTTGCTTCTAAAAGACTAACTAAAAACATAGTTGTTTTTCTTTACGTAGCTCTTTTCAAAATAAATATGAAAAGATACTAGCTTATCTAAAGAAAAACGAAAAAATGGGAAAAAATCGAAAAATATGTAATGTTTTAAATTCGTAAAATCAAAAACCTTTGGAATCTAAGAGAGAACACTTACATGTTTCTGTGTTAGTAATCTCCTTCGATCTTTCTGTTCAAAGCAGTTTTTAATTATTTAATTTAAATACTATATAGTAAAACTATTTTGTTATTGATTAAATTTGATAATATTTTATGGTATATATATATATATTTATGTATTTAAATTTCAGGTATACATTGGTGTACATATACCTATATATCTATATAGTATGACTTTGTATCCATACACACATTTGCATCCCTGTTTAAGCTGCGACTTAATTCAAAGTTAACCTTCTTTAGAGAACAGTATATATATATGTATATATATATATATATATATATATATATATATATATATATATATATATATATATATATACTGTGATCTGAGGAAGTTAGACTTTGAATTAAGTCGAAACTAAAATATGTATGCGCATATGTAGTCAAAATGTTTGTATAAATAAAACATACACTAAAATACAGCACTACTGTTTATTGAACACTATGTTATAAACACCGCAGCTTTATTGGATAAACATCTATGAACCAACAACTATATAAACACTGTCTGTCTGTTGTCTTGCTTTTTTAGGACTAAATCGAACTTAATACCTCCTAATTTACAGGCTAATTCCGTGTGGCTGTAGGGTACGTGCCCTCCGACTCTCTGGAATTATTACTTCCTACACTTGAAACCTTGAAACGGCGGCGTTTGTAGGTAATTTAATATTTACTAAGAATAAACATTGTTATATATATATATATATATATATATATATATATATATATATATATATATATATATATGTGTGTGTGTGTGTCTGTGTGTGTGTGTTAGAGTGAAATAAATTCCAGAAGGAAATCAAAGTATGAGAGCTCAATGTAATAAACAGAGCAAGAATAAAATAAAGTAACACGCAATCACATAATCACTGGTGCGATTATTTATTTCGACCCTCCGGCCTTTTCAAGCACCTAAACGAGAAAATTACATGCTTGAAAATGAAAAGAGACATTCACACTAACTATGCAACACACATATATATAGAGAGGGAAATCGTGCGATTTACAACGGAAGACATATTGTGAGAGAAAAAAAGAAAGGAAATCCCCTTAATTTTTACATTTTTATTGTCATTAAGGGTATGCGAGCACAACAGGGCTATGTATTTTACTGGTAGGAATTTGTCTTCAGAGCACCTGACACACTTCATCAACTCATGCATAGAGATTTATACTGTAGTGATGTGATAGTGAAATGGTTTGGTTGATATGTAGTCATGCCCTTAATGACAATAAAAGTGTAAACATTTGGGAATTTCCTTGCTTTTGTACATTTAGTGTATATGAATTTTCATCTTAGCCCTATTAAGGGCATATGATTTCAGTATACTGGCATTTTTCATGGAATGTCACTACTTTTGTAAAGGCTATGCCTCAATACAATACCTTGTCATAAGGTTTTTTGGAATTTTCTGGAAAACTAAAGTATATGGTAAACTGAAATTAAAATGCCATCAACTAGACCCTAGAACCTATATCTCTGCCAAAAATCAGCTGACTCCATCAAATAGTTGTGAGATACAGGGTGGCATATACGTACGTACGTACGTACGTACACACAGATAACATGATTTCATGATGTAACTTTCTGGATCTCTGGGTTGCCTTGACTAATGATGCTGACATCCTACATACTTATAAAACCTATCAAATAAAAATTGTGTGCAAAGTTTTAACTAATTTGGTTTATTGGTTTTTGAGTTATGATTGATCAAAGAAATGAGATTTCCAGCATAAGCCATTCGTGAAGTCTATTAAGGGATAGAGCGCTCTCGCGCCTCCCTTGATATATATACATATATATATATATATATATATATATATATATATATATATATATATATATATATATATATATATATATATATATCACCATCACAATCAGCGTTTTTGATCACTTCTAGAAGAGGAACCCCTTCCTCGTTTCCGACACTATATTGGTAACATGAATTATTGCCAGGGGTTTTTACCATAGTCGCCAAGCTCGTCTTCGACTTCAGTATTTTTCTAGATAGAAGCAGCACCATAAAAAGTTAATATGAGGATTACGCAACCTTTACTGGCGTATTAACTTTTTGTTACTTGGAGCCTCTCATATGGAAGGCCCCATGTCACTGGAGACATGAGACATGGTTTTCACGTTGGAACTAGGTTGAGAATTGTCGCAAGTTACTTTTTTTATTAGCGTCGCGCAGGGACCACATAAATTAGGAAATTTTCTTAAGTAGCAATAAAGTATACTTAAGGCTATGGATGTTCTGCTCGATTCTGTTTAAAATATTTTCGTGTTTCACGTGATAATTACTTTTTGTTTTAGCATTAGGAAAGTAGTTTTGTAGAAAAATTTACGTCTCATAACTTATTTTAGGTTAATTTTATTTGTGTCAGTTAAAATTGTTTGTTTTTGTTTTTTGTTTTTTTTCAAAATAATAATTGTAAAGATTTTTAGCACCCAAAAAGGTTAATATTGAAAGAGATTGCTTTATTCTACCCGCCAACATTAACAAATTCGACTATAATTACTGAACATTTAAAAAAGGTAAAACGTCACTGATATAAAAATAACACTTGTTTTCTTTGGCAAACATTGAATCTATAAAAAAACAAAGGTTGACAATTTTTTATGTTTTTGATCTGTAGCAATGTGGTCATGAGGACATAATAAATCATGGACTGTTCCTGGCTAGCGATAAAATATCGTTAAGGCTGTCGAACCCGTTGGATTCTGTTTAAAATATGTTCGCTTTTCACGCGGTCATTTATTGTTGTTTTTACACATGTCAGCTAGAAGCAACAGGTCAGATAATTATCGAAACTCTCTGGCGTGAGACAACGTGACGAATGTGTGATTGAGTTGGAGAATTCTAATTTGACAACGCACCTAGATTTATTGTTTTACCACTTGCCGAGTGAAACGGAATTTTCTGGCCAAGATTTATTGAGATTTGCTTTCTTTCTATTGGGGGGGAAAAGGATACAGTTTCCTTATTTAAACAGCCATATACATCTACAGTAAAACCTTGATATACACAGAACTGTGAACTGAACTCTTCATCTCATCATGAGTGCTGCCGCATAGCGGGCTACCACGAAACTTGGACGTCGAATGTTGGATTTTCCATCGGGTGAAGAGTCGATAATTTGATCAAATGTTGGAAAAATTCTTATGTAGAGACACTCGTATGTAGAGGTTTGACTCAATTATGTTTCGGAATCATTGAGATGACGATTGATAATTTGTATTATTTTGTATATTCTGACTACTATAAGGATATTGGATGTTATTCTCACAACGTTTCGGTCGATGTAACCTTTGACCTTCTTCAGATGCGTCTTGTCAAACTCTGAAATCTTCATGTCGAACTCTGACCTTTTATTCGATGCTCTCGTTCTGTCATCTTAAGTAATTCTCAATTGTATTTTTAGTATCGCCCGCACTGAGGATTGAACCTTCAACCGTCTAAGGACCGTCACGTAAAAATGAGTATTATTTAGCCCTTATATCTGTTGCGCCACGAGTATTTATGTATACATTAATTTATATATGTATTACAGAAGTTCAGAAATACATTAGTACCGTCGGTTTCAAATCCAACAAGCGGGGAATAGCATGTGACCGCCCTTTATGAACTCTCCTCGACCTCCTTACTCACTAATATTACACACACACACACGCACACACACACACACACACATATATATATATATATATATATATATATATATATATATATATATATATATATATATATATATATTTACCCATTCATTTTTATTATCGCTTATGTATGAATTCATGTTTTGAAATATTACGTAAATCACGGCAAATCTAAAATTATTTTATTACGGTAATGTTTTAAGCTCTATTTATAAGAAAATCAAAATATTTCAGTTGGTAAGAACCCCAGGCTGAAGATCTCAAGGTTTCGGTTTCGGTTTGGATTTCTGGTTATGGCATCGGCTTTATTTGTTGGGAAATTCTTTTACTATTAATGCAATATGCATTTCTAAAATTACTTATGGTCTATGATATTTCGAAATGAGATAAATTCTGTAATGTATTTATTACGGTTAAAAAAATGGCGATTGACGGACGGACAAAATTCCTATTTATATTATATATATATGCTTGTACTATTATTTTTATAGCTCGTATTAAATAGTTCTCAGATGCTTCCATTATTTTTTACTTATCACAAGTTAATATATACACTGACATCAGCATTCACACAACGATTAGTTAATCGGTGAAATGTAAAAAAATATACACATTTTAAATAAACCGTTTCATAAATAAAGGTTATATAACTCGACTTCCTGGGGAAACAACATTCGCGAAAAGGTCATGATGTTCAGTGATGATTTCTCGGGGGAACGAATCTTCGTGAAAATCTCATGGTGTTTAGTGATGATTTCTCGGGGGAACGAATCTTCGTGAAAATCTCATGGTGTTTAGTGATGATTTCTCGGGGGGACGAATCTTCGTGAAAATCTCATGGTGTTTAGTGATGATTTCTCGGGGGAACGAATCTTCGTGGAAATCTCATGGTGTTTAGTGATGATTTCTCGGGGGAACGAATCTTCGTGGAAATCTCATGGTGTTTAGTGATGATTTCTCGGAGGAACGAATCTTCGTGGAAATCTCATGATGTTCAGTGATGATTTCTCGGGGAACGAATCTTCGTAAAAATCTCATCATGTTCAGTGATGATTTCTCGGGGGAACGCATCTTCGTGGAAATCTCATGATGTTCGGTGATGATTTCTCGAGGAAAGAACTCTTCGTGGAAATCTCATGATGTTCAGTAATGATTTCTTGAGGAAAGGACTCTTCGTGGAATCTCATGAAGTTCAGTGATGATTTCTCGGGGATACGAATCTTCGTCGAAATCTCACGATGCTTAGTGATGATTTCTCGGGGGAACAGATCTTTCGTCGAAATCTCATGATGTTTAGTGATGATTTCTCGGGGTAAACGACTATTCGTTGACATCTCATGAAGTTCAGTGATGATTTCTCGGGGAAATGGGGATGTTCTGCAAAGCCATATATCGGGCAAACGACATTCATCATTCGCAACAAAACACTTTCGTTTGTAATATTTCCCAATTTTTAATATAATTTACTAAAAAAATAACATTAATTTAAGTATTACTATGAAATTGGTTATGTTTAGTTCAAATTCTATCAGATCTATTGTGTTCGATGACTCACTATTAATGGAGAGAAAGTTATGAACATAAAATTTTCCCCAGCTATGGTGAAAATAGCAATTTGTGTTTATTACATTCGCTGTCAGCCAGTCGTTTCTAATTGAGGTTCTGTTTTGTCATGACATCATTCTGATATACTTTAAATACTGTGAAACAAACAAACGAAATTAATCAATGAATCATTTCTAATATGCAATATGTATTTTTTATAACTAATGAATCACCGCTTGTCAAGGCCAAAATCCTCTCGAGGATAAATATTAATGAAATAGATAGATTGTCGTTTTAATGATGAATAATATTATGAGCAGATTGAAAATAATTAATGAAAATGGAATGAACAAAGTTTGATTAATGTGGAGACGGTTTATGACCGAGTATATGTTGTTATCTGCATGCTACAAATGTAAAATTCTGGAAAGAAACTCCGTTCATGGTAATTCCGCCTTATGCTAGGTACACGGAAGAAGAAAGAAAATATTTTTCAGGTGTGGTAGGAAGACAAGTTATTTCTGTAAATGTCTTACAAAGAGGGACCAGATATTGAAGATAAATCGAGCATCTTCCATGGAAATAATCATAGAGTAGAGAAAGACTAGCAACGTCCCTTCTGTGAGAAGGGGAATATAGAGAACAAAATAAATCATCATCATCTACTAGATTGTGAAGTTTATTTTGCATCATGTCTAAGTAAGAAAAGATGCTCTAAGCGGCACTTCCTCAGATGCTCTAAGCAGTACTTAATCTTATGACGTATTTCACTCTTATATGTGTTTGTGTTTCCGCAGTAAATAATCACAAACGGGTTGATGTATCGTAAAACAGGAACAGCAAAGCAGTCAACAAATCTCTATTAAAATAAGATCAAATAACGCCGACATAAATTAGAAGAGTAAAAAGCGAAAAGAACCAAAACCGATGAATGGGATTAAATGCGTCGTGCCGGGTCATAAATATATACAAGAAAGGAACAGAAGCATTTAAAAATGGCCGACTGCAAACCCCAACAGGAAAATGCAAGCTGCGTTCTTCGTATTGTCACAATTAACGCAATAAGGCCGAAGAGTGATCTGTTGTATAGGACACACAGTCGGCAATTTATTGTTCGGCCGTTCCGAGACGTTGGCCACGAGACTTTTGACAAATGCTCCATTAAAATCCCACTCTCAAGTAATTTCCGCCATTGTAGAAACGGAATGCATCCGAAACCACAGTTGACCATTCCCAGCATAAATCAAGATGGCTTCCCTCAGAGTAAATATTTCTTCATTTACTCAACTTGTTCGAGATTCCCTGTTATACAAGTAGTCCGGCAAGTCTCATTAACAATTTGTGCCGAAATACGAATATAACTGCTTGCTTGACGTCAGTTTTTGGTTCGTGAAACTTGACTACCGGTCAACAGTTTTGAATAGTTTCTTCAATTTATTTTAAACTTTTCGACGGAATTTAACGTAGAGTGATCTCCCTTTTAAAAATTTTGTCCGATTCTCAATTATTTTCAATATGACAAACATTCCGATTTTGAGAGACGGACACGATAACACAAGAAAACAAGAATGTCTCAATAAACAAACATTAATTAATTTAGCTGTCTTTTTACAATACCCACGGCATGTAAAAAAGCTTAATTATTTAATTAATTATTACTAGTTAACACCGTCCGTCAAAAATAACGGGGAAAAAACATGATGCTTCGCCAGTGTTAGCACACACTATTTATTTAGAATCATTACTAAAATATTCATATATAAATGTTCATTTTTGATAACTTACTAAAAAAACACCCCTCGTTGACTTTTTTAAATTATAGAATGTCGGAAATCCTTGGAAATTCATTTCTGTTAGCGGGGTTAGTCTGGGGAGGTTTTTTGGACTTTCTATTCGCTTGATCGCTTTCCCACACCACTTGAAATAGTTCTGTGCAGGGCCTAATAAAAAGCACATGTTTTGATCGCTGACTATTTCCTATATGTATATGAAGAGTTCGAATGCAAAACGCGATAAACGCCATTTTCAGAATCACGAAACTGTCTCTACAAAAAGTGTTGCATTTCATCAGTCGACGACACCCAAAAACTATGCGTTACGTAATATGATACCAAAATAATTACATTTTGATATCAATTAAAATCAGTTTTCATTCGAAGTCTAGATTTAATATATTCGTGTTTTTATTGTTTCAGGTCTCAATTTAAACGAATTGGATTTATCGTGTTTTGCGTTCGAACTCTTCATATATATATATATATATATATATATATATATATATATATATATATGTTAAAGTGTATGTATATATATATATACAATATTTAAAATAAATAATACGCAATTCTTTTTACCTACATACGCTAGCGTTTCGAGCTTACGCACTGATGATAATCTCGGATATTCGCACGGTTCGAACAGCTGCCACATAATCAACTTATACTCCTTAAGGGAGCACTGTAACCATTAGGCCACGGAATTTAAGTTCTATTTATGCGAGGGGTGGCCTATCAAGAAAGACTGACTAAAGATTCTACGAACGTTTTCGGAATATGCCTTATAACTACGTGTCAGCCTATTTTTAACTTCCACGAACAGGGTTCAACTTAAATCTTATTAAAGGTGCTTATAACAATGTCAATTTTTAATAAATATTATTAAATTATTTTTACCTAGATTCGCCTGAGTTTCCAGCTTTCGCTCTCATCAGTGTAAGGATGCACGGTTCGAACTCCTGCCACAGAATCAAACTAGCAAGCACTGTAACCATTAGGCCACGGGACATTTCCACATCCAAGAAGGGAATTTAAGTGCTATTTATGCGAAATATTATTAATTAAATAATTTTAAACTTTCTCATTTGTATTTCAGGTCATTTTTTTATTTCGTATATTTTCTCATGTTAAGTATTTTTCGAAACGGCAAAAATTAGGTGCGTGTAGAATCTATGCGTTCAAACAGTGACTATAGTCTTGTGTGATTGAAGTTTAAACAGGCACATGGTGACGTAATGTAGTCAATAAGAAGGAAATGAAATAAAATCTACGTATTTATTACAGAAATTATTCGAAATTCTATGAGTTTAAAACTACTGGAGTATGGCATAATCACGTTAGATCATCGAAGTTAAGCGATGTTGATCCTGGTCAGTACCAAATGGGTGACTATTCGGGAGTAAAAGGCGCTGGGTACGGGTGGACGTCAGCACATCCCTGCAAAAGCGGCAAAAGCTGCAAAAGCTGCAAAAACTGCAAAAAACTGCAAAAGCTGCAAAAACTGCAAAAAACTGCAAAAGCTGCAAAACTGCAAAAGCTGCAAAAGCTGCAAAAGCTGCAAAAACTGCAACAACTGAAAAAGCTGCAAAAGCTGCAAAAACTGCAAAAGCATACGTCGTCGTATCCGCTACCCGGGATATACGCTTGTGAAGTTAATATCACTAACAACGTTCTTCTTTTAGAGAAGCCGGCTCAATCAACTTAGGGTGAATGCAGCTTCGTTTCGTTTTTATTGTTGGAGTACCAACGCCCTAAATCAAACTATTTAAACAATGAGACATCTCTTTCATGAAGGGATTATTATAAGTAAAAAAATAAACTGCTTAAACGTCCGAGAAAATTATGTGTACAATATCTGTTAATTGTTACTTTATTAATTTTTAATGTGTTTTTAAAACATATCAGAACTACTGGTGTTATTTAAGGCTATGAATACATTGATGAAACGATTTATTGTAAACTATTCATTGAAAACACGTTGCTATTTTCTTTGACATAATCAAGGCTGTAAGTTTAATGAAAATATTTGAGTGACACCTAAGGGTCAGAGGTAATTTTAGTAAAACGGAACTCCGAGAAATCTTTCAGATCAAAAGAATTCTATATCATCCTGTCAACACTTAAAGCAGAGAATATGTGAAAGTCATCGTTCTCTATTTAAGCTCTATTGAGGGCATAACCTAATGAGTGTACGACACAGATGTCTGATATATATATATATATATATATATATATATATATATATTTATATATATATATATATATACACAATTATTTATAAATAAATATTATTTTCAAATTAACCCATATACACATATGTTTCATGCCACCAAGCAATAATAAGTAAAGGAGGAGACAATCCCTGCCGATCACACAATTCGAACCCCAAACGAAATTCATATTTGACTCAGTAGTCTGAGCGCGCATGGGAGAGTAAATTTACGTCTAAATGCCAAATTCAGCGGGTATATCAGGAGGGTGTCAAGAGAACTCAATAGACGGGGCCTAGAGTATTGCATTACGCTATAAATTACAGCATGTTGTCAACTTACTACTAGCGAGAGCTTTGAGCAATTATTTATAGATAAATATTATTTTCAAATTAACCCATGCGCACATGTGTTTCATACCACACTGTAACTATCAGTATGGGAGGAGACAATTCCTGTCGGTCACACAATTCTAACCCTAATATGAAGGCCATCGCGTGCGCGCACGCAAGTAACCAGTGTTAAAGTGTTAATTTCTTCCATCTGATTTTCCATGTGTCTATGTCCCTTTCTGTTTGATAAATTTATATATAAATTGAATTGCGCTCTTCATGCAAAACACTTGAGATGCTGATCGAACCTTAATTGAAAGACTGCAGGACATTGTCATAATGGCTGAGGAGGGATATTCATACTTTCTCAAATGGAATTATAATCTCGCTTAATTCGATAGATCCGACTTGATTTGAATCAGATTATTCATTATTGATATTCATTAGAAGACAAGTGTCTCATTAATTTTTTTAGCAATGTTTTGTACATTATCAAGTGTTGTGAATATTTAGTTTTTTTTTCTGTTTTAATAGATTATGTTTACCTCAATTCAACTCAAACAAGGCACACAGCCGCTGAGATGTAAAGGGGGGTTACTGTAAATTAGCGGCCATATTTATATGGCATACCGAGTTGTAAGTTGTGCAGCGAGATGTTATTACAGTCGGAAGCAGGGAGGGCATTCTAATGGCAAGCGGTTCGAGGAAATTAGGCATCTGGCGATCTCTACAGTGAAGGGTGTGATTTTGCTGCTTGTCGCGTTGTTCTGGAGTGTTTATGCTGCGGTGGCACAAGTGCAGCAAATTCGCCGGAACACATTCCGTTGAAGTACATGTAAAACAAATACAGGGATGCATCGATGGGGCAGGGGATGGAGCTTAGTAGACAGTGTGGGGCCAATTAGGTTAGAGACTCTTTCTTGGACCCTGTCAAAGAGAAGGAAACTAGGGGTTGTGTGCACCAGCCCAGATGTGGCAACAATACTCCATGCATGGGCGAATGGTGGCTTCGTAGAGATATAGGATACTGTCAGGTGTGAGCAGTTTTCTAGCCCAGTAGCGGGAGCCCACCTCTTTTACAGCAGACTTGTAAGTATTTTTATGGGTTTATTCTTAATCATATTAGCTGTGAATATGAGTTTGAATGTTGGACTATCGGGAAAGCTGCTATCTACCATGAAAATCGGTATTTGGTAAACTTTATTATAATTATTAAATGAAGAAGACCTTAGCCTTGGTAGTATTAAATGTAACAATCCATGTATGACACAATTCCACTACATACTGGGGATATGTTCTAATGATTCAGCTGTTGCCTTGGATATGTGTGCGTTCGATTTGCCCTCATATTGAGATTAAAGTGTTGTGTCATCAGCAAGTATACCCATCTCGGAAGCGATTGCATCAAGGAAAACGCTTTATGAAAATTAGGAATAATAATGGTCTTAGTATTGTCTCTATGGGCAAACCCGTTTTAATGCTATGTTGTTTAGATGTTCGGTCATATGTCTTTTGGCTAAGAAGTATCTGATTATATTAAATATTCGTCCAGTAATAAATTTATTTTCTTGAGAAGAGCTTCATTCCAGACCTTGGCAAAAGTTTTGGACATATCAAGCGCTACTGGCCTAGCTTCATCTGCCTTATCCAGTATATGTGTTCAGAGATGAACTTTAAATATCCGCAGTAGGATTGCATAATTTAATGCTGATCGTAATAATATATTCATTTTAATATACTGAATTTAAGTGTTTTTAATACCTAATCTAGTAATTTTAATGAAGGTTTTATGCTTCCAGTTTTAATTTATGTCTTACTAGCTGTATGGCGATATCGGATCTGTTTCACACAGAAAATCTACCGAGCCGCAATAAGCGTTCAATTCAATTCAATTGAGTCATCATATGCAAGTAGGCGTAGGTGAAACGTTTTCAAATTCCGAGCTCCACAGGTGGGTCATGTATACGGATTACCACACCTGTATACATATACAGCGCCTGAAAAGTTGGCAATTACAAACATAATTTGGTATTTAAATTACAATATAGAAATTTAGGAAATTAGAAATTTAGAAATCCAACTAACGATGTGATTTTTTTATCTTTAAAATAAATTATTCATTTGCCTTAAAGACATGTACGAGATTTCGACTCACGTCATTCTTCCTCAAGTATAGACATTCTCTTTTTATATTAATCATCTTTTCTGCCGGAGAAATATAAATCGCTCGTGGGTAGTAGTCCGTTCAGATGTTCATAACGGTTGTTTTTAATATCTGTGATACACGTTGTAATTACAATTCAAAAATTATTACTATCTAATAATACACGGAGCTACGTATAGTACATCCACTCGACACATTTTCGTCTCTCGCTCCCTCTTCTATAAAAATATAACATCACGATGGCAATCAGAACTATCTGATTTTCCGTCAAAGACTAAATGTGTTGCTTTAATGTGAAGACTTTAGATTCTTCAAAAAATGAGACTGGGTAGAAATATAGAAATTCCAGATCTTGGTACCTCAAGCGATCAGATATACACCAATGTCTTAAAATAAGGAGATAAAGGGGAGTAAACTCATTCACTGCACCGAAAGAGAATTTAATGTCTGTAAGGATGCCTTTCTTGAGTACAAACAAGCAAATCTCCATCGAGATGACACTGGATATTCTCCCTTATCGACTAGTCGGCATTACCTATAAATCACTCTCGAATTGTCATTTTAAATATTTTAAAATTACTTTCGAATTTTCCACAGGGATGATAAACATTTTTTAGGCCAGTTTGTTTTCGTTATCTTATATATAAAATAGAACTAGTATATTCAATGTTTCTTTGTCGCTAATATCTTTTAAAATATAAGCTATATACATAATTATCTGTCTTACAAAAAATTCCAATCGCTTTCATCGATTTTAATATTTGATCCTATCCATATTGTATTTTATGTGAAAATAAGTATACAGGACTGACGAGGAACGTCATTTTAACATTTCGAATTATTTTTACTGCCACTCATTAAAAATAAGATTTAAAACATAAGATAATTCTTTGTGTGCACCGGTGTCAGACAAGTTTTGATTGACTAATAATATTTGTATATGGAAACAATCATGGTTACGTCAGAAAATAGTACTAATTTAAAAATTATTTAAATTGATTTATTATCATGTATTGCTTTTATTTTATTTTTTAAAATAAATATAAATCTATTAATATAGTTGTCGACTAAAAAGGTGACATGCGTATTAAAAAGCATCTTCGATTACAAAAACGAGTAATTTAGGCCTTATGTATTTAAATGATGTAAACGAATCTTTTCGATTGAAAATGTTTTTCAAAAGAACTCCATATTTTTGACCCGCTGTGTCCGTCACATCGGAAGTTAAAGAATTACTAAACAAATCAATCAGTATTTTTTGGCATTGTTGCTCTTAAAACATTATCTACAATTACAAAAAAAATTATTTCATTTAGTGTTGTTTAAAAAACATTATAATGAACTTTGGTTGTATACATTTTCACCGTCTTAACTTCTTTTTTTAAATTAAATGTTAGTTTAATTACGAAAATAAAATCAGTCTTCATTTTGTTTCTTCTTTTAAAATAACACACTTTCAGAGTTAGTTTTTAATGTGAGGAAAATTAATCTCCCTAAAACAAGCAACAGATTGAAACAAAAGTACAAATTGCCCCCAGTCGAGAAGAAGTTCTGCTCTTACGACTGGGAAAAGAACATATATGTACATAATCAAAGATAAGGGATTCTGAATTCAGTTACAGATCGTTGCCACTTACAAACTTATTAATTTTCCCTAGCTCAAAGACTAGACATGTCTTTTATATAAAAAGTAAAAATCTATATTAGCCACATAAATATTATAAGACAGTCAAAATGGTAGGCATATACAAACGCATTAATTAAAACTAAAATAACTCATTTGTTAATAGACTAAACTAAAAAAAACGATAAAAAGACTCTAGGGAAATGCTAGGAAGGTACTGCTAGTTATATCAACAGAAGAGCATTGTCGTTGATTACTGCGTGACAGTAGGAAATTTGAAATAATTTTGAAACTTTTAAAATCGTACATAGCTAATAATTAAATTTCATAGTTGAGTTTTACGTATCTTTAACGGATTGCTTTCTTTTTTGAAACTCTCAAACAGAATTTATTCAATTTACATTAGACTCGTTGTACGTCATTATTGGACATTCACCGTTTAAACCTCTTAAACTGCAGCTAGGGTGAAGCTCATCCATTAACACTATTGTCATAACACTCTGATCCTATACGAGGCCTGTCTAAAATGTATCCGACCTTTATCCATAAAAAATATTTCAAATACGTGACGGGGATGGGACCCTAATCCCCTTCAAAGTATACCCCTTGTGCTTGCACACACTAAGCCCAACGATCCATCCACTACCGGAAACACATCTGAAAGTCTTCTTTTAGAATGGTGTTCATCTCTGCCGTCGCGTTAGATTCAGCAGGTGTTTGGAGAAGATGTGATGTGTAACATAAATTAAGTAGTGGTTCAACCGATTCAAAAAAATAGGCGCACATCAGCGGAGAGTGACCAGCGTCCTGACAGGCCCTAAACAGCTCGTAGTGCAGCTGTTGTTAAGAAGGTGCGAAAAAAGGAGATAATGCGGAACGCGACGGCGGAGATGAACACCATTCCAAAAGAAGACTTTCAGAGGTTTTTCCGGCAGTTGATGGATCGGTGGGTTACGTGTGTGCAAGCACAAGGTTCCTACTTTGAGGTGGATTGGGATCCCAACCCCGTCACGTATTTGAAATATTTTCTCTTGCTTAAGGTCGGATACGTTTTAGACAGGACTCGTATATCCCCATAGTCTCTTTCTAATAATTACAGTTCTTCTCTATTTATGAGAAATAGATGTTAAGGGGTATTTATTTCTTCGTTTATTTTTTTCGTTCTCAAATGTGTATTTTTCTAAGACTATTTTCCCACTTTGCCTAAAGTAAAAAGAATACAATTTACGATGTGATTCCAGAAGTGTAATGTATTCATTTCTTCTTTAAATCCTTTTAAAACCTTCGGAGCTCCAGTGACCTTGCCACAGTTATTATCAAAGATGATCGATCGAAATCGATTAATATCTTTCATTTGTCTCTGTAAATAAAATATCAAGCAATATTTCTCTGAGGAGCCACTAATCTAGAAACGAGCAAAATTTTCTTTATTGCTTTATGATTCTAAGCTCTACAGCAGTGGAACAGATCTCTATATATCAACTCAAATCCATCGTTTTGGCGTTATTGACACTTTGCTACTTGTATCATTGTCTCGTCTTCACTGCGTTTTCTTCACGTCGTTATTCTTCAGAATAGACTCCAATAATAGACATTTCAAACATTGCAAAACTAAGGTCTGACACGAATCTTCGACCCATTTGTCTTTCGCATCGCAGCAGACATTTTCGCTCTTTTGTTTTACTTATGGTGCTATTTTTATTCGACTCATTTATTTTCCTGTCTTATCAACATTTCCTCTGAGAAAAACAAAAGGAAGGCAATTCGGATTATGCAAAAATAAATAAGACACAAGAAATGCAACGAGGGGAAAAGACTTAAGACTAATGGATATAGGGGTTGCGGGATTGGTGCAATGGATACAGTCTACGACTATTGAATCGGCTCTACCAAGTTCCAATCCTATCGGGTTAGTTGTAATCGAATTTCGAACTAATTATTCCAAGAAATGTCTGAATGCACAGTTGCGCTCGCAGGTGGTATATTGGACTAGTTGGCCTACTCACACTTAACTACTTTACCTATAGATAGGAGCCGAGATTTTACATTAAAAAGAGGACTTAAAGATATCAAGTTGGCTCATCCAATCTGTCGAACACATTGCCGCAGGACTGATTCCCTCATAATTACAACTTTGTCGTCGTAAAGTCCAATAATTACAGATACTTGTCAAAAATTGCCACATAAGTAATACATTCATACCATTGATCAATATTAGTGATTCCATACATTTTCTTCTGTTTTCAGTCTCTTTAACCCTTATCCTCGAGTAGCTCTTGGCCTTGATAAGCAGTGACTCAATATTAAAAAGGCATGGAAATAGTTAGACTACAGTACCAGTTAGGATCGAGTAGTTATGCCATGTAAAACCCTCTGGTCTTCTGTCCTTCTGATCAACATAGAAAAGGACTGTTAATGGCTAAGCATAAGTATTTATTCTACGACTAATACACCGGCCGGGGATAATTGTTTAGAGGACTAATAGATTAATAGAAAGATCGTATGAATATTCATCAGATCCGTGTTCTTCTCTCCAACCTGTTATCATCAATGAATTTCAAGATGGTTACATGTTAGAACGTGGGGACAAATCTAACGACTAGGAGTTCACAAAACAATATCAAGATACCTCATTTTAGACGCCGTGACCAGGATTCGACCACAAAGCTAGAGGATAATGGACTAGAGAAAAACGTAAGTATTTAATAAGATAAAACAAAATGTAAACAAACACAAATGTAAGTGAATTAAAACTATTGTTTATATAAGACTAAAAAATGGGGATGTACTGCTCAGATCAGTCTTTCCTGCCTTGACAGAGTACAAACCCGATTTCGAAATCTACAGAGCGATATCCTCTCCTCCTTCCTACTGCCTCTTTCTCACAGAAGAGACATAGCTAGTCTTTCTCTACTCTATTGTTATTTCCATGACAGGTGCTCGACTGAGCTTCATTGTATCGTCTCCTGCATTCACTACAAAAACTCGTCTAACTACAACCACTTTCAATAATTTCCATTTCTCCCTCTCTGTGCCTAAAACTAAAAGAAACTTCCATGGGCAAAATTTCTTTCCTAGAACTATCCGTCTGTAGAACTCAATATCACGGGGCTTCTTCCCAGCTGGCTGCTATACTTCGGATCTGTAGTTAAGAAATTCAAATTTAGGGAAACTCTTTCTTTTGTGTCTAATGTATTAAAATCAAACAAATTAATAAATGCCCCATAGGTATCACGAACGTTTTCGATTCTTCGTCGAATCATCATAAGGTCTCAAAAGCAAATGATAAAAAAGCTGGAGAAAGAAGATAAATTTTAATTGGTTACATTCACCCAAAAGGCATTTATATTTATAAATTTTATTAGTTCTTTCCAGTGGTTTTGGGGTTAGAGAGGAATTGTTTTTACTACAAGATTTTAGGTTTTAAATCTCTTAAATCATCCTCAACCACTAGAAAGAACCAATGTTATTTATAAGTTTAAATTCCCTTTGGGAGAATGTAACTCTCATAATAATAATAAAAGCTAATAACTACATTGGTTTTACAACCACTACCCTACCCCGCCGCCTTACCATGCATCTTGGAAACTCTAGCTCAATTTACCGACATCTACAAAATCATAACTGCTGATTTAAGCCAAATTCTAGTTAATAACACTGAAATAATACATTCCTAAACCAATTCAAACATTTAAAAATACTGGAAGCTATCTACATTAATACACAACAACCTACAATTAATAACATCACATATGAAACCAGTGGTAACATTTTACAATGCTTAACGTAATGCCATTTTATTCTGTGATGCCACTCCGGTGTCGCTAAATTTAAATAATCAACGTCTTTCCTTGAACAATGCAAATAACGTTCTCTGCGCGTTTCTCCGCTGTCTTAAAAAAAATCTCTTCTTTCTCAAGCGTTTTTGTGCATTTGCTTTGGACACCTGAGAATAATTAGACGAAGAATCGAAAACGTTCGTGATACCTAGGGGACATGGATTACATTCGTTATCTTTTTTTTTATTTGTATACAAAAAATGCAATTAAAAAATTGAAAAAATAAAATAAGGTATAATTAAACAGACGAATTGTGTTTTTTTAACAGTGTATACACATGGATATATATATATATTTTCATACTATATATTACGTAGATTATTTGCTATTGTTTTTGTTTTTGGCTATAGCGACCGGTGTTTTTACGATACGTTTTTATTTTTCGATACACTGGACGTATTATTTAAGAATATGCAAATGAGCGTAGTTTTCCTTTTTTAATTCGCTCTTAATCTGACGTATCATCAATTGCATATATATATATATTTAATTAATTAACTAATTTATTAACCAATTTATTTGTATACAAAAAAAGTGTTTATGAATGAATGAATGACTGAATTAATTTGAAAATCTATATATTCATACAATATATATATATATATATATATATATATATATATATATATATAGAGAGAGAGAGAGAGAGAGAGTGAGAGAGAATAAAGTTATTAATGCACACATATTTCACTGTTTCTTCAGTTCATAAGTGTAGCTTACTATGACAGGATTCGAAACCTCGATCACAGTGACTGTAATCAGGTACTACGAAGGTCCTATCTGTATACACACACACACATATATATATATATATATATATATATATTTACACACACACACATATATATATATATATATATATATATATATATATATATATATGTGTGTGTGTGTGTGTGTGTGTAGGGGGGGGGTTGTTTCTAGAGAATAATCTTCGAATTAACTCCGAATTTTCAAAATAAATTCTAAGCTTAACAGGGTAATGTTGATTATATTCAGTTATATTTAGTTTTGTGCACATAGGGAAAATGTAAACTAAATGTATTTATGGATTAAACATTTACTGGATGGACTTTTTAATAAAATTAGGAAAGGACATTGTAGACAGGACAAGGAGTCTAATGAGTTGATGTTTATTTATTTTTGATGTGAGCAAAGATGACTGAACGCTTCATGGAAAATGCATTCATACATGGACTAGTGGACAGGTTTTCATTAAATTTAGAACATACATAGAAGATATAAAGCCGGGTCTAATGAGTCATGTTTATTTATTTTTAAGGGGAAGCATTAGCAGCACTAACCATTCGAAAATAAATATACACATTAAATATATCTCATAGACTTTACTATAGTGCTGCTTTTTGTGTTACCCCCAACCCGGGAAACGCAGAGTCACCTTGCTAGTACATATATATGTGTGCATATATGTATATGTATATATGTTTGTATGCATATGTGTATATATATTTATATATCTGTGTATACATATGTGCGTTATATATATGTCTTTATATATGTATATATATATGTGTGTATATCTGTGTGTATATATTTTTATATATATATGTGCTTATATATGTTAGTATATACATGTGCGTATATAAATACATATGCGTATATAAATATATATGTGTGGATATATAAGTGTGTTTATGGATATATGTGCATATATATGTGTGTTTATGTATATGCGTAAATATATATTTATACACACACACACACATACACACACACACATATATATATATATAATCTTACAGGTTTATTTATGCATGCATATATGTATTTTTAATATATATATATATATATATATATATATATATATATATATATATTTATGTATGTATAATTATATGCTGACATTTTGCACACTTATTTCTGACACTTTACATATTTTGCATATATTCCCTCCATTCAAACCCTACCACTATAGATATTCCCCAATTATTTGACCTTCCCGTCTTTTATCATTTTTAGCACACTTTTCATCTGCTCTTGAAGAAGTCCACATCACATCGGGCGAAACGTTGAGCTTATGGGTCTTCCACTGTTCCATTTTTAATTTCATATATATATATATATATATATATATATATATATATATATATATATATATATATTACACTGTGTTTAAAGTTTGGACAACGAATATTTCTAATCACCTTTTTTTTCAGTTCATCAAGGAAGCTGAATTTTTAGTATGCCACGTATATCTGAGTGATTGTTACTAAAAGTTAGATGTGTGTGGCTAATATGCCAGTTCAGAACTAATATTGTCAGAAGTCATTTCATTATAAAGAAAGCGATTCAGAACCAGAAGAAGACAGGGTTAGACGATCTTAGTAAAACTTAAATAATAATAATACAAAAAACAATCAGTTATACTTCAAATTAATACCAACAACCCACAACGCAATCCTGGAAGACATATTTACATTTAAGTTTTCTAGATTTACGCTGAGTTAATTTATTCAGAAAAAAACTGATTTGCATAATAACTTATAATATATGTATATATTTATCTCTATGACGCCAATTATCTCCCCTCTTCCTGAATTTTCACTTGGACTTTTCCCAGGGGAGCCTGTTGACTTCAAGCACAGTTGATTGAAAAGATAAATATTGAAGATTATGCGAGATTATTTGATGTTAGTGTTTGCACCGATCAGATTTCAACGGTTGATCTCTCTGGCTAGAAACCAATGACATAATTGTAATTCCTAATGCTGGTTTTTAACAGAAAGGACGTTGCTAATCTTTTACTCTATCTTTATTTTCATTGTAAGTGATTTACTGAGCTTCAACCTCTGTAAAACATTCACTGCAAACACTCGTTTAACTACAACAACTGTAAATAATCTTTCTTTATTTCTCTTTGTATATATATAGGAGCTTCAAATATATATATATATATATATATATATATATATATATATATATATATGAAGCTCCTCGTAAAAAAGTAGAGCACTGTAAATGGTAGTACTAACACAGCATGATGTCACTTGCTTTATATGCATCATTCCTTCCCTTATAGAAATAGAATGCCTGTACGTCTCGCTTTAAATGTGTTAAAATTATCAATGTTCATAAGCTATTCAGAATTGGCCGATCGGTTAGCGACGTTGGATTTGGGTAGAAAAATACTTGTAATCCAGGGTTTCGAATCGTGTGACCGGTAGTGAATAGTCATACTTCTATGGTGATGAGTCTCGATTGAAAAGAGACGAAACGTATACGTCCATAGATAAATAAACAAATATATATATATATATATATATATATATATATATATATATATATATTTATATATACTATGAATATTTTTAAGCTACTATCGACGTAGTTTCGGGCTTTCTACCCTGATCAGTGCATGTTTGATGCGTGCCTTTAAATAATTATTGTAGAAAAATATTCCAATGGTAATAATAGGGCCATCAGATACATGTAGATGGAGTATAGAAATTTGATAAACTAGGTATAATTATTATATAAGTAAAAAATTCAAACATGTGATAGATTTAGAAAAGAATTAAATTGTAATTTGTTATCATATTTAAGTAATATGTTATATATGTAAGTAACTTTATAGAAATTGCATGTAATTTAAAATTTAAAAAAAATTGAAGAACTATATTTTGAAAGGTAAATTGTCATAAAAGATTTTAGTGGAAATTTATATATATATATATTATAATAATAATCAATTTTAATTATCTCTGAATAATATGAAAATAAAAATATATATTAACCTGGTGATTACCTGCACGGATGAAACATGGACGCCTACGGGTAACTTAATTGTCATAGATATATTTTCCTACTATATATATATATATATATATATATATATATATATATATATATATATATATATATTGTTATATGTCAAGAATCTACGACATATATAGGACCACGGGTTCAAAAACAAATATAATAACACATGAATCTCTTCAAGGAATTTACTCAGAAATCAGAGGCACTAGAGTATCGTCGAAAAACTAACACAGGACGGAATTAACTTTAAAGCAAATATTCTAAGTCTAGTATAGAGAAATTATAAATAAATAAAAGATTATAAGGAGCAAAAGTTTGTTTTTAGATAGAAAGGAAACGTGACAATAGTCAAAAGAAAATACTTATCTATTTTTCTCAATGACATAGAGGTTGAGAGATAATATTGTTCATTCGAGATGACAGCTTTCCTGGTTAAATTTGTCTCAATTAAACTCCATAATATCGTTCTCTTACTCGAAAAGGCGGTTTTATAACCTCAATCTTATTTTTGGTATCTACGCAAAATCATTTCCTGTCGCCTTTATTTTCTGTAATAGTCTAGTCAATCTAGCTGATTTTGTGGCTGAACCTCAAACAAATTGCTAACAAAGGTTTTTAAACTTGGATATTGGGCATAGAATAACCTCTCTTTTAGATAACAAAAATACCAAAATTAGCCTTACAGAAAGAGGTCAACGGGCGCCATCTTTAAAGATTGCCGCCGATTCTAGCCTCCCCTCTCTCAATTCAATTTCTGTAAATTCTTCTTCAAAAATACCAAATGTAGCTATGTGAAATTGAATAAAACCAACAGTTTTCATAAAGTTAAATATAATTATAACTTCTCATGCCTTATTTTTGTGTCTTTTGATGTATTAAATGCTTAATATTCTGTCATATTCTAATTTCAGGTTGGCCAAAGTGAAGTACCGATAATTATGGATGCTGACAAGTGTGCTATTTGCAACAATGAATTGTCCAATAATGAACAAACATTCATTGTCAGCCAGAACAACACATATTCTATTAACAGATCTTCTGAACAACGTGGAGAGAAGATGATAATTCAGATTGGTCAACGTCTTCACAAGAAATGCAGACAGCGTTGGATCAACCCCAAATACATAGAAATTGACCGTAAAATTAGGTCCACCCATGATGAAATGATATCCCACGCAAGCCGCTCTTTGTGTGTGTTTAACTTTAAGGAACATTGTCTTTTTTATGGTTGTGGAGCAAAATCTGATAGAAAGAAAAGAGATGTTGATGTTTCCCATGTAGAAACTATTGAGTTTAAGGACGGAGTGTTAAAAGTTCGTGAGAAAGTTCGAGAAAATGATGGCTGGGCATCCACTGTTAAAGGTCAAATAGGTTATGTAGATAACATTGTTTCAGAAGAAGCACGTTATCACAGAACATGTTTTGCAAACTTTGATTCCAATAAAAACATTCTCAAGGCATTCTCTTCTGCTGATTCTTCTAAGAAGCAAAACCTTGATAGACCAGAGGATTCCGAGAGAAAGCAGACATTTCTGGAAGTTGCTAAATATTTACATCAAAATGACGAGGTGAAACTCACAACTATCGATCTTGTTAAAAAAATGGAGAAAACCTTTGAGGACACTTTGAACCCTACAGTTAATTATACATGAAATCTCGATTGTTAGAACATTTCAAATGTATTCTCCATAGATTCTATGCACAGAGCCGCTCAACAGACAATTTAGAATCAGAGGTCATTAGAATCATAGAGACGGCAGCAAAGCTCATCAAGAATGACATTAAAGGTATCCAGACCAGTTCAGAATATTATCCGTCTAAAAATTATCTTGAACAGGATGCGATTCTTGAATATGGTCTCTAAAACATTGTTAATCTTTCGCAGGAAGATATTTGCAGGCAAACATAATGATTTGAAAATTGCATCAGTTTGTCAAGCGATAATGCAGGCTGCTATACCCAGAGTTCTCCTTGCACCTTTGCTTTTTGATTTAGTAGTGGAAATGCATGACCAATTTGGATCGAGGTTCTTAATTTATACTCTGAATAAGCATGGCTTCTCCTTATCTTACTCGGAAGTCTAGAAATTCGAAAGAAGTGCTGCTCTTGTTCATAGCGCTGGAACTCTCTCCCCTGTCAAAACTGAATTTGTGCAGTTCGTAGCTGATAATGTTGAATATAATGTAAGGAGTATTGATGGATTCAACACATTCCACGGTATGGGCATCGTAGCATCTTTTACGCCCGAGAAAGTTAAAGCAAAACCAGTTCCAAGGATTCAGGTCCTTCCAGAAGATATAATAAGTGTTGGAAGGATCAACATCAAGTACCTAGATTCACAGCATACCAACAAACCACCAGCCCAAGAAAGTTGTCGATTACACTGCTAATGTTGACATCCTTTGGGAGGTTTCACTAATTTCACATCCCTCCAGACCCGCATGGTAAGGCCTTATACAGTCAGTGCACAAAGTAACATATCTAGGAAATCAGCCACAGTTTTTTGGCCAATAATCGACATGGACCCTGGTAACCCAACCTGCGTGTACTCAACGTTATGTTACATTAGTGATTTAGCCAGGAAAAACAACATTACACCAATTCTAACATTCGATCAACCACTTTGGTACAAAGCAATGATGATAGTCGAGTCACAGCCTAGTTTTAGTCCCCTGAAATAATTTGTCTTGCGACTTGGTGGGCTCCATACACATATGAGCTTTCTGGGATCAATTGGTTATTTGATGACAGGTTCTGAATTGCAATACATTTTTGAACTCGTGTATGTAGAAAACACAGTCAAGCACATGCTAAGTGGCAAAGCAATTGCAAGCGCCATTCCTGCTCACTATTTAGTTGATGCTGCTCTGAATGCTATTTTGTTAGCGAAAGCCTATGAGTTGCTGATTCACATGTCACTGAGGATGATCAACCTAAAACTGACGCAGAAGAACCATTTCCTCAAAATGAAGACCTGAAGGAAGCTCAGGGGCTATTGAAAGGTCTCGAAAAATATTAACCTAATACTAAAAGCTTACAGTTTAGTCATACCACCTGGCGGTATACTCTATATAACATCAACTTGTATCTTGCATATGATGGTCTGAGACTGTTAGCCAATAATTGGCACGCACACGTATTTATGGGGAAGGGGGTGATTTGTACATTCGATCCCCTAAACGCGTTTGCCATATGCATCTCCTCCCTCGTCCGAGAAGATTTGACTTAGTAAATATACCCTCTATTTCTCTAAGCACTTACACCTAAGGCCACTCTTCAATTCCACTAAATGTAGATAATTTAATATAATGTAATATAATTTAATATAATATTAATCTAAGTACATCCCCCGAATTTCACCTTTTAATTCCACTAAAATCAGTTAACATAATTTAATATAATATTAGTCTACGCAAAATGCCTTGCTTTCAGAATAAAATACTCACATTTATTTAATACATCTGCTCTGAAAATAAACCTACACTCCTATAATATTCCTCCTTTTAATAATAATAATAATAATAATAATAATAATAGTAATAATAATATCAATTGGCGCTATCTATAAATCCCATTCACAATATTTTCTGTGTCCGCTAACCACCCGCACCCAGAAAACCTTTCTTTCACCTCAAAATATAAGGAACTGAATTCCCCCACCCTACAGACACACCCAACACGGCTTTAGCTGAGAATTCAAAGTAAAACTTGAATTTATAGACTTTACCACTCCCCCAACCCCACCCACTCCTTCACACACACCCTTAAAACATTAGCTGTACGCATTATTCTAACTGCTTTCCGTGGATCCAGTTCTGTTCTCTTTAGTCGGCTGAGTTTCCTACCAAAAGCCGAATATTTAAGATAATATATGACAACTTTTGAAACATCTCTCTGCCCGGAGGCTAGGTGTTTGAAGTCAGATATGAACCTTGCCCCATAGTATCTTTTAACAGACAACATTCGCTTCGGATCCGCCGATTTGGATACTTACAATATCACTCAACGGATTTTTACTTGTAATTCTACGGAACTATACAAAAAACGGAGACACAAATACCTACGGACAAAGTGAGATATTTTTGAACCCTCTGCCTATAAAAATAACAAAAAAACTTTCTCCAAATCTACAAACTTTTCTCCAAATCTACAAACTTTTGCTATTTTGCTATCTGCACCATAGCATCCCCTTTTGTCTTCGACAATGGCTACTCAATACTGCTACCATTCCCCCTCTTGGCCATTAATTTTTTGATCTCAAACCTTTCCTGTTATTCCTTCTTCAATTTTCAAAGTGAAATGGAACAGGTAATATTTATTTATTATAAATATCACATTATCGAATTTTATCCTCTGACGAGAAGAGTTTTATCTTTGAAAACCATGGTTTAAGGATTAGTGTAACTCCTTGCATCTGAACTTTCGATGTAATAAAATTTGTATCAATTTTATGTAATTTTATGCAATTTTTTTATCTTCATTGTTTCTTCTTTTAATTGATTGCTCTACTCAATGTATTGAGCTAATAAAGTAATATCACAATAGATGACTTTAACGATACTTCTCTTATCGTTAATTCTATTATATATATATATATATATATATATATATATATATACATACATATATATATAAATATATATATATATATATATATATATATATATATATATGTATATATATATATATGCTGCTGGGACCGCATGTAGATTTTATGTTCCTTATAAATTTCGCTGGAAGCCAGATGCACGTCCAGGGAAATAGCACACAAGGTAATACCGACTATATATATATATATATATATATATATATATATATATAGTCAGCAAATCATTATTTATATGCAGGCTTCAATGAATACTACGCAGTTTTGTCTTTTTATTATCTTCTTTGTTATCTTTTCGACCTGGCGAATACTACATGTCACACATCGAAAATAAAATCTTCCTTAACTTAATAAATAAATTTCCTTTATAAAACAGATATGTAAACAACATTCTCATTGCCACAGAATCTCTAAACAATATAACAAAACCTCAACAAAGCGTAGACACCCACTCAATACTCACTACCACACATCAACTTAATGCTAGCAACAAAACCCCCTTTCTTAATGTAATAATCGACTACAACAACCCCATGCTATACACGACATCCACATACAAAAAACCCACAAACAATGACTCCAATCTGCTCAACTATTACAGTGAATGTAAAAATATAAAAACATATAAAATAAGCTTAATAAAAAAAAACTCGTATACCGCGCGCACACAATATTTTAATCCACAAAATATCTTACAAAACCAACCCTAATAACAAGTTCTCCAATATAATCATTCACCAGATAAATATCATTTAATACTGGCACTAACATCTTATCCGTCTTCTATAATTAAAATTAGATACAAAATGAAAAAAAAACCCAAAACACTATAAAAAAGATAACAGTGCGAAATGGAAAAATGAGACACAACTCCTGATGACGATCGCGAGATCGAAAGCGCTTGAGTGATGGCCGAAGAAACAACGCTTGGAGCCATAATGTTCAAACTACCACGTGAAACCAGAAAACTCGTCGAGAAAAGAACAAAAAAGATAATAAAAAAGAAAATTCCGTAGTATTCAATGAAGCCTGCATATATATATCACACCGGCTTATTCGTTAAAGAACATTCCCTTTCCTAGTCTACATAATTTTACTTTCTCCTTAACGGAGAAAATAACGGATCTTATTACCAGGATGAGATGGAAGGCATACTTTTTCTTGAAAGCGGAATCTACTAAGGAACAATATGAAATGTATAACTTCAGAACCCTAAACCCAGCTAAACCTATAGAAGCGCTTAAACAATTTGAAGCTGATTTATTCAATATAGTGATAAAGATTAAATTAAAAAAACATTCTAATGACTTTCAGTCGGAACTAGCAAACGATATCAAAAACATAAAAAAATCCAACAAAGTTTGGGTTAAAGCCGACAAATCTGCCAATATATATCAAATATGTCCCTTAGAATATAAAAAGCTAATTATAGATAAAATCTCCAATACTTATAAAAAAGACATTCAAGACACAGACGATACAATTAACAAGGAAACTAGAGAATTTACCTCAAAATTGAGAATTGAAGACAGAGTAGGAAGATTAGATATGAAAAATGCTTACATCCTTATAAAGGACCATAAAAAGAACTTCCAAAATAATAAGCAATCCAGACTTATCAATACAACGAAAACAGAATTGGGACATGTATCCAAAAAGATACTACAGAACATAATCAACGAGACTCTAACAGCGACACAGTTCAATCTATGGAAAGATTCTGCTGACACAATTAAATGGTTTAGAGAAATAGAACATAAAGAAAGAGCCTCCTTTATCCAACTCGATATAATGGAGTTTTACCCTTCCATTTCGAAGGAATTGCTAATTAATAGCATAAACTATGCCAAGAATTTCGTTGACATTTCAGACGAACAAATCAACATAATTTTGGCCTGTCGGAGGTTCATTTTGGCAAACGATTGGGATAATTGGATTAAAAAAGATAGTACAGACTTTGATGTCCCGATAGGGACCTTTGATTCAGCTCAAATAGCAGATTTGGTGGGAATCTATATAATATATATAATCAGTCGAATTGTAACCCCCAATCAAATTGGCCTATATAGAGATGACGGACTGATCATCGTACCTAATAGCAATGGTCCTTTAATATCTAGGATGCATAAAAAACTAAATAAGGCTTTTAAATATTTAGGTTTTAGGATTGAAGTGACCCCTAATTGCAACGAGGTAAATTTTCTAGACATTACACTAAACTTAAACGAGGGAACTTTTCAACCTTTTCACAAAGATAATCATACCCCATTATAAATTAACACTAAATCCAATCATCCCAAATGCATTATAAAACAAATTCCTACAACTATTAACACCAGAATTAACAAACTCTCATCAAATAAAAATATATTTGAGACTAGCAAACATATATATGCTAACGCATTAAGAAATAGTGGGTACAACGAAAAATTAATATATACTGATAATTTAAAGAAAAATAAACCCCAAAACAGGGGACGTAAAATTATCTGGTTCATTCGCCATATTGCCAGCTTTCTAGTCTTAATATCGGGAGAATATTTTTAAATCTAATAGATAAACATTTTAAAACGACTAATCCTTTAAGTAAAATTTTCAATAGGAAAACTGTGAAAATTAGTTATTCTTGCACCAAAAATATGGAGAGCATTATTAATACACATAATAAAAAAATATTGAGCACACCGAGTAAGAAAACCAAAACGGGGGAAAAATGTAATTGTCAGATTAAGAATAACTGCCCACTTAAATAAAACTGAAATGTCGAAAGCGTTGTATATACGGCTACGATTTATCCTAAAGAAAATACTAATAATAAGAAAGTATACATAGAAATATCCGCCGGGAAGTGGAAACAAAGATTCTACGTACACAAACACTCATTTTTAAACCCGGACGTCACCAATAAAACGGAATTAACCAAACACTGGTGGTTTTTAAAAAACAACAATTTGACACCAACTGTTTCGTGGTCCATACTATGTCATTCGAACACGCCGAAAGGATTCAGACATAGATGCAATTTGTGCCTGGAGGAAAAAATTAGAATACGAAAATACGAAGACAATAACATTTTAAATAGACGAGTGAACTGATGGCTAAATGTAGACACAGGCACAGGTTTAAAATCAATAGCACGTTATAAAGTTCTTTGTAAATAACAATTTTTTTAAAGTATAGTTACAATAAGAGTTATAACTGTAAAAATAAATGTTAACAAATTAGTAAGTTTTTTAAAAATGTATTTATTTATTTATTTTATTATTTTTTTTTAACCAATTTAGTAAAACACCAGTTTGTAAATAAATCGTGCTTAAATGTCTCCAAACTTTAATTCCGTATTGTAGATCATCCCGAATCTTGACGTTATAACCAATTAAGTTTCTTATAATTTCTTATATAAATCGAAATCTTCGTCTTGAATTTTCGTCTTTTCATTTCTAATCGTAAATAATTAATTGTGAACGCTCGAATCTTTACCAATTTGTAAATAAACCGTTTTTAAATGTCGCTAAACTTTAATTCCGTAGTGTAAATCATCTCGAATCTTGACGTTATACCAAATAAGTTTTTAATATGTTCTAATCTAAACCGAAATCTTCGTCCTACATTTTCGTCTTTTAATTTTTAATCGTAAATAATTAAACGTAGTTTTTAATCGTGAACGCTCGAATCGTTCATCATATATTTTACCTATAAAGCCCACATTCGAAATTTTAAATGAGATAATTTATTTATTTAAATAGCAAAAACGAATTCTCTTATATATATCTTTATATTTCTGCATATGTAAAAAAAAAAAAAAAAAGTCAAATTAATCTTTTACTTCTGTCACTCCTCCTCGATTATTTTAACATTTACCCCCTTTTTTACATCAACCAATCAAAAAAGTGAATTTATCTTTTTTAGACGATGATCAATTTCTCTCATTATTTGTTTTTTTGACGTGGTTGTTTATACGTCTGAGGAGACCTAATCAAGGGGTCGAAATAAGTTATAATGTATACAACCTTAATGTGTGTATAGTTTTCTCTTTTTTATAATTATATATATATATATATATATATATATATATATATATATATATATATATGTATGTATATATATATATGCGTATATATATGTATATATATACATGTATATATGCATAAATATATATATATATATATTTAAAGTAAATATTAATTATAGCGATCAGTGGAAAGTGAGTCAACAACAACAACATGTACATTATATATATATATATATATATATATATATATATATATATATATATATATATATATATATATGAGTATCCGGACTGTCAAAATATTTTAGTTCAAATAACATATATTACTATCAACAGATTGATATCAACAGATTTTATTATTTGAACTAGAAACATTTTGACTACCCCGTTACTTCTGACTCGCTCTCTTTATATGCGTGGTTGTGTAATTCTAAAGTGTCTTGTCTAAGTTTGCCAACCTCCTAGACAAGATGGCCTAATCAATCGGGCAAAGTAATTCTCGTGGCCATTGTCCAAGAAATGCGCCTCTTTTAATACGGTCTGTCCTATTCATTGCTTTCACCGAACTGATATTGGAGACTCCGAGTTTGGCTGCCAAAATATCCAATTCACTTCTTTCGGATCTTTACAAACATTATTGCTATATTAGACAATATACATCTATACACAAACAACTAATAATATTGATCTGCCGCGACTGTGTGTACGACTAGAGTCACATTTACGCTGATTTATTTTTATGTGTGATGTTAATAAGTTTTCAGAACAAATGAGCGTGAACTTAATTACATTCATTTCTTTTTTATGGAACCCGTATTGTAATATATTCTTTCTGACATCTCTCCTCTCCCCCTTCCTCTCTCTATTATCCCCACTCTCCCTTTCTCTCTCTCTCCCCCTCTCTCTCTCTCTCTATATATATATATATATCTATATATATATATATATATATATATATATATGTATATGTATATATATATATATATATATATATATATATAAATTAGGAAAGTTCATTTTATAAAGCATCTTTTGTAAGTTAATATAAATATAGAGGCAAACAAGCCTTCAAAAACCATTTATTAGATGCGAGTAATTAAATCAAAAGAAAAAGAAAAATATTTCGAAACATTTAATAAAATATTTCAAAATACCTTCCGTTTTTTTTTTGTCAAGCGAAATATTAGCTAAAAAAAAAATCAAGATGAAGAAAAAAAACAAAAAACGGAAGGTATTTTGAAATATTTTATTAAATGTTTCGAAATATTTTTCTTTTTCTTTTGATTTAATTACTCGCATCTAATACATGGTTTTTGAAGGCTTGTTTGCCTCTATATTTATATTAACTTACAAAAGAGGCTTTATAAAATGAACTTTACGTGACACTTCACCAACACCAGGAAGTAAATTATGAAAAAAAAAGGTTATACCTTTATTTGTCTTGGCTGTGATGAAGCTTGTTTTTGTCAAGCGAAATATTAGCTAAAAAAAAAATCAAGATGAAGAAAAAAAACAAAAAACGGAAGGTATTTTGAAATATTTTATTAAATGTTTCGAAATATTTTTATTTTTCTTTTGATTTAATTACTCGCATCTAATACATGGTTTTTGAAGGCTTGTTTGCCTCTATATTTATATTAACTTACAAAAGATGCTTTATAAAATGAACTTTCCTAATTTATAACTCGCAGCGACCATGCGCATTCAAGTTCTATTCTATTTAAAACAGACATTTTCAACAATAGTCCACAACACCGGACGTGACACTTCACCAACACCAGGAAGTAAATTATGAAAAAAAAAGGTTATACCTTTATTTGTCTTGGCTCTGATGAAGCTTGTTTTTGTCAAGCGAAATATTAGCTAAAAAAAAATCAAGATGAAAAAAAAAACAAAAAACGGAAGGTATTTTGAAATATTTTATTAAATGTTTCGAAATATTTTTCTTTTTCTTTTGATTTAATTACTCGCATCTAATACATGGTTTTTGAAGGCTAGTTTGCCTCTATATTTATATATATATATATATATATATATCAAATTAAAATTTAATAAGCGGAAGACCTAAAAAGCTCAACGTTTCGCCCAAATGTTATTTGGGGTTTGTCAAGAGCGAACGAAAAAATGCAAAAAATGACAAAAAACGAGAAAGTCTATAAATTATGAGAAATATGTATAGTGGTAGGGTTCATGTAGAGAGGGAAGATATGTAAATATGTATAGAGTCAAAGATAAATACATAGCAAAAAATAAATTAGTAACGGGAAAGAAAAGAAAGAATAAAGAGTAGAAAGAGGGTCCAACGGAAGACAAATTCAACACTCAGGGAATTAACCGGTGTCGAGATATATCTTATTTTCATGAATAATTGCTTTTGATAACATAGGGGAGATAAAGTAGAAGTCCATTCTCTGTTTAATTTTATTTGTGGAAAGGGCTATGAGTGCAGATTCAATTAGTCGACGTGTTGATTTATGATATATTAATTAAAGTAGATTTATCAAAGTCAAAACCATGCCCATACTCCATAGTGTGAGCATATAAGGCGTCAAGCGTGTTGTTAGTTTTAATCGTTGAGCTTTTTAGGTTTTCCGCTTATTCCATTTTAATTTCATACTGTCGGATTATTTTATCCTTTCACTTATTCATATATATATATATATATATATATATATATATATATATATATATATATATATATATATATATATATATATATAGTAAATTATGAAAATATATTTATTGCAATTAAGCTGCACAGACGCGTCCGCGTTTCATTCCCATAAGTATTCGTTAGGTTAAGTGCATGGAATTCAAGCACCGCCAAAGTAAATACTGAAAAACTATACATAATATATGATATCCTCTATTAATATTATACGTGTGTAAAAACACTTACTGAAGATCTTTTAAGAATATGAATCTTTAATTTCTGTAATTTAGAAAGATAAGAGAAGGGATGATTTTCTTCTGTCTTTTTCATGAAAACAGCAACTCAAAATTTAGTTTAAAAACATATAGGTATCTATTAAATTATTAAAATATGTTAGTGATTACGTTTAATTAAAGGTTATTTTTGAACAGAAATTACTCCAGTTGTTAACCGGAAGTTACCATTTGAATTTCAAAATAATATAACCGGAAGTTACCATTTGGAATGGTATCCGTTTTTTCATTAAATCACTTTAATTGATACTACTACTACTACTACTACTACTACTACTACTACTACTACTACTACTACTACTACTAATAATAATAATAATAAAGATAATATTATCAACAAAACTATTGCGTATATATAAGAAGGAGAATAAAATTACAAATGGATCGTAAAGAATATTAATTTATTAGAAACTGATTATAAAATAAATATTAATATCAAGCATAGCCATAATTGTGTTTGGGAGTTTTCCGACCACTATATATACGGTCTTTTAAAATATTTTGTTTTATCATTGAATTAAATAAGACTAAGGTGTTTTTATATAAAAATATTCATTAATATATATATATATATATATATATATATATATATAAATTATTAAAATAAAAAAATAGAAGCCTTTATCAATGGAAGATTAATTTATTATTACTTTTTATTTTAATCTTATTAATTTCGGAATAATATTCCATCATCAGAGTTGACCAGTATTGTGTCATTCTTCCAAAAAAACAAAATAAACAAACTTTTTTTTTTTTTTTTGATATAATATCCTTTTTAGCAGGTGTTATCCGCCGAGATGTTCTTGGCGGTTATGAATTCAAATTCTGGTTGTAGAACGGAGACGCATTGGCATACTCGAAGTATAGAAATATATTTTATTTTATTTTATTTTATTTATTTATTTATTTTATTTTATTTATTTTTGCTCATAATCCTGAAGCTGACAAGGTGAATTTTGTATGGAAATATGTCCATGTCATACAATATCCCATATATAAGGTGGATCGTGAAACTTCCAACTGTCGGGATCTTTTTTTCTGATTAGAACTGTTGGATCTTCTTCCAGAAATCGCTCTAATTCTTCCCAATTTTCTTCAGTTCTTACTAAACGAAACCCTCCGGATCTCGGAAGTTCACATACTGCACTTGGCGCATCTCTAGTGTTAAAATGTCGTCTGAATTTGACACATTTGACTCGAAGTACCATTGTACAATGTGGGCTCGTTTCTCAATGCTGTATTTGCTCATGATAACGTCGGAAGGATAGCTTCAACTACTCTGAAAAGATATATATATATATATATATATATATATATATATATATATATATATATATATATATATATAGATAAATAGATAGATAGATAGAGGGAGAGAGAGATAAAGAGAGATGGATAGAGAGAGTAAGAAAGATATATACATATATAAGCCTACAAAGAAAATACTCAAACCAAGATTTTAAAAACATTTGACTTATAATTAATTTCGCCACTAGAACGGTGATCATCAGATGCTATCTAATGGCTTGCCACTTGTTTACTAAAGAAAGAGAATTATTTACACTGTCATGTGAATGTTAGGTGGGAGGAGGATAGGGTAGGAGCTTTTTATTTTTCTTATCGGAAAAAAAAGTAACTTACATAAGTAGCAGTGGGTCGATACTCTAACATGGGCAGTTGCCCCTCCTTTCTTCCCCACTCTACGTGAAGACATAGATTGTATACTTAACCCATGTCACAATACCTTAGTACTAAATATCGCCAGAGCTAAATAGATATATGGTTATTACGTTTAAATAAATTTGCCACGAAAGTTAAACTGCAAAATAAAAAAGGAAAAAGGGGAATTAATAAGGTGATCTAATAATAATTGCTTTCTTTTAAATTGCTGCTAAAAACACTTGAGTTTTAGATCCACTTTTACCAATGCTTTTTTATATCGAACGGATGCCTTGCAATATTAACATGCAGGTGGGTGAAATAGTGATTAAAAGTATACGTAAGGTAATGTTAACGTTAAGTAAGGAAAACAAAATCTCAGTTTAAGGGTTGAATTAGAGCTACGTGTACAGGAAGTTACGTCACGGCAAGAAGTATGTGTCAACACGAACGACGTGTTTTATTTTTTCATTTTTTAAATGATATTTCACCCCAAACAAGGCAGGACGCCACTGTAGACGTAAGGGGCTACTGAGAATTAGGGACTAGGTTTAGGGCGTCATTCTAAGTTGGGAGCTGTGCAGCGAGATGTCTGTTTACATTAGTTTTAAATTTCTGCATGTCGGTACTGTCGAGGAAACAGGGGACAGGGAGGGAGTTCCAGAGGCCAGCAGCACGAGGAAAGAAGCTATTGGAGTAGAAGTCTCTCCGACATCATGGTAGATGGACGGGATTTATCTGATTGTCGAGTTGGTCTAGTGAATTTACGTCGAGTGGGCACCAGAGTGGCCAGTTCATCGGAGCATAATCCATTACAGTATTTGTAAAACAAGCACAATGATGCTACATTGCGGCGATAGGACAGGGGCTGGAGCTTGGTTGACAGTGAGGGACCTATTAAGTTGGCGACTCTTTATTGGACCTTGTCAAGGAGGGAGAAACTAGTAGATGATGCACCAGCCCAGATGTGGCAACAATACTCCATGCATGGGCGGATGGTGGTTTTGTAGATATACAGGATAATGTCAGGTGTGACGAGTTTACTAGTACGGTAGAGGGATTCTACCTTCTTTGCTGCAGCTATTGGTATAGATATATTACATATATATATATATAAATATTGCTTTATGAATTTATGTATGTTAAAATGTTTATATATTTGTATATACTTCTAAACTAATTAATTCAGTCAAATTATGTTTTATGCAAACGAGTAAAATGGGGGTTGAAGCCCTTCGTAGTAAATGAAGATACTTCCGACTTTTGTGAAATTTTAACAATAGGTATGAGAAATTAATTCATAAATATCCCCCACATTTCAGTTTCTTTGTAGTATTTTAAATGGTTTCAAGAGACATTATATGGACATAACCTCTCATTAGAAAATTCAAATACTTCAGATTTCTATTAGATTTGATCCATAGTCATTAAACAACAATTAAGTAAGATTGCTTAGATTTCAATTTCTTGTTAAGACCCCTAAAAGCTTGAAACTTCAATTTTTGACATTTTCTAGAATAAAAATCATATAATATGGTTTTGATCAAAATTAGGAAAAGGATTCTAGACATAAGTCTTAGTATCATCAAATCTTCGTAAGACATAAAGTTGAGGCAACACTCTTGTGTGCGTGGAATTAACTTAATCCGTCATGTGACGGGTATTCCTCTTGTATCTATTATAAAGTAAGGTATATTTATAAGTTTATATATTAGTATGTACACGATTGTCTCCTAAACAAGTTAACCTATCATTATGAATTTTGAAAACATCTGCTAAGCGTAAGGGATTCCAATGTGGGCTATATTTAATTGGTCCCCCAATTTTATAAATCGGGGGACTTATGTTTTAAGGCATGTCCGCCCGTCTGTCCGTATTTTTCTCCGCAACCATCCATTGAATTTCTCTAAAATTTTGCATGAAGTTGTAACTTTGGTCAGCTTAGAAATTGAAATTATCCGATTTAAAAAAAAAATCTGGTTAGCCTCCCAGGGGGGTCAAAAGGCCCCGAAATGGCAAAAATGACCCTATTCTCTCATAACGTTTGATCCATCCATTCAATTTTTCTGAAACTTGGCCAAAATGTGGAAGCAATTGTTCTGGATATAAAATGAGCATCGTTGACCTCAGAAAAATTCTGGTTCGCGCCCCCAGGGGGCCAAAGGAGGGTCAAAAATTGCCCAAATCGCCACGACGAGTCACATACAGAGGGGGGCCACGTACGCGCGGCTTGTTTAATTTAGTTTTATGTAAAAGGGGGTAAAACGGGGATAGAAGCCTTTTGTGAGAAATCAGATACCTCCGATTTTGTAAAATTTATACAATAGGTATTAGAAATTAATTAATATATATTGCCGAAATTTCAGTTGCTTTGGAGTATTTTAAGAAGGTTTTAGGGAGACAACTTCCCATTTGAGAATTCAAATATAACATATTTGTATTGAATTTGATCCATAGTCATTCAGGACTAATTAAGCAAGTCTCCCTGAATTTCAATGTTTTCTTAAGACCTCTTAGGCTAAAGACTGAAATTTTTAGTTGTTTTCTAAAATCAAAATGATATAATCGATTTTCATTAACATGAGAATAATGATTCTAGACATAAGGTGTTGTATGAGTATATCTTGATTTTGATCTTCTTAGGGAGGACATCAAATTCATAAAGTTCATTATATATAGACAGAAGACCAAGCGGAGAATCTTATAGTGTATTACACTATCAAGACATAGCCTAAAAATAAGTTAATTCTATATCTTTAGACTTGCGGGCTGAGTTTAAAATGTTTCTATGAAATCGAAAGTATCGCTGGAAGATTGAACTAATGTATGATGTCAATTGAAATAAAAAATATATAGGCTCTTGCACAAGTAATTGAGCACTAGGGGTATTTCCTCTATAAGACTACATTACACTATATATATAAACAATACATTATTATCAACTATGTTATATATATATATATATACTTTATGAAATCTCAAAACATATGTTGTTAACACTGTTTCACTGATAATCTACACTTGCCATCTCGTGCACGATTTCGGTAAATATTATTATGTCTCTATGGCAGCATTTCTACGTTTACTCACTCATCAGCTTATTTTTTAAATATTAACACTCGACTTAAACCTGGCTATATCGTCGAAACTGACCTAAGTAACCTGCAGATACGAGGTTTCAATTTGCTGGTCTGGAAAATGACTTTCGCTTTAATATCGAATTACAGCAATGGAATAAAAAATAATCTGACGAATCGACGCATATTAGATTTTGAATTTAACGACTCGAAGAAAAAAAATTGTGTAAACAACGAACCAGTCGCTTCCAACTTGTCTCGATCGACACTATATGTTTGTTGACTGATATACTTTTAAACGTTTGCTCGGCTGTGACAGGTCACAGCAAAATATACATATACACTCAAGGGTTATGGTGGGTTAATAAAGTGATGACAGCCGCAAACATGGACTTACATCGGCACATGCGTATTGGCGATGGTAGAAAATACCGGTTTTGCTTACGTATACACTAAGATAGAATATACTGACATCTAAATGCTGACACCTAAATGATACTTATTTTATATTAACTTGAATTTAAAGCAGAATATGAGAAACATTATCGATATTTTAACAAAATGAAGAAGATTTCAATTATTTAACTTGATTTAGTATTTTAATCAGTCAATTTTAATCAGTCAATTTTAATCAGTACTAGACTATTCGCGATCAGTTTGGTTATTTATTATATACTATAAAAATACCCTTACTAGAACAGGTAAAATTAATTCTACTAAAAGTAAATTATTGCACTAATTTTATATCCCTTTTACTAAGATTATTAAAACTAATGTCTAGAATACTTATTCCAATGTTGATCAAAATTAATTACATGCTTTGGATTCTAGAAAATGTCTTTAGTTTAAGGCGTAAGCGTCAAAGGTTTTAAGGAAGAAATGAAATTCAGAGAATTTTGCTTAATTATTATCTAATTACAATAAATAAAATTAATGCAAATTTGAAATATCTCAATTTTCAAATTAGAGATTGTGCTAATATTATGCCATGTAAAACCCCTTAAAATGCCCGAACTCAATGTTGGAGAATATTATTAATTGATCTACCTGTTGTTAAAATGTAACAAAAATCGGAATAATTAAATTTTCACGAGGGGTTTTCGTCCATTCTTTTCTCCTTTTGCATAAAATTGAATCAAAAAAAATATAGCCGATATTACGCACCCTATATGCTTAGCAGCTGTTTTACGAAATCCATAATGATCGGCTGATTAGTTTAAGAGTGAATCCTGTACATACAAATATATAAATATATAAACCCACCTAACCTTATCTAGATAGAGATATTATTAAATATATATTTTCTTACCTTTGACATTGGTTGATAATTCTGTTTTTACAGATATAATAAACTATTCTTGATTTAAAACATTTTCCTTTTCAATATATTTAATCTCTCTCTTCAGCATCTTTTATTTCCCTTTTCTTTCTTTCTCTGCTTTTATATATCCTGTTTCCTCTCTCTCGAACTTTTTCTCTCTCTCTCTTCTTCCCCTTCTACTCCCTCTTTCTCTCTTAATTATTTACATCATCCACTCATTTTTCGGAAGTCCATTCATAAACTCCTAAATGTTTATATACACTTCAATATAATTATGAGTCTATTATGACATAGGATTATATTGTGATGTCATAATAGACCCACTATCTCTCCCCTTCTTTCACTTTTGCACTCTTCTCACCACTCTCTTTCTGGTCTCGTCTTTTCTCTCCTCCTCTTTACTTTTCTTTCTTTCACTTCTCTTCCCCCTCTTTTATTGTGATACTATAATATACCCTCTTTATACCCCCTCTTCTCCTCTATCTATTAATTACTCTCTTTCTTATGTCTCTATTTTACTTGTTTATGCCAATCAATTCCTCTCACAGCATCAAGTGTGCACGGTGAAAAACAATCAAGCAAGATAACAGACATCTTGATAACAACACGAATCCCTTAGAATAAAAATAGCAAGAATAAGGCACAAGTTACCATTAAAAATTCTCGAGATATTTATGGAATTGTTTTTTTTTTAGGAGAGTCTCAAATAAGATAATTAAAAATATCCATGTGTTAACTAAATACAAAACAAAAGTGTTCTGACCAGCCCAACCTGCATCCTATAATCCTAAAACATTTGCATATATGTGTTTTATGTAAATAATATGTCGTCATTTCTGTCATAAGATCTGTGGAAGAGACATACACCTAGATAAGTATGCATCATATGTCAATAGAAAAAAAAACTATAAAAAGAATATGAAAACATATTAAGACAAATACTTTTGGGTAAATATATATAAAAATCCCCAAGATGGATACCAACATCCAACTTTAGCTTAAAGTGTACGAAGACTACTGGAAATCCAGGAACACTTACTGTCACCCAGACTCTAAAAAAGTCACCAGTTTTTTTTTATCAGTGATAACTCACTTGTAAGAACTTGTGCGATGACTGTAGGCGAGTAAGGCTCAATAAAAAATATCACTAATATGACCCAAAATTATTAGATATAAGTGTACTCAAAATAGCACAACTTTCCCTTAGGATGGTGGATGCAATAAAATTAGAAATAATAACCATTGTGCTTAAATAATTTGGGTAATTTGAGTGTCACCTTTAACTCAACCGGATAAAAACTGGTGGAAACTGTTTTAAACTCAACGTTCGCTGTCATATTGATATTATTGTATATCGAGTGTGTGATGCCGGAAATAGCACCTTGTTGTAAGAAATAACACTCTGCTAGTTGACATAGATAAACACCTGGTCGGAAGAAACGAAACTCGGCTGATTGATATAGACACACATGGACAGCGATTTGATGCAGAGGCACCTGCGAAGGTAATCTGGAAAGGTTACATGCAGACGGAAATACATCCGTGGCTAAATGAAAATTAAAATAGACTAAAGCCACGTCCGTAGACGAAATGCCTGAAAATGCGTTTTTAGTTGTGGATGCAAGGGTGTCCAAAATGTTATATAAACTAGTCCAAATTTAGATGGAATAAAGTCTGCTGGCTAACGAATTAGAGTGTTCAATTGTCGTTAATTTTTGCACACTCTTCGTAATATATATATATATATATATATATATATATATATATATATATATATATATATATATATATATATATATAAGCATACATGCTCAACGCTAATAAGCAAAAAAATATGCCAATATAAGTTTAGAAAATATGCATTGTCGTCATTCTTTTCAGCAGAGTAGTAATATAGAACAATATTATCTGACCATTATGACTTCAAAGTTCAGTTCTTGTCTTTTTCAATCAATTTTTTATCTTTATACTACTCTCATTCCTAACTAATTTTGCACGTGCAGGAGGCAATCAAATAACAGCCCAGAAAATTAACTGTTAATTTGTTTTGGTCTATATTAATTATCTTTTACTCGAATTTAAAATTTGGTATTCTATTTAGAGCATTTATATTTTTTTCACATGTTTTCCTTATGTTTCCATTTTTGCAACGTTTCAAATTTCTCCGCAAGCGATGGTGTTGATTTGAGCTATATTTTACAGTGAGTTTTACGTAGGGTCTAATCTCTTGAATTTAAAAACATTTCCTTTTACTAATGAATCATCACATACCAAGACCAAAAAGCCATTCGGAGGATAAGAGTTTATGCTAAGAATGGATTGATCTGTTTAATAACTAAGAAAGAAGATACGACTCCAGGTTTGCGCCTAATTTCCGTGACTGCTCGGCAGCAGCGAACCTACAGCTAACGGAAGCGTCCGAGACCTGCCGAGTCAAAAACGAGGCTGTAAACAAAACTGGGAAAAAACTGACCAATCAGGATGCGGCAAAGCTGTATATATCAAGCAGCCGATGCAGCCGATAAAAATTGGAAGGAGACGCTAAGACAAAGTAAAAAAAAATGAATTTTGAGCAACTGTGCCGAAGTCTAAAATCTCCGGAGGAGGTTATGAATTTCTGCTAGCAGAAAGCTTTACTGCCAACCAGAATGCGGTGTAGTCGATGCGGCCGACCATGCCGGTTGACGGCAAGACGAACAATATCTGACAGATATGCCTGGAGATGCCCCACCCAGGAATGCCGGTCTTGGATTTCTTTGCGATCGGGGACATTTTTTTCGCGATCAAATTTGGAGATAGCTACCATCTTAAAGATGATCTACCTGTGGTCCCAGGATATGGCGACAGGGAAAAATCTACAAAAAGAATGCGGCGTACTGTCTCCAACCACACAAGTGGATTGGAAGAATTTTCTGCGGGAGGTATGCACCGAACATCTGGCGCGCAACCCTAGACGACTCGGAGGCCCAGGGCATACGGTGGAGATCGACGAGACTCTCTTCAACCGTCGTAAACATTCCCCCACCCCCCATAAAAATCTAAAAAAAAACAAAAGAAAATGCCTAATTGCAAAAAAAAAAGTTTTAAAAAATGGTTCAAAAATAAAAAAAAGTTTATTTATTTCAGCTATGGGTTTGTTCATTTACTTCATTTTTTATAAAAATATATGCATTTCTTTCTTTGCGTATATTCATCGTCTCATATTGTCGTCTGCCGACCGTCCATTTTTTTTTCGAGATTTTTCAGTTTCGTTCATACAGCCTCGTCTCGTCACCAGCCTCGTTTTCGACTCGGCAGGTCTCGGACGCTTCCGTGAGCTGTCGGCTCGCTGCTGCCGAGCAGTCACGGAAATTAGGCGCAAACCCTGGAGTAGTACCAAGAAGAATATGAGAGCATTGAAAATGACAAATAGAATGAATGAAGTTTGATTCATTATGAAGAATGTTTATTTGTTATGGAAATCTCTCTAGACAAGGCACGAAGCCACTTGATGTAACTAGCTAAAATACTACTTCAAATAAAAAAAATATACAACAATAAGGGGTAGATGGATAAATTCCGACCCAGAAAACAGCAATTCTCGTTTCTTTGTCAGAAACATCGCTCATAAAATGTGAGGACAAAAAAAAGGGAATCGAAGGTTTATGACAAGTGTTGACAATATACTTGAAAATGACCAAGTTGTAGTTGTCAGGAAAGCAGTCCTGTTGTAACGTATTCTACAGGCGTGAAGTTCTTGAAAATTCCGCCTAACGCTAGGCACACGAGGAGAGAATAGCAGATTCTTTTCGGTTGTGCTAGGAGAAGAGTTCCTGCTCTGAATGTCGTACAAGAAGGAAGCAGAAATTGGAGCACAGTCAAGCATATTCCTTGAAAATAACGATGGAGTATGCTAAGAGTAGCAAATTCTCTCTTGTAAGAAAAAGGCTGTGGAGAACAGGAATAAATCATCCACGATTAGATAGCAAACTGATACTATCTATCTATAAATCACTCTAACGGGAATTAGAGAAATCTAACACCCTTGTGGATTGAATCGGGTTTAGAGTTCGACATTTGCAAACGATACCAAAATGGTCGAGGAGTATAGCGACTGAGATGATGTGAACATGATAACACCAAAAAGATAACAGATTGAAACTTATACATAATGTAAATTACACAGTTACATTACGTTTTCATATCTTCAGTTCTTAGAGACTATTAAATATAATGGAAATTCTATCCCCAGTCCTAGAAGCTCATCCACAAATGTAATTAAAGATTCTCTTCCCAGTCTTAGGAGCTCATCAATGAATAGAATGGAAGTTTTTATCTTCAATAATAGGACACTATCTACACATATAGTGAACATTTTAACCATCAGTCCTAGGAGGAAATCCACAAATGTAATGAAAGTTATATCTGTTAGGGATAAATAACAAAACAATTATCTCCCTTGAACCATTTCAGAGTTATCGCCCTTGTCGATAGTCTGGAGAGTCTTGCCGAGAGGGAAAAGAAAACATTGACCACGGATCAGACTGTCTTATTTTCATTTCGCGTTACAGCAGCAATTAACTCATTATTTATTCTGTGTTCAGTTGTAATAAATTTGTTAAAAGTATTTGCTGATATTTTATCCATTTTCTTTACAAATATTATTGATTGAACCTAAATTACGAGGTTTACAAAACTATCCTTAGTGTCAGGAGCTAATCCACAAATTGAAAAATGCCTTACTCAGCAGTCCAAGGAGGCGATCTAAAAATTTAATAAAAGTTTCTATCCTCAGTACTTAGAAGCAATCCAAAAATGACACTTACGTTTATAGCCTAAGTACTTGGAGGCAAGCCGAAAGTCGAATGAAAGTTTCTATCCTCAGTAGTTAGAGGCAATCCAAAAATGACACAAAAGTTTCTATCCTCAGTATTTGGAGGAAATCCGAAAGTGTAATAAACGTTTCCATGCTCAGTACTTGGAGGCAATCCGAAAATGACATGAAAGTTTCTATCTTTAGAACTTAGAGGCAATCCGCAAGTGTAATGAAAGTTTCTGTCTTCAGTACTTGGAGGCAATCCGCAAGTGTAATGAAAGTTTTCATCATTAGTACTTGGAGGCAATCTGACACTTAAGTTTCTATCCTTAGTACTTAGAGGCAATGCGTAAGTGTAATGAAAATGTCTATCATTAGTGCAAGGAGCTTATCCAAAAAAAAAAAAAAAATGTGATTTGAAATATGATATATGTTTCAATCATCGGTACTTGAGATAAATCCGAAAATCACACAAGTTTCGATCTTCAGTACTTGGAAGTCAGCTGTAAGTGTAATAAAAGTTTCTATCCTCAGTACTTAAAAGCAATCCAACAATGACAGTAAAGTTTCTATTCTCAGTATTTGGATCCAAGCCGAAAGTGTAATGAGAGTTTCTATCCTCAGTAGTTGGAGGCAATTCGCAAGTGTAATGAAAGTTTCTATCTCCAGTAATCCGCAAGTTTAATGAAAGTTTCTATCCTCGATACTTAGAAGCAATCCAAAACTGACACTAATAATTTTTACCCTCAGTTCTTAGCGACAATCTGCAATATTAATAACAGTTTTTACTCTCAGTACTTGAGGGCAATTCGCAAGTTTAATGGAAGTTTCTATCTTCAGTACTTGGAGGCAATCCAAAAGTGTAATGAAAGTTTAAATCGTCAGTACTTGGAAGCAATGCGAAAATGACACTAAAGTTTCTATCTTCAGTACAAACAGGCAATCCGCAAGTTTTTATCCTCGATACCGACAGGCAATCCGTAAGTGTAATGAAATTTTATATATTCAGTTCTTTGAGACAATCCGCCAATGTAATGAAAATTTCTTTCCTTCAGTGCTTGGAGGTGATCCGCAAGTTTAATGAAAGTTTCTATCCTCAGTATATACAGGGTATCTGAAAGTGTAAGGACATATTATATCCTAAGTTTTTGGTGGCAATCCGAAAACAGCAGTAAAGTTTCTATCCTCAGTACTTGTAGGCAATCCACAAGAGTAGTGGAAGTTCCTATCGTCACTACTTGAAGTTATTCTGAAAGGTTTCTATCATCAGTACTTGGAGGAAATCCGAAAGTGTAGTGAAAGTTTCTATCCTCAGTTCTCTAATGAAAGTTACATACTCAGTCGTTGGACATCATCAACAAATGTAATGAAAGTTTCTCTCCTCGGTCCATGAAGGCAATTCTAATATGTAATATTTTTTATACTCAGTCATACGAGGGTATCCACACATGTTATTAAAGTTTCAATATTCAGTCTAAAGAAGTCACTAACAAATACAATTAAAGTTTCTATCCTCGGTCTAGGGAGGCAATCCGCTAATGTTATTACATTTACTATCTTCTATCCTAGGAGCTATCGAAAGATGTAACTAACATTTCTATCCTCAGACCTAGGAGGAGGTCAACACATTTAATGAAAGTTTCTAACCTTAATATCAGGAGCAAATCCACAAATAAAAACCAATGTTGTAATCAGCAGTCAAACAAGAGGATCTAAAATATGATATATGTTTTAATCATGACTACTTCAAGAAAATCCGAAAATGACAAGTTTTTGTTCTCAGTACTTGGAGGGCAGCCGCAAACATAAGGAAAGTATTTTTATCCTCAGTACTTGGAGACCAGCCGCAAGTGCAATGCAAGTGCATATCTTCAGTACTTGCAGGCCATTAAAAATCAGAATATGACACTAACATTTCTATCCACAGTATTTGGAGGCAATTAGAAAGTGTAATGAAAGTGTATATAGTAGGTAATTAGAGACAATCCGCAAGTATAATGACAGTTTTCATCTTGAGTAGTTAGAGACAATCTAAAAAATGACACTACAGTTTCTATCCTCAGTATTTAGAGGCAATCTTCAAGTGCAATGAAAGCTTCTACCATCAGTACTTAGAAGCAATCCGCAAGTATAATTCAAGTTTCTATCCTCAGTACTTGGAGTCAATCCGCAAGTGTAATTCAAGTGTCCCTCATAAGTATCCGAAAATGACACTAGAGTTTCTATTCTCAGTACGTGGATCAAATCCGCAAGTGTAATGAAAGTTTTTATCCTTAGTGCTAAGATCTAATCTACAAATTAAAAAGAAATGTTTAAATGATGTAAATAATTAAAAGAGAGAGACTCGGGGTAGAGGGGTGAATGAAGAAAGATGAAAGAGAAAGAGATATATAATGAAAGAGAGAACAAGAGAAAGAAGGGATGAAGAAAGAGAAGTAGTACAGAGAATGTATATTATGGTATCATAATTTATTCTGTATTTGGGAAATCCTTTGATTTTGTAACCCTTGTAAAACATGATGATCAACACACGTAATTGTTAAGTAATTATATATTTAAAGATATGTTTATAAGAAATACTGATGCAACGTGGCACGGGTGATCTAGTCAGCACAAACAAATCTGATATTTGAGGCTGACAACTTTGAACAAATGAAACAAGATTAAGAGTCTTTCGGTACATTCGTTTTACGTCAACGAGAAAATGGGCATGCAGAAATATAGACCATTTAGTTATAAGATTCCAAAAGATTTCTTTCTCTGCGCCTTTCTTTAAGGCCGGATGCTTTTATTGAAGTCAATCAAAAAATTCGGAATCCGTGTTCAAATAGAGATACATACCCGATAAATAGAGTAAACACGTACAAACCGGAAGTATGGCATGAAGAAAAATGGAATTGACGTACGACACAAAACCAGCACTTATTTTTATAAATCACATTACAATGAAAAAAATGGTGAAAGACATTAATTTTTGTATGTTTTTGCCATAAAACAAGCTCTAAAATCATGAAACTCCTTAAATAAATAATTTTTATAATTAACTACATTAGTTCCTTTCCGTACTCCATCCTTCACAATCCATGTTTTCGTATGTTTGATGTCGATATTGTGTGTTTTAGACGATAACTGTATTAAAACGTTTTACACAGTAACGTTCATGCTATAAATAGAAATAGATAACGTGCAGTTTGAAAATTATAGCAATGGCAGAAAATATGGCTACATTTCATGCCAGTCTAATTTTAAAAGCCACTGGTAAAGCGAGGAACAATTAATGCCCAATAAATAATTATTTTATTAAGATGAAAAATATACATAAACCAAACGAACTAATAGAATTAATAAGGATGTAAATGTTATTGACTTCCAAGATTATAATAAGCGTGCAGGACCCCGTGGAGAGTCCACGGTTTAATTTTTTCATCTACCCGTATAAAAATAAATTTACGTGGATCAGTAGGCTACTACTTTTTGACCTGCTTGAGTTTGTTGTTTGTATTGCTTTTTCTGAACTCTTTTATTTTTTAGAATTTGCCACGTATATGAAAAAACCTGTTGAAGGTTGCCAACATTCATAAATGAAAATGATGCTATGGAACTGACTGAATTCGAACATGAAAAAATATTGTATCTTTCTTATTCCGTAAAAGTAATTGTCATTGATAGCTAAAATTAAAATAGCATAGAAAATGCTACAAAATAAAATCGAACATACAGGAAGTAGGACATAAGGAAAAATGAAATGGAAGTACGACACGAAACCAACACTTATTTGTATAATTAATTTCACAATGAAACATTTTGTACTGTCTTTTTAGTTTTTCCATCGCTGCATTATTAAGTACCCATGTTTCACTATCATATATCATAACAGGCATGATGTATTCATTGGAAACTTTTTGCTTAATGTTCAGCAACAGAATAATATCCTTAATATTAAGTTATTAAGCTTTAAATGGGTGAGGTTTATACTGAGACACATTGTATATCGTTAATCGTCTACTAAATTTCTTAGGACCTTTAACGAAACAATTTAAAAACCTCTCTATTTACGAAGGTATCCCATTCAAGAAATGAGGTAATAATGATACAGGTTGTAAAGTGGTGAAAAGATAGCACAAGTGAATCGATAGATTAATAAGTTTATATAAATATACACTTTCGCAAAAAATAAAATGAAGGATGTTGCTCGTTTTAATCACATTTAGTTGACTCCTTGTAACAAGTATTAGAGAGTAACCTCCCTTTCTTATAGTTACTTCCATTTTGGGTAACACTTTAGTTAACTATAGCTCTGTAAAATTTTAGTACACGTCTATCAGTTATTCTAAGCACAATAAAGCCTTCTCAAGTATTCCGTTGTTCTCGTTTGTTATTGAACTGTTTGTTATATTTTCTCAAACAATTTGTAGAAATAAGCAAACACTGAAAGTTACTTGTTCATAATAAAGTCGTACTAATGTTCAGTCCAGGATTGATATGCAGCCATAATTCGGTTCATGTTACAGAGGCGAACGTCGAGCCCTCTTTTGGCCAGGATCAAAGTGTAGTATCTGTTCCGATGGATACTGTACCCCATAGATTGGTATTGTCTTGGCCTTCGGGGCTGGATTAACGAGGAGGTCCACTCTCCTAGGCGTTGCCTCCCCTCTTTGGGGAGGAGTAAGTTTATTGCTTACTGCATGAGGCGCCCATACCGGGGAATGCCGACGGGGCTGCTCAGGCAATTTTTAATGGCCAGAGTGCTCACCTTCTCGGGCGCTGGCTTTTCAAGCCCCACTTTCCCGACCCGACCTTGGGTCACATCTTACCTTATGGGAGTAAGATCAAAATGGCCTTGTGCCTAACCTCCTGAAGAGGAGGTTAATAATACGTCGAGCCCCTAACGGCTATCTTATAATTGTTACTAAATAAACTCTTAATGTTTTTTTTTAAGATTTGTTTTACACTCATGCTATTTTAGCCATATTTTACTCATGCCATAATAACCGTACTGTTATAACCGCGCAATTATTTGCGTTAACTTTGATATATTTGCGTTAACTTTGATATATTTGCGTTAACTTTGATATATTTGCGTTAACTTTGATATATTTGCGTTAACTTTGATATATTTGCGTTAAATTTGATATATTTGCGTTAACTTTGATATATTTGCGTTAAATTTGATATATTTGCGTTAACTTTGATATATTTGCGTTAACTTTGATATATTTGCGTTAAATTTGATATAGAGAATGGTATCCTTGTATTGGTTGATTAAGAATTTTTGGATTAAAAATAAAGGCTTGAAAATTTAATATAACAGTTATAGTTTTCGCAATAAAGCAAGGGGAAAATGACATATCATAATTATCTTCCTTGCTAACTAACATGCTATAAAAATGAATGATAACAATAAGGACACACTTGCTCGAAATACAAAAAGTCAGCTAACTAATACAAATAAAGCCGACATAACAGTTAATAATAAAGGTTGATTCTGTTTAGTAAATCTCTATAAAGGGATTTATGAGATGTCATTTTTGAGATTATAGTTATAATCTATTGTTCGGTATGGAGGCGCGTTTCAACTCGTAAAGAAATACGTAACATACTGAAGATTTCACTCTTTTGTTAAATAACAATGAAATCGAAAAGGTGGTAAAAGATGGCGGCGTTTTAAGCTAATAGCTTCAAATAAACGAAATCGAGGCAAATAAATTAGAAAGAAAAATAAACACATGAAAAATAAATATACCAACTAAACGAAACCCAGTATGAATGAAAGAGTGACAGCGGATGTGTTGTTTGTGGTAAAATTATTGGCTTTTTATTATTTTTTTTAGTTGCACTACTGTGCATCCATAAATTGCCTTGGTGTCTGCAAACAACGTCATTTTTTTCTCACGCCGACGAGGGTGTGATTCTGCAAAATATAATTGAACACGACATGCCAGAAAAACTAAAATGCACAAAAAGTAAAAAAGAATAAACTATTTTTTACATTAATATTTTTTCTCGTTTTGTTTTTTTCGGTGTTAATCACACTGTAATTAAAAAAGTAGAATAACATTCTAATAAAAAAAATATAGTCTGCTTCGTAGTTAGACGGTGGCTTTTATTAGAAAACATTTCTTTGAATAGAAATAAGTTATCACTCTTTTATATGTAACTCTCCTGCTTTTATGAATACACATTTTATAGCTCCTTACTGTAAATCAATAAATTGAATGAAACTTAAAATAATCGTTTCTATGTAATCGTTTATTTCGTGCTCTTAAAATGATGACAACAGATGGTATTTATTCGCTATAAAGGTTTTTCCTAACAAATAAGGTAAAAAAAACTTATATATTTTGGGTAAATAGGGGCGGGGTCGTGCTGGTCTCTACTCTACTCTTAAACGAGACACTTTCACCATTGTACCTCATTTGCTCCAACGGTTAACAACTAAAAATATCCCTGGTATTTGAATTAATTCTATTTAAAAGAAGAATACGTACAGTTGTGTAAATGATGAGGCGTAGCACGTCTACAGACACCTTAGAAGAAAAAAATAATAAAGCAGCAAATAAAATAAGATTAAGTGTTGTAGGTAAGTACTGCCCTCCAAACCCTTGCTACGTATAGACCTCCCACTGTTTTTCGATTTGTTTATTCCCAAAAACTACTAGGTTTATTTCTAAGTGGGAGTAGAGTTTAAGTGGGAAAACAAAAAAGTGTGTTCAGTTGAGATATTGATGCTGTCTATCAAAGATAAATAAAATTTAGGGAAGCCGGGGAAACATAAATGAAAGGAGTGGGAATCTTGAATGATATCTAAGACCAGAACAAATAAAGCAGCGATAGGACCCACTCACTCAACAAACTAAGAGTCTAAATCAACCACCTACGGGTGTAAAATATTAACAACTATTATTAACCCCTTTTTCCTCTTCCAAATAAGATCAAAACCTATCTAACCTTACGCTTCAGTGTCAATATTCTTTGTTTAAGGTGAACAGAATTAAGAAAAAATTCAAATTATAGTCATGTTTATTATATTTGAAATAAGATTTTTAAGCATTTCTTATATTTTATATATATTGTTTGACACCCCGCTAGTATTTGATACGTTGTCTTTCATTCTTTGTTACCCCCTCTCTCTATCGCCCTGTGTTTTTTTAACAGTCGAAGATAATAAAGAAAAGAAACGATAACAAGATTAAAATAGTCCAATATAAACAAAAATAAATATCCAAATAGAAACAGAGAGTAAAAGAAAGTGATACAGAGCAGAATGAGACTAATTTTAGAATTTGTCTTTTTATTTTTATATTCAACTCGTTTTGTAAACCCACTTTTTCTGTAGTCTAACAATTTTAGCCTAGCTCAGTGGGTGACCCAACGTATCACAATTTTTCTATTGTTCTTACATATCCGAGAGGTGTTTAAGAATTATTGAGAATTTTTGTAAAAGTAACTTGTTATATAATCTTTCGAACAAACAAACAAAACACAAAAGTAAAATATTGAACAGTGATTTCTCAGACGGGTAGAGCTTTATAAGATTTTTTAAAAAGAAAAGTTTAATATTTTAATTCGGTGTATTAAGAACGATAAGTGAATATTCGGATGAGTAACATATAAGTCACACTTGAAAAACTGGCCTATAACCCTAAAGAAGTTATGTATACAATGAAGAAAGCAAGACACCAGTTGCGAGAGCATGAATTCAGTACGATTCATAACGTGACGTACATTTCCTGCGCGCGCAATTTATCTGTACTTAGCTTGAAGACGTCTAGTGACGACGTTACTAATTATGACGGTGTTACTTTAGAAAATATAACGAATCAGAAAAAAGAGATTTGTGCGAGAAGTTTAATTTGAAAAATAATTAAATAAAACAGTAAAATAAATTGATTTAATAAAAGGTAACAATGTAGTTTAGAGATAAATTAAACTAAAACAAATTGAAATATTTTCCGATAGTTTGACTTTTGACAATCGATGAAAACATGTAATTCCGAATTAATTTGAAAAAAAAGCAGTTAGTATGTATAAGCAGTGATAAAAAATCGAGTATGTTATTATCATTGAACAAGTGGTGTTTATATCATTATTATGGCATGGACAATTATGTACCAGTGTTACAGGTAGTGGTTAAAGTAGATGATTAGTAGCGAGTAAAAATTGCAACTATTTCTCATTTTGATGCTGATTTGGGAGAGTCAGGTAATCCGGAAAAATATAATGAATAATTTCTGGAAACTGACGCAATGGCTTAGCTTAATTTGATAGAGGAACATATTAGCATGTGAAGGTTTTGGTTATTTACCTATTACATCTGAATGCGAGGGTGAATCCACTGTACTTTATTATATAAATTATTATCTTTATAAGAAGCTTAACTAATCGCCACGTCTTACTATCTATTATGCTGCAGTTTAAAATAGCATACTCGTTGGTTTGTCGCACTTAATTATAAAATAGCAAATGCGTTGGTCTGTCGAGCTGAATTTGGAAATTGTATTTTCGTTGCTCTCATGATTATGTTCTATCGCGCATAAGTTTGAAATAGGATTTTGTTGGCCTGTCACGCTCAAGTGTGGAATATTATTTTTATTGGTTCGTAACGCTTAAGTATTAAATATTATTTTCTTCGATATCTTACGCTTCAGTTGTAAGTTTGTCAAGTCTAAAACAGCATTTACAGTATGAAATGGGATTTTCGTTGGTCTGTTGCGATTAAAATTATAATAGTATTTTCGTTTGTCTGTCGCGCTTTAATTTTAAAAATCATTATCAGTAGTCTACACCATTTAAGTTTAAATCTCATTTTATTTGGATCGTGTACTTAACTTTTAAAATCTTATTTTCTTTGGTCTGCCATAGTTCAACTTAAAATAGCAATTTATTTAGTTTGCATTAAGGTTGATAACACATTTTCGTCGGTCTGTCACGCTTAACCTTGAAATTGGATTTTTGTAGGCTTGTGATGCGTATATGTAACATACTAGTTTCGTTGGTCTGTTATGTTTAAGTTTGAAATAGCATTTTATTTGTTTTGTCGCGGTTAATTTTAAATCACATTTTCTATTAGCATGTCACACACACATG
>OY744528.1:96508609-96548609 GCA_963556195.1 Sepiola atlantica | reverse complement strand
GGACTATATATATATATATATATATATATATATATATATATATATATATATATATATATATATATATATATAAGTAATGGGAAATGAAAACGGAGACACCAAGAGATATTTTTTATATATTCATCAACGTTTCGTCTTTATTGTAAGACTTCCTCATATATAGTCTCGGAAGTTTTTCAACTATTAAAAATATATGGAAATATTAAAAAAAACTCTTTTGCCACAAGTCCTTAGGTGGAAAATTACTTTTCTTGTAAGTCAATTTATTTTTTACAGTCACTATATTAGTTTGCTTCCAAGAATTTACGCAAGTCTCGACATTATTTAAAGGATCATCAGTTGTTTACCATGAAAAACTGTTTCAGGAATATATATATATATATATATATATATATATATATATATATATATATATATATATCAGTACTTTAACTTATGTTTTATAACGTTTTATATAATAATATTAATATTAATATTAATTCAGCATCTTTGAACAAATGTTTTGTCAAGAAATTGCATATCTAAATTTATATGCGTCAAGATCTTTGAAAAAAAAATGCAATAATAAGATTAGAAAAAAGACGACTCATCAGTTATTTTTTAAATGAAATATTCGCAAGATTCGATATCCCAGACACGATGGTCTCTGATAACAGAACACAATTGTGTTTGCAAAATGTTGTAAATTCTACTCGATTGAACATATTCATACATCAGCGTATAACCCGAGGTCAAACGGACAAGCCCAAAGCTGAGTAGATTCGTTGAAGCGTTAATTAAAGAAAATTAACGAAAGTAGAATATGGTTGAAAGTTTACAACTATTTATCAGGATTTATAAAATGACCTCTAATCAAAATACATAATCAGATTTATTCCAAGCTAAATTGATATTTGGTAGGAGAGTAACATCGATTTAAAAAAAACAACTTAGTTCATCCCAAACAAGGCAAGTTGCTACTATAGATGTAATTGGCTACTGAGAATTAGGGTGAATGTTTTGGAGGTCATCCTATATTGGGAGATGTGCAGCGAAGTGCTTGTTCACATTAATTCTAAATTTCCTCATGTCGGTACAGTCGGTTTAATCAGGGAGCAGGAAGGGGTTTCAAGAAGCCTGCAGCTGGAGAAAAAGAAGCTATTAAAGTAAGAGCCTTTCCTACATCTCGGGACTTCCAAAGTTAATAGATGTGACCTAGCTGATTGTCGTGTTGGACGAGTGGGCACCAGAGCAGCAAGTTCATCGGAGCACATTACATTGAAGTACTTGTAAAACAAACATGAGGATGCTACATTGTGGAGCTTGGTGGATAGTGAGGGACCTATTAGATCAGCGACTCTTTTTTGGACCTCAGAATGAGAGACTGGCGATGGCACAGTGGCTAAGTTGGTATCGACGCGGACTGCGAACCTGGGTGTGCCAGATTCAAATCCAAGTCATTCTACTGAAAACGCTTCCATCACACCCACACGACACTTGTGTCTAATCTCCTGGAGGGGGGATAAATAGAAATCACATTATCATTTGTCCACGGGTGGCCTCTGCCTTGATAAAGTGGTGGTTTCTGTTTTATATCTCTAAAAAAAATTGAGAGACTGGTAGATGGTGCACAAGCCCAGATGTGACAACAATACTCCATGCATGGGCGGATGGTGACTTTGTAGAGATATAGGATACTATCAGCGTGAGAAGTTTTCTAGCACGGTAGAGGGAGCCAACTTTCTTTGCAGCATCCGACGCAATGTTTACTATGTATTTGTTCTTATTCATGTTCTCTGCGAATGTTAGGCCGAAGAATTTTAACGTTTAACTCTAGGGTAGAATATTATTTGCCATGGCAATCGGTGGTTGAAGAAGTTTCTTGTTGTTGAAGGAAAGGAGCTTTGTCTTAGCAGCATTAAATGTGACCATCCATTTATGACCCCATTCCACTAGAGACCGGACGCCACTTTCTAAGTATTCAGCCATTGCCTTGGATATGTGCGCGTCCGTTTTACCGACATGACGAGAGTCGAGCGTGGTGTCGTCAGCAAATATACCCATCTCAAATACAATGTCATCAGGAAGGTCGGTTATGTAAATCAGCAACAGTAAAAGTCCAAGGATCGATCCTTGAGATACACCTGCATTTATGTTATGTTATTTGGATGAACGGCCATCGAGGACAACTTGGATTTTTCTTTTGGATAGGAAGGATCTAATTATATTGAATATTCGCCCAGTAAAACCATATGAATTATTTTTTATGAGAAGACTTTTATGTTAGATCTTGTCAAAGGCTTTGGATATATCAAGCGCTACCGCCCTTGCATAACTTCTTTTGTCTATTGTACTGTATATCCATTCAGAGATGACCGTCAGGATATCCGCAGTAGACCTTGCATGCCTAAATCCATACTGATTGTCAGAAAGAAGTTGAGCATTAACTAGGTGACAGACTATCTCGAGATTGAGTAAGAATTCAAATATTTTAGCCAAAGGCGGGAGTAGACTGATGGAGCGATAATTTTGAAGGTCAGTTTTATTTCAAGAATTTTAACAGACTGGTACCACAGAGGCAATTTTCCAGCTGTCAGGTAAACAAGATTCGGCAAGGAATTTGTTGTAGAGTTTCGAGAGGACAGAGGCCAGTTCAACAGAGCATTTTATATTACTATTACTGCTATAAGATCAGGTCCACATACTTTGATAATGTCAAAGTTATTCATGATGTACGGTCTATCTAAAGCACATGTAGGCTTAACCATCTGATTCTAGCTTATGTTTTCTAGTCAAGAGGAGGGTGTTCCGAACATAAACTGATAGCCCGTGTATATTTTTGTCAGGTTTTACCGTAGAATGGGAGGTATTCAGTCATGTAAAAATAGTGTGAGGAGATTGCTGATTGTAGGTTTGTTTCACCTAATACTAGGATATCCAGGGAGTTGACTAGGAGGAAGGTTTCTATGTCATTAATGCCTCATTTAAGCCCCCGGAGGCGAATATGTTTTTAGGTGAAGTCTAGTTTAGGTTTGTTTCTTACTTTTTGTATTGTCATTTTGGTTTTAGATAGAGTGGAGAGAGCAAAGTGGATGCTTGTTTGGTACCAATAAGCTCACACATCCAGATCATAATTCGAGACTTGATCCATGGGGGTTGTGGCTTCATGAAATCTTACCGTTGCTAACTGTAGTGTTTCTTTTCATGGGCGACATGACACGTACAGTTATCCAAGATATTATACAACTGTTGATAGAGCAGCTTCTCTTAGCGCTACATAAGAGTTTGGGCTGCTGTACTACCAGTCGGAAACAGCAGCCAGACAAGTTGTCTAACCTGTACCCTCCAGCCGTCAGATAAACAGCGACCGAGACTAGTCATGTGTGACTTAGTGACACAAAATCTTCCCCAAGTTGCCCAGATAGAGACAAAGAGAGACGGCGTCTATTGTTATCGTCAGCAAACAAGGCCAATCACTAGATGTATTTGAGGTATCCATGCGCTATTACCTCTGCGCCTGCCTAATAGACAAAGAAGGATTGCAAAGGCCGGGCGATAGGCAGAGCCTATCTACTCTTTAAGCAATTTTAGGATTGCAAACCGGATATTTTGTTCGAGACTCCAGCTCTAGGAAGGTTGTCGATCATGACTAAGGAAGACTCCTTCCCCCAGCAGTTTGCTGCCAAGAAGTAAGTAGTCAGTAGCACAATTTTTATATCAGTTTTCTTTCTCTTAGAAATATTACCTGACAAGATGTACGGGTTTATTACACCGAGAGGAGTAATCCTGCGCCCATATACTAGTCAGGTATTTCAGAGCCCCCACAGGTATAAAAATAGTTTAAATAATATAACAATTTAAATAAATAGAGCTATCAGTCATATTTAAAGCGTGCAAAGAAAACTTAGCTGAACTTTGGCGAATCTATTCAAATTTTCAGGGCCATGTGTTGGCAGCATTACATTAATAATAATAGCATATCAACCCTTAATCATTTAATGCCGGAAATGGTTATTTGTAAGTAGGTTTGTGCAGGTAGATTATTTGTAGGATTATTTTATAGTATTAGTCTTTTATATATTTGTTATAATTGGCGAAAGGTTGTCACTTTTTATTCTAGTTGAAATATGTATTGCTACATAGGTAGGTTGGATTTATATGTCGGGTAGTATTCATTTTCAAGAAATTCAGTATGTTATGCGTCTGATGATAATTGAAGAGCTTTTCTATATTGTTTTGTCTTTTAATATTGTGATTTGGACGTTTTATGATCTTTGCAGTCAATTAATATTTTAGAGGAAGTGGTTTTTGGCAAACATGACATTTGTGTGAGTGTGTTATGTAAGAATGACCTAGACGCATTCTGGCTAGGATTACTTCTTACTTCCTTAGTTTCCTAAATCTCGATTATGATTTTAAAGGCCTGTAGATCAATTACGTGAACCTGTATATGTTAAAAAATGATAGTTTCAACAATATCAACTTAATTATCGTTTAAGGAATAACATTTTGATACAGAAAAATAGTACGCACTTACCCATAAACATGTATGATTAATTGTTTCCAGGAAGTAAAAAAAATATTTGGAAAACCACCAAACCAACTTCAAACAAATATTTTATACCTGGAGATAACATTTTTTCTCAGGCTGTATATTTCTTGTACAGAAATATGGAAATATAGTGTTGTTATCAGCAAGGTGGGAAAAAAACTTACAAGATAAATGGTCGAGATTGTAGATATAAAAGCTATGTCTACCAACTTAAACATAGATTTACAAAGGAGAAAATGTACAAGCACATTTACTTAATTTTGCATCATCTCAAGTTATCAAACTTCAAAGGGTTAGTAAAAAAAAAGAACTCACAAGAAATACGTGATTTTGATCCTAAAAGAAGGAAATAATTTTTTAAGTAAGGCATTTATATTATAAGGGGTGTAGTATAGGAGTATCTACCTTCCACACGGACAAACATAGAATAGTTGGTTTTTCTATTAAATTAGCTGCTATACAGACAGTGTATAATTTCTTGATCGAATAAATATACTATTATCAAAATATGTTACTTTAGCGCATTCGCTATTTCTACATTTACTAAGTAAAACCATATTTTGATTCAGTTTTGATAAATTCTAGCACGTTAAAAACGGTGACAATACTTTCTAGCCTTGTATGAAAATATCATTTATTTCTATACTTGTTTTAGGTGTTATGTGTGAGATGTGTGGATGATCAAAATATGCCCAAATTAGATAATTTGATTTTTCGACTTCTATTATTTTTATCTTTAATTATTTTTAAATTGTGGACAGGAATTTATCGGATGTGATATATTTCCTAAAAAAATTGACTTCTGAATTTGACTGCTTGTCAAAGAAATACACGTATTTAATTTTAGTGAAGCATCTTTAAAATCTCCGTGTACGAAACAAGACTGGTCTGAATATAGGATGTTTAAAATGAAGTGTAGAGTAGCCTCTTTCGAATCACAGTGGTAACGGATATAAAGGCTGTCTGCAGTTTATCGGTTTGTATGACTTAGTTGCTACTGTTGTATATACCATTCCATCCAAAGAGAGGTCTAATGCTTCGTATTACGCGATAAACAAAACTAAATGTTCGCCATCGAATGCTAAAAAGGAAATTATAACGCAATTAAATCATAACTTATGATAGCGCTGCTACTATGACTGTTCATCCGCGATTGTTTTCGTGAGGTGCGCCGCTTAATTTATAATCGATTCTTAAGTCATTTCTTCACACGCGTTGTCCGCTGCAAAGATTCCACACGAATTCATTACTTATCTCCCTCGCTTTTAACCGCGTGACGTCACTCCGCTTTTAGCATATACAAGGTTGAAGAAACATATCAGTGCACACGCTGACTCTCTGAGCCCAATTCCCTGTGTGTGTGTTACGTTGCCTTGCGAATTTAAATAATCAGATATGTACTAGCGGACGTAACTTTAATTTCGAAATGTATGACCTGTCGCTGCTGCTTGTTTTTTGTTGTATCATAGTCCCTGGTTAAAGTGCTTTGTTGGTGGTTGGTATTTCGTACACAACCTAAAATGGAAAACGCGTACTACTTTATTTTTTGTTGTACAAAAAGCGTTCAATTTAATTTCATTGGATAAATGTGGTTTAGTCGTCAATTGATTTCTTCAGACATCAGAGTGAAGTGCAGAGAGTAAGTGGTAGAGCTCTAAATCAGTTGAACATTAGATTGCCAGTAAAACATTTTATATAAACTTTCTCTTAAGGATAGACCACAAGCTATTTCACCGAAAATGAGCGAACGAGTGAAATTAAGCAGTGACATCCTGAGGCCGTTTAAAGGAGAAGACAATGTGGTCGCGTGGTTTAATACGCTGAGGCTGGTTGCAAAGTTGCAAAAGATTGATGACGTAGCGACATTGATCCCAATATATTTGGAGGGGAATGCGCAAGCAGCCCATATGGAAGTGAGAGAGGATAACCAGGCAGATGCCGAGAGGATTGAGAATAGATTGAGGACAGCATTTTCGGAGGGTGCTTTTGAGGTCAATAACAAGTTCAAAAGAGTGACCTGAACCGGTGATCGGTGGACGTGTATACAGCAGAAATAAAGCGACTAGAAGTATTGGCTGCATGCACGGGACGAAGCCTTGATAAGATGGTTAAAATGGCTTTAGTAAGTGGTTTTCCTGACCGCATCTCGATGGAACTGTAACGAATGATTGACTGTGGAGCTGGGAGAGTAGCAATATGGCGAAAACAGTTTTACTGGCAATCGAATGTTCAACCGATTTTCACTTAACTCTGCTGTCTGAAAAACTCAATTGACGACTAAACCACACGCCCCTTTGATCTTCAAGATCAATAATTGGTTTCATAATCCACCATCCACACTGGCCGTCTTCGTTCACGTTGTGACCTTCGTACGGGTTCTCTTTGGGGGACTTCAACATCCTCTTCATCTGATGGTAAAGACACTCTCTGTATATCTAATATGTGATGAGGCACTCCGTTAACGGACACGTTGTTTTTAGATAGTACATCAGTTACTGTTCCTCTTCCCCAGTGGGTTGTACATCTGACATTAGGCGGTGTCACCCACACCTCCTTACCGGCAAGCAGTATATAACTAGAATGTCAAGAAGCGCGAACACTAATAATGCCACACAGCTGACAAAACACGGGCCATATCAGATTGAGGATGAGGACTTCCGAGACTATTTTGATGGTGACAGGTAGACTATAGAGTGGCAATGGACCGCGGGACCGCGTGTGCTGACAAATCAAGTTAGCTGCTATGAAAGTACGCTAAGAGGAAAGATAAGACTGCAGTTCGAGAATGGTGGTTGAGAGGTGGATCGCCGCAGGAATTCTAATACCATGGATATTCTAACCAACGTGTAAGTTGTCTTACTTTATAAAATTAGCACATTTTAATAAGCACCTAAACAACACGATAACGCGAAAAAAGAGTAGAACAATTAAGCCTGCCTGGACTCTTCTTTCTTGCCCTCTTTATCCGCCTTTAACCCAAAGGTGTTTGATTATGAAATCGTTAAACATGTTAAACAAGAAAGACTATGTAACAGACAACTTGTATATATCACGTATCTGAATATATTTGCAAAAAGCTAAACCAGAATCTTAAGCCAAGACATTAAAATAGAATTCAGAACAGAAAGTTGTGCACTGCAATAGATGAAAAAGGGAAAACTGGGGACATCAGATGGCATGAAACTGTCCAACAAAGAGGAGATGAGGACGCTTAGCGAACACGATAGCTAAAAATACTTGAGAGTTATGGAAAAAGACACTATCAAATCTACAGAAATAAAAAAGAAGATGGGAAAAGAATACCTGAAAAAACCCAAAGAAAACTGTTAGAAACGAAACTGTATAGTATAAATCTACTTACTGAAATAAACACCTGGACAGTATCACTAATAAGATACTCAAGACAATTTATTGGCTAGACCAAAGAAGAACTTAGGCATCTTGACCAGAAGACGAGGAAACTAATGACCATGAACAATGCAGTAAACCCGAAACAACACAGGAAGACTGACCACCGAAGCAATAGACACTGTCAAAATGCACAATAAAGGAAACGGCGAAACCAGAAACACAAAGACAGGAAAAGAAAACTTGGAAGAGTAACAGCTAGATAGAAGATTTATAAAAAGAAAATAGAAGAGAATCAAGAAACCACCTGGATATGGCTAATAAAAGGACACTTGAACAGAGAAACGGAATAACTACTGACAGCTGCACAGAACTATGCGATGAAAACTAATTACATAAAATCTAAAATAGGTAAAAACGAATACAACAGTAAATGCAGACTGTGTACAAAGAGATGAAAAAGTAAACCACATAATTAACTCAATGCAGCAAACTAACCCACCTCCTTCAAAAATACAAGAGCAGCACACTTTATTTTGAACATGAGGACAAATGGTACATACACAAAACTGAAACAGTAATGGAAAACGAAAACCACAAAATCCCTTGAAACATGGAGGTAGAAACAGATAAATTTATCCAAGCAAGGAGACCGAACGTCATAATAATTAACAAGAAAGAAAAAAAAACGGCTAATCTATTGATTTTGCCGTCCCAGCAAACCTCAGAGTAAAGATTAAAGAGACGGAAAAACGAAGCAAATACACGGACCTTGCTAGAAAATTGAAAGGAATATGGAACATGAAGAAAGTCAATATAATGCCAATAACTGTAAGAGCACTGAGAGCAATCCAGAAAAACCTGGAAAACAGACTAGGAGAAATTGGAATCAAAGGGAAGACTGATACTATTTAACGGACGACAATGATGAAAACAGCTGACACCATTAGGAAAATCCTTGAATGCAGAAGTCAACCCACATAAACTACAAACACTAACAGCCACATTGAAAACTACAACAGAATTAAGACAAAAATATGAAAAGAAAACTAAATGAACCCAAGGGAACTGAAACTGCAAGGAATATTATAAACTGTAGCTCCTTCCAAAAGCATCAGCCTCAGCTAATACCGCACAAAATTGTCGTGAAGAGTCAAAGAAGATGGAAGGATAGAGGAGGGCGAGCACTAACCAGACCTCTGCTGGATGAGTACGAAGAGTACTGAGTCCTTGGGGGCGCTTATTTCCACCAAAATTCCAGGGTAGACTAATGTTCGTTGCCAACGAGAAATCAATAGTAAGCGGCTGTATCGATAACGCAAAGTCATTTGCTAAGGTTATCGAAAGAGGTGGAGAGTAATGGAAATCTGGGGAGACTTGTTGTCACCCAGACTTCAGGAAACACCACTGGTTATTATCAGTGAGTGATTTCTGATGATGACCTGTGTGAGAACTCCTTGTGAGTACAAATAATAATAATAATAATAATAATAATAATAATAATAATAATAATAATAATAATAATAATAAGAAGAAGAAGAAGAAGAAGAAGAAGAGAAGGATTGGGTCAGGTAATATTTTAAAATATTATTTTATTTCCGACTTCATGATGTTTAACATTCTGCTTCTTTTAAATTGAAAATGATTTGTAACTTTAAGGTTATAAAAAAGTGAATTCCTCTAACAGCCGAAAATATTTCCTGAAAAAAAAGCAAAAATATTTTAATTAACTATTATAGGCTCAGCGGAATGAATGATGAGAAAATACTAGTTTTCTTTCCTTTTTATCACTGGTTAATCATTCGACTCCATTAGGTTTCAAATTCTGCCATTTTTAATAAAAAAAGATTTGTAAAGCGTGTAAAACTGATATGATTCGAACTCGATTTCTTTAGATCGTTATTATTTGGTTATCTTTTTTTAAATTCTTCTCCATGTAATAGTGCATCGTCATCTCAAATACATGTGAATGTTTAAAAGTATCCCTATGACAGGACTATAGGAACGTCATCAATATTCAGTGAATGTTGACCTTTTTAATTTAGTATTAAAATATCATAGACGAATGTCAGGTAATTATAAATAATCAATGTAGTAAACTAGAGACTACTCATATCGATCAGAAAAAAGACTAGTAATGAAATTCAACTATATGAGGGGCGTTCAATAAGTAATGCCCCTGACCCATTTCGCATAGCAGTAGATTAATGAAACTTGGCACAGTTATTAGTCTTTCTCTACATAAGAACTACAGAGTTATGCATTTCTCTCATCGTTTAATGCAGCTCTGGACACCTTTTTTGTAGAACACCCCAGGTTGGTCCTCCAACCACGCCGTAACTTCAGAAATCAAGGCTGCATCATCTGGGAAACGCTTTCCTTTCAAACACAACTTCATGGCTTGGAAATGATGAAAGTCAGAAGGTGCAAGGTCAGAAGAGTAAGGAGGATGGGGGAGGATGTCATAGCCACACGACATGCGAAATGTGGACCGGGGCGTTGTCCTGCAGGAGGAAGATACCTTTGCTGATCTTGCCCTGCCTCTTGATTTTGATAGCTTCTCTTAATTTTATCAAAAGTGAAGCGTAATAGGCTCTTGTAATTGTGGTACCCTTTGCTAGCAAATCTGTCATCATTACTCCGTCCTGGTCCCAGAAGAATGTGAGCATTACCTTGACAGCAGAGGGCTGCACCCTTGCTTACTTTGGAGGTGGTGAGTCCAAGTGCTTCCACTGCATTGACTGGGATTTGGTCTCTGGATCATAGTGATGGATCCAAGTTTCATCCTGTGTAATCAGTCTGTTGAAAAACTTTGACTCATCTACTTAGCACATCCTCAAATCCATCCTCGAGCACTCGACGCGTTCTTGCTTCTAGGAAGGTGTAAGAAACCTGGGAATCCATCTGGCAGACACATTATGCATATGCAAATGGCCATGAATGATAGTTTCCACATACCCTGTACTAATCTTGACCTCTTGGACTATTTGGCGAATAGTAATGCGTCGATCTTCCAAAATAGCAGCCTCTACTTGACAGACAGATGCCTCATCAATGGCAGAAGACGGACGACCAGGTCTGGGAGCTGTTTCAACAGACTTCCGGCCATGTTTGAATTCACGATTCTAGCGTTTTACAAGGTCATATGATGGTGCATCATCACCATAGGTTTCTTTTATTTCATTAAAAGTTTCCCTCGTAATTACAATACTAAACATAAAACACATTCCTGCAAAAAAGTTGAACAACAACGCCCAAATGTTAAACTAAAGTTGAATCCCGAATCAAAAACCCAAAAGGAAGAAGCTTTGTATCAGAACAAAAGATCAGTAAACGATGAAACAGGACAAATACGACTTAGAAAAACAACTATCCAAGAAATACGAAGAACTAAAACAAAACATACCAGAAAAGAAAGGGAAACTAAATAGATACAGATACACATCCAAACAGTACAAATATAACAAATATTTTCCAATAATAAAAACAAAATAAACAAAGGTATAACAAAGTCAGAAAAACCGGACAAGTCAGAAACTTGACATTTTTGAAGACAATATCAGGAATGCGGAATTCATGAAAAACATGAATAAAGGAAGTAGCATTTGGTTTCTACTATAAAGTAAAAAAAGGAATCCGACCTTGAAGATAGAGAGGAAGCTGTCAAAAATCCTCAGTAAGCACAAGGACTGAATACTACTTGCCAAAAACAGATAGCTAGTCCGGCATTATAGAAAGATTCTACACTTGTATGGCTTTCTAAGATTCACAAAGACGTTATTCCATTTAGGCCTATTGTCAGCGCCCGAGGTTCAACATCACATTAATTCCTGGTAGAGATAATGACCACACTCATAAGGCAAATCTTCATTTTATGTAAAGAATTCAGCTCACTACGTGATGCTCAGACTCATAATGCTCAGACTATTCCAACCAGCTGGTGAGTCTCGACGTAGTGAGTATGTTCGCGAAAGTACCTACTGACCAGAATCTGACTGTGGTACATAATAAGTTGACCTCAGATAAAATTGATCCATAATACAGGCCTGGCAAATATGCGATTGTGGTCCATATAAAATATAAAAGAACTAAATTTACAAAAGAATAACTTTATTCACCATGAATTAGACACATTTTTGATATTTCAAAAATCATGAGTCAATTTGTTTATATTGACTAATTGATTAATGTTAGGCCGAGGAGTTTGAACGTTAGATTCTCTGATAGGGTGTTATCAGCCATGGTAATCGGTGGTTGAAAGGGTTTCTTGTAGTTGTTAATTAAAAGGAGCACGCGAACATTTACACATAGTAAAAGTACTAAAAAATCTCTGCATAAACGCAATAATAGCAGGTTTTCTGTTAATAATTAAATACATACGTTTATTATTACTTAAACTAAATTTGTTGTTGTCCTTGTTGTTTGTAGTGATGATTATGCCGCTGCTGATGATGTTTAAACATTTGACATGATAGACAAAAAAGAAAAGCCCCTATCCTCTCATCGTTCTATATTACAAAAATAGATTATTATTTTTTAATTATCGTTAATCATTTTTCTTGTCTTTAATGATGAAGGTGAAAAGCACAAAGTAACAATTTCAAATCACTCAGTAATATGAAATTTTTTTTTGATTTTTTGACCAATCGACGTACAACTTTTTCTGTTTATTTATTTCATTATATAACTAGTTTTTAATACGGAATTCATTTTCATTTGTGTGCTCATACAAAAACAAATTCCTCGAATGTAATATCGAATAGACCATATAAAATAATTTTTGTTGTTTCTTTTTTACCAATTAATAAAAAATGATTAAGTATATATATGGCAATTGATTGTCATCTTCTTTTATAAATCATTAGAATTGATTACAGCTGTTATGATGCTGCTTCTGTCTCGCCGTGTTCACACACATAATGATGTTGTTACTGATTTCGTTATTTTTGTTCTTAAGCAAGTCAGACTTCTGCATAGAGCTCACGAAGATAATGCCTCAAGATTGTTTGGTCCGCATGAATTCCTCCTCGTGTGTCACAACTATTCTTTAATCTACGGGATTGCAGGTTTTTTATCCATAACACCGAGAACATCAAGGCTCGGCGATTGCATGGGAAGTTGGTGAAGGTTTAGCCCAGAACACACAAATAAATTGCACATAAGAAACGTTGTCACTCTTACTCTATTTATTTGCGGTTCCACATCTAACCTTTCTTTGCTTGCAACACGCAGCAACTACCAGAGAATGACGAATCTTGATTCCAAATCCTCATGGATTTTAACCAGAGTCATATAAACCGGCTAACTCTGAAACTACCGCGGTGTAACGCCCCCTACCACGTTAAATTTTAAGGAGTGTTTCTGGTGGATGAAGGAGCGTGTGAGTAAATATACAGTGTACACAGTTGTATCGTATCTGGTATTAACTTACTACGGGATCGAAGACGGCCAGTTAATAAGTGATCCGATATTTTGGGGTTTCGCGTTAGTCACGACAAAGAGGCACCTGGTAAACTTCAACAATATTTCTAAAGAACTTTTGCATGTTTGCTAAAGTGCGTCTCTAACACGTTTTCTAATCAAATCCTAAAATACACAAATTACATATGTGAATGTGGATCCTACGCTGCGTTAGAACGTAAGTAAGGAATACCACACCCACGGCTTTACCTTATCGCGCTTTGAGAAGGGGTTAGTTTATGCTAATCGTCTAAAGTGCCCTTACCAGAGAATGCCGATAGGGTTGCTCCGGCAATTTTTGTAGACTAAAATGTTGAATATCTTGAACGCTGATTTTTTTAATCCTCAATTTCAGACCCTGTGTCACATCTTCCAACGGTGGGAGAGAGATAAAAATATCTAAATTAAAAAAAAACTCGGCAAATCTAATGATTTCTCCATCCAGACAACATTGAACGAGACAAACACCAACATTGAATGAGACAAACAACAACATTGAATGAGGCAAACAACAACATTGAATGAGACAAACAACAACATTGAATGAAACAAACAACAACATTGAATGAGACAAACAACAACGTTGAATGAGACAAACAACAACGTTGAATGAGACAAACAACAACATTGAATGAGACAAACAACAACGTTGAATGAGACAAACTACAACATTGAATGAGACAAAAAACAACATTGAATGAGACAAACAACAACGTTGAATGAGACAAACACCAAGATTGAACGAGACAAACAACAACATTAAATGAGACAAAAAACAACATTGAATAAGACAAACAACAACATTGAATGAGACAAACAACAACATTGAATGAGACAAACAACAACATTGAATGCGACAAACAACAACATTGAACGAGACAAACACCAACATTGAACAGGACAAACAACAACATTAAATGAGACAAAAGACAACGTTGAATGAGACAAACAACAACATTGAATGAGACAAACAAAAACATTGAATAAGACAAACAACAACATTGAATGAGACAAACAACAACATTGAATGAAACAAACACAAACGTTGAATGAGACACACAACTACATTTAATGAGACAAACCACAACATTGAATGAGACAAAAAACAACATTGCATGAGACAAACAACAACATTGAATGAGACAAACAACAACGTTGAATGAGACAAGCAACAACATTGAATGAGACAAACAACAAAATTGAATGAGACAAACAACTACATTTAATGAGACAAACAACAACATTGAATAAAACAAAAAACAACATTGAATGAGACAAACACCAACATTGAACGAGACAAACAACAACATTAAATGAGACAAACAACAACATTGAATGAGACAAACAACAACATTGAATGAGACAAACAACAACATTGAATGAAACAAACAACAACATTGAATGAGACATACAACAACATTGAATGAGACATACAACAACATTGAACAAGACAGAAACCAACATTGAATGAAACAAACACAAACGTTGAATGAGACAAACAACAACATTGAATGAGACAAACAACACCGTTGAATGAGACAAACAACAATATTGAATGAGACAAACAACAACATTGAATGAGACAAAAACAATGTTGAATAAGACAAACAACAACATTGAATGAGACAAACACCAACATTGAATGCGACAAACAACAACATTGAACGAGACAAACAACAACATTGAACGAGACCAACAACAACATTGAATAGGACAAACAACAACATTGAACGAAACAAACACCAACATTGAATAAGACAAACAACAACATTGAACAAAACAAACACCAACATTGAATGAGACCAACAACAACATTGAATGAGACAAACAACAACATTGAACGAAACAAACACCAACATTGAATCAGACACACAACAACATTGAACGAGACAAACATTGAATGATACAAATAACAAGTATATAACCGTGTCCAATTTTATTGTAAAAAGAGATTAAGTACTTTACAAATATTTTATATTATAATTAATAAAGACATCTTCATGTTTATGTTTTAAATTTTATAATCTTAGTAGTTTTCTGTCTTCATCTAAGCGGCGCACTATTTTGTAAAGAACTACTTTTTTCGAAGGTATTTTGACAGCATCTGCTCTTTTATTTTTAGTATCGCGTTCTATTATTAGAGTGGTATGTAGCGTTCTTATGTTTGCTGAAATGTACGATGTGCTTTTGTAGCTTTTTCTATTACCGCATTTCAATGTCTACTTTAATCTTCATCCACCCGAGTTCATATTATAGTGAAGCGGTGTTCAACCGCGTGGTGTTTAATTTAGGTTATATTCTACATTTGTTCGTTGCTGCGTTTAAAACTTTATGAGATTCTGAATTGGAACTGAACACTAAGTCACATACAGGGCATTCAATACAGATATAAACAGAATATAAAGCGATACATTAAAGAGTGGACTATTATATCTCGGAAAACATTGTACATTTATACTGCAAAGTAAAATGAAAATTTACAGGAAGACTATCCTACATTTTGTTTCAGAAAATGGCGTTACCTTATTGTATGGGGGAGTATTTATCTTCCTCCCACAAGGTAAGATGCGACACAAGGTCGGGAAAGTGAGATTTGAAAAACCAGCGCTCGAGAATTTGAGCACACTCCGGCCATTAAAAATTGCCTGGGCAGCCCCGTCGGCATTCTCCGGTAGGGGCGCCCCAGGCGATTAGCAATAAACTAATCCCTTCTCAAAGGGTGAGAAGGCAAAGCCTGGGAGGGTGCACCTCCTAGAACTGCACAGGACAGACAACCAATAGACCGGCGTAAATCACGACCTGAAGGTCAAGACAATACCGGTCTATGGGGTGTAGTATCCATCGGAACAGATACCAAACCCCAGCTGAATTGTATGGGAATGTAGTTCGTAGTGTTTATACCATAAATTGCAACCGGCCTGTTACTATAAATGGTAACAAGAAAAAGGAAAATAGGCAAAAGAAAAAAAAGGAGGTGAAAAAGAAGAATAGAAAGAAGAAGAAGAAAGAGAGATACATAGAAAAAGAAGAAAAGAATGAAGGAGAAAACGAAGAAGAAGACGAAGCGAAAGAAGACAAAGAAGATAAATGAGGAAATAATTTAGAAGAAAGGGGAAAAAGGGTGGAAGGTAAAAAATGAAAAGCACATGAAAAAAATGAAGACTGGGTAAAAGAAGATGAAATCAAGCAGAGGAGACACATGAAGAAGCAGAAGAAGAATGTGAAAAATAAGACAACAAAAAAGACAGAGAAAAAAGAAAGAAGAAGAAGAAGAAGAAGAATAAAAAGAGAGAAGAAAACGTTTCTACTCATAGTAATACCAAGTCAATCGACATGACAAAATACATCCCTAAAACAGAACATGGAAAGTTATTTAAATATGAAGATGTTCACATTGAAAGTAGCCGAATGCAGCTCTTCAAAATGCAAACAATCTATGCATTTACACAAACTCCCCGGGGCCCGAGCATTTGTGAAATTCAAAAATAGTGTGCTTAATATGTACTGCACGCACCCTTCGAAAATTCTTATTATTCTTTTTGTTCCGTCTCCTTAATGCATATATGCACATTCTTTGGGGCATATTTACATATAGACATTATAATATATTATAGTATTGTTACAGTTGCATGAGAGATCTATTTTGTTTATCTGTACACGCAATATCTTGGGTTGTAATTTGGTCGGCGTATTAATACACAGCGCACCACTGACATGCGCACTAAAAGCCTACTGATTTTCGCTCGGCTCGTCTTGATGTTCCAGTGTCACCTTCAAATGGAGTTGATTCTTGTTTTAGTGGAGCTGTTTCATAAAGGATTGTGACCCATTTCTTATTTAATATTCAATTCCAGTTATATGCGTCCATGCACTGCCAACTCCATCAAGTGATTTCCTTAACCTGACGTTCTTCCAGACCAATCAATCATTTCACAACTAAATTATATATATATATATATATATATATATATATATATATATATATATATATATATATATATATATATATATATATAGCCTCTGTGGTCCGGTTTCGAGTCTAGACATCGCTACGTTGATAAGGACGGCGAAACGAGCGAGCGTCCGTGTATAATTATTTTCATAATATATATATATATATATATATATATATATATATATATATATATATATATATATATACATATATACATATTAATATAACTGAAACAAGAATACGGGAACATACACATGTAAGTTTAGTTACTTTGTTGGCAGACATAAATGTAATATACTTCCAGTTAGTCTTCAGTTTATTTGTGCTCCTCGTACCCTGATACTGACGATGGGATTAAGACTACCAGTCTGTCTACGTTGAAGTCTTGACTTGAACTACTTTGTATTTACCCGGAAAATAGAAGCTGGGCGGAAATGAGTAGGCTTCCAGCGCGCATGTCAGTGATGTGCTAATCGCCTGTGTATCAATACGTCGCCCGAACTACAACTCAAAATAAAGCAAGATATTGCGCGCACATATAAACAAAATAGATACCTCACGTAACTGCTACAAAACACAACACAAAACAAAACAAAACGAATAGATGAAAAGTACACATTTAAAAATTGATAATAGAGAATTAAATTTACAATGCGTCAAATTAAACGGGAATTGAGAGAAATGTACAAGTGTAAGGTCCGATAAGACAGCTGATATATGAGGGGCAGGACTTACACCATAGTGCGCTGTCCCTCTTAGCTTCGGTTCCTTAAGTCTAAGACCTAAATATTCAAAAGCGTCCCATAGCAATTCCTTTCATGGGTAGAAGAGTGTGTCGTACCGATCAAATTCGGGTCTGATTTATCGGCTGGGTTTTTAACTTTCTTTCCACTTAAGATGTAACACAAGACCAGGATGCGGACAAAGATGTTGTACAAGGCCGAGATACGGACAAAGACGGAATACAAGGCCGGGGTGCAGACAAATATTTAGTACAAGGCTGGGATGCGAACAAAAATGTAGCATAAAACCGGGAGACGAACAAAACCGGATTCCTCGAGCGTGGCACTCTGTCTTATACAAATAATCATGAACAAACACGTCGGCATTCTCCGGTAAATCCGACTCATGCGATCGGCAATAAAACAACTCTTCAAAGTAAAGAGGAACTACCAGGGAGGGTTTACCTCCTAGGAGCGAGCTTGACCATACCTCATCGTGTCAAAAGAATGCCTGGTACTACTGCGACAGCCTGTTAGCTGTCAGGTTTATTATATCGTCACATTCACTGTGAGATGTCTATTTACCGAACTTCATTATTGATATAAATTCATCACTAAAAGGGTTGTATTCAATTTTATCTTCAGAAAAATCAATTGATTTCAAATTGTATTCTCACGGTCAGAATCACATCACTGTTTGAGTGGCGAGATGATGTAAATAATGTTAAGAAATTATTTTATTAAAGGGATCTAATTTATTTTTTCCGTGTTTTGTTAACGCTACGCGAACTTATTACTATTTATTTTTCTAACGATGTGTAAGATAATGAAGAATAGCAAAAAATGAATCGTGGACGAGTCCATTGTGGTTGGGACGTCGAGAAAGAAAACAAGCGACTTGATAACTGTTAAAAAGGAGAAGGTTACGCAGTGCAAGCGAGAGTTGAAAGGCGGAGAGCCGGACCGCTTGGTGATCGAAGTATCAAACTACCGAAAGAATGGGAGTTTACCGGTGTTTATGGCACCGATGATACTTTATTGCTATGGTACCCAAGCCCGTCTTGCTGTTAGGCTTTCGTGTCCGCTGACTAAAAATACGACTGATTAGTAAGTGCATATATGAAGGAATCCCCTGACTTGTATTTCATCAAACAGATAATTGAAATAGCTTGTGGAACAATTGTTTCAGTTCACACTCGGATAGACAATGCAGAGCGAATTGATTTCCAATCGGATGTATATATGAACGAGTTTCTAGAGGAAACAAGTCTGTGACCTCAGCAAGAAAAGACTTTCATGAGACAAAAGTATGTCAAAAGATTTTTCTTAATATGTGTGTGCGTAGCCGGCGTAAACCATCCGGTGATGAAAAATAAAGAAAATCAGTTTTTCCATATTTCTTTGTCATTCTTGTTGGATCTTACCGGGTACCCCGAAAGAACGGGTAGTGCAACAAATGTTCATTGTTCTTTTATGGAAATGAATACAATTTATTTGTTTCTGTTTTTTCTTTAAATCGTTTGTCTGGGTTGAATATATAATGCGATTGTTAATAGGGTTCCATTAATAAATAAGTATGCTTTTCAGTGTAAATAAGATTCGAATATCTCATGTTTCATTCTAAGTTGTAAAATAAAAAGTTTTTCAGTGGATCATGATCGGCATTTTTTAGTTCCATACATGTATGCTAGAGATTTTTAAAGAATTATTTATTTCATCCAATAGAGTATTCCAAGATCTTTAAATTATCAGTCCATAAATCATCGCAATTAAAAGTCTGTGCAACTTTACTAAAACAGCAAAATAAATGATATTATCTCCCCTTAATAACTGAAATTTTTCATCTAATTAACACAAAATATGATTTCAATCGCGAGCGATCAATTTTATATTTATAGATTCGTATGTAGAATAAATCTATATACTTTCCAAAACGATATATATATATATATATATATATATATATATATATATATATATATATATATATATATTAGACCTCTTCAAAATTGACCTTTTTCTTCAAACATATGGAACTGATATTATTCCCATTCTTCCCAAGCTCAAATTAGCTAAATATAACAGTTATTGTGATCTTGGACCTTGGCTATGCCTGCCTCAAGAGCCATGTAATTTTATTGTTGACGTTTTTCAAAAACGCTGCAAAATTTGGGATATTATGTCCTTATTTTCATTGTAGCTTTCCAGAGGTTGATGCTATAGCATGGAAAGAGGTACTAAATGAAAGCTAATAAAATTCTCGTGCATATGGTAGTAAACACATGAACACCTGTGTTAATTTTAATTAATTTTAATGCACAAACATATATATTTTTTATGCTTGGAAAGGATGCCATCATATAATACATAACTTTATCTCAAAAATGTTACTCTTAATGCATGTATATAATTTATTATCACTAAGTATGTTTTATCTCTTCATTTCAGATTGTAAGTTAAAGCTGATTTGTTAAGATTTGTGAACTGCTGACAACATGGCATCTGGAAGACAACTATGCTGTGGGAAAGTGGTCAGCGATACAAGTGAACGGGATGAACCAACTGAAAAGAGAAGAAAGGTGGCAACTCCTGCCACAAGGTCATTCAGTGATGTGTATCTCATTGGGCAACCCAGCTCCAGCATCAGGGGCTCTCAACTTCCTACTAATCGCCAGGTGTTCCAGTATTTCCTGCATTTGAGGAATGATAATCCCAACAGTGACAATAGGTCTTTAGCCCATGATACAGTGGATGTTGTTTTGCCCTTCTGGAATATGGCAAGGATTAAAACACTAACTAGACCAAATGCAGTCAACCGTTTCATGATCCTCCATGAAAAGTACAAGAAAATTGTTAAAAACAAGGGAAGAAATAACAAACCAGAGGAAGAGAAACGAGCTAACTTTCTGAAGGACTCAGACAAGTTATTTGATATTGGAGCAAAGGATGTTGTGGAGGAGATAAGAAGCAACAGGCTGCTCACAAAGGAGACCAAGGAAGAGGACGTCAATTTCTACCTGGACCAACAGACAACTCTCCTGGCACACATGTCAGGTCATGATAAGGTGTTTGAGAAGAAGTCTAGTGAGAAAAGCTTCCGAGAAGAAAGAGAAGAGAGAATGTTATCATCAGTGACTGCTGCAGCAGCAGAAGTTGGGAAAATTTCAAGTGATGAAGACCCAGAGAACAATCAAGGCTCTGGTACTAGTGAGGGTTCAGAATACACTGAGACAACACGAAGCTGTTCATCAAAACCAAGTACGATAACCTTACACTTTCCACACTCAGTTATGACCAGTGAAGAGATTTGTAGCACTGCAGATCGGTTGTCACTCTCTGACAACCAGACTACAGCCATGGTGTCTGCAGTGTTGAAGGCAGGGGGCGCAGATCTTGATGACTTTGTTATATCAGCTTCTACTACAAGACGAAATAGGATAAACACTCGTCATAACTTGTGCCAAAGTTACACGAATAACTTCAAGGAAAGTCCGCCAGATTACTGCACACTACACTGGGATGGAAAACTTCTACGGGATGTTCTTGGTGAAAGATACCCAGTGGAAAGTCTTGCAGTGCTCGTCTCTGGTACTCCACAGTATGAAGAAGGGAAGCTGCTTGGTGTGCCCTTCATAGATAGTTCCACGGGAATCCAACAGTGTAATGCTACATTGGAACTGATAGAAGCATGGGGTCTCACAGACAACATTGTAGGCTTGGTATTTGATACCACAGCAAGCAACAGTGGCATCAACAAGGGTGCAGCGAAGCTTATTGAAGAAAAACTAGGCAAAAAGGTATTCTACTTCGCTTGTCGCCATCACATATCAGAGGTAATAATTTGAAGTGTATGGGAGGCTGTGTTCAGCAAGGTCAAGAGTCCTGACAACCCAATGTTCAGCAATGTGAAAGAGAAGTGGGACAAGTTGGTTAAGGACTGCCCAAGAGTTCTGGGCCTAGTTGAACAAGACTTGAAACAGAAGACAAGCACAATTGCAGTCTTAAGCAATTTACTTGAGGAAGCAAGTCCGAGGACAGATTACAGAGAGGTGGCAGAGCTGTGCCTGATCCTGCTTGGTGAGGAACCTCCTCGAGGTATCCACTGGGCCATGCCAGGTGCCATTCACCAAGCCCGCTGGATGGCCAGGAACATTTACTGTATGAAGATGCTCATGTTTTCCAAGGAACTAAAATACAACACGGACACTATCTTCAAGCTGGAGAGGATGAACAAGTTCCTGACCTTATTCTACACCAGCCACTGGGTGACCACCACATCTGCAGCTGATGCACCTATCCATGACCTCCAGCTTATGTAGAACATGCTGCAATACAAGCAGTATGACTATGAACTGGCAACCTCTGTTCTCAAGAAAATGAACAACCACCGCTGGTATCTGACCCAGAAACTAGTGCCATTCACCTTGTTCAGTTCACATGCCAGCATGACCAAGTCTGCAAAAGAGAAGCTCGCAGTCAAGCTGTCAGAAACAGAGAAACCTGAGAGTTACAGGAAAGGCAAGCCAGTGTTTCCTGTCATCAATGCAGCTACAGTTCTCACAGACCTGGTAGGGCCAGAGTCTCACTTTCTGTTTGATGCTCTTCGAGTGACATGTGACTGGCTCACTACTCCTGCTGACACCTGGGAAGACAATGACAGCTACAGGAATGCACAGAAGTTTGTGAGGTCAGTGAAAGTGACCAATGATGTGGCTGAGAGAGGTGTGAAACTAATGAGTGACTTTGCAACTCAGATCACAAGTGACCCAGAGCAAAGAAGCTGCTTACTACAAGTTGTGAAGTACCACAGGAAAACATTTGACAGTTTCAAAAAAGCCACATTGAACAAGTGATAATACATGTATTAGTAACATCCTATCTGACAGTTTCTTATGCAATATATGTGTCAGTGCAGTGCTATCATACTACCAAACTGATTTTTTGTAGTGCCCCAGCTGTTTGTGCATTAAAATTAGTTAAAATTTACACAGGTGTTCATGTGTTTTATTGTGCTTACTACCATATGCAAGAAAATTTTATTAGCTTTCACTTGGTACCACTTTCAATGCTATAGCATCAACCTCTGGAAAGCTACAATGAAAATAAGGACATAATATCCCAAATTTTGCAGCGTTTTTGAAAAACGTCAACAATAAAATTACATGGCTCTTGAGGCAGGCATAGCCAATATCCAAGATCATAATAACTGGTATATTTAGCTAATGTAGACCTTGGAAGAATGGAAATAATAGCAGTTTCTATATGTTTGAAGAAAAAGGTCAATTTTTAAGAGGTATAATATATTTATATAATATCAACTGATATTGAAATAGATAAAATAAAATTAAATATTAAAAATTAATATTTATTAAAAATATTGTCTCTCTCTCATATATATATATATATATATATATATATATATATATATATATATATATATAAATATATATATATATATAGCATTGGTATAATATATATATATATATATATATATATATATATAGCATAGGTATAATATATATATGTATATATAGCATCAGTATAATATATATATATATATATATATATATATAGCATCGGTATAATATATATATATATATATATATATATATATATATATATATATATATATATATATATATATAGCATCGGTATAATATATATATATATATATATATATATATATATATATATATATATATAGTTTTGGTATATGCTATTTGATATTAAACCTTTTGTCTAGAAAATCCATTACATAATTTTGATTTTTGTAAATATCTAAAATGTAAAGCGTAAACTTAAGGGGTCTTCAGAACAAAATAAAATCAGGGAACTGTGCTCAATTGGTGTACTATTACTCTGGATCATATGTAAGGCAAATCTGATATATTTTAATTTTAAAATGAGAGCTTGTGCCTCTATAAAAAACTTTAAAATCTCCAAAGAAACTGAAATTTGGAGAATATTTATATATATATATCAATATATATATATATATATATACATATTATTTATATATATATATATACATTATATATATATTAATACCCTACTCTCTCTCTCTTTCTCCCTCTCTCTCTCTCTCTCTCTCTCTCTCTCTCTATATATATATATATATATATATAAATATATATATATACTGTTGCTTACAGCCTTTATATGTGTCTCGTTACTTAGACACTAACAGATCTTACTTCTCTTCCTTTCACGTGGGTGGGTAGGTCGCCGCATTGTCCTGAGCGGTCAGACAAAAGTTAAAACGTTGACTTGGATTTGAGAGTTTCGAATATATATATATATATATATATATATATATATATATATATATATATATATATATATATATATATATCTTGATGACAAGAATGATTACATTGTACTATTTTCACATAGAGATGTATTCAAATATTCCCCAAACTTAATAATAAAACAGACCGGAAAGAAATTGAACTCGGCACACCGATTATGCAGGTGGTGCCAAAAACAACGTCTCCATCATCATTTTTGCGTTTGTTTAAACAATATCAGAGCTCGTATTGCGTCATTTCTTTCCTATTATCACCTCTAGACGAACATTTGAAATTTCATAATGTTATGCTTTATGCATAAGAAGCTATGGTTTGACGTTTACATTAAAATATACCACATGAACACTACAAGATAACAGATTAGAATATCAGTTTTCTTAGCGTAGGTACGCCCCTAATCTTTAAAATCGACCATTTTTAATATTTGAATTAATATCAACATAATATATTCCCGGTTTACAGAAACCGAAATGGAAGTTGTGCTTTTGCTATTTTCTTTGACGACGAAATAATATTGATCATTTTAAAATGCAATATTGTCTGCAGGGGGCAAAAGCTAGTCGAGACTAAAAGAGACTTGTAAACAGATTTCACCACAACACAAAAAATGAACAGGTGCATAATAATAATAATAATAACAATAATAATAATAATAATAATAATAATAATAATAATAACAATAATAATAATAACAATAATAATAATAATAATTATAATAATAATAATAATAACAATAATACTAGTACTTCTACTACTACTACTACTACTAATAATAAAAAAATGATTAAAACAGCTGCAATACCTGAATACGGAAACCAACCCGCATAAGCTACGAGCGATAATCAATCACATGGAAGTTACAATAGGAAGAAAACAAAACCACATGAAAACACCACTACACGAACCAAGGAATAGAAACTGCAAAAAATATCATAAGCTGCTCCTCCCACAGATAATGATGGCACCAGACTCGGTTGACATCACACAAAATAGTCGTAGAGGATCAAGGAGGATGGGAATACCGAGGAGGGACATCATTAACCAGACCTCCATTGGAAGAGTGCGGAGAGTGCTGGGACTTTGAGGTGGCTTATTACTACCCAAATCCCAGAGAAGACCAATGGTCGTTGCCATCGAGAAATCAATGGTAGGCGGCTGTTGCGATACCGCAAGGTCATTTGCGATGGTGCTCGAAAAGAGGTGGCGAGTACTGGAAAACTGGGGAGGCTTGTTGTCACTCAAACTCCATGTAAAATAACAGGTTGTTGTTGGTGAGCAATCTTTGACTATTACTTGTGTGATCACTTTTAGTGAGTACAAATAATAATAATAATAATGATAATAATAATAATAATAATAATAATAATACATACTCAGAAAGTGTGATGCCGGATACAGGTTTACGGATACAGAACAAAGAATAAACCACCTGATGTACATGGATGACCTTAAACTGTTTGCAAAAAACAAAAAAGAACTGGAAAAGCTGATACATACAACCAGGATATTCAGCCAGGATATCCAAATGGAGTTTGGAATAGAAAAATGTGCACTGCTAGAGATCAAAAAAGGAAAACTGGAGACGACAGAAGGTATAGAACTCCCCAACCAAGAGGAGATGAGGGCGCTAGGAGAACAAGAGGGCTACAAATACCTGGGAGTTCTGGAAGCAGACACAATCAAATATACAGAAATGAAAGAGAAGATCGGAAAAGAATATCTACGAAGAACAAGGAAACTCTTAGAAACTAAACTATATAGCAGAAACCTAGTAAAAGGGATAAACACATGGGCTGTATCACTAATAAGATACTCTGGACCATTCATAGGCTGGACCAAAGAAGAACTCAGGCACCTTGACCAAAGAACTAGAAAACTAATGACTATGCACAATGCATTGCACCCAAAAGACGACACGGACAGACTCTACGTGAAAAGAAATGAAGGAGGTAGAGGACTGGTAAGTATAGAAGACTGTGTGGAAGACACCAAAAAAGAGATGGAAAAATATGTAACCCAGAACACGGAAAGACTGATCACCACAGCAAGAGACACCAGCCCAACAAACAACCCCGGAAGTACTGAACCCAGAAACAAAAAGACAAGAAAGGAAAAGTGGGAAGAAAAACAACTACATGGACGCTTTATAAGACTCACAAGCGATGAAGCCAATGAAAACAGCTGGGCATGGCTAAGAAAAAGACACCTGAACAGAGAAACGGAATCTCTGCTGACGGCCGCACAGAACAATGCGATGAGGACGAACTTTATTAAAGCAAAGATAGATAAAACCCAGGAAAACAGCAAATGCCGACTGTGTGGACAAAGAGACGAAACGATAAATCATATAATAAGTGAATGCAGCAAGCTAGCACAAAGGGAATACAAGAACAGACATGACAGCATGGGGAAAGAAGAACACCGGGAAATGTGCAAACAACTGAATTTCGAATATGCAAAAAAACGGTACAAACACAAACCAGAAACTGTACTAGAAAACGAAAAACACAAAATCATATGGGATATGAATGTACAAACAGACAAACCCATAACAGCAAGGAGACCGGATATGATAATAATCAACAAGAAAGAAAAATCCTGCAAAATCGTGGACTTTGCCGTTCCAGCGGACCACAGAGTGAAGATCAAAGAGACGGAAAAGAGAAGCAAATATACTGAACTTGCCAGAGAATTGAAAGGAATATGGAACATGAAGAAAGTCAGTATAACACCAATAATCATAGGAGCACTAGGAACAGTCCCCAAAAACATGGAGAAAAGACTAGGAGAAATCGGAATCAAAGGGATAACTGAGACCATACAAAGGACAGTAATGATCAAAACAGCTACAATCCTGAGAAATGTCCTCGAATGCGGAAACCAACCCACATAAGCAACGAGTGGAGAACAAAACAACAGAACCGGGGAAAATACAACCGCACGAATGAGGCGCAAGCATAGGCTGACGCCACAAAAATTATGGACAGAGGGTCGAGGAGGGAAAGCGCAAACCAGACCTCCACTGGAAGAGCGCGGACAGCTCTGTGACCTTGGGGAGGCTTGTTGCCACTCGGGCCCCAGAGGGGACCAATGGCCCTTATCAGCGGGAAATCGTTGGTAGGTGGCTGTTGCGATTACCGCAAGGTCATCAGCGGTGATGAACGAAAAGAGGTGGAGCATACTGGAGGCCTGAGGAGACTTGTTGTCACTCGGACTCCAGGGAATACCACAGGTTGTCGGCAGTGGGCGACCACTGACGATGACCAGTGTGATAACTCCTAGTGAGTAAATAATAATAATTCCGTACATTTCATGAGTTGTGCGGGGTGATCGAAAAAGCAGAATAGTAAATACAAATGATAAGTTTGATGGAAACGGGCTGTATGTCAGGGGTGTGGGTAGACGTCACATTTTCAAGGCGACAGTGATTGTTTTGCTAATTTCAAGGTTAAGACGAAAATTGAAACTGTAAACATTTTAATGCTTTCATTTTGAAGTATGCAGAGTGAGCAATGTATTAAAACAGTTTGAGAGTTACGTCACCGATAGAGAGAGGATCGGGAAGAAACATAAGAACAGACTTGACGATCGAAGTAAGTAAACGTTCCGCCCTTTGTTCACTGTGCTGGGGTTGAGGAGTTGGATGAAGCTATAAAGCGAAGTGTGTTACACGAATGTAGACATTTACATATGAACTGTAAACTATATATTAAAAATATTGTTTTCGATTTTTTAATTTCTACTACAACCTTTTTCGATTTGGAACGAGTAAAGAACACGGCGACAGCATTACACCTGGAGAAAAGAAGTACTCATAAACATGAACAAGAAAGGTAACTAATGACCATATACAAAACGCTACACCCGAAATTAATACCGACTCACTCTATCACTCTACGTAAAAATAAAAAGACGGGGGAAGGGGACTGGTAAGTATAGCAGACTGTGGGGATAAGACAATAAAAGAACAAGAAAATTGCATAAACCAGAAAAGCTGATACGAGATGGAAGGGTCACACAACGAAGAATACAGAAAAAAGCTAAACTGGTAACAAAACGCCGATAAAAAGAACGAAGTAGCTAAATGTACGATTTATAAGACTGACCAGAGAAGAGACGCGCGAAAAAACATGGATATATGGATATGCAAATGCCCCTTGAACTGAGAACCGGAATCGCTATTGTCAGCCACATTAAAGAACGCAACAAGAACGAATTATATAAAAGACAGGATAAACATAACCTAGGAAAACAGTAAATTCAGACAAAGAGACGAACCTATAAATCGCATAATAAGTGAATGCGGCAAACTAGCTCAAAAGGGATACAAAAACAGGCAAGACTGCGTTGGAAAGCAGTTTACTGGGGTAGCGTCTGCACTTTAAACATGCAAACAAATGGTGCAAGCACAAACCGGAGCCAGCATTAGAAAATTACAATCTTGAAATCCCTTGGAGCATAAGAGTACAAACGGATAAACAGATCCAAGCGAGGAAACCGGACGTGATTATAATTAATAAGGAAAAAAAGAAATTGCAAAATTGTAGATTTCGCTGTCCCATCAGTTCACAGATACATTGAAATTGCCAAGCAGATAAAAGGAATATTAAAGATACAGAAAACTACTGTAATGCCGATAATTTTGGGAGCACTGGGAACAGTTCCGAAATAAATATCGAAAAAAAATCAAGGTTAGAATAAATACTATTCAACGCACGGATAAAGTGATGAAAGCAGCTGAAATATTAAGAAAAACCCTTGAGTGAGGAAACCAGATAATACTGACCAATAACAGGTAAGTTGAAATAGAAATAGAAGATAAATAAATAAAATAGGTAAAATTAACAACATCACATATGAAACCAGTGGTCACATTTTAAAATGATTAACCTAATGTGATTTTATTCTGTGATGCCATCCAGCGTTGCTGAATTTAAATCGTCAACGACTTCCTGGAACAATGCGAAAAATGTTCTATGTGCGTTTCTCCGCCGTCTTTTTAAAATTCTCTTCCTTCTCCAGCTTTTTAGTTCATTTGCTTTTGACACCTGAGAATGATTCGACGAAGAATCCAAAACCTTCGTGAAACCTGTGTAACCTATGGAACATTTATTACTTTTTTTTTTATTTTAATACAAAAAGACCATCAGAAAAATAATGAAAATAAGAAAAGTATGATTAAACAGACTAATTCTGTTAATTTTAACGATGTTTGCATAAATGAGAAAATACTGCCTAAATACACACAATATATATATATATATATATATATATATATATATATATATTATCTTCCTATCGTCAGTCAGGCGTATGAGTCGTAGTAACGTCGAAACACGTGTCTGTGAATATTAAAATAATATATTCTATTTATAAATAAATATATACGTCCCTTAAATATAGAGGGCGATAAAGTGTACGAGAAAATAACTCTCGCTCAGGCATTTAGAAAGTTTATCAGCGATATTCAGCTGTCATTATCGCCCCAAACAATAACAAATAGCTATATATATATATATATATATATATATATATATATATATATATATATATATAAAATATGAAACTTAAAGTATACTTTTAGATGATAGAACCTTCGCATACTCTTACTATCACTTACTTGATCAAATTTTGAATGTTGGCTTTTCCACTGTCAACTTATTCATCTATGTAATTTCTCTGATGATAAGATTTAAATCTTTGAAAGGCCTTGGCTTAAAAAAAGAAAAATAAACATGCTTTTACCGAGTGCACCTTGCATTGAACAATCGAAGTTGAAATAAGTTTGTCATTCGTCCATCTTTATCTCTCTTCTTTCATTTATCTTTACACACACACACACACACACACACACATATATATATATATATATATATATATATATATATACATATATATATATATATATATATATATATATGAAAGATGAGAATAAAACATTATATAGATGCAATATTTATTAAAACGTCAGAAGCTCAAAGCAAGGTGTTTCAGATATGAAACTCTTTGCTTTGCACACTTGATGTTTTAATAAATATTGGTTCTATACAATTTTTTCTCATGTTTCATCTCTTGAAGTGATTGCTTTATATTCTCACGATAGATTATTATTAAATGATACACCGCTTATCGTTTATTTAATTTTATATTCTAATATATATATATATATATATATATATATATATATATATATATATATATATATATATATATATATATAATGAAGAAGAATGGAAAGGAATTAGAGAAGCAAAAGTCAAATCATAATTCAATTCAATTGCTCAGAGCAAGGTATATTCCGCAAAAAAGGCAATTTATTTAAGTTAAATTTTCCTTAAGCCAGGCTTTTCAAAGATCAAAATCTTATCATCAGAGGAAGTCGCTGGGATAGATAAGTTGGCAAAGGCCAAGATTTAAAATTTGAAAAAATAAAATAAAAGTTGTAGGGGGAAGAAACAACAGGGCAAAATTCTGCCCGAATGCAAGCAAATGTCCGATTGCTACAAGTCCGGTGTCGAAAAGTCCAGCGGAGAGAATGAGATGTAGATAGGTAGGTCGTTAAAAGGCCCGAAAGGTTGTGAGAGAGGAATCAAAGTTAAATTCCAAGAATCCACAACTTCAGGTGCGGCGAAAATAGAAAATCCAAAGGGTAAAATGTCCAATAAGTGCAGGCAGGCAGGCTCAGAAGAGAGTGAGGTGGAAAATATTCGCCATTAACAATACTTCCTGGGCAAAGATGTCAGAGAAAATGCTTTAAAATGGGAAAAAATGTAGCGAAAATATTTGAAAGTTAGCCCGAAGCGATAGCCGGCTTGAAAATGAGGAAAGGCATAAACTCCTGTGCGGCCAGTAGGCAGGGAGGGAATGAGTGAGGGGTGTGTAGGGGGAGAGAAGAACGGGTGCGAAGAAGGAAAAGGGGTGTGGAGAGTGAGTCCGGTTAAAACTAAGAGTGTGATTGTGGGGGGTGAGTCGCGTGAAAGTAGAAATTGGATGTTAGCGCGAATTTGGGTTCAACTAGAAAAGGGAAAGGATTGGGTAGGAGTAAGTCAACGAGTGCTGGGAGGGAGAGTTCAAATGCCAGAATGCGTCTATAAATAGAGTTCGGGGTTTAGTTGTTTTATCAGGAGACCTTACTTATAAACAATGAGGCAAAATATATTGAAGGGTAGAATTAGAGAAATAGTAAGAATAAAAATTAAAAATTGAAAGATTAAAAAAGTAAAAAGTAAAATAAGAATAGAATTAAAATTAAAGAGTAAAATAAAAATAAGAAAAATAAAAAATGAAAAAGAGATAATAAAATTAGTATTAGTTTTAAGCTCGCAAAGAAAATTATGGGTTGCCTGATAAGAAAATAATAATAGAATGAGGGAAAAACTCGAAAATGAGTATTAGAATGAGGGAAGAGTAAAAAGTAAATTAGACCTCGAAAGGATATCCGGAATGGGAATTCCCAAGGTGGTTAAAGGTATGGGTTGAAATAAAATGAGCAGTTACGAGACGCTAGTGCTTTATGGAAGAGGGAGAATTAAACTTTGAAACAAAAAATTTTCCCAAAAAAAAAAAAAAAAAAGGTATAAGGAGGTTGATAAGAAAATTATTAATTAGGTTAATGATGGCAGAAAGAAGCAAGAGACATACGAAGTTAAAGTAGTGACAATAGATTAAACCAGAGTGAGAATGGAGATCGCAGTTAAAAGTAAATATTATGGGGGTTAAAATATGTAGAGTGAGGGCGGGTTAGGGGTTGAACATGGTCTGAGAGAAGTGAGCGAAGAGCGAGGTAAACTAGGGGGGAATAATCGAGGCTATTAAAAGAGTGAGAAGAATTATTTAAAAGAAACAGCAGGAGGGGAAAAAATTTAGAGTGCACAGAGAGAAAAGTAAGGAGATCGATATCGGAGTGTGCAAAGGGGATTAAGAGTAGATAAGGCGAATCAACAAGTGAAAAAAGGGCTAGGGTATAATAAGAAAATGGTGGGTAGGTTATCAGGGTGAGAGGGAAGGATAGTAGTTTGGAAGTGTTGATGGGAAGCAGAAGAATGTATTAAAAGAAGTTAAAGGGGAAAGAAATGGAAGTCATATAAAAATTATACGGTTAAGGAGGTTAAGTAAAATGATTTAGGGGTTAGTGGGAGAAAGGTATTAAAGTTGAGGGAATTGTGAAGCTAACGGAGTTTATGGGAACATTTTTTTTAAGTTAAGAGGAGGCTAAAGGGATGAGGGGAATATATGCAGAGATTATAGAGCAACAGGAATTAGAACAATCTGAAAGGAGATTCGAGATGTAGGGAGGGAAGATCCGAGATGATGGGAGGGTATTTAATCAAATGGGGGAGGGGTGTCTGGGGGATTACTATGGTTGCTATACTTGAATTTACGTTTATGCCTGCAACTGGAGATAAGTTCATTCTTAGAGTTAATAATGTTTTTAAATTTATTAGCAGTAGCTATCATAAAGGTTTCCAAAGTACAAAGTTGGCAATGGGATGCTCCCGGGGTATATGATTTAGACTTTTTAAGTATTGACCAGTGAAGTGAATAGGGAGTATTTTTAAGATTGAAGTTTCTAATTAAATTGGAAAGTGAAGTGCCTGTGCTATTATCGTTGCTATTTTTAAAGGAATAGATATGGTTAGAGATCCGGGTCTTGATGGGGAAAGAGGACGCCCCAATATATGTGTGTATCTTGAAGGGTGGTGCTATAGTTGCATTGAGATTGCTAGTGGTATTAGATGAGATTTGGGTTTGGAGATTCGAGTTATGCTCTATCCTGGATATTGAGCTATATACTCTTCACAATAGGTTTCACTTTTCCTAAAAGTTCGCTTTTAGTACACCACTTATATATATATATATATATATATATATATATATATATATATATATATATATATATATATATATATATATATATCGCAGTTCATTCCGCGTAATAAAAAAGAAGATTGAACACTGAATGAATCTTAAATAGGAATATTTTATTTCCAATTTTGTAAGTTTATATCAGTGGGTATATCAAAGGTGACTTTAGTCCGGTGTTCGCACCCAGCGACCGGTGCTATAGAATTATTAATAATAAAATAATAATTACAACTTAACGGCATTAACGTTATGATGTAGATTTTAGCAGCAATAACATGTTTTATAATGAACATGATATCCGTAGACTTGTTAATTCATAAACCGCACGCAATCTCTTTCAATTCAGATTTTTTTAAGCTAAGCGAACACATTTGATTTTCCCTCAAACATTTAAACAATCTCTTAAAATTCTTTGCGTTCCACATTTGATCCGACGATATGCATATTAATATTTGAAACATAATTCTGATCAAATCAAAGAAAATGTAAAAAACAAGGTTATAACCCTTTTTTTATTGGAATGTTATTGGATACTTGCTCTCCATAAACAATACTCGATGCACGGAATTAATGGAGTATTGTTCTCACATCTAGACTAGTGCACCAAGAACTAGCCTCTACCTCTTTGACAGGGTGTAAAAAAATGTCCTACCTAATAAGTCCTGACAAGCTCTAGCCTCTTTACCATCGCGCCAAAGTGGCGTCAACGTACTTGTGCTGTTCTTGGCCTTTTGGCTAAGATCAAAGTGTAGTATCTGTTCCGATGGATACTGCACCCCATAGACTGGTATTGTCTTGGCCTTCGGAGCTTGATTTACGCCAGTCTATGCGTCTGTCCTGTGCAGTTCTAGGAGGTCCACCCTCCCAGGCTTTGCCTCCCCTCTTTGGGGAGGAGTAAGTTTATTGCTTATTGCCTGATCCACCCCTACCGGGGAATGCCGACGGGGCTGCCCAGGCAATTTTTAAACCCCACTTTCCCGACTCGATCTTGGGTCACATCTTACTTGTGGGAGTAAGATAAAAACTGGCCTTGTGCCTAACTCCCGGAGAGGAGTAAATCAATACTAGCTTCTTATCACGGATTGCTTTCCTTAGGAATTCTCTCTCTGCTCTTCGCGTGCCTGGTCGTACCAAAATGCTAGAATAAAAATTTAATGTGAACAAATATCTTGCTGTCAAACTCCCCAGGCAGGTTCCCCATCTCCTCTATAAATCTGGAACTGTCACAGCAGACTCTTATGCTTCAGTAGCAATATACATTATTGGGTGTACAAAATAAAATTAAAGAATGAAAATAGCACACGGATTTAGTATGTTCGATGCAGAAGAGCAATTGCAAATCTTTATCTACTCCGTTGACTAAGCTTAAATCTCTGATCCTCTCTATAAGACATCCACAGCAAGAACTCGTCTCTCTTTCGCAACTTCCAAGAACTGTCTTTTTTCCTCATTGTACTTAACATCAAACATAATTTCTACGAACAGCGTTTCGTTCTAAAACCTTTCGCACCTCTGGAACACGTTGCCACAGTATTGCTTCTCTGCAGGCTACAACATGGTCATTTTAAAAACAAATTTAAATAAATACGTGTTATAAAACATCCGTATAAGTCATCACATTTCATGTATTCCATTTATTATTTTCAATCCTTTCATAATATTCATGATCGTTCAACTGACACCCTATCCATCTCACTAATCCATATCCTCGAATAGCTATACGATATGATAAGTGATAACATATTCAGTAAATAAAAATTCATATTTGTAATAATCTATATAGATTATGACCCCGAAGACGTTAAATCTATGACTAATAGAAAAGTTAGTATCTGTCTGTCTGAAACCGAAACTATACTATCACTTACTAATTACTATTGTAATATGTTTTAATGCTCTATTCACTTTACTTTACTATTTTAGACTAATGCACTTTTTTGCAATGCTTAATTCAGGGGTTGGAGTATCTGTTCTGTTGTCATAGAACCACCCTCTCGGATATTGCTTCCTTTGGGAGGGAGTATAGTATCTGTTCCGTTGTAATAGGCATTACCTCCTTCTTTGGGCGGTCAATGTAATATATGTTTGTTTGTCATAGTATTCTTTTCCAAGGCATTGTCTCCTCTTTTTTGGAGTAGTAGTGTAGTATCTGTTCTGTAGTCATTATATCATACTCCCAGTGATTATCTATTATCCTCGGAGAGGTAGCCATATATTTATAATATTAGTTTAGCAATTAGGTTGGTTACACTCTCCTGATGACCAGCTTTCTTTTAGTCTTATATCTCACCATTGACTACAAAAACTTACTATTTCAAATGTATTTTGTCTCCAATCCCACTGGGTCTTGCTCGACCAATCATATCATTAGGTATTTCTCAGTCGCACTTTTACTATCTGGCAAGTATTACAAATAGATATATTTTTATTGTGTGCTTATAGTATATTTTCGTTGGTCAGTGTACAGAGTAAGCCGAACCGAGAGAACACGAAAGATGGTTGCAAGAAAAAAAATGAAACGTTTCTATTTTTTCTTTCTTTTTTCTTATCATCTTAAGCACTCAACACTCGTAACTTGATCTTTAAATCCGTTAGATTCTGACTGGTTAACTTCGCATGGATGTCATATAGTTTTTTAAAATTTGTACTTGCACCAGACCAGAAAAATGATAACTGTTTTAGGCGCTCTCAACGGTGTCTTTGTATATACGCCTTCGCCGGCGGTATTTATAGATTTAATCTCTCTTTCCCGTGAGTAGAAATGATACTGTTTTCCTGTTCCTTTTCTCAGACATGTAGCTGAAACATGCCTATAATGTTACATTCTTAAAGCTTTTAATAAATAAATATGAATAAATAATTAAAACAAAACGAACTCAGACACGCATACAAACAAATAGTAATTACACCTATTTAGTCCTTCTCTAATTTACCCCCTCACTTAACTCACATATGCGCCTTATGTTCTCGTAACCCCTCTTCCAATCACAGTAATCACTGGGCAGGAAAAACACCCCCTTTCTCTCTATAAACATTATACATGCGAAACCTTGAAAGTTATGCTGAGACAGTGTCCCTAGTAAAAGAAAGTAATGAAAAGGAAGAGAAAAAAACGGCTTATTTGGCCAAATAAGGAGCGTAACGAAGATATTTGTTCAGTTTCAAGATTCAATTCCCTAAGCAGACAACTTAAAATAAAATATCCCTAAATGAAAATGTGCATTTCTACCTACTTGTTGAAATTCAAACAGCAGTATGGGGAAGTATATACTGAACCGGTCGACTAGCGACAGAATGTCAATAACGTGTTAAAAAAATATCAACAAAGCAGAAATCGACTGAAGGAACACTTCGACTTATGAATTCGTTGCAGATTAACGGAGTTCCCACAAAAATACTTTACATCTATTCTACCCTGCCAGGAAAGAGTCCATATGGTAGCAATTAAAAGAACAAATCAGTATGGAGAAATTGCTTATGTTCAAGTAAAGAATATTCAAGATCATCTTTGAAAGGAACAGAAATCATATTATATGATAATTCAAGTTAAAAAACGAGAGATTATATGTGACACGGATAAAAAACGACAAAAGAGAAAAAACAATCCAGTTATATTTTTCATATTTTCTTATTACAAACAAAAATTACGAATACACGCCTTCATCTATATTCCACAAAAATCCTATTTATTTCATGAGATTTTCTTTCCTTTGTTAGTTAAATAAATCGTATTTATTCCAAAACCTTGTATTTGTTCTCAGTCAGTATTTGGTTGTTGTCCACGTAAATATTCAAACTGTAGTAAAACATATTTTTTGTGTTGTTTCAACGGGAATGATTCTCTGTCTGATTTACACCTCGTTTATTTAGCGAGGTGATAAAGCGTTTGGTTAGCAATCATGCATAACAAGACACAAAGATGGACGACGACTGTTTTAGCTTGATATACTCTTTATTAATGTGTATCAAATCTCCATGAGCTAATATTTGTTTTGAGCTTAATCAAGAAGAACCTCATATTATTATATATTTACACACTAGTGTCGAAACTCGAACTAATTTTCACTTCAAATCCATTCTATGTCACATGATGACACAAAGCAATCATATATATATATAGGGTGGGCAAAAATAAGGGTCCTATTTTTAAAAATTCATAACTTTTTTATTTATTGATTTTTTTTATTTTTTTTTAGAATAAGTAAAGGACCCCTTCCGAAGCAAGCATGAGCCGTATTAGCCCTAAGGAACGTATCCTCATTTAGAAAACATTATTTTTGCTTAAAAAACTCAAAACAGTGTAAAAAACAATACTTTAGTTTTTGTAAGTTTTAAGAAGTGTTTTTCGGCTAAAATTTGTTTTGTTTATTTCAAAAAATCTCGGAAGGGTCAGTCTACACACACATAAAGTTTGGTGAGTTTAACTTTTATTTTGTGGAAGTTATTCAAATTCAAGTTATTCAAATTTAAAGATAGGACCCTTATTTTGGCCCACCCTGTATATATATATATATATATATATATATATATATATATATATATATATATATATATATATATATATATATATATATGAAGAGTTCGAATGCATAACGCGATAAATCCAATGAGTGTAAATTGCTACCTTAAACAAAAAAAGGCCGAATATATTTAATGTAGCCTTTGACTAAAAGTTTATTTTGATTGAAAGCGAAGAGAAATAATAGCGGTATCATATTATGTAAAATATGACTTTGGGGTATGGTCGAGTGTTCACATGGAACGCTTTTCGTAGTGATAATCTCGTCATTTTGAGAATGGCGTTTATCGCGTTTTGCAGTCAAGCTCTTCATATATATATATATATATATATATATATATATATATATATATATATATATATATATATATATATATATATATATATATATGTTCAAGGAATCATAAGTACTCTGGGGTCAAACATTGACAAACATATCTATATAACCATTTGCATCTGACGAACCATATTTACACTAAATTTCAAAATAATATAATGCTAAGTAAACTGCACCTTATATGATAGAAATGATACATAACAAATGTTCCTTTAATTTCTAGGGATTCATGAGTGTCTTTTATCATACTAAATTGAGTAAACATTCTTTCTCTAGAGCATTTCCCTGTATATTTCATAGCACAAAATACATGGTAAAATATATCCTTGTTTTCGGGTTCAGTTAGACTTGAAAAATATGTTTTACTTGCTCTAATTAGTCGTAATTTGTAATTAACTCAACAATTAACCCTCTTAATTATGAACGTATTTTATAGTCTCCTTCACTCTATGTTTATTTCACCACTTTCTAATATTATATCTCTGAAGAATATTTAAGGAAAGAGTTATTGTCTTTTCTAAGTGTTGTCGTATAATTTACATACGTAAATTTTTATCCACCACATATATTTGTGTAAATTAGATGGTAAAGTATGAGTCTCTTTACTTCTATATGGGAATACTAAAGCATAATAAAACTTCTTTATGATAATACTATTTCTAAATAGTAGTAATAATAATAGTACTAATACTACTACTACTAATAATATTATAATATTTCGAAATGATAATAATAATAATAATAATAATGTAAAGGGCCGAGGAGGATGAGAAGACCGAGGAGGGACAGCACAAACCAGACCTCCACTGGAAAAGTGCAGAGAATGCTGGGACTTTGGGGAGGCTTATTGCAGCCCAAATCCCAGAGAAGACCAACTGCCCTTACCAGCGAGAAATCAATGGTAAGAGGCTATTGCGATACCGCATCGTTATCGAAAAGAGGTGAAGAATACTAGAAATCTGGTAGTTGTCGGTGAGCAATCACTGACGATGATCTGTGTGAGAACTCATAGTGAGTACAAATAATAATAATAATAATAATAATAATAATAATAATAATAATAATAATAATAATAATAATAAGACTGCGGAACCACAGAACCTGCTGAGATAGAACTCAACGAAAAAGAAGCAAGTGAAGTGGAGAACATTAGACGATACATGTTAGAAAACAAAACAAAACTCCCATCTCTCAGGAATGAAGTAGCGAAGAAGTTAAAAGCAGAAACAGAAAGAGTAAACAGACTCCTCACACACATTCCAACAGAAACTATTACAGACCTAAACAATCTGATATATGCAGGGGCAAAATCGGTAAGTATGAAACTAAGAAACGAAGAGAATGGACAAAAGAGAGGACCGACAAAACCTGGATGGGAAATCAGACTGGAAACCCAGATCACCAAACTTCGGAAAGAAGCTAAAACCGTGAACAGAAGAAAGGAGGACATGAAACGATTAAGAAGCAAAAATCAGAAACGCAAGGAAAAACTAAATGAGAAACATGAAGAAATAAAACAAAAGATAGCAGCAATAGAAGGAAGACTGAGACGATACAGGCACAAATCAGAACAGAGCAAACAGAACAGGACATTTGAAAACAATGAAAGCCAGTTTTACAAAAACGTAAATGGAGTAAAAGCAACAACAGAGCAACCGAGCCCAACAGAAACAAAACAATTCTGGAGCAAGATATGGGAAGGTCCAAAAAAGCACAACAAGAATGCCCAATGGTTGAAAAACATGAAAGATGAACTGCAGGAAATCGAAGAAGGAACCGAAACAGAAATTAACAAAGAAACGATCAAGAAAACCCTAAGAAAAATGGCAAACTGGAGAGCACCAGGCTACGATGGAATACATGCATACTGGTTTAAAAAATTCACGACCCTGCACGAAAGACTAGTGCAGAAACTGAGTGGATGTATCCGCAAAACAGACGTACCAGAATGGATG
>OY744528.1:96471109-96503609 GCA_963556195.1 Sepiola atlantica | reverse complement strand
CTCCATTGAAAACTGTTTTCCCTTTGATCCATATCAAATTTAAACAATAGGTTAGTGACAAAAAATGATGTATATTCCCAAAACTTCAGCAAATTTTAAAAATATTAAGAGGTTCCCCGGGGGCACAAACTCCCACCCCACACACTGAAATGTAAACCGTAGACCCACCGAAAATTCAAATAGGTCCAATTTCAAATATATATATGTGTGATGCAGGATAGACACACAGAGGAGATTTGGAAAAGCAAGCGAACTGGGTGAAGTGTATTCTTGCTTACAAAACATTTTTGATCAGCGCCGTCCGCATTCTCTGATAGAGACACCTCAGTCGATTAACAATAAACTAACTACACCCATAGAGGTAAAGCCTGGGAGAGGGGACCTGTTAATAATGAATAGAACCATACCTCAGCCCGACAACAACAAAGCCGCTGTCGGAATGATTGTACAAATAAGCAAGAGGATTGCATTAGCATGACACATATATGTCTGTAGGTAATAAAAGTACATCTATTGAAAATATTGTTTAGCTCCCTTCTAATGATGAGACCCTTTTGAGAGAATTATAACAAACTGTTATTCTAAGGGTAACGCAAAATTCCGGCCTCGCGCCGTTGAATTCTGTTGATCAGCTGACTGTGTTTGCCCACCCACATGGCATTATATAAAACTTTATTCTCTTCTTTTCCCTTGCTAATTTATGCTGGCCATGGGGTTGAATACTATACTACAGAGTAAAATGGTGACTTTGTAAATGGGTTCGAATCCTACGACCAGCAGAAATTAACATCTAAAACAGTATTGCTTAAGCATGAAACACATGTGTCTGTAGGTAATAAAATATTCATTTCAAATACTATATATATATATATATATATATATATATATATATATATATAGTCTCGGAAGTTTCTCAACCATTAAATAAAAAATTTAAAAAACAAAAAACAAAAAAACCCTTAAGTCCTAAGTCGTTCAGTGAAAAATCACTCATGTAAGTCAATTTAGTTTTTACAGTTATTATATTAGTTTGCTTCTAACATTATTTAATGGATCATCAGTTGTTTTCCATGAAAAACTGTTTCGGGAATTTATATATATATATATAAATATATATATATATATATATATATATATATATATATATATATATATATATATATATATATATATATATATTACAGAACTGTTGGAAAGATTAAAAATAAACATTCACTAAAAAGCTTCAGTGCAATGCTCCGACTCTGTCGTTGAGTGTTATTGAATGTTTAGATATCTTTGCTCGCCGCTTTCAGTGTAAACATCATGTACTTTCTCCGTTATTACGTAATAATATCACGTGGCCTAATGGGACTAGGTGAACGCATACAGATTCAAGGTGAACCAGGTTTGCGCCCTATGACCGTCTGAGATTATTCCCCTGCGCTGATGAGACCCATAAGCTCGGTACGACGTCGTACGTAGGTAAAAATCTTTAAAAATTAATTTAATATATATATATATATATATATATATATATATATATATATATATATATATATATATATATATATGTATATATATGTATACTAAAAGAATACTACTAAATCTTATGTCTAGTCTCCTATTTCCAATTTTAATCAAGCTGCATTACATGATTTTGACCCCAGGAAATGTCTAAGATTTTTGACCAAAGTATATGGAATCTTGAGAAGAAAGTAACGTTAAGGGAAACCCGATTAATTGGTCTTTAATTATTATGAATATAAATTTAATGCAAATCTGAAATATTTTAATTTTCAAATAGGAGGTTGTGCCCATATTATGCCTATACAAACTTTTAAAATACTCCAAAGAAACTAAAATTTAGGAAAATTTAATTGATGTCATAAACCTATGGTTAAAATTTCACAAAACTCGAAAGTATCTGAAGTTTAATAAAGGGCTTCAACTGTTCACCCATTGACTAAATCTCAATTAAACTGAATAAACATTCTTAACTTTTATATATATATATATATATATATATATATATATATATATATATATATATATATATATATATATATAAGTTTTATATTGTTAATGTTTTTCTAAGGTGCTAGTGAGCAAGTGAACGCTCATTTTAATTATATATCGCTACCTAAGCATTTTACTGCTTTATGTTGCTCCCCATTATGGGACGTATATTATTATTTATTTTTATTATTTATTTTATTTATACATTCATGAAAGTAATTCGTGAATGCGTTTCATAGTTTTACTAATCGTCATATATATATATATATATATATATATATATATATATATATATATATATATATATATATTGAACTTGAGTTGACGGATCAACGGAAATGTTATTTCAAACTGAAGTGTGACAGATCAACGGAAATGCTATTTCAAACTGAAGTGTGACAGATCAACGGAAATGCTATTTACATGGTAAATGTTACACCCCATCGAGAATTTTATTTCAAAGTTAAACTTGAGAGACAAACGATAATTCTATTTCAAATTTAAGTATGGCCGACAAACCGAGTAGCAAAGCTTATTATTGCACATTTAAAAATAAGATACGTCCATTACATCAGAGCGTTCTGGACCATCTGTAAGAAACTGAATATTAGGTGTAGCAGAAGGCCCTGGGAATATCTACCTGAGAGAACTGTGGCGAATGGGACATACACAATCCATTATGACCATGAAATCCCCACAGCTACCTATCTAGAAAACGCAGCTGTCAAACATGACATTATCATATGGAACAAAGGAGAGAGAGTGGCAACTTTGGTTGGGGTCAGTGTTCCTTATGATGGGGGCCTAAACAGAGCTGAAAGGGAGAAAATAACAACATATCAAGGTCTAATGTATAATATGAAAAGAAACTGGAACCTCAAAGACATCTCCATCATCCCAGTTATCATAGGAGCCACTGGACTCATAAAGAAGAACTTGAAAAAGTATTTGGCAAGTATACCTGGTGAACCAAGTGCAAGAGAAATCCAAACAAATGCACTCAAGGGAAAAGCCAGAATCCTGAAAAGAGCTCTCGGTTGGAGTCTGTAAACAGCGGGTGATCGTATAGCATTTGGAAGAATGCCCCGTCACCAGCAAATGAAAGAAAATGAAAATAAAAATTAAAAACAGAGAGAAATGAAACTGCTATCTATATATATTTAATCTGAATTAACCAACGTTTGTTTTCCTTAGTTATTTTACTATATATACTAAAATATTTCTCAGTTTTTGGATTAAGTTATGTTTGAAAAACTTCCATTTTAAATGTTCTAATGATCCGGAATCAGCAATTAACTTATCAAGTGACACATCTTTTATTAACTATTTATCTATCACTTTCATCCTTTCTCAATGGTGTTGTTTAACCACCTGCTATCATCCTATTCGCACTTTCGCTTCCCTAACTCTCTTTTATTAACTATTTATCTATCACTTTCATCCTTTCTCAATGGTGTTGTTTAACCCCCTGCTATCATCCTATTCGAACTTTCGCTTTCCTAACTCTCTTTTATTAACTATTTATCTATCACTTTCATCCTTTCTCAATGGTGTTGTTTAACCCCCTGCTATCATCCTATTCGCACTTTCGCTTCCCTAACTCTCTTTTATTAACTATTTATCTATCACTTTCATCCTTTCTCAATGGTGTTGTTTAACCCCCTGCTATCATCCTATTCGCACTTTCGCTTCCCTAACTCTCTTTTATTAACTATTTATCTATCACTTTCATCCTTTCTCAATGGTGTTGTTTAACCCCCTGCTATCATCCTATTCACACTTTCGCTTCCCTAACTCTCTTTTATTAACTATTTATCTATCACTTTCATCCTCTCTCAATGGTGTTGTTTAACCCCCTGCTATCATCCTATTCGCACTTTCGCTTCCCTAACTCTCTTTTATTAACTATTTATCTATCACTTTCATCCTCTCTAAATGGTGTTGTTTAACCCCCTGCTATCATCCTATTCGCATTTTCGCTTCCCTAACTCTCTTTTATTAACTATTTATCTATTACTTTCATCCTCTCTCAATGGTGTTGTTTAACCCCCTGCTATCATCCTATTCGCACTTTCGCTTCCCTAACTCTCTTTTATTAACTATTTATCTATCACTTTCATCCTCTCTAAATGGTGTTGTTTAACCCCCTGCTATCATCCTATTCGCACTTTCGCTTCCCTAACTCTCTTTTATTAACTATTTATCTATCACTTTCATCCTCTCTAAATGGTGTTGTTTAACCCCCTGCTATCATCCTATTTGCACTTTCGCTTCCCTAACTCTGTTTTATTAACTATTTATCTATCACTTTCATCCTCTCTAAATGGTGTTGTTTAACCCCCTGCTATCATCCTATTCGCACTTTCGCTTCCCTAACTCTCTTTTATTAACTATTTATCTATCACTTTCATCCTCTCTAAATGGTGTTGTTTAACCCCCTGCTATCATCCTATTCGCACTTTCGCTTCCCTAACTCTCTTTTATTAACTATTTATCTATCACTTTCATCCTCTCTCAATGGTGTTGTTTAACGCCCTGCTATCATCCTATTCGCACTTTCGCTTCCCTAACTCTCTTTATTAACTATTTATCTATCACTTTCATCCTCTCTAAATGGTGTTGTTTAATCCCCTGCTATCATCCTATTCGCACTTTCGCTTCCCTAACTCTCTTTTATTAACTATTTATCTATCACTTTCATCCTCTCTAAATGGTGTTGTTTAACCTGCTGCTATCATCCTATTCGCACTTTCGCTTCCCTAACTCTCTTTTATTAACTATTTATCTATCACTTTCATCCTCTCTAAATGGTGTTGTTTAACCCCCTGCTATCATCCTATTCGCACTTTCGCTTCCCTAACTCTCTTTTATTAACTATTTATCTATTACTTTCATCCTCTCTCAATGGTGTTGTTTAACCCCCTGCTATCATCCTATTCGCACTTTCGCTTCCCTAACTCTCTTTTATTAACTATTTATCTATCACTTTCATCCTCTCTAAATGGTGTTGTTTAACCCCCTGCTATCATCCTATTCGCACTTTCGCTTCCCTAACTCTCTTTTATTAACTATTTATCTATCACTTTCATCCTTTCTCAATGGTGTTGTTTAACCCCCTGCTATCATCCTATTCGCACTTTCGCTTCCCTAACTCTCTTTTATTAACTATTTATCTATCACTTTCATCCTTTCTCAATGGTGTTGTTTAACCCCCTGCTATCATCCTATTGGCACTTTCGCTTCCCTAACTCTCTTTTATTAACTATTTATCTATCACTTTCATCCTTTCTCAATGGTGTTGTTTAACCCCCTGCTATCATCCTATTCGCACTTTCGCTTCCCTAACTCTCTTTTATTAACTATTTATCTATCACTTTCATCCTTTCTCAATGGTGTTGTTTAACCCCCTGCTATCATCCTATTCACACTTTCGCTTCCCTAACTCTCTTTTATTAACTATTTATCTATCACTTTCATCCTCTCTCAATGGTGTTGTTTAACCCCCTGCTATCATCCTATTCGCACTTTCGCTTCCCTAACTCTCTTTTATTAACTATTTATCTATCACTTTCATCCTCTCTAAATGGTGTTGTTTAACCCCCTGCTATCATCCTATTCGCATTTTCGCTTCCCTAACTCTCTTTTATTAACTATTTATCTATTACTTTCATCCTCTCTCAATGGTGTTGTTTAACCCCCTGCTATCATCCTATTCGCACTTTCGCTTCCCTAACTCTCTTTTATTAACTATTTATCTATCACTTTCATCCTCTCTAAATGGTGTTGTTTAACCCCCTGCTATCATCCGATTCGCACTTTCGCTTCCCTAACTCTCTTTTATTAACTATTTATCTATCACTTTCATCCTCTCTAAATGGTGTTGTTTAACCCCCTGCTATCATCCTATTCGCACTTTCGCTTCCCTAACTCTCTTTTATTAACTATTTATCTATCACTTTCATCCTCTCTAAATGGTGTTGTTTAACCCCCTGCTATCATCCTATTCGCACTTTCGCTTCCCTAACTCTCTTTTATTAACTATTTATCTATCACTTTCATCCTCTCTAAATGGTGTTGTTTAACCCCCTGCTATCATCCTATTCGCACTTTCGCTTCCCTAACTCTCTTTTATTAACTATTTATCTATCACTTTCATCCTCTCTCAATGGTGTTGTTTAACGCCCTGCTATCATCCTATTCGCACTTTCGCTTCCCTAACTCTCTTTTATAAACTATTTATCTATCACTTTCATCCTCTCTAAATGGTGTTGTTTAACCCCCTGCTATCATCCTATTCGCACTTTCGCTTCCCTAACTCTCTTTTATTAACTATTTATCTATCACTTTCATCCTCTCTAAATGGTGTTGTTTAACCCCCTGCTATCATCCTATTCGCACTTTCGCTTCCCTAACTCTCTTTTATTAACTATTTATCTATCACTTTCATCCTCTCTAAATGGTGTTGTTTAACCTGCTGCTATCATCCTATTCGCACTTTCGCTTCCCTAACTCTCTTTTATTAACTATTCATCTATCACTTTCATCCTCTCTAAATGGTGTTGTTTAACCCCCTGCTATCATCCTATTCGCACTTTCGCTTCCCTAACTCTCTTTTATTAACTATTTATCTATCACTTTCATCCTCTCTAAATGGTGTTGTTTAACCCCCTGCTACCATCCTATTCGCACTTTCGCTTCCCTAACTCTCTTTTATTAACTATTCATCTATCACTTTCATCCTCTCTAAATGGTGTTGTTTAACCCCCTGCTATCATCCTATTCGCACTTTCGCTTCCCTAACTCTCTTTTATTAACTATTTATCTATCACTTTCATCCTCTCTAAATGGTGTTGTTTAACCCCCTGCTATCATCCTATTCGCACTTTCGCTTCCCTAACTCTCTTTTATTAACTATTTATCTATCACTTTCATCCCCTCTAAATGGTGTTGTTTAACCCCCTGCTATCATCCTATTCGCACTTTCGCTTCCCTAACTCTCTTTTATTAACTATTTATCTATCACTTTCATCCTCTCTAAATGGTGTTGTTTAACCTGCTGCTATCATCCTATTCGCACTTTCGCTTCCCTAACTCTCTTTTATTAACTATTTATCTATCAGTTTCATCCTCTGTAAATGGTGTTGTTTAACCCCCTGCTATCATCCTATTCGCACTTTCGCTTCCCTAACTCTCTTTTATTAACTATTTATCTATCACTTTCATCCTCTCTAAATGGTGTTGTTTAACCTGCTGCTATCATCCTATTCGCACTTTCGCTTCCCTAACTCTCTTTTATTAACTATTTATCTATCACTTTCATCCTCTCTAAATGGTGTTGTTTAACCCCCTGCTATCATCCTATTCGCACTTTCGCTTCCCTAACTCTCTTTTATTAACTATTTATCTATCACTTTCATCCTCTCTAAATGGTGTTGTTTAACCCCCTGCTATCATCCTATTCGCACTTTCGCTTCCCTAACTCTCTTTTATTAACTATTTATCTATCACTTTCATCCTCTCTAAATGGTGTTGTTTAACCTGCTGCTATCATCCTATTCGCACTTTCGCTTCCCTAACTCTCTTTTATTAACTATTTATCTATCACTTTCATCCTCTCTAAATGGTGTTGTTTAACCCCCTGCTATCATCCTATTCGCACTTTCGCTTCCCTAACTCTCTTTTATTAACTATTTATCTATCACTTTCATCCTCTCTAAATGGTGTTGTTTAACCCCCTGCTATCATCCTATTCGCACTTTCGCTTCCCTAACTCTCTTTTATTAACTATTTATCTATCACTTTCATCCTCTCTAAATGGTGTTGTTTAACCCCCTGCTATCATCCTATTCGCACTTTCGCTTCCCTAACTCTCTTTTATTAACTATTTATCTATCACTTTCATCCTCTCTAAATGGTGTTGTTTAACCCCCTGCTATCATCCTATTCGCACTTTCGCTTCCCTAACTCTCTTTTATTAACTATTTATCTATCACTTTCATCCTCTCTAAATGGTGTTGTTTAACCCCCTGCTATCATCCTATTCGCACTTTCGCTTCCCTAACTCTCTTTTATTAACTATTTATCTATCACTTTCATCCTCTCTAAATGGTGTTGTTTAACCCCCTGCTATCATCCTATTCGCACTTTCGCTTCCCTAACTCTCTTTTATTAACTATTTATCTATCACTTTCATCCTCTCTAAATGGTGTTGTTTAACCTGCTGCTATCATCCTATTCGCACTTTCGCTTCCCTAACTCTCTTTTATTAACTATTTATCTATCACTTTCATCCTCTCTAAATGGTGTTGTTTAACCCCCTGCTATCATCCTATTCGCACTTTCGCTTCCCTAACTCTCTTTTATTAACTATTTATCTATCACTTTCATCCTCTCTAAATGGTGTTGTTTAACCCCCTGCTATCATCCTATTCGCACTTTCGCTTCCCTAACTCTCTTTTATTAACTATTTATCTATCACTTTCATCCTCTCTAAATGGTGTTGTTTAACCCCCTGCTATCATCCTATTCGCACTTTCGCTTCCCTAACTCTCTTTTATTAACTATTTATCTATCACTTTCATCCTCTCTAAATGGTGTTGTTTAACCTGCTGCTATCATCCTATTCGCACTTTCGCTTCCCTAACTCTCTTTTATTAACTATTCATCTATCACTTTCATCCTCTCTAAATGGTGTTGTTTAACCCCCTGCTATCATCCTATTCGCACTTTCGCTTCCCTAACTCTCTTTTATTAACTATTTATCTATCAGTTTCATCCTCTGTAAATGGTGTTGTTTAACCCCCTGCTATCATCCTATTCGCACTTTCGCTTCCCTAACTCTCTTTTATTAACTATTTATCTATCACTTTCATCCTCTCTAAATGGTGTTGTTTAACCTGCTGCTATCATCCTATTCGCACTTTCGCTTCCCTAACTCTCTTTTATTAACTCTTTATCTATCACTTTCATCCTCTCTAAATGGTGTTGTTTAACCCCCTGCTATCATCCTATTCGCACTTTCGCTTCCCTAACTCTCTTTTATTAACTATTTATCTATCACTTTCATCCCCTCTAAATGGTGTTGTTTAACCCCCTGCTATCATCCTATTCGCACTTTCGCTTCCCTAACTCTCTTTTATTAACTATTTATCTATCACTTTCATCCTCTCTAAATGGTGTTGTTTAACCTGCTGCTATCATCCTATTCGCACTTTCGCTTCCCTAACTCTCTTTTATTAACTATTTATCTATCAGTTTCATCCTCTGTAAATGGTGTTGTTTAACCCCCTGCTATCATCCTATTCGCACTTTCGCTTCCCTAACTCTCTTTTATTAACTATTTATCTATCACTTTCATCCTCTCTAAATGGTGTTGTTTAACCTGCTGCTATCATCCTATTCGCACTTTCGCTTCCCTAACTCTCTTTTATTAACTATTTATCTATCACTTTCATCCTCTCTAAATGGTGTTGTTTAACCCCCTGCTATCATCCTATTCGCACTTTTGCTTCCCTAACTCTCTTTTATTAACTATTTATCTATCACTTTCATCCCCTCTAAATGGTGTTGTTTAACCCCCTGCTATCATCCTATTCGCACTTTCGCTTCCCTAACTCTCTTTTATTAACTATTTATCTATCACTTTCATCCTCTCTAAATGGTGTTGTTTAACCTGCTGCTATCATCCTATTCGCACTTTCGCTTCCCTAACTCTCTTTTATTAACTATTTATCTATCAGTTTCATCCTCTGTAAATGGTGTTGTTTAACCCCCTGCTATCATCCTATTCGCACTTTCGCTTCCCTAACTCTCTTTTATTAACTATTTATCTATCACTTTCATCCTCTCTAAATGGTGTTGTTTAACCTGCTGCTATCATCCTATTCGCACTTTCGCTTCCCTAACTCTCTTTTATTAACTATTTATCTATCACTTTCATCCTCTCTAAATGGTGTTGTTTAACCCCCTGCTATCATCCTATTCGCACTTTCGCTTCCCTAACTCTCTTTTATTAACTATTTATCTATCACTTTCATCCTCTCTAAATGGTGTTGTTTAACCCCCTGCTATCATCCTATTCGCACTTTCGCTTCCCTAACTCTCTTTTATTAACTATTTATCTATCACTTTCATCCTCTCTAAATGGTGTTGTTTAACCCCCTGCTATCATCCTATTCGCACTTTTGCTTCCCTAACTCTCTTTTATTAACTATTTATCTATCACTTTCATCCTCTCTAAATGGTGTTGTTTAACCTGCTGCTATCATCCTATTCGCACTTTCGCTTCCCTAACTCTCTTTTATTAACTATTTATCTATCACTTTCATCCTCTCTAAATGGTGTTGTTTAACCCCCTGCTATCATCCTATTCGCACTTTCGCTTCCCTAACTCTCTTTTATTAACTATTTATCTATCACTTTCATCCTCTCTAAATGGTGTTGTTTAACCCCCTGCTATCATCCTATTCGCACTTTCGCTTCCCTAACTCTCTTTTATTAACTATTTATCTATCACTTTCATCCTCTCTAAATGGTGTTGTTTAACCCCCTGCTATCATCCTATTCGCACTTTCGCTTCCCTAACTCTCTTTTATTAACTCTTTATCTATCACTTTCATCCTCTCTAAATGGTGTTGTTTAACCCCCTGCTATCATCCTATTCGCACTTTCGCTTCCCTAACTCTCTTTTATTAACTATTTATCTATCACTTTCATCCCCTCTAAATGGTGTTGTTTAACCCCCTGCTATCATCCTATTCGCACTTTCGCTTCCCTAACTCTCTTTTATTAACTATTTATCTATCACTTTCATCCTCTCTAAATGGTGTTGTTTAACCTGCTGCTATCATCCTATTCGCACTTTCGCATCCCTAACTCTCTTTTATTAACTATTTATCTATCAGTTTCATCCTCTGTAAATGGTGTTGTTTAACCCCCTGCTATCATCCTATTCGCACTTTCGCTTCCCTAACTCTCTTTTATTAACTATTTATCTATCACTTTCATCCTCTCTAAATGGTGTTGTTTAACCTGCTGCTATCATCCTATTCGCACTTTCGCTTCCCTAACTCTCTTTTATTAACTATTTATCTATCACTTTCATCCTCTCTAAATGGTGTTGTTTAACCCCCTGCTATCATCCTATTCGCACTTTCGCTTCCCTAACTCTCTTTTATTAACTATTTATCTATCACTTTCATCCTCTCTAAATGGTGTTGTTTAACCCCCTGCTATCATCCTATTCGCACTTTCGCTTCCCTAACTCTCTTTTATTAACTATTTATCTATCACTTTCATCCCCTCTAAATGGTGTTGTTTAACCCCCTGCTATCATCCTATTCGCACTTTCGCTTCCCTAACTCTCTTTTATTAACTATTCATCTATCACTTTCATCCTCTCTAAATGGTGTTGTTTAACCCCCTGCTATCATCCTATTCGCACTTTCGCTTCCCTAACTCTCTTTTATTAACTATTTATCTATCACTTTCATCCTCTCTAAATGGTGTTGTTTAACCCCCTGCTATCATCCTATTCGCACTTTCGCTTCCCTAACTCTCTTTTATTAACTATTTATCTATCACTTTCATCCTCTCTAAATGGTGTTGTTTAACCCCCTGCTATCATCCTATTCGCACTTTCGCTTCCCTAACTCTCTTTTATTAACTATTTATCTATCACTTTCATCCTCTCTAAATGGTGTTGTTTAACCCCCTGCTATCATCCTATTCGCACTTTCGCTTCCCTAACTCTCTTTTATTAACTATTTATCTATCACTTTCATCCTCTCTAAATGGTGTTGTTTAACCCCCTGCTATCATCCTATTCGCACTTTCGCTTCCCTAACTCTCTTTTATTAACTATTTATCTATCACTTTCATCCTCTCTAAATGGTGTTGTTTAACCCCCTGCTATCATCCTATTCGCACTTTCGCTTCCCTAACTCTCTTTTATTAACTATTTATCTATCACTTTCATCCTCTCTAAATGGTGTTGTTTAACCCCCTGCTATCATCCTATTCGCACTTTCGCTTCCCTAACTCTCTTTTATTAACTATTTATCTATCACTTTCATCCTCTCTAAATGGTGTTGTTTAACCCCCTGCTATCATCCTATTCGCACTTTCGCTTCCCTAACTCTCTTTTATTAACTATTTATCTATCACTTTCATCCTCTCTAAATGGTGTTGTTTAACCCCCTGCTATCATCCTATTCGCACTTTCGCTTCCCTAACTCTCTTTTATTAACTATTTATCTATCACTTTCATCCTCTCTCAATGGTGTTGTATAACGCCCTGCTATCATCCTATTCGCACTTTCGCTTCCCTAACTCTCTTTTATTAACTATTTATCTATCACTTTCATCCTCTCTAAATGGTGTTGTTTAACCCCCTGCTATCATCCTATTCGCACTTTCGCTTCCCTAACTCTCTTTTATTAACTATTTATCTATCACTTTCATCCTCTCTAAATGGTGTTGTTTAACCCCCTGCTATCATCCTTTTCTGCACTTTCGCTTCCCTAACTCTCTTTTATTAACTATTTATCTATCACTTTCATCCTCTCTAAATGGTGTTGTTTAACCTGCTGCTATCATCCTATTCGCACTTTCGCTTCCCTAACTCTCTTTTATTAACTATTCATCTATCACTTTCATCCTCTCTAAATGGTGTTGTTTAACCCCCTGCTATCATCCTATTCGCACTTTCGCTTCCCTAACTCTCTTTTATTAACTATTTATCTATCACTTTCATCCTCTCTAAATGGTGTTGTTTAACCCCCTGCTATCATCCTATTCGCACTTTTGCTTCCCTAACTCTCTTTTATTAACTATTTATCTATCACTTTCATCCTCTCTAAATGGTGTTGTTTAACTCCCTGCTATCATCCTATTCACACTTTCGCTTCCCTAACTCTCTTTTATTAACTATTTATCTATCACTTTCATCTTCTCTCAATGGTGTTGTTTAACCCCCTGCTATCATCCTATTCGCACTTTCGCTTCCCTAACTCTCTTTTATTAACTATTTATCTATCACTTTCATCCTTTCCAATTGGTGTTGTTTAACCCCCTGCTCTCATCCTATTCGCACTTTCGCTTCCCTAACTCTCTTTTATTAACTATTTATCTATCACTTTCATCCTCTCTAAATGGTGTTGTTTAACCCCCTGCTATCATCCTATTTGCACTTTCGCTTACCTAACTCTCTTTTATTAACTATTTATCTATCACTTTCATCCTCTCTAAATGGTGTTGTTTAACCCCCTGCTATCATCCTATTCGCACTTTCGCGTCCCTAACTCTCTTTATTAACTATTTATCTATCACTTTCATCCTCTCTAAATGGTGTTGTTTAACCCCCTGCTATCATCCTATTCGCACTTTCGCTTCCCTAACTCTCTTTATTAACTATTTATCTATCACTTTCATCTTCTCTAAATGGTGTTGTTTAACCCCCTGCTATCATCCTATTCGCACTTTCGCTTCCCTAACTCTCTTTTATTAACTATTTATCTATCACTTTCATCGTCTCTCAATGGTGTTGTTTAACGCCCTGCTATCATCCTATTCGCACTTTCGCTTCCCTAACTCTCTTTTATTAACTATTTATCTATCACTTTCATCCTCTCTAAATGGTGTTGTTTAACCCCCTGCTATCATCCTATTTGCACTTTCGCTTCCCTAACTCTCTTTTATTAACTATTTATCTATCACTTTCATCCTCTCTAAATGGTGTTATTTAACCCCCTGCTATCATCCTATTCGCACTTTCGCTTCCCTAACTCTCTTTTATTAACTATTTATCTATCACTTTCATCCTCTCTAAATGGTGTTGTTTAACCCCCTGCTATCATCCTATTCGCACTTTCGCTTCCCTAACTCTCTTTTATTAACTATTTATCTATCACTTTCATCCTCTCTAAATGGTGTTGTTTAACCCCCTGCTATCATCCTATTCGCACTTTCGCTTCCCTAACTCTCTTTTATTAACTATTTATCTATCACTTTCATCCTCTCTAAATGGTGTTATTTAACCCCCTGCTATCATCCTATTCGCACTTTCGCTTTCCTAACTCTCTTTTATTAACTATTTATCTATCACTTTCATCCTCTCTAAATGGTGTTGTTTAACCCCCTGCTATCATCCTATTCGCACTTTCGCTTCCCTAACTCTCTTTTATTAACTATTTATCTATCACTTTCATCCTCTCTAAATGGTGTTGTTTAACCTGCTGCTATCATCCTATTCGCACTTTCGCTTCCCTAACTCTCTTTTATTAACTATTTATCTATCAGTTTCATCCTCTGTAAATGGTGTTGTTTAACCCCCTGCTATCATCCTATTCGCACTTTCGCTTCCCTAACTCTCTTTTATTAACTATTTATCTATCACTTTCATCCTCTCTAAATGGTGTTGTTTAACCTGCTGCTATCATCCTATTCGCACTTTCGCTTCCCTAACTCTCTTTTATTAACTATTTATCTATCAGTTTCATCCTCTGTAAATGGTGTTGTTTAACCCCCTGCTATCATCCTATTCGCACTTTCGCTTCCCTAACTCTCTTTTATTAACTATTTATCTATCACTTTCATCCTCTCTAAATGGTGTTGTTTAACCTGCTGCTATCATCCTATTCGTACTTTCGCTTCCCTAACTCTCTTTTATTAACTATTTATCTATCACTTTCATCCTCTCTAAATGGTGTTGTTTAACCCCCTGCTATCATCCTATTCGCACTTTCGCTTCCCTAACTCTCTTTTATTAACTATTTATCTATCAGTTTCATCCTCTGTAAATGGTGTTGTTTAACCCCCTGCTATCATCCTATTCGCACTTTCGCTTCCCTAACTCTCTTTTATTAACTATTTATCTATCACTTTCATCCTCTCTAAATGGTGTTGTTTAACCCCCTGCTATCATCCTATTCGCACTTTCGCTTCCCTAACTCTCTTTTATTAACTATTTATCTATCACTTTCATCCTCTCTAAATGGTGTTGTTTAACCCCCTGCTATCATCCTATTCGCACTTTCGCTTCCCTAACTCTCTTTTATTAACTATTTATCTATCACTTTCATCCTCTCTCAATGGTGTTGTTTAACCCCCTGCTATCATCCTATTCGCACTTTCGCTTCCCTAACTCTCTTTTATTAACTATTTATCTATCACTTTCATCCTCTCTCAATGGTGTTGTTTAACGCCCTGCTATCATCCTATTCGCACTTTCGCTTCCCTAACTCTCTTTTATTAACTATTTATCTATTACTTTCATCCTCTCTAAATGGTGTTGTTTAACCCCCTGCTATCATCCTATTTGCACTTTCGCTTCCCTAACTCTCTTTTATTAACTATTTATCTATCACTTTCATCCTCTCTAAATGGTGTTATTTAACCCCCTGCTATCATCCTATTCGCACTTTCGCTTCCCTAACTCTCTTTTATTAACTATTTATCTATCACTTTCATCCTCTCTAAATGGTGTTGTTTAACCCCCTGCTATCATCCTATTCGCACTTTCGCTTCCCTAACTCTCTTTTATTAACTATTTATCTATCACTTTCATCCTCTCTAAATGGTGTTGTTTAACCCCCTGCTATCATCCTATTCGCACTTTCGCTTCCCTAACTCTCTTTTATTAACTATTTATCTATCACTTTCATCCTCTCTAAATGGTGTTGTTTAACCCCCTGCTATCATCCTATTCGCACTTTCGCTTCCCTAACTCTCTTTTATTAACTATTCATCTATCACTTTCATCCTCTCTAAATGGTGTTGTTTAACCCCCTGCTATCATCCTATTCGCACTTTCGCTTCCCTAACTCTCTTTTATTAACTATTTATCTATCACTTTCATCCTCTCTAAATGGTGTTGTTTAACCCCCTGCTATCATCCTATTCGCACTTTCGCTTCCCTAACTCTCTTTTATTAACTATTTATCTATCACTTTCATCCTCTCTAAATGGTGTTGTTTAACCCCCTGCTATCATCCTATTCGCACTTTCGCTTCCCTAACTCTCTTTTATTAACTATTTATCTATCACTTTCATCCTCTCTAAATGGTGTTGTTTAACCTGCTGCTATCATCCTATTCGCACTTTCGCTTCCCTAACTCTCTTTTATTAACTATTTATCTATCACTTTCATCCTCTCTAAATGGTGTTGTTTAACCCCCTGCTATCATCCTATTCGCACTTTCGCTTCCCTAACTCTCTTTTATTAACTATTTATCTATCACTTTCATCCTCTCTAAATGGTGTTGTTTAACCCCCTGCTATCATCCTATTCGCACTTTCGCTTCCCTAACTCTCTTTTATTAACTATTTATCTATCACTTTCATCCTCTCTAAATGGTGTTGTTTAACCCCCTGCTATCATCCTATTCGCACTTTCGCTTCCCTAACTCTCTTTTATTAACTATTTATCTATCACTTTCATCCTCTCTAAATGGTGTTGTTTAACCCCCTGCTATCATCCTATTCGCACTTTCGCTTCCCTAACTCTCTTTTATTAACTATTTATCTATCACTTTCATCCTCTCTAAATGGTGTTGTTTAACCCCCTGCTATCATCCTATTCGCACTTTCGCTTCCCTAACTCTCTTTTATTAACTATTTATCTATCACTTTCATCCTCTCTAAATGGTGTTGTTTAACCCCCTGCTATCATCGTATTCGCTCTTTCGCTTCCCTAACTCTCTTTTATTAACTATTTATCTATCACTTTCATCCTCTCTAAATGGTGTTGTTTAACCCCCTGCTATCATCCTATTCGCACTTTCGCTTCCCTAACTCTCTTTTATTAACTATTTATCTATCACTTTCATCCTCTCTAAATGGTGTTGTTTAACCCCCTGCTATCATCCTATTCGCACTTTCGCTTCCCTAACTCTCTTTTATTAACTATTTATCTATCACTTTCATCCTCTCTAAATGGTGTTGTTTAACCCCCTGCTATCATCCTATTCGCACTTTCGCTTCCCTAACTCTCTTTTATTAACTATTTATCTATCACTTTCATCCTCTCTAAATGGTGTTGTTTAACCCCCTGCTATCATCCTATTCGCACTTTCGCTTCCCTAACTCTCTTTTATTAACTATTTATCTATCACTTTCATCCTCTCTAAATGGTGTTGTTTAACCCCCTGCTATCATCCTATTCGCACTTTCGCTTCCCTAACTCTCTTTTATTAACTATTTATCTATCACTTTCATCCTCTCTAAATGGTGTTGTTTAACCCCCTGCTATCATCCTATTCGCACTTTCGCTTCCCTAACTCTCTTTTATTAACTATTTATCTATCACTTTCATCCTCTCTAAATGGTGTTGTTTAACCCCCTGCTATCATCCTATTCGCACTTTCGCTTCCCTAACTCTCTTTTATTAACTATTTATCTATCACTTTCATCCTCTCTAAATGGTGTTATTTAACCCCCTGCTATCATCCTATTCGCACTTTCGCTTTCCTAACTCTCTTTTATTAACTATTTATCTATCACTTTCATCCTCTCTAAATGGTGTTGTTTAACCCCCTGCTATCATCCTATTCGCACTTTCGCTTCCCTAACTCTCTTTTATTAACTATTTATCTATCACTTTCATCCTCTCTAAATGGTGTTGTTTAACCTGCTGCTATCATCCTATTCGCACTTTCGCTTCCCTAACTCTCTTTTATTAACTATTTATCTATCAGTTTCATCCTCTGTAAATGGTGTTGTTTAACCCCCTGCTATCATCCTATTCGCACTTTCGCTTCCCTAACTCTCTTTTATTAACTATTTATCTATCACTTTCATCCTCTCTAAATGGTGTTGTTTAACCTGCTGCTATCATCCTATTCGCACTTTCGCTTCCCTAACTCTCTTTTATTAACTATTTATCTATCAGTTTCATCCTCTGTAAATGGTGTTGTTTAACCCCCTGCTATCATCCTATTCGCACTTTCGCTTCCCTAACTCTCTTTTATTAACTATTTATCTATCACTTTCATCCTCTCTAAATGGTGTTGTTTAACCTGCTGCTATCATCCTATTCGTACTTTCGCTTCCCTAACTCTCTTTTATTAACTATTTATCTATCACTTTCATCCTCTCTAAATGGTGTTGTTTAACCCCCTGCTATCATCCTATTCGCACTTTCGCTTCCCTAACTCTCTTTTATTAACTATTTATCTATCAGTTTCATCCTCTGTAAATGGTGTTGTTTAACCCCCTGCTATCATCCTATTCGCACTTTCGCTTCCCTAACTCTCTTTTATTAACTATTTATCTATCACTTTCATCCTCTCTAAATGGTGTTGTTTAACCCCCTGCTATCATCCTATTCGCACTTTCGCTTCCCTAACTCTCTTTTATTAACTATTTATCTATCACTTTCATCCTCTCTAAATGGTGTTGTTTAACCCCCTGCTATCATCCTATTCGCACTTTCGCTTCCCTAACTCTCTTTTATTAACTATTTATCTATCACTTTCATCCTCTCTCAATGGTGTTGTTTAACCCCCTGCTATCATCCTATTCGCACTTTCGCTTCCCTAACTCTCTTTTATTAACTATTTATCTATCACTTTCATCCTCTCTCAATGGTGTTGTTTAACGCCCTGCTATCATCCTATTCGCACTTTCGCTTCCCTAACTCTCTTTTATTAACTATTTATCTATTACTTTCATCCTCTCTAAATGGTGTTGTTTAACCCCCTGCTATCATCCTATTTGCACTTTCGCTTCCCTAACTCTCTTTTATTAACTATTTATCTATCACTTTCATCCTCTCTAAATGGTGTTATTTAACCCCCTGCTATCATCCTATTCGCACTTTCGCTTCCCTAACTCTCTTTTATTAACTATTTATCTATCACTTTCATCCTCTCTAAATGGTGTTGTTTAACCCCCTGCTATCATCCTATTCGCACTTTCGCTTCCCTAACTCTCTTTTATTAACTATTTATCTATCACTTTCATCCTCTCTAAATGGTGTTGTTTAACCCCCTGCTATCATCCTATTCGCACTTTCGCTTCCCTAACTCTCTTTTATTAACTATTTATCTATCACTTTCATCCTCTCTAAATGGTGTTGTTTAACCCCCTGCTATCATCCTATTCGCACTTTCGCTTCCCTAACTCTCTTTTATTAACTATTCATCTATCACTTTCATCCTCTCTAAATGGTGTTGTTTAACCCCCTGCTATCATCCTATTCGCACTTTCGCTTCCCTAACTCTCTTTTATTAACTATTTATCTATCACTTTCATCCTCTCTAAATGGTGTTGTTTAACCCCCTGCTATCATCCTATTCGCACTTTCGCTTCCCTAACTCTCTTTTATTAACTATTTATCTATCACTTTCATCCTCTCTAAATGGTGTTGTTTAACCCCCTGCTATCATCCTATTCGCACTTTCGCTTCCCTAACTCTCTTTTATTAACTATTTATCTATCACTTTCATCCTCTCTAAATGGTGTTGTTTAACCTGCTGCTATCATCCTATTCGCACTTTCGCTTCCCTAACTCTCTTTTATTAACTATTTATCTATCACTTTCATCCTCTCTAAATGGTGTTGTTTAACCCCCTGCTATCATCCTATTCGCACTTTCGCTTCCCTAACTCTCTTTTATTAACTATTTATCTATCACTTTCATCCTCTCTAAATGGTGTTGTTTAACCCCCTGCTATCATCCTATTCGCACTTTCGCTTCCCTAACTCTCTTTTATTAACTATTTATCTATCACTTTCATCCTCTCTAAATGGTGTTGTTTAACCCCCTGCTATCATCCTATTCGCACTTTCGCTTCCCTAACTCTCTTTTATTAACTATTTATCTATCACTTTCATCCTCTCTAAATGGTGTTGTTTAACCCCCTGCTATCATCCTATTCGCACTTTCGCTTCCCTAACTCTCTTTTATTAACTATTTATCTATCACTTTCATCCTCTCTAAATGGTGTTGTTTAACCCCCTGCTATCATCCTATTCGCACTTTCGCTTCCCTAACTCTCTTTTATTAACTATTTATCTATCACTTTCATCCTCTCTAAATGGTGTTGTTTAACCCCCTGCTATCATCGTATTCGCTCTTTCGCTTCCCTAACTCTCTTTTATTAACTATTTATCTATCACTTTCATCCTCTCTAAATGGTGTTGTTTAACCCCCTGCTATCATCCTATTCGCACTTTCGCTTCCCTAACTCTCTTTTATTAACTATTTATCTATCACTTTCATCCTCTCTAAATGGTGTTGTTTAACCCCCTGCTATCATCCTATTCGCACTTTCGCTTCCCTAACTCTCTTTTATTAACTATTTATCTATCACTTTCATCCTCTCTAAATGGTGTTGTTTAACCCCCTGCTATCATCCTATTCGCACTTTCGCTTCCCTAACTCTCTTTTATTAACTATTTATCTATCACTTTCATCCTCTCTAAATGGTGTTGTTTAACCCCCTGCTATCATCCTATTCGCACTTTCGCTTCCCTAACTCTCTTTTATTAACTATTTATCTATCACTTTCATCCTCTCTAAATGGTGTTGTTTAACCCCCTGCTATCATCCTATTCGCACTTTCGCTTCCCTAACTCTCTTTTATTAACTATTTATCTATCACTTTCATCCTCTCTAAATGGTGTTGTTTAACCCCCTGCTATCATCCTATTCGCACTTTCGCTTCCCTAACTCTCTTTTATTAACTATTTATCTATCACTTTCATCCTCTCTAAATGGTGTTGTTTAACCCCCTGCTATCATCCTATTCGCACTTTCGCTTCCCTAACTCTCTTTTATTAACTATTTATCTATCACTTTCATCCTCTCTAAATGGTGTTGTTTAACCCCCTGCTATCATCCTATTCGCACTTTCGCTTCCCTAACTCTCTTTTATTAACTATTTATCTATCACTTTCATCCTCTCTAAATGGTGTTGTTTAACCCCCTGCTATCATCATATTCGCACTTTCGCTTCCCTAACTCTCTTTTATTAACTATTTATCTATCACTTTCATCCTCTCTAAATGGTGTTGTTTAACCCCCTGCTATCATCCTATTCGCACTTTCGCTTCCCTAACTCTCTTTTATTAACTATTTATCTATCACTTTCATCCTCTCTAAATGGTGTTGTTTAACCTGCTGCTATCATCCTATCCGCACTTTCGCTTCCCTAACTCTCTTTTATTAACTATTTATCTATCACTTTCATCCTCTCTAAATGGTGTTGTTTAACCCCCTGCTCTCATCCTATTCGCACTTTCGCTTCCCTAACTCTCTTTTATTAACTATTTATCTATCACTTTCATCCTCTCTAAATGGTGTTGTTTAACCTGCTGCTATCATCCTATTCGCACTTTCGCTTCCCTAACTCTCTTTTATTAACTATTTATCTATCACTTTCATCCTCTCTAAATGGTGTTGTTTAACCCCCTGCTATCATCATATTCGCACTTTCGCTTCCCTAACTCTCTTTTATTAACTATTTATCTATCACTTTCATCCTCTCTAAATGGTGTTGTTTAACCCCCTGCTATCATCCTATTCGCACTTTCGCTTCCCTAACTCTCTTTTATTAACTATTTATCTATCACTTTCATCCTCTCTAAATGGTGTTGTTTAACCTGCTGCTATCATCCTATCCGCACTTTCGCTTCCCTAACTCTCTTTTATTAACTATTTATCTATCACTTTCATCCTCTCTAAATGGTGTTGTTTAACCCCCTGCTCTCATCCTATTCGCACTTTCGCTTCCCTAACTCTCTTTTATTAACTATTTATCTATCACTTTCATCCTCTCTAAATGGTGTTGTTTAACCTGCTGCTATCATCCTATTCGCACTTTCGCTTCCCTAACTCTCTTTTATTAACTATTTATCTATCACTTTCATCCTCTCTAAATGGTGTTGTTTAACCCCCTGCTATCATCCTATTCGCACTTTTGCTTCCCTAACTCTCTTTTATTAACTATTTATCTATCACTTTCATCCTCTCTAAATGGTGTTGTTTAACCCCCTGCTATCATCCTATTCGTACTTTCGCTTCCCTAACTCTCTTTTATTAACTATTTATCTATCACTTTCATCCTCTCTAAATGGTGTTGTTTAACCCCCTGCTATCATCCTATTCGCACTTTCGCTTCCCTAACTCTCTTTTATTAACTATTTATCTATCACTTTCATCCTTTCCAATTGGTGTTGTTTAACCCCCTGCTATCATCCTATTCACACTTTCGCTTCCCTAACTCTCTTTTATTAACTATTTATCTATCACTTTCATCCTCTCTAAATGGTGTTGTTTAACCCCCTGCTATCATCCTATTCACACTTTCGCTTCCCTAACTCTCTTTTATTAACTATTTATCTATCACTTTCATCCTCTCTAAATGGTGTTGTTTAACCTGCTGCTACTATCCTATTCGCACTTTCGCTTCCCTAACTCTCTTTTATTAACTATTTATCTATCACTTTCATCCTCTCTAAATGGTGTTGTTTAACGCCCTGCTATCATCCTATTCACACTTTCGCTTCCCTAACTCTCTCTTTCTCTATTAAGCGTTGAAGGTAATAAAGAGAGGACAACATTTAAAAAAAGATGTGAATAGTCTATTACGAATAAAAGGTATGATAACCGCAAGCAGCAAAATTATTAAACCTGTAGTTGGAGGGTGAGAGTGTGTGTGTTCTTTTGTGTGTGATATATATATATCAAAAAGAGGCTGAGTTCCGGTTTTTTCCTTTTATTTTTTATAAGCAACTGGCTTTGCAAACTCAGTTCTTACTGATTCAAACAATTAAACTTGAGCTCAATGGTTGAACAAACTTGATGCAACTAAAAGGTGAAATACAGACCGACAGACATGACCTTTTATAAAGATGCTTGGACGCAGCTACAAAATATGAAGAGAAAAATTATAAAAAAATGTTTCAATTGTTTTGTTTTCCTCGATGATTTGTTGGCCCCTTTTTGTTTGCTCCTTTCCGTTGACCCCTTTTGAAAGTTGGCAACTCAAGATAAAAACTATTGAACGTCTACTTATCGCATGAGATAAGCGACTAGTTATAATCTTTTATTTCATTTGCGTTTATTTATTTTATTACCACAAACAAGCTATTGTATTGGATTCTCTTTTTCTTCAGACGCAGATGTAGCACCATTAATGACAAATACGGCACCCAGCAAAGCGTATACTTTTGCCAACGTCTCTACGCTTCCATTAATTCTGTCAAATCCTATAAAAATAAAAAAAAATCAATCGTATCTATCCCTACAAGCATTTGCTGATCAAAATCACGCTTTTATATTTACGAATGAACCAAATAACCTATACATTTTCTCCATTTCTCTTAAAATCTTCTGAGGCGTAGACGTACTAACAGATAAACTAATCAAAACAAAGAGATCGGACATCATAATAGTTAACAAGAAGGATAACAAACTGGCAAATTGTCGATTTAGCCGTACCAGCAGACAAAAGTGTAAATATCAAAGAGACGGAAAAACGAAGCTAATACATGAAACTACCCACAGAACTGAACAGAATATGAGCCATGAAGAAAATCAATTTAATACTAATAAACGTAGGAGGATTAGAAAACATTCCCGAAAATTAGGATTAGAAATTTGGATTAGGAGAAATTATAATTAAAGGGAGGACCGAGACAAAAAAAGAACAGCAAAGATGAAAACAGCTGAAATCTTAAGAAACATCCTCGAATGCGGAAACTTACCCACATAAACTACGAACACTAACCAGCCACAAGGGAAATGCAACAAAAGTAAAACAAAAACATGAAAGGACCACAACGTGAACCCAAGGGAACTACAAGTAATCTTATAAACCATGCGCCCCCCCCCCACAATTGCATCAGCCGAGGCTGATACCACACAAAATAGTTGTGAAGGGTCAAGGAGAATAAAAATACCGAGGAGGGAGAGCACTAACCAGACCTCCACTAGAAAAGTGCAGAGAATACTTGGACCGTGGGAAGGCTTATTTCCACCAAAATCCAAAAGAAGACCAAGGGTTGCCGTCAGCGAGAAATCAATGGTAATCGGCTTTTGCGATACTACAAAATCATTTGACATGGTTGTCGAACGAGGTCGAGAGTGTTGAAAAGCTGGGAAACACCACTTGCTATTAGAAGTGACCACTCACTGATGATGACCTGTGTAAGAACTCCTAGTAAGTCAATAATAATAAGGGGCATATTGACCAGAAGACTAGGACACAAATGAGCATGAACAATGTACAACACCTGAAAGATGATACTGACCAACTCTACGTGAAAAGGAACGAAGCAGGTAATTATAGAGAACTGCCCGGAAAACACAAAAACATATTTGGAAAAATACATAACTCAGACCAAAGAAAGACTAATCACCGCAGCAAGAGACACCGTCAAAATGAACAATACTAGAAACGGCGAAATAGAAACAAAAAGACAAGAAATTAAACCTAAGAAAAGAATCAGCTATATGGACGATTTATAAGAATGACAAGAGATGAGAATCATGAAAGCAGCTGAACATGGCTAAGAAAAGGACACTTGAACGGAGAAACAGACTCGCTACTGACAGGTGCACAGGACAATAGAATTATAACTTACCAAATTAAAGCTAAAATAGATAAACCCCAGGAAAACAGTAAATGTATACTCTGTGGACAAAAAGACGAAACAGTAAATCACATAATAAGTGAATGTAGCAAACGCGCTAAAAATACAAGAACATTTCAACTCTATGAGAAAAACAGTACATTGGGAAATATGCAAACGACTGCATTTCGAACATGCGGAAAAATTGTAAAGACACAAACCGGAGACAATACTGGTAAACGATAACCACAAAATTCTCTGGGACATGGAGATTCAAGTAAGGATACCGGATCTTATAATAGTTAGCTAGAAGTAAAGAAATTGACAAATTGTTGATTTTGCTGTCCCAGAAGACCACTGGGTAAAGTGACAAAAAGAAAACGAAGCAAATACACAGCACTTGCCAAATAACTGTTAGGAATATGGGGCACGAAGAAAATAAATATAAAATTGCAATAATTGCAGGAGCACTAGGAACAGTTTCGAAACATCTGGATAAGAGAACTAGGTAAAATCAGAATCAAAAGGGAAGACTGAGACTATACAACGGACAGCAATGATGAAACCAGCTGAATCTTATACAGAAAACTAACCAACATAAACTACGATCACAAGGAAATTTCAACAGAAGTAAAAGAAAAACATAGAAGAAACATCACATGAAACTAAGGGAACTGACACTGCTAGAAAGGTTATAAACTTCCACCCCACGTAAAAAAAAGCATTAGCCTCGGCTGATACCACAAAAATAATTGTGAAAGGTCGAGGATGATTAGAGGGCCAACGAGGGAGAGCATTAACCCGACTTCCATTAGAAGAGTGTACATGGTACTGGGACGTTGGGGAGGCTTGTTGTCACCCAATTGCAAGAGCAGACCAATGATCGTTGCTAGCGAGAATCTATTGTAGGCGAATTTTGCGAAAACGCAAAGTCATTTGCAATAGTTATCGAAAGATGTAGAAAATCTGATAAGACTTGTTGTCACTCAGACTCTAGGAACAGTGAGTAATCGCTAATGATGACCTGTGTAAGAACTCCTGTTGACTACAAATGAAATAACGGTATGTATTAAAATGATACCTCAAATCCTCTGTGAATAATACAGTATGAAATGTAATTTTATATGTTTTATTCATCTACAAACTGCTTTGCATATAGGAATTTCGGGTATTCGAAACAATTGATTGAATTAAGTAAAATGAGCATAATTTACTACTTAAGGATGTAGCGCAAACAAACTGACGTAAATGAAGTATTATGTGTTAGACCTTAAAACTAGTTCAAACAAGTGTCATAGTTCGTTTGGGTCATTCGTAACTATAAACGTATAAACGTATGATATCCATCTATTATTATAATATGGCTGACTTAATCAATGTTTATTCATAAACAAATGCCTATATATATTTATCACAGAAAATACCTGCTAAAATTTTCCACAATTTTGGGATTGGGATATGTTTGGAAAACGTCAATTTTAATTGTTCTAATTAATCGTAATTTACAATTAACTCATCTAAGGCCCATTAATGCAATGTTGTAATATGGAATGTAAATTTGAAGTAATCTAGTATTCTAGGTATGTCTTTTGTGACAGGGCTTGAATAAAGTAATTCGGCGGATACTTAAATAAAATGAACTTTGCTTTTGTGGTTTAGGAAAATATTAAACAATATAAACAAAGATTGCTAAATACGATTCGCTGATCAAAAGACTTGGGAGATGAACTTTTTGAATTCGATAAGGAAAGATGGCGTCTTGTCCTCATCTTTGCATGTTGGCTTCGTTTGAACATAGATACATTTATCTAGGTGTAAGTAGGAGAGTTGAATTAAAAGAGTAGAAAGTGTATCTTGGATTTACTTTCGGCAACCTCGTAACCCTCGCTTCCGTTATTTTGTCCCTTAATCCTCACATTCCATGAGCGATGTTTCTAAAAAAAGAGGGGAAACTTGCTTCTTTCTGGATCAGAATATATCTATATAACACTTATCATTGGCTACTTTTAAACCTTGAAATGTTATTTATTTTTTAACTCCTTACATCAAGTGGCTTCATGCATTGTCTGGAGCGGTTTCCATAAAAAAGAGGATGTTGACATCAATAATAAACAGTCAACTACGAACATCCTTTATGTTGAGTTTTTTCGAGTGATCAAATTTGCTGAAGAAAATGATAAGTCGATCGACCGAATGAGGAAACCAAGTTAATGCAGATTCTCATTTTTGGAGAAGTGGCATCTTGGAGGAGTTACGAGTGAACCCCTCAACAAAGACAAAGGAAACGCGATGCATAATCATAACTATAGAAGGCAACGTGGTACTATAACCATTGGCAACGTTGCATAACGATATTTGAAGTAAGGTAACACGTTAAACATTTGATGCCGCTTCGTAACACGCCATACGAGGAGCGTTCAATAACTAATGCACCTGGCACACTTCCAGTTGTCTGATCTAGATGAAATTTTGCATGTGTTATGATTTATATCTGTATGGGCTATGTTGCAAAAACAGCTCTAAACTAATTGTGGTTTCTGATTTACAAGTGTTTGAACTGAGTCAGATGTGTAATAGAGTCAGTTGAGTGTCGCGCAGTGATCCGGTTTTTGTATTTGAAAGGCCGCACACCAAAGGAGACTTCTGATGAAATGAAAGAAACTTATGGTGATGATGGCCCATCATATGACCTTGCAAAACGCTGGCATCGTGAATTCAAATATGGCCGGAAGTCTGTTGAAACAGCTCCCAGACCTGGTCGTCCGTCTTCTGCCATTGATGAGGTATCTGTCCGTCAAGTTAAGGCTTCCATTTTGGAAGATCCACGCATTACTATCCGCCAAATAGCCCAAGAGGTCAAGATTAGTACAGGGTTTGTGGAAACTATCATTCATGACTTTTGGCATATGTATAAAGTGTCTGCCAGATGGATTCCCAGGTTGCTCACTCCTTTCCAGAAGCAAGCATACGTCGAGTGCTCGAGGATGGATTTGGAGATGTGCCAAGAAGATAAGTCAAAGTTTTTCAAAAGACTGATTACACAGGATGAAACCTGGGTCCATCACTATGATCCAGAGACCAAATCCCAGTCAATGCAGTGGAAGCACTTGGACTCACCACCTCCAAAGAAGGCAAAAGTGCAGTCCTCCCTTCACTGGCAAGGTCATGCTCACAGTCTTCTGGGACCAGGACGGAGTAGTGATGACATATTTCCTGGCAAGGGTACTTTAATTACAGGAGCCTATTACGCTTTACTTTTGATGAAATTAAGAGAAGCTATCAAAATCAAGAGGCGAAGCAAGATCAGCAAAGGTATCCTCCTCCTGCAGGACAACGCGCCGGTCCACAACTCGCATGTCGCCAGATCAGAAGCACGGGCGTGTAGCTATGAAATCCTCCCCATCCCCCTTAATCTTCTGACCTTGCACCCTCTGACTTTCATCTCTTTAGCAGCCATGAAGTTGTCTTTGAAAGGAAAGCGTTTTCCAGATGATGCAGCCTTGATTTTTGAAGTTACAACGTGGTGTTCTGCAAAGATGGTGTCCAAGGCTGCATCAAACGATGGGAGAAATGCATAACTCTGGGTGGGTCCTATGTAGAGAAGGACTAATTACTGGGCCAAGTTTCATTAATCTACTGCTATTAGAAATGCGTCAGGGGCATTACTTATTCAACGCCTCTCGTATTTGCTGCTCTTAAGAAAAATAAGTGCTCCTTTACAAAGGGGTTATTTCATATTCCTCATCACTTCAGAATTAAGATCTCACCACTAAAAGTATTTGAAGAAACGAAGCAGCATTCACGATAGGCGGGTTCAACCGGCTTCCTCCTTCGGAGCAAGTTTGTAAGAAAATATCCAATTCACGAGCGGTTCCCTGTCGCATGTATATCCCGGTCAGGGAAAATGAGGGCATTAGGTTTTTGCAGTTCTTGCAGGGAGATATCGACGTCCTCCTACATAAAGTGCCTGGTATTCCCAAATGATCTCCCATCTGGTACTGACCATGCTAAACGTTGCTTAACATCGGCGATCTAACGAGAACCGGTGAGTCAACGTGATTATGCCGTATTCTACCCAGGAACACAGCTAATTGTAAGAGAATTAATATTCATGAATCATTTAATGCAAGTTGCTATTTTACGCATGGCTGGGAGGCGTGCGTTTAGAGCATTCCCAACGCCATTTAGGTGTAAATGGTCACAAGAACTCGACTCAGCCGATTGAATATTTCACAACTGGATCTATCGGATCCACTACACATCGAAACGGTATTTATAATGTACGATGGTTGTGTACGAAGATGAACGTGACTATAGTTAATGTAGGTCCACAGATAACTGATCTTCTTGGCCTTTTGGCTAAGATCAAAGTGTAGTATCTGTTCCGATGGATACTGCACCCTATACTGGTGTTGTCTTGGCCTTCGGGTCTTGATTTACGCCGGTCAATGGGTCTGTCCTGTGCAGTTCTGGGAGGTCCACCTTTCCAGGCTTTGCCTCCCCTCTTTGGGGAGGAGTAAGTTTATTGCTTACTTACTGTAAGTTTATTGCTTACCGGGGAATGCCGACGGGGCTGCCCAGGCAATTTTTAAACCCCACTTTCCCGACCCAACCTTGGGTCACATCTTACTTGTGGGAGTAAGATAAAAACTGGCCTTGTGCCTAACTCCTGGAGAGGAGTAAATCAATACTCAGTCGCGATCCTTTCGTTTGCAAGGTTCGATACAATACTACTACGTAAATGAACGCAAAAGATTCGATATGATTTGAACACGGTGTGACAATTTTATAGTACGTGATGTCCGTATCTTTGTTATATTGCTACATGGTTAGATAAAATTATGAAATTAAAGTATATATATACATATATATATATATATATATATATATATATATATATATATATATATATATATATATATATATATATATATATATATATAAACACATGTTGGACAAAATAATGGAAACACCTTGAAACCTTCCCATGAAATCGAGCCTTGTGAAGCTCTCGGTGAACAGTTTCTGTTGAAACGGGATTATCCAGATGATTGTTAAGTTCTGTTTAAATTTTGGGTGCCGTTTATTTGTGCTCTTTCTTCACAATCCTTACAAGGGCTGTACGATCCGGACAGCTTCGGATTTCCTTCAGAATTTTGTTTAGAGGAACATGTTTCCTCTTGTTTTATAGTCTGTCATCACCCTCGAGATAGTATCTCTCGATACAACCGCCATCTCAGCCACATCCGGGCACCAACAATCTGTCCTCTTTGGAAATCTGATAGATTTGTCATTTAAATTGTTCTTACTAATATGCACTATCTGAAATAAAATAAATTTAACCAATTAATTCACGACAGCAATAACCATACACTAAAAATGAAACAACAATTTTGGTAAGTACTTAAATTTTCTGTTTTAAAATTGATGCAAAATTCACAATGTGTTTCCATTATTTTGCTTCATGCTGTCAGAGACAAAGTAACAAATAAAACCCAGATTTATAAAAATAAATAACCCAGCTTTATATAAAATAAAACAAAAATAAAAGTATTTATTTATCTGTTGTATTTCTATGCGATGTGTAACAGTAACTGTTTTCGTAAAATAATAATTATTTATATTTTACTTTACTATATTTTTAATTATTTGTTGTAAGACGTCTAAAAGTTAACGTCGGGTAAATAAATAAATTAAAAAATATCGCTATAGATAGGCGTAGGCTGATTTGTGATTCACTAATGATGACGTGTGATACATGTATCTTAAGTCGGTTTCTGTCTTTCTCTTTTGCGTTTCTCCATTCACAGTTTTATAGGCAGGACACACTGACACCTAACGTGATCATGGATTTCATCTCCTGATTTATTAATCATCTGACCCTAACCCTGACCCTAACCTTAACGTGAGCCTAGATTTTATCTCCTGATGTGTTAATCATCTAACCCTAACCATAACCATAACCCTAACCCTTACGTGATCATTGATTTCATCTCCTGATTTGTTTATACTCTGAAACCACCTTATTGTAACTAAACTCACAGAGGTCATATTTTTTACTTTCTCTGGGGCATCGTTCATTCGGATTAGCACAATGTCATTCAATGTGTTACATTCGCTACACTATTGGCCTATCCACCACCCACAAATATGCATTTATCTCAATGCTCTAATTTATCTAATAGCTGTAACCGCAGCCTTTTCTATAAATCTAATAAGCGTGGCAGAGTGTTTATCTCTAGTCTATTTGTCTGTTCTAAAAGTATGTTTCTTCTATCTAACGACTCTCGCTATGTTTTTCGTGTCTCATCCATCTCCCTGTCGGTTTGTTATGCTGTCTGATTCTCACACACTGTTCACCAGTCTAATTTATTTTGTTTTTATCAATAACGGCCTTCAACATTTAAATAAAACTTCAAACTGAGTTAAAAAACAAGTGTCTGTGACATGATGACACCAATTGCTATCGCTTTAACATCCTCTTAAATATGTGATTTTCTTGAATTGAATAGTCATCTTTATTTTGCTTTAGAAATTGATTATCATAAAAATCTATCTGAACTTTATGAAATAATTTATTTTAATGTGTAATTTTTATTACATATAAGACCTTTATTCGTCTATAAAATATGTGACTTTTATTTGTTTATATAATTATTAATTATCAAATAAATTACATTTTCATTTGTTTTTGCTTTTAATGTTAAATATTTCTAATACACATTTATACTTATTTATCGAAAACTTATGCGGCATATGATAATGAATATTCAAGTATTTAAAATTAATTCGTTTTGTTATTATTTATCTTTTTTATTTCATCACAACTTATATAACAAAGTACAATTAAATAACAAGATGTTTCTCTGCACCATTTTGATACATTCTTGTTTATTGTTTTATAATTTAAATTTTCAACTTCAAAATGTGGTATTTATTCTCTAAATATAATTTATAGTTCCTACAATTAATATTAAAAGAAAGCCTTACTTTTTCATTTCCTTTATTAATATTGTTATTGATGTTTTTATTTATTAACACAATATAGGCTTTATAAACAAATTATTCTACAAAAAATTCGTCTACAAAGTAACATCTATTAAATATTAAAAATATTAATAACTTAAAGCATAGCAGCTTTTACCAAAATAACTGGATTCAGCATTAAATAACCCGAAGATGGTTGATGTGCGGTAATAAAACTCAACTATTACCACCACCACCACCACCTTATAGATTCCACAAAAGCACATTGGGTTTGCGATTATAACATCTGTTAACGTACAACGGTTAATTGCGAGAATATTTTGTCTAAATGTAGAAATGGCAATAAGCAAGACTCACCTATGGAGACCTAATGGTGGATAATTTTTTTTACAGTTCAAGAGAATCTAGAAAAACATAGAAGCGCAATCGGACATCACAGCTTAAGTAATTTAACATCAATAACTACTTTTATGTGAGATTGACATCCATAATATCATGAACAAGTTCTTCTCATTCAATATTTAGAGAATGTCACTCATAAGTTTAATATTATACGTAATTTCGTTGTATCTCTGTGTATCTCTTAAAGTGTTCTTAAAATGCTAACCGACGAATCCTCCATTTTATAGTAAAGACCACTGCATATTTATTTGTATATAAATAAATATATACCTTTCCCGTCACACAAAAGTAAAACACATGCATGTTTCTATCACCCGGACGAATCCATTTCAAGTGGTGAAAGAAAGCGAAAGAGAAAATAGAAGTAAGAAAACACTCGTTTTTTTTGGTAAAAACTGATCACGTCATATCAAGGCCCATATGCTACTCGAGGATAAGGGCTTTTGGGTTGGACAGATTGACGGTAAGACATCGAGGGGATTTGTAACGATAGTTTTAACTTGTATAGAAATTGATTATTTAAAAAGACGGCTCAACA